>CM026202.1:10124365-10724365 GCA_014839995.1 Xenentodon cancila | reverse complement strand
GTTGAATTAAAATTAAATGAATGTCAAATAATTTCAGGATTCATCAGCTGAAGAGTCGCTGTTGGCGGATATTTTAACAGAATTATCTTTGTCAGTAAACGCAGCAGCAAGAACGGAAAATTTACCACCAACAGTTGCAACTGTCACCTTAAAGTCGTAAAATTTTAAAGATTTATTGTGCAGTTAAATCAACCCAAAGTAAAGTATCTTTGAATTAAATTGAATTTGTTCATTTGATTGGTATGAAGTGAAGATGCTAAAGTCCTAAAGACGATGTTGAGTGGGTAAAAATGGTCCCTTTTCTATTCTGTTTGGTTTTTATTTTGGTCTCTACTGCACGTTTACGTCTAATAACAGGCGTGAGGTTGATTTAACGCTAGATCATTCCTTTAACTAAACAAAGCAGCATTCACATCCTTTTGGACTCCGAACATTTTCTGTTTGTGGCAGCACGTTTGGGGTTCGGTTCAGTTAAACACTCGAACCTAAAACCTTAATGCCGAGCTCTGATCAGTTCTCTTCGCTGTCGTCACGTCATTGACTTTGAATTCCCATGATTCCCGTTGCTTTTTCAGCGCTTCAGTTAATAACCTCCAGGCCAAGGTGGACGCTCTGGAAAAGTCCAACACGAAGCTGACAGAGGAGGTGAGTCTTCAGCTTCAGAGCATCATTTACTTTTTTTTTTTTGGGGGGAAAACAACCCAACTTAAACGCAGCTGCAGGTCCTTTTTGATCACAGACTCGTCGTTTCCACAGCTCGCCGTGGCCAACAACAGGATCATCACTTTACAAGAAGATGTGGAGAGAGTGAAGGAGGAGAGCTCATATCAGCTGGAGTCCAGGAAGGTCAGCATGTCCCCTCCATGTTGAAATGTTAACCTCATTAATGTGCAGGACAACTTGTCTTCTGATGGAAACGTAGTTGAGGAGGACTGACGTGAACGATCCCACACAAACCTCAAACTATAAGTTCAGGCACATTTTAAACGAAATTAACTTCAAAACTTCAGTTCAACTAGTTGTATGTTGTGCTGCTGTTCATGTGATTCTGACACCTGGTGAGGAGTAGATTTTATTATTATTATTTAATTTTTTTAACATGTTCTGATGGATATCAGAGATTCAAAGAGCAAACGTGGCAAAATTCCTTTGTCACGTAATTGTAAACCTAAATATTTGTACAGTAACGCAGTATAAATGTTTGTTTTCACAGCCTTTGAGAAGTGATTCAGCAGCGGACGGACAGACGCTGGGCGAAACACGCAAGCAGCTCAGAGAGGAAACTTCGCTTCGACTGGTACGTTTCAGGCTTCTTCAGCAGCTGTAAAGCAGAAACATCAGTGTTTCAAGTGTACCGAACACACTCAGTGTGTCCTGATGCAAGTTAAAAGTGATATCTGTGCAGGATGTGGAGCGGGAGCTGGAGGTGCAGATCGGGATGAAGCAGGAGATGGAGCTGTCCATGAAGATGCTGGAGAAGGACATCTGTGAGAAGCAGGACGCTCTGATGGAGCTCAGACAGCAGCTGGAAGACCTTCGGGCCATCAACCAACAGCTCGGCCACAAGTCACAGGTGAGGCTTTGAAATGAAGTCTTTGTCAGTCTGGAGAAAGGAGCAACATCTACTTGCAGGACCATTTTAATTTAATTTATAAAACACAGAATAAAACAAATAAATAATAGGCTGAGTTTTCATGTTAAAAACCAACACATCCAGCTCAACCGCGTGTGTTGGGGTAAGACGTCCACACAAGCTGGACAAAGCTTGTGTGGTTTGAAGTCCATTTATTTATATATTTATTTATTTTAAACCATGTTTTGATGCTAGATTGTCAAATGGGACCATAAACCATCTATTTTAGCGTTCTTTAGCTTAGGCTAACTAGTGTCGGCGTACATTAATTCCAGTGGAATCGGTCCATCCGTCCACTGGAGCTCCAGCCAGCCTCCACTGGAACCTGTTGGCCACCTGTGGATAGCTGCCAGAACCCCGGCCGGCTAGCCAGCCTTCAGCTGGAAGTAAAGGTAGCCGTTTCTGCAGCGGTCCGCATCGGTGTAGCTAATCTTCATTTGTAAATGAAATGACGAGGGGGCCCAGTGTAGAACCCTGGTGTACTCCACAACAGAGATACAGTTGAGTACTGGTCTCACTGAACAGATAAACTCCTCCGATGGGTTGGACTGGAGCCTTTTATGGGCTGTACCTTTGATACCAGTATGAGTCCATACACAACGGAACTTTGTAATCTGCTGTGTTGGGGCACAGTCGGGTCCAAAAGTACCAGATTTACCAGTTAAAATCAATAAAACCCTGTTTAGAGTAGCTTCTGTGCTGTGGAACCGTGTAAAACCAAGCTGGAGCTTTTATTTTGCTGCTTGATTTCATAAAACCCCAGCGTGCGTTTCATTACTGACATGCTGCTGTCGGGGAAATCTCCTGCAATGGTTCCTGATCTTCCTCAGAGTGCAGATGCCAGCTCCAGACAGAAGAGTGACGTCATTGTTCGCCTGGAGGAGAAAGTGAACCAGATGTCTGGGACCATAAAACAGCTGGAGACCAGGTGAGGACAGTTTACGTTTCCAGGTGACGTCTAATTTTGTTCACGAAGCCTTTACCTGTTCAAACCCCTCAATCTCATGTCACTGTTTTTCTCCCTCCACTTCCACTTCCACTTCCATTATCATTATTATTATTTTCTTTTTATTCCATCATTTCTTATCTACGTTTTCCTCAATCAGTGATAAACATTTGGTGAAACAGGCCAGAAGCCTGAGCTGTGCAGCCGGGAAGCTGCTGCAGCTGCAGGAGTAGCTCGTGAACACAAACGTACAACCTGCCTAATATAGACATAACCAAACTAGTTCTCTCTTCTGTACGGCGCCCTTTCGTTGTCGATGACAAACCATCGTCCCACAACCTCCTGCACTCAGCTGTTAGTGTGGACTGAAGCAAGTCTTTTAGCAGCCCTTAATCCTCGCGTTCTTCCGACAGATGTGTTCGCCGCTTCAGAATTTATACATTGATTTGACCATCAAACTACCCCATTACTGCTTTTTGTTTTGTTTTCTTTACTTTTTTGTTTTTGGGCAAACACGAGGCGAGTAGATGGCATGCTGTCTGAGAGATCTGACTGTTGATTAAAGTGCCAACAAACCGGGATATTCTGGAGCTTGCAGACTTTCTGTAACGTTATTCCAAAGATTTCAGCCCCTGCTGGAGGCACGTCGGAACTGATGTTTAGGGAACGATATCCAGGACGCTTTGTTGTCATTTCATGATCCACATACGAGTTTTGAACGCCAGCACAGGAGACGGTTCAAGTAAGAAGAAGAGGGCAAAATTAATTAATTAATTTTGACTTGTTTGTAACCATAACATTGGTGTAAACTGTAGCTGTCATTAGGCCAATAAAACAATAAACCAAACTCCGCCTGCTGCTGCTTCTTTGGCTCAAGTTTCCCTCATCCCGGCCGGATTTCAGTTCCGTTTGTTGTTCTGTCTTTTCATAGTTTTTGGCTCAGTCTTGTTTGTCTGCGTCTGGTTTTTGTTTTAACCCGCTCACCCCGCACCAGGTGCAAACAGGCTGAAAGAGAGAGGGATCTGGCCCTAGAGGCCAACCGGCTCTTCAAACAGGAGTTTGGAGACAAGATCGAGAGCCTGCAGGTGGAGGTGGAGCAGCTCAGGACCCACAGGTAAAGATGAGCCGTCAACACCGGCGCCCACCTCGTCCACCGTGTTTACTGCTGCTTACAGCACCACAGAGGTCAGTCGAGTCCTTTCTAATCACGCAAGATTACCCCCAACAGGGAAGAGCTCAGCGTTAATCCTATAAAAGCCATTTCCAACTCTGGAAAACAGTACGAGCACCAAGCAAACCAGTTATCAGTTTAAAGCTGATTGTAATGATGTGGAAAACGTGGCCAGGAAACTCGAGTCTCTGTGACCAAACGAGTCTTTTACATGGTGGAGCCTTGTTCATGTACGAGAAGCTGTCACGACCAACCACGATATTTTCTTCATTCTGATTGGATAACGGTGAAGTGACGAGGATTTGTGAACTCTCCCTTCTATTTTATTTATTTAGGCGTCACTCACTGATTGCTATAATCTCAATTGCCTTTATTTATTCCAGACTCATTCAAATACTTTATAGTTGCTGAGAGATTCTCATTTTGAGTTAGTAACTAAAAACTGTGTCTGCAAGGGGAGGTTACGACTGCAATAACAAGCACGTCTACATTTGTGGATGTCGGTGGTCAGGAGGACGCGTACCTGGGCCCCGCGTCTCAGGTGCATCTTAGTAGCAGTGTCAGCGTGAAACCAAAAGTTCTTCTTTGTCTTTAGTTTGTTGTTGTCTGTTTGAGGTCAAATCTGGAGAAGGAGCTCAGAAAAGAGCGCGAGCGAAAGGGTGATCCTCATCTCGCCACGGCGTCCAGACAATCCAGCAGCGTCCGCCGGGACCAGAAACACCAGGAAAACGTCACAAAAGTAAGTCTCTGCTCACCCGTGTGCTGAAGTAAAGAGCCGGGCCATGTCGGAGCCTCTGGCTTCATTGTCGAACTTTGTCCTCCTCAGCAGCATCTCCCAGAATCCCCGTCTGTCAGAAGAGAGACTGAGCAGCCTCTGAGTGGACAAGAAGATCAGACCAGTCTGAGCTCCAGCCTGTGAGTCCACAGCCGCCAGAGCGCGTTTGTACTGGGCAGAGAAGACAATTCTGACTTTTCATGTCTCCTCTCACTCCTTCCAAGGTCCTCGTCGCTTCACGAGGACGAACAGGTGAGGCTTCCACCTGGTTTCCAGTAGTCTTCAGCTTTACTGCCGATTCCAGGTGCTTCTGTTCACTCATCAAATGTTCGTAAGTGCGTTCATTTCTGACACTGTTGGACGCCGAGCAGGTGGAAACGAGGCGATACGAGCCTAAAACTGTTGCGATCGAGGTCTAGCTCTTTCCTTTTCATAAATATCCAGACATTTATCAGCCTCGCACGTTTTTTCCAGGTGGAGCCGTTGGTGGTCAGTCAGCCCTCGGTGTGCACGATGTGTGAACAGCAAGACTCTCTGCTGAAGACAAAGGTACAAGCTGGCTCCAGCAGGACCGGCTTTAATTCATGGAGCTACTTTTCAAATGACATTTTAGTTTTAGTTTAGTTTTTTCCCTCTTTAAATAAAACGAGTAATCAATGTTGTGAATGTCTCCAGAAAAGCCCCCCCCCAGCATCAGCGCTCAGTTTTCCGACGTTTCTGCAGATGCAGCTGCAGCCTGACCGTGAGCTGTGAACAAACATTCTCAGATTTAACACCATAAACAGAATAATACAAATGCAGCAGTGTTGAAATCAGATGAAGATGAAGCCATCAAAGTATAGTCTTTGACTGCTGGTAAATGAGCTATTTTTATGGGGTTTTTCTAGTCAAGCATAGAAAATGAGCTTTAAGATCTGAGTATGATTTGAAGGACCGTATGATTACTTTTAGAAAATGCCATCCTGTCCCACCCATCGAAAGAAACTAGTCAAAGTAACTCTGGACTCCCGTCACTGTCCTGACAACAGCGTAGGACTTTCACCATCACACATCAACAATGAAACAGAGTTGACATCACGTCAAAGGAGCCAAGAGGCTCAAAGGAACGACGGGAGACAAAATGAGAGGTTGACGAAGCTATAAAAAAAAATCATAAGCCAGAGGAAATCGTCACGTGTCTTTACATGACTTGTCCTCCACACCTGTAGGGGGACCTGCTGAGCTGTAAAAGTGTCTTTGTGCCCATTTACAAGTTCTAACTCAAAATTTATTACGTTTGTTTTGTTTTCTAACAGCGCTGTAAGAACTGCAGCAGCGTTTTCTTAGTTTGTTTTCTAGAAGTGATGTAACAACTGCAGCTGCGTTTTGTTTTCTTAAAGCGTTGTAAGAACTGCAGCGGCGTTTTCTGACAGTTTTTGTTTTCTAGAAGTGATGTAACAACTGCAGTGGCGTTTTCTGACAGTTTGTTTTGTTTTCTAGAAGCGGTGTAAGAACTGCAGCGGCGTTTTCTTAGTTTGTTTTCTAGAAGTGATGTAACAACTGCAGCGGCGTTTTGTTTTCTAAAAGCGTTGTAAGAACTGCAGCGGTGTTTTCTGACAGTTTGTCTTGTTTTCTAGAAGCGGTGTAAGAACTGCAGCGGCGTTTTCTGACAGTTTTTGTTTTCTAGAAGCGGTGTAAGAACTGCAGCAGCGTTTTCTTAGTTTGTTTTCTAGAAGTGATGTAACAACTGCAGCGGCGTTTTGTTTTCTAAAAGCGTTGTAAGAACTGCAGTGGCGTTTTCTTACAGTTTTTGTTTTCTAGAAGTGATGTAACAACTGCAGTGGCGTTTTCTGACAGTTTGTTTTGTTTTCTAGAAGCGGTGTAAGAACTGCAGCGGAGTTTTCTGCGAGAGCTGCGTGTCCAGCCAGCTCCCGCTGCCCTCGTCCATCCTCCCGGAGACGGTGTGCGACGCCTGCTACTCGCAGCTGCTGCAGCAGTACGCTTCAACGCCACCGTGAGCGAGCACGTGCAACCGCCACTGCAAGGAAAGCACTTTGTTTCCACGGCTTGAAACGTTGTGGAAGATCCTCCGAGTCTCGACTCTGCTTCTGTCACTTTCAGTCAGCAGTGAGAGACATGCAGGTCTTCTTCATAGTTACCAGCGCTGCAGCCGTGTCTCTCTTCTTCTGGTGAATTTAGCTGCAGCGGGCATTTTTTAATGACAACCTGTACTTGCATATCTGGGGAAAAAAAAAAAAAAAAAAAAAAAGCACCTTGCTGGATCTAGAAAACACAGAATCATCTCATTGACTAACACCATTAAAAAGCAGCCCTCCTCCAAGTCCACTGAGTGGATTATTGAGGGAAACAGTCCAACTGACAACAAGCTCAGCTGTGAGCGGTGAGGAAGGAACTGGATCTTTGTGTCGGTATTTTAAGCTTCTGTTGATCATTTGGGGATAAATTCAGATTGTAGGATTTTGTTTTGCTGTATTTGAGATAGGTTTACATTCAGGGGCCTGACAGAAACGTTTTACAATTATCATTTAAATAATAGTATCTATCACAGTATTGGCATCAGTATTTGACAGATGAATACAACAAATGTTTTTTTTATTTGTCTGAGTTGGAGAAGACAAACCTCATCTTGTGTCTGGTTCTTTTAATAAGAAGGGACTGTTAGCATAAAGATGGAAACAGGAGGGAGCAGCTGCTTGAGGTGTCCACGCAAATGCAGAAGAGACCTGAAACGAGTGTGAAGACAAATCTGGCTTTGGAGACCAAACACTTCACGAACCTGTCAGATGTTCATTTCTGCTGTAAGGTTGGACAGATTAACTCACTGTTGAAGCCCCCGGTGGCCGGCGGAGGACCCGCGGGTCCCGATCCGGGCCCCCGGTGGCCGGCGGAGGACCCGCGGGTCCCGATCCGGGCCCCCGGTGGCCGGCGGAGGACCCGCGGGTCCCGATCCGGGCCCCCGGTGGCCGGCGGAGGACCCGCGGGTCCCGATCCGGGCCCCCGGTGGCCGGCGGAGGACCCGCGGGTCCCGATCCGGGCCCCCGGTGGCCGGCGGAGGACCCGCGGGTCCCGATCCGGGTCCCCGGTGGCCGCAGGTTTAGTTTTTCGGCGTATGGGTGCTTGCTCCAGAACAAGTGGTCGCGGAGGATGAAGAGGCGACTCAGATGGAGTGTTTGATTGGTCCTGATTGATCAGGACAGCGTCTCCCTCTGTCTGCAGTCTTTATGCTAAACTCATTTAAAGCCAGCAATTTTTATTTTAATGATGGAGATTTTCTCAAGTTTACCACAGATGCTGCTCTGCATCAGTTAGACGTGGCATTAACAAATTAATAAAGTTCTGCTGCTGACGGCTTAAACGGGGCCGCGGCTGCTTCAGTTTGGTTCTTGTCCCTTCTACAAGAAATACAAAATGCTTCTAAGAGCAACAATAAAGTTTTATCAAACATTAAGTGTCTGACTGTCATTTTCACGCGGGGCAGCAGGCGCGGCTCCTGCAGGCGGAGCTACGAAACGGCTCCGTCACGTGACGTACACGAGGACGTGTTTGTGCCATGAAGGATGAAATCTGAGCTCGTTTAAAACTTCCCTTTGAATAATAAACTAAAGTAAACATGGAAATGTCCATGTGAGCCCTTCCCCAGACCTGAATACTCCACATTACAGGGTCATTTCCCAGCATGCATCTGGTAGTTTCATTTATCACCTACTGGAGAAGTGAACCAAATTATTCTTAGCAACTAACTGTTGAAAGAAAAGTTTGGGTTAAATTTCAATTGTAAATCAACCAAATGAAGACAGTCGACTGTTGCTTTGACACCAGGAATGTTTATTGTCTTATCTTTGATTCACTGTTGGACAATAAATAAGGATCTTAATCGATTTGGCTTCTGCGTGTTGAATTTCACCTGCAGGAGAAAAGATGGAGTTAAAGTTTGTCAAATGCACTTTTTTCTGCTTTGAAAAAGCTCCGTTTTAAAATCAGACATCCTTTAACAAAACTTAGACGGTTGCTTTGATTATCTTAGAGTTTTCAGTTTTAGGTTTTTTTTATTTTTTTTTAATTTAAATAAATTTCTCATTTTATGTTAACTTACTTAAATCTCGGTGTGAATCCTCGTTTAGTGACGGTCCGGAACAGAGTTGAGGAACAACTCGATGTATCTGTGTCCTGAGAAGAACAAAGTTTTATGTTCGTCGGTGCTTTTTCATAATTACATTACAAAAAGAATTTTAAAAACCCATTTAGATCACAAATCATCCAGATAACTGTTAACCGGAGACGTTTTCTTGGTTCTTGAAGACGTTTAGGCTTCCATCTACAGCGAGAAGAAGTTTTCCGGACGGAATGTGAAATGTCTTCAAGAACCAGGAAAAAGGTCCAGCTCAGTCATTTGACATTTAAAATGATTTATAACGGCACTAATAATATTGATCTAGTTACTGAGGGGAATCGGGCTTCTCCATCTACAGTTTCTGCTTTAGAGATCAACGATTTGGGGAAAAATAATCTGCAGGTTTCCTGAGAAGAACCCACATGTTTAAGATCTTCAAGACCAAAACCAATATTTGATGTAAAAATCTGAGGCATCAGTCAAGATATTAGTGACTCAAACAGAACCAAACGGAACCACGAACGTTCTCTTGGTACCTATGTTCATGCGGTCTCTGGACATGGCGGCCACGGCTTCCCTGTGGCAGCTGAAGTAGACGTCGGCCTCGCCACTCGGCCTCCCGTCTGGTCCACATTCAATCAGGATCTTGGACACCACCAGAGGAGAGAAGAACTGCAACAGAGACACGCGGTGATGGTGGCCCGCTGATATCTGACCTTTTTATTATTATTATTAATATTATTATTTCATTTTTACCTTCACTATGTCTTCTCCAGACACCTGGAAAGGAAGTCCTCTCATGTGGATGTAATGGATCTGCACGTCCGAGTTCTGAGGAGTCACTGATGCAACCATGACAAAATGTTACTAAAAGACAAATAAAGTCCTCATAACCGGCATCACTCTCAAGACACCTGAAGATGTTTAATACAGCAAAAGAAACAAGCGAATGAGCGGTTAACGATATGCAAAATCCATATACATCAAAGCAATAAAATGATTTGATGAGTTTATTTCAACAACGTAAAGCGAAGTCCTGAAGCCTCTCACCGGGTCTGTGCTGGTTCTGGGGAGCTGGTCTCCTGAATGTGGACTGGGAGCTGGTCTGAGAAGAACTGGTCCTCCTCCAACTAGAACGAATCTCCTCACTTCTGCTCGGATACACCTCGATGTATCTGCAGATGTTGCAAGCAGACGAGTTCCAGTTCAACAAACCGTTTAAACAGTTTGACACGTTCGAACATTCAAGAACGGGTCGTTGGGATTTCTGTTTTCTCTTTGGAGCGATGCGTCACTAGTACAACCCTCGTTCTCGTTCAGCCCGCAGGTCTGAGCAGAAACGTCTCTGCAGCATCCTACCTGTGTCCTATCAGCGCTCTGTCTTTCTGCAGAGCTTGATCGGCTTCTTCTTGAGAAGAAAACTGAACGAAGGCTTCTCCAGAACTTCTTCCTAAAGCATCTCTGACGATGGTGACCCCGTTCTGCAACACATCCAAACCTGCAAAATATGCAGCCTAATTCACCGTCATGAACATTGGCGGGTACCTTAGAAAACTTTTCTTCCTTCAAAGTTGAGGAACAGAAATCACTTTTTACAACAATCAACATCAGAGAGAAAATGAATCCATGTGCATGATTATCAACTTCAGTGCGAGTGAGTGAGTCAAAGACCTGAGAAGAAGTGGACGATCTCGTCCTCGGTGCAGGAGAAGGGGAGTCCCCGGAGCCTCACCACCCCGCCATCTCCTGGTCGCTGGGCCACCTTCTTCAGGATGGCTTCGGCATTGCTGTTCGTCACTTCAGACACTGTCAGCAGGACAGGGACACGTCAGAGGGATGTGGACACGTCAGCGGGGCGCGATCACGTCAGCGGGGCGCGATCACGTCAGCGGGGCGCGATCACGTCAGCGGGGCGCGGACACGTCAGCGGGGCGCGGACACGTCAGCGGGGCGCGGACACGTCAGCGGGGCGCGGACACGTCAGCGGGGCGCGGACACGTCAGCGGGGCGCGGACACGTCAGAGGGACACGAACACGTCAGCAACGCAGACGTGATCGCGCCCCGCTGACTTTCTTAAAGAACTTTACACCGTCCTAACTGGGCCTTTTGTTTGATATTCCTCCTCTAAGACAACGTAAGTATTTTAAAACGTCACATGGGTCCACACTCGTTGATACGCTCAACTCTCAACCACTCGAACAGCAAAGCTGCAGAAGAAAAGTGCCTCCACGAGTAACTCAAAGAGCTGCTCCAACCGTGAAGTTACAGAGCAACTGCAGCGTTACTGTGTGCTGAACGAGTACAGGTGCGATCTTCTGTTCATGGAGTCGTCTTCTACATGTCATTAATGAAAAATAAATGAATAAAAAAAAATAAAAAAAAAAAAAAAAATCAGAGAAGAGAGGCGAACCTTCAATGTAACGTGGCCCGAGGTACTGCCGGTGCTTCTCCAGAGCTTTGCTGACGTCCTCCTCGTTCTCCATCTCTATGAAGGCTCGTCCAGACGGCCGCCCCTGTCTGTCCACCGTCAGGTGGATTCCCTGCTCCCCATTATGAATCCTGCACTCTGAAGCATAAAAATGTTCTGTCTTTGCATGACGTCACCCATAACGAATGACCCCGTTTCACACACCTGAATCTCACCTGAGAAGAACTGCAGAATGTCCTGTGTCTTGCACGACCAGGGAAGACCTTTCACATGCACAATGTGCACGTCCTTGGTCTCTGGGCCTGAAGCTGGCTCATATGCGGGGAGTGCAGGGTATTCATCCTCACAAGGAGCTCCCGTCTGGAAAACAAAAGAGCAAAAAACATTTTAAGAGTAATATTAGTTTTCTGACAGGATCCTTTATTAACGATAGATGGTTGCTGAACTAGCCCGTTTTCTTTTCAGATTCTTCTGTACTACTGTGGTTTTATTTTTTTTAAAGATGCCCCGACACGGAATCTTGCACAAGCCCCTCGAACAGCTAGAATCGGCCCTGCAGTCCTAAGCTAACATAAAACTAACACATAACGGACATAAACGGCGTTAAATACGAGGCGAACCTTGGTGCAGAAGCGGTGCTGGCTGGTTCTGACGGCGGCCTGGAGCTGAGAGTCTGTCCCGGTCCGCTGCTGGAGCAAAGTACAGCTGAACCGGACCGAAGGCACGTTACTTGTTGTTTTGATTGCTGCAGTCACTCGTTTAACTGAGACGCACCGCCGCAGGACAAACAACAAAGATTTACCGGACATCTTAGTCAGAGTCGAAGCAGAAGTTGGTTTAAAGTCGCCAGCGTCTTCCAGTCTCACACGAACCGGATCCTGTTCGCGTCGCAGCAGCTTTTCGCTCACGTGGGTCAAAACGGTCAAGGACAGGTGACGATTGCGTCACCCGCCGCACGAGGTAACGGCTTTCTAGATCCGGTTTGAGTTTTAAAATAAAAGCAGCCACATTAAAATAAGCTTTAACGTCTCTGCTACAGCAGTGAGCTCAAAAGTTTGGAAACCACGCATAAAAAGACACATGGACCCAGATATGGAGATGTTACGTTTATTTGTTTTTTGGGTTATGTGTATTTTTTTTCTTCTTCTGTTTTTCACTTTGGATCATTCATTTGAGAAAACCAAAAAAAAAAAAAAAAAAAAAGTTCCAATGTTCATCCTAAAACGGTATATGCTAGTGTATATGCCTAAAAAAATTAAAAAAAAGACATTTTCTTACATAATTAAAAAAAATGTACCTTTATTATTTGGCATAATAATCGGAAATATACTCTACAATGACACTCGTTAAGACATGCTTGCTTTTGTAGAAGTATCGTGAAATTATCTTACATTTTCAATAATTGATCGTACAGATTATTGTACAAATACGAGAATTATCGTACATCTGGCGACACTGCAGAGGGGGTTTGACCTGTTCTGCAGATGCCACAGGACTTCCTGTTCCTCGGTGCTAGACCTATACGATGTCTTAGTTTTAATTTGTAGTCCTTAAAGGATGTGACGTTGCAGCGAAATACTTTAAACTTGACAGTGTTTGAGAAGTTTTCGTTGCAAGAGCGCCAGTCCTTCCCATTCAACGCAGTACTTTACAACGTGTCATGTCGCGCAGGCTGCCATCTAGAGGTTTGGATGAAAACTGTCTCGCTGTTATTTGCATTTTTTTCTTTTTTTTATCAGACTACCTTAAACTGATATAAAAATTAAAAAAAAATCAAACGGTTTTCTTGTTTTGTCAGCCTGACCACATATAAGCCTAAAATTTAAAAATTAGATAAATTACGATTGATAGTTTAATCTGTACATTTAAATAAAAAAAATCGTGTTAAAAACACATTACGATATTGTGTCAGAAAATAAATAATGACTAAAAATTATTACAATAAATAAAGACTAATTGTTTTTATTGAGGATAACGATAATTTGGAATTCCTCGCTATACCAAAACATCCTATCATCCAATGTGAGGCCAAATATGAATGATTGGCAAACATTTGGAAAAGGATTTAAATCAAATCGTGTTGTTGTACGTAGAAAGAGACATTGCACCTTCTCAAATACAATGTCGGTTAGAAAACTACATGTGATCCCATGTATGAAAATTCAGTAATCCGTATGAACTTCTGCTAGAAATAATTAAAACTCAGAGCTGTCTCTCACTATCGGAAGACTACGTAGATGCACAGATCTCCTACAACCGCTAGGGGGCATCGAGCTGCAAAGTCAGCCTATAAAGCTTTTGGAAGGAAATAAAAGGATACATCTTCATTTCATATCTTCATTTTCAGTTACCTGTTTTAATTTTCATTTGTGATGTGATTTAATTTAGTTTTATCTTTAAATTTTGCAAGTTTATAAAGTCAGCACCACCCTAGATTATCTTAAAGGCCTTGATCCATCCCATCAACCACAATTTTACAAATCAGAGCGGGATGCTTGTGAAAATGCAACAAGTTCTGAGAAAATAAGTCATGAAAATACAAAGAATGAAGAGTCATGGACTGATAACATTAGCAGACTCTGACAGGTTGTTAAGTTTGGAGAAGAACAAAGAGTTCACTGGTGATCCAACCTGTTAACTCCGCAGAAAAACCAGATGTATTTTCTTATCATGTTTGTATTGTGAGTGGATGTACAGGAAATACAAATCGCTTGGGTCACATGTATAGTTCCAAATGGATACGAGCAAACCTTCAAGCCAGCAAGATCTTCAAACTCAGTCATTCAAACAAAGTTAAGTGGTCTTTATTGATTTATGGACTTAATGCCTGTTTTGTACAACTTGACTACAGATGTGGACATTTGTTGGCACCCACAGTAGTGACCAAAATAACTTGACTACAGCTGGAACTTTCATTTAGAAGATTAGGCTACACAGGACTGAAGACAACCTCCCTGGACGTGGACACAAGAGGACAACTGATGACAAACTGAAGAGACGATGATACGAACAGAAACCAAAGAGACCCGAACAACATCCAAAGAGATTCAATTTAAATTATATAGCGTCTATTACAACACAAGTTGTCTCCAGGATCTTTCCAGAGACCCAGAACATGACCCAGAGCAATTACTACATAAACAACAGCAGGTAAAAACTTCCCTAGTGGGAGAAAAACCTTAAGCCAAACAGTGGCAAGAAAAACTCCCCTTTAAGAGGGAAGAAACCTGGATCAGGACCTGGATCAAAAGGGGGGACCCTCCTGCTGGAGACCAGCTGGGTAGAGAAGGAAGTAGAGAAATCAGAAAGAGAGAGTGCAGAACAGAGAGGAGAGACACAGACACACCTTCAAATGTACAAAAGACAAGATGAATCAGTATTAATTATCCATTAACAGGAGAACTAAGTATTTTATGCATTTATGACTGGTGATGGACTACAGAGACGACTGTATAAACAAGTGTAGACACCCTCTGACCATCCTAGCAGACACTGGGATGATCAGAGGGGGGACTGCAGGTCAGCATGCAGCTCCTGAGGTTCTGGTCTGTAAACATGTACAGAAGAGAAAAATGGCAGCACAACAAGAACAATGGAGCACAATTATACTAATGAGATACTTCTGATTAATAACTGAGGATTGAGCTGAATAAGGGAAAGAGAAAGAGAGGGGAGTGAGGGGCACCACTCAGTGGATCATGTTGGGGTCCCCCTGCAGCAGGTCTACAGCAGCAGATCCAGGATGAAGCTGTGTTGAAGACCAGCTGCTCTAGTCTGGTCCTGCAGCTGCAGCTGTGACTACTGGTCCTGACACACTAAAGTTTACACCAACTAGATGTTTTACTAAACAGAAACGTTTTAAGTTTGGTTTTAAAGGTGGAGGTGGTGTCAGTCTCCTGAACCCAAACTGAAAGTTGGTTCCATAGTGATGGTTCCTGATAACAGAAGACCCATCCTCCAAATTTACATTTGGATCTTCTAGGAACTACAAGTAAACCTGCACTCTGAGAACAGAGAACAGAGAACACGATAACACGATAAAGACCCAAAATACACAACTACAACCAGACAAGAACCACTCAGAAAACAACCATTGGACTATTCTGAAGTCTCCTTCTATGAGTCCTAATCTAAATTCTTTAGAACATATGTGGAAACATCTGGAACATGCAGTATGGAGAAAAAACCCTGGGAACTGAGTTTCTCCTCCAGAACTGGGACAGGTGGGACGTTCTGGCACAGCACTTTCCTAGTTGAAGTCCTATCTAAAAGACATGGACTTTTTTATATCATTAGGTAACTACAAATCAGAGCTTACAAAAATAACACGTGTAGTTCCTCAAGGTTCAATTCAGGGGCCTCTGTTGTTTCACATGTATATGCTCCCATATATGTTAAAATTATGAGAAAACAAAACCATGATGTGTTTCCACAACTATGAAGATGACACACAAATCTATACAACCACCTCACCAGGAGACTAGAACCCAATTCAAACATTAATCACATCCACTGATCAAAGTAAAGGGTGGATGTGCCGGAGTTTTCGGTTAAATTAGGATAAAACAGAAATGATGGTGTTTGGAGCCAAAGAAGAAAGATTACAAATCAGCGCTCAGCTTCAACTAGTGAAAACTTTGTCTTTAATTTCAGATTTTAAACTTTTACTTTTTGAAGCATTTTTTAAAAATATTTTTATGTAAAGCACTTTGAATTGTCTCGTACATAAAATGTGCTCTACAAATAAACTTGCCTTGCATTGCCTTCAAACCTGAGAGCTGGAAACGTTTGTTCATGCACAAGTCTCGCTGAGCGTTACAATTCAGTGTCTGATTTCAATTAGACAATGTTCAGTAAATTGTTGATTACTTTTTTCATCTTCAACTTATTTCAGTGACCATTGTAGGTTTTCTTTAACAGGAGGGTACCAACTAATGTGTTCATAGTCGAATGTGCACATGAAAGAAATCTGAGAAAAAGTTCATGACAAACGAGAAGTACAAACAGTTGTATTTTCAGTTCTTTAAACCACAACATTTGTATGTGACGGAGCTTCAAGCAAGCACGATAAACAAATAAAACCTTAGTTATCTCCTGTTATTTTGCAAGAAAACCAGATAACCAGTTCTCTTATTTGGATTTCACACTTGCATTCAACACAATAAAACCAGATCTTTTACTAACAAGGATGATTCAAATGGAGCATAATCTTCATCTGGTTCATAGGTACCATTCAGTTTTTAAATAATAGAAAACTAAAGTAAAGTTGAATACAGACTGAGCCACCATTGTTACTAATATAGAAGCACAACTGAGAGACGTGAGCTCACAGTTAATTTTCACACTTTTTACAGATGAGTACTACACTGTTAACTTTGTTAAACCCATTGACTGTATAAAAAGAACGGGACAAACTGCTGTGATGTGACAATAGGTTTTATAGAAGAGTGTGTTCAAAGCCTCTTTTTGGTCTTAGTTCATGGTGGCGTGATGGTTTGAACTGTCACTGCCCAGCCCTGGTAAAGCCAATATCCTGTTTCTGTTTCGTGGCCTTGAATTAATTTGTGGCAGCAAATTTATAAATCTTGGAATCAAATTAGTTTTTCATTATGAAATAAACTTATATGGCCTGAAATTATAATTTTGTGGCCTGTAACTACACTTTTTAAACCACAAATTAGCAGTCACTTCCTCAAC
This sequence comes from Xenentodon cancila, assembly GCA_014839995.1. NCBI lineage: Eukaryota > Metazoa > Chordata > Actinopteri > Beloniformes > Belonidae > Xenentodon > Xenentodon cancila. The sequence goes on along the minus strand of CM026202.1, from coordinate 10,707,603 downwards.
TTAGTATTTTGTAGCCACAAAAAATATATATGTCATTTATTGACCTCAAATCATTATTTCAGGTTCACAAATAATTTTTGTGGCATCAAACTATTTTTATAGCCTCCAGAGTAATAGTTTCATTTCAAATATGCAATTGTTGTTTAACCACAAATTTAGTGGCCACAAATTGAGTGATCTTAAATTAGCCTTTTGTTGCCTCAAAATGCTATTTTGTGACCTGATATATGTATATATATTTATTTTATTTATATCCAGGTCTGGGACTGCATATATATATATATATATATATATATATATATATATATATAAATATATATATATATAAATGAAGAGGGCGGTCACGTGACCGCCTCCATTATTTCCTGCCGCCGCAGCGGGCCGACGCTCCGTGCTCCGCTCCGTGACAGCGCAGCAGCGGTGTGGGCTCCTTAGCGCACGTAAACGGAAAGAAAAACGCTCCATACGTAGGGAAGGCCTCTGCCACACACTCAGCCCTTTTGCAGTCGTCGCGTTGACGGATATAAACACACACATCACTTTCATCGAGCCTCCGTCGCGCTTCTTCTGTTTTGAAAGCCTCATATATCTCAGTCCTCGTAATGGCGACAGCAGCTGCGGTGTCTGCCCCTGCCGGCTGCGGCCCCAGCCCCGGACCGGGAACGGAGCTGGTCCGCGGGCAGGCCTTCGACGTCGGGCCTCGGTACAGCAACCTCTCCTACATCGGGGAGGGTGCCTACGGGATGGTGTGGTGAGTTGCACTCGGAGTCTTGTCTCACTCAGCCCTTTTCTTGTTTCATTTTTTTCTCGAGTTTTGGGTCGGTTTCTCTTTTTGGCCCAACGACGTTTTTAAAAACTCGTCAGAAAAACGACTTAGTGTCATGTTTGCGCTAGCAGGCTGCGGACTCGAGTCGGCAGCAGGTTAATGGGAAAACGGCGTCCGTTTGTGCGGAAAAGGCGTTAAATCACGGCTGTTGGTAAAGAGTATCATGAATGACGCCCTGTAACTCACATTATCAACGTCTTAATCAGCGACTCCCCAACTTAAATACGGTTGATGTCAATGCTCGGCAGGTTAATACGATGACTTTACAGCACGTTCTTCGCTATCAGCCACCACGATCTACAGAGATCACAAACAAACAAACAAACAAACATGAACTTTATTCCAAAGTCATCGTGCGCCGACGGGTACATTTTCACAGTAATCCTGCGCTGCATGTGTTTTTCTTCACTCTTGCTGGATCTACTCTGTAAGGATTTGATTGGCGTTGCATAATATGCGTGTAAATCTGCCGTGGGAGTATCTCGGAGGGTTTTCCTTGTACGTTTCAGTAGTTGGTGATGTTAAAAAGGTTTTTGTCGAGGAATTAAAACCAAATAGTCAGTTTTATACTTTTAAAAGGCGATTTCAAGGTTTCAATAGAGGATAAACGGATTATTACAAACTGCATTCATGTAGCTCGTCCTGGCTGCTACGTGGTTGTCATATTTATTGTATATGGTACTGTGCAAAAAGTGTATTTTAATTATATTTATTTTTCAGCCTTTTTTTTTAAGGTTCTGGTCTATTACCTGACATACTCTATTCACTGATGGAAAGCAATTAAATGCGTTTTTATCTAAATAAATACACCAATTAATAAATAACTAAAGAAAGTCAACGGTGTAAGAAACCAGGCTCTAAATCCGTGATTGACCCAAGTCCTCACTGGACATTAGGCTTATCAGGCCAAGTTTATGGACCTAATGAGTGAAGCCTTCTTGTTGGAAGCCGACTTCTTAAGGCATCCCATTGTAGCTCCGGTGATTCTTGTTCAACTGTGACACTACCAAATTGTCTTATTTAAAAAAATTATTAAACTCATCAAAGTATTAAAAAATGAGGCTGATTTAAAATAAAGTCCAGTTAAAAAAACAAAACATATCTGTTAACCCCATACTGAACGTAATCATGCCTTGATTACTGTTTTTCTCTATTTACAAAAGTCCAAAATAATGTCTAAAGTTTCTTGGTACACTATGAAGTATCTTTTTGAACTGACTGTGTTGAGAACAAAGAGAAAATCATAACAAACATGAGCGGCTACTACCCAGATTTCTGAAAATCACTATTGGCTTTTGGGAAAAAACCAAAAATAAACCACAGATTTGACCTCTGGCCAGAATAACACCAACTCTTTATCATGATGGTAATTTGTGACAGTTATGTTTTATTGGTCTATAAAAGATTCGGTTGTTCTGCTGGGCATTCCCTTCACTCCCAAAGATGTTTCTAAAATGTTAAAGGTGGGGTAGAAGAGATTTTGTAAAAATCCAAGAGTCAGTCAGAGGTTGAGAGTACCCCCGCCCCCTTTGTCAAACTGACAAACCACCAGTCCAGTGGCTTCTCCTGGTTCTAGAGATGTTTCCGTGTACATATACATTTTTATTTCTTATCCAGTGTCATTTCTGATACCGTGGCTTAGGTTATGGTCAATATTAACGACTGATTTGATATCTGCTGCTGGTGTAGTGCTGATGCTAGATAGGCCAACGGCTTGCATGCCTCCTCTTCTCCATCCTTTGCCTCAAAACAGGACGTTTTCAGGGCAGTTTTGCGTAACCTTCTTTCTTACAGCAGCAAAGAACTGGGATTCTGCTCATGACAATTAAGGTGGTTAAAGTGTTTTCCAATGCCATTGTCGAAATTGTAGACTTGTGCGTGAGGGGCGGGGCTGCCTTGAGGACTTGTCCGTGAGGAGCGGGGCTGCCTTGCGGACTTGTCCGTGAGGGGCGGGGCTGCCTTGCGGACTTGTCCGTGAGGGGCGGGGCTGCCTTGCGGACTTGTCCGTGAGGGGCGGGGCTGCCTTGCGGACTTGTCCGTGAGGGGCGGGGCTGCCTTGCGGACTTGTCCGTTGTCTACCTTTTGTAACCTGAGTTTCAAACCACGCGGAGATGATTAAAGAGGTTAGATTTAGAGGTTACACATATTTTCAGCAATGACAACTTCAGAAATGCATGTACATGTTCCTGTGAGAATCGAATCCCAAGTATGTAAGTCGTTAGCTGGAGCCCCAACGATAACAAGGCCGTTTTCTAAACTGATGATTATTAAATAATGGCAAACCAGTTGGTTTTAATTCTGGTCTTGAATATTTGCTTACAGTCTGTAGTATATAGTTCACCTGAAATACTGCACCTACACCACACTGTATTACATAATTTTTCCTTGTCAAGCAGCAGCAGTAAACTTTTCTTTCGTGGTGGGGGAAGGTGTTTTCTGAGAACACGACTTCACACACTGTGCTGACAATAGAGACATGACTTTGTGTTGTTTTTTTTTTTGTTTTTTTTCTTTTTCAAAAAACCATGTCTTTGCAACTGGTAAACCCACACAAAGTACTTGCTGCTGGTATGATTGTCCAGTAGGAAAGAGGGGAAGAAAATCCTGAGTTAGGCATGCCAAATGACATTTCATAGATCAATGTAATTTTTGAAGAAGGTACTCGGCAAACGAATCAGTATAACTAGTTAAAAATAATTTCAACCTACATGATTTAATGAAAAGACAGAAGATCCAGTCTCATATTGGTTTTTGTCCTCCTGGCTCAAGGTAACCCTCAGCCAATCAGCATTTGACCTACAGGTGACGTTATCAACATTTGTAGTGTGCACATGCTCCTCTGATGCCAACAGTAAAATCGGATTTTCAAAAGCTTTAGAAGAATTTTTAAAGAACTAGTTTATAACATCCTTTCACATCTGAAGAGTTTCTTGCTGACTAGGGCTACAACAATTAGACATAATCGTTTATCAATTCAATTTTTATTCAATTTATCACTGACTAACATAAATGTCACACAGAATCAGGTCTGTACCAAGTAAAGCAGTGTTGCCAGGCAACAGATGTCTGGTGGTGATGTCACATAGGTCTACGTCAGCCATCCCACCAGGAGCATTTAACAATTACTGTCTTTAGTCTTTGTAGCTGTGTGAATAGTTTGTTCGTGCTAATGTTGCATCATTACCACTGATTTATGCCACAAGTTTGGACAACCACCAAAATGACATGTGAAGCGAAAGTTCGTGTTGCGAAAGTTTTCCGGTCGCCCTGCAGCTCCTCAGGTATAGATGGCTGAAGGAGCCGAGAGCCACGGCGGATCATTTTAGGATGGCGGCTTCAGGCCGAGCGACCTCTAATCCCAGTACAGCTGTACTGGACCTCTTCTCAGGAGTACTCGTTACGGTTGTTACGGGAGTTCAGGTTTTTTCGGCTGGTTTCCCAGGCCTGCCTGTTTAGCCTATTTGCATCATGGTGTCATGTGATATGAGGAAAAAGAGGCGTCAAAACCACTCTTCAAAAAACCCGTACATGACATCAGAAGGTTCAGTCTGTCATTGGAGTCAAACTCATGCTGGGGTCTTATTATTATTGCAGCAGTAACATTTGCATTGATAGTTTAGTCACATTTGATTATGACTTTTTTGAAGGGCCTTTTTTATGTTGTGATCAGCATCTTATGTCTCTGGAATGTCTTTGTGCATTTTTGGGATATGTCTGGGCACGTGTAAAGAGTCCCGACCTAAACTTGTACTTTTTAAATGTAGTTCTTCTGAGAGAGCAGTGATGTTGAAGATAAATGTCATAATTTCCTGACAGAAACCAGTTCAGACAGGTCTGTAGTTGCATTTGTTTTGTTTCTCAATGACGCCAGAATGTCTTACTGGTTTGGTGGCAGATGGTTTAAATGTCCAAACTGCAGCGATGTCTGTGGACACAGAACCTGGAGATCTTCAGACAGGTGAGCACCCTGCAGGCTATTTTTAGCAAATGGTAGGAACGAAAGACTTTTTTTTTTTTTTTTCTCTTATTTTATCAAAAGCCTATATTTTATTTTTCTGATATTACTTTATTCTCTTGTTGTCATGTGAGACTCTTGATGATGAATCAGTGTTGTTTTCTGTACTTGGTTGACTCTGAGGTCTCAGTTGGAGCTGGTGATGCGTCGGCCTCCTCGCACTTGTCCTATTGTGTTCTTGAAACTTGTGGTTTTGAGTCAGTTGGTCGCGTCTTTGTACTGCAGAAATGGTGCTGCATGAATTTTACAGGAACCTTGCTTTCAGTCTGAAATGTTTAAGAACAGCATCCGTGGTTTTCCTTGGGCAGCTGTTGTTACTAGCGTTTTCATCAGGTTCTCATTGTAGTTTGGAGATGTGGAAAGTTGGAGTAAGTGCAATAACAAAAACAATAATTTCAGTCCTGTTTAGTCTAATACAGCTGCAGCTACACACAATCTAGAGGGACCATTGAAGCTGGAGATCTCAAAAGTTTGAGTAAAAGACAACTGGACAACCTTTTCTTGATTCTAAGACTTGCAGCTTATCTGAATGGTTTCTTTCGTTCAGTCTGGTGTGTTTAGACCAATAACTGCTGTTAAAATATTTATTTTTGTGAGTTCCAGCAATGGATTCTGATTAAGACAAACTGAATAGGAAACTAGCATATAAACCTTAATTTAAATAAGGTCATAATCAAAGTAAGCAACAGTGACCTCTTCCCTTTTATCTGCATCAAAATATGTGTCTGCAGAGAAGCTTCAAAGTCTATAGGTCTGAGTTCTTGTGGGTTTTCTTTGTTTTTTGTTGTTTTTTTTTTGCGTTTTTTAAACCACATTCTGTCTTGTGTTCTGAATGATGCACAAACTCCAATTGGCTGTAGCTGAATTATTCCTTCCCTGTTTGTTCTTTTAGTCTATTTTTGAAACGTGCATTACGTTTTTTTTTTTTAATGTTTTTTTTTTAATGTAAATCTGGTGTTTCAGGCCAGAAGTGGTGGGGATTATTTGAGCAGATTTGCCAGCATTTTACCATATAAATGTCAACATGTTGATGTGAAATTCAATGACTGCAACATGAATCAGAAATCTATGGAAAGTAATTTTAAGAAATCCTCGATCCCAGTTATGGTCAATCAGTTTTGTTGACACTGATGTGACTAATTTTCATTTAAATGTTTAGTTTTAAAGAATGCAGTTTTATTTTTAGCAGTTTAGATGCATGCAAGGTGAAATTGATGCAGCACTAAAGGTAGTAGATGCCAAATAGTTCCACCAGTAGGTGAATTTGCTTTGCAGGATGACAAAGAAACTAATAAATTACTGTTAAAGCCATACTCTGTGTGTGGTTGTCATGACAGCAGCTCTGTGTGCAGCTCTGTCGTATCAACTTGATGCCACAAAAGATTACACCAGGACACTGAGTGTACCAATGAGTCAAAGATGCAGACTTGATTACTGAAAGCTTAAGATCATGTGAGTTTTTTCCCGAAAAGATGAGGCTCATACGGAAACGTGATCCCTCTGAACACAGGAGATGCTCGTTTTGGTCCCAGAGCTACATGAGCACCATTGTTTGGAGCACCTACCCCCCTCGTACCAATCTTAATCAGTATTGAACAAGATATGGCTTTGGATGATCATGGCCTGCAGTGTTACGAAATGTGGTGGTTGGTTGGCTGTGAAGTTTGTCTGTGTCACTTTCAGAGTAAGCCTATTTTTGTTTCTTAATAGGCTCTCACTAACGGTGAGGATGCTCATGTCAGGGTTTTCCAGTGGCTGACGTCTCACACATTGGCGGTGCACTGAGCCTCTTAACGCGAGGATCACTTTGTGCATGCAGCGTGCACACACACTCGAAGCTGGTGTATTCTACCTTTTCAACGTGCCCACATGAACAGTGAGATCATCGGGGGAAATGCAGCTGAGGTGGCTCGACTTTATAAACAAGTTTACATCAAAAGTAATGGATACTATTTGCTTAGCACTGTTTTTTTTTTTTTTTTTAAATCAGGTTTTATTACCTGTAGTCTAGAAATATATTTGCTATTTGTTCCTTTAGTCACTTACTAGAATAGGCACCAAGTAAAACACATTTTACTGTATTAAAAAAAACTTAGCATCCAAATGGAAACTAAATATGTCATGAAGGGTTGAAACAGACAGTCTAAACTCTGCTATAAGCGATGCAGAGAAATCTGTAAACGTGCGACCAAAAACATCCGTGGTGTGTTCAGCTTATGCAAAAGTTCCCAAAACGCGATAGAACTCTTTAACTCACTGCTCAAAGCTGCCGGTGGTCTTTGTGTACGTTTACCGTAACGTCTAGTGTATCGACGGTACACCATCGGAACGCTCTCATTTTCCACTTTCAGAAACCATTTAAATGTTTGATGTAGGAAAAGTTAATGTTACAAACGCATGACCCTAGACTGTAAATGAGTGACGCTGTTTTCACGCCGGTGAATCTTGTCTGTGATGGTCTGATCGTACTTCAGAAGTCCTGGGAGTGCCGTAAAGACGCATGTGCGTTTTTCTTTTAGCGACTCATCCGCCAACCTTTCTAGTTCTTGTGGAACTGATACTTAACAGCCATTGGCTCATCTGTGTTTTGAAGGGCGGGCCTTAACGATAGGCGAACGATTAGGTTGTTTTTTTTGTTTTTGTTTTTGGCGTCGGACTGTAGGCCAACTTCGGCTGACAGCAGCTTGCACAACATGCATTTGCCCACTTGGCTGTGCGTTTCCTTTTTTTCTTTTGCCATTTGATTGACATTATAAAAATGTTATTGACATCCTTTCAGTAAACTCGTCTGTTTGCTGAGCATTCACACGAACCCAAACCAAATTTTCCATCCATGCCTGACTCGTTCCTCAACTTCTTGACCTGCCTCATTTTTAGCCTTTACAGAGGCTTTGCTTCATTCTGCCATCTGAGCTGTCCTCTTGAAATGCCACCATGGCGCCCATCTCCATGGCAACCCTTCTGCCTCTGACATCAGTACCATGACTCCACAGCCATTGGCAAAGGGAGAGAGAGAATGAGAGCCTTTACACTGAAATCCTGTTGTGCACTTCAGAAGGAGCTGTAATTTATGTAATTTGGGTACGTGCCGCGATTACCGTGATGGCTTGTGGTTAAACAGTCAAACGCTCACACACAGTCCTGCTTTGATTCTATCTTTATTCATCCTCAGGTTCTGATGGATGTGTGTTATTGCACCACCATGGCTGTAAACCAGGTCATTGCGTCTACATTTTTCAGAAAGTCATTTTAAAATGAGTTCAAATCTCTGAGGTTGTGATGACTCTTGTGCTTGTGAGGAAAAAAACTGAACCAGCGAGGTTGCGTAAAGTCGGAAGCAGAAGTGGTGTGATGGCTTTGATCATATCTCATGGTCTCATTCGTTTGCTCGAGTATGTGCTCAGAGTTTGCTCAAAGTTGGCACACATACGTTCTGGCATAAGGATTCATCTTTTTGACTTGTATACAAGACATGATGCTACCTCTTTATAAGCTCTGAAAGATCTTCCTTTTTTTCTTCAAATGTTTTGACACGCAAACTGTGATTTAAAAACGGCATCCTCAGAAGTTAAACTCCTTTTGCAGGTAGCATCCTCTACTCCTTTTTATTAAAAAAACTGTCCATTTTCTTCCTCCCATTTTCATTTGATCTCAAACAAAAGCCACTTGCTATTGTTGTTGGGGTGGGCAGTGTCTAGTTTTGCTTTGCATTTAAATAAAAGGCAATGAGCAGTGTTTCATTTATTGATTTTTAATCAATTGCACCTTCATTTAAAACACAAAGCAAAACCATAACACCGTTTGGACTTTAATCCCCCCCCCTTTTTTTTTTTTGTTTTTTTTAAAATGTTACACAATATTTTCAGGGCTAACCAAAATATATGGGAGTGATTTGGCATTCTTGTTCCTGCACCTTCTCCAGCCCTGATGCTGTGTAAATATTCGTTACTTAGTGATATTTATGTTGTTAAATACCGAGATGTTGTGCTGCGATGAGACAAAAGTTTCCATTATATTTTAAAGGGGTAGAATAGCATCCCAATATTATGCTTATCAAAGGACGCATCAAATGTTGACAATTGGAAAGATGCAGTAAAAAATGTGCTATTTTTGGAAAATGTCAAACAATATTAACGTAAAGATGTTTGTTTACATTGTAAACTGAATGTGACCAACATTTTCAATGACCAGCAGGAACCGATATCCAGGACAACAAACCCTACAGCTTTAATTCATCCCTGCTCCGGTTTCTGGCTTTTTTACTGTTTTTTCTTTCATTTCTGAAAAACAGACTTCAGACTTTGCTGCTGTGGTTTGTTCCTTTTGACTTCATAAACTCATGCTTTTCCACGTGGTGACACCTGAAATGATAAATGAGATTTGTTAGTTTAACTTTATTAACATTCATGCCACTTCTGGAAACTCTAGACTTGCATGAATAGTCATGTCACAGTTTTCCTGGTTTTCCAGCCTAAAATAATGCCGTATTCCCAACATAATGTTAGTGCTAGATGGGTAGCTCTATCCAACATGCGTGTCCAAACTTCTCCACCTGGAGACTCAAAACAGGAAGTTGCAAAGGGGTATTGCATAACTTCCTGTGCTTGCTTTTAAATCTGCAGAAAATATTTCTAAAGAATACATGGCGTCAGATGATGCATAGATGAAAATACTCATACATACCCTTTTCAGCAGTATTGGTGAGTATTTCCAGTAGGTATCGGTACTGACAGAACTGTAAATGGAACACATAAAATAATCAACAACTGTTAATTTTTTGTCCCTGATGATCAACAGAGGACATGTGTAAAAATGCCCCTCTGCAGTTGTGATATGCTTCTGTCTCTGGTGACTCGTCCATGTGTGCAAATGTCTTGTTTTGTCTGAACCGCAAGATGTTCCTGCCCCTGCATGCTTGTATGGTACCATCGCCTCAAACCGCTCACTGCATTAGGTGGTGTTAAATAACTAGATGTCCGCTGAAACTTATTCATCCTTACAGTATTACCTATATCCTGTAATAATATTTACTTATCTAAATATTTTATTAAAGGTCAAAAGTGTAAATATTTCATGTGGCTCACAAAAAGCCAAAGCTTTGCTGGCAAATTTGCGTTGATTTTTTTTTGTCATGTTAGAGGGATTGTTAAAAGCAACTAGTTTTAATAAAACATCTGTAGATCTTATTGGACAGAATTTTCCAGTTTTCCAACATTTTATACACAAAGGAATTTAAGTAGCACCCCTGACGTAAGTACAAACATCAGGGTGTTTATATGACTCTGAAAACCTGCAGCTGTAACATATTTGGAAACCAGAAATATCGCTGCTGCTGCCAAGTGTTTTAAATGATATAAGTGCATGAAAATGTTACAGTGGCAGCAGAGGTGGTGCTTGTTACAGGTGTGGCAGTTTTACTGTGCAAGAGTACACACCAGTAGACTAATGTAAGGCAGAGGCGAGCTATGACTCTGTATTCAAGCTCATGCATGTTGTGTGCACAGTGCAACGAGGGGAATTTTTTTATTTTTTTTCCCCTCCGTCACTTCCTTTGTCTCTTCATTAGTTGTACATACTGAACATTTCTGACACAAAAAGTTAAGTGATATCACAGAATCTGCATATTCTATTTTAGTGAAGAGACACTTTTCAATATTTTCTTAAATATGGTCTAAAGTATTTATTTTAAAAAAAAAAAAAAAAAAAAGCCCCATAAAAACGGAATCCCTTAGCTATGGTATGCCAGTTGTGGTTGTTTTTTCACTCAAGGCAACGTTTGTATTCCTTTTTAAAAAAGAAAAATCTGTTGGCTCTTTTTGTGTTTGTTCATTTGCCGCAGTGATCTCCTAAAATATGCAGCACTCATGCTTTGTCAAAGTCATGGTATGCATTTTCCTGAGGTATGGAAACGTGTGTTAACATACTACTGTCCCTAGTCAGGTGGAAAAACTTTCAAATTTCCTGTTTGGTTCCTTAGAGCAGCAGGGTTGAATAAGTCTGGTACTGAAGCTGCTTTTTAGCTTGTCCAGTGTTTTTGGGGAGTCTGAGGGGTTGTCCCTGACTGCCAGCATCCTCTCCTCCAGGGTGACAGGAGAGGGCGGGGCTTGTTCCTCCTGGAGTCCACCACCATCTCCTTCATCTTCTCCACATTCAGCTGCAGGTGGCTCTCCCCACACCACCTCACAAAGCAGTTGACCAGGTCCCTGTACTCAGCCTCCCTTCTCTCCTCCACTTACCCCACAAATGCCGTGTCATCAGAGAATTTCTGCAGATGACATAAATCCGAGCAGCACTTAGTCTGACTTGTATGTGGTCAAGAGGAAGGGAGACAGCACAGCTCCCTGTGGGGCCCCAATGTTGCTGATCAGACGCCAACACACACAGTTCTGTAATCCTACAAACTGCGGTCTGCCCATCAGATGGTTATCGACCCAAGCAACAAGGGGAGAAGTCACCTGCATGTCCTCCAGTTTGGCCTTAAGCAGTCCCGGCTGGATGGTGTTAAATGAGCTGGAGAAGTCGAAGAACATGATGCGGACTGAGGTGTTTGGTCTGTTCAGGGAGGAGTAATCCTTCTGCAGCAGGTAAATGATTGCATCCTCAACCCCAACGTGGGGCTGATGTGTGAACTGCAGGGGGTCCTGCGATGGGTGCGCCAGCGGTCTGACATGTGCCAGGACCAGTCTCTCCATGACCTTCATGATATGAGAGGTCCGTGCCACTGGCCTGTAATCCTCCAGTGCAGCGGGAAGGCATCCTGGAAGGTTTGAGCAAGTGTAGACATGCAGCCTGAAGCAGAAGTCTTCACCACTGGGTGAAGGACTAACCGGAGGGCAGCTGGACTGACCGGAGGGCAGCTGGACTGACCGGAGAACAGCTGGACTGACCGGAGGACAGCTAGCCCAACTGCTTCTAGCTCAGCGACTTTTATCTCATGCTGCAGCTGAATCGTCCACTCAGACCTCGGTCTTGGACCATATCGGGAACCTTCCAGGTGGATTGACTGGACCTTCTAACCTTTGGGTAACCAGTCCCACGCATCAGACGGCTACCTCGGCCTGGTTTATGCGCAAGTAACTAAATTCATTAGGTCTGAAACTAACGACTACTTTCATAATTGAAACGACTAATTGGATTATGAGATTGTTTTAAGATCTATCATTTAGCAAGAAGAAGATCAATTCAGTCAAATCTGTGATTCATTTAACTTGTGTGATGAAAACCTTATTTTCAATAGTCTTGTGAGCAACAAAGTGCTGAGATTATATATACAACCCACAGTGTGATACGGATGTGTGATAACATAATTAAATTTATTTTCTACAAATTTTGTCATTGATTTTTTTTTTTTTTTTTTTTTTTTTTTTTTTTTTTTTATTGCTGTAATAAAATATTCATATTAAAGTATTTTATGCACAGGTTTTTTGCATATATCTGTTCAGCCTGAGAGGATGAGAGTTGCTAAGTAAAATGTTGTTTTATTAAATTTATAGTAAATGCATTGACATATGTAAAAAAAGAAAAACCAAAACAGATAAAAGTACATCCTTAACAAAAGTGTCCTGAAATGCTTCTACATGCAAATGTCAACACTCTGTGTTATTGTTTTAGCCTTAAGCCGGGGATATACTTGCTTGACATCTGTTTGTGCACGCAGTCAGCTGTGTAGTGAACTTTTAGTGTTCCAGCACTACACTGGTAAAATAACCAGACTGCTGTGCTGGCTCCCACTTCCTGCCAGCCAGTGTCTGGGCCATGATTGGGTCTCGCTGATATGGTGTGGCGGATGACGTGATTAGTGCGAAATGCTCTTTTTTTTTTTTTTTTTTTTTTTTTTTTTTTTTTTTTTTTTTTTTTTTTTTTTAAAAGGTGCTACTCACCAGGAAGCAATTTCACCTCTTATTCTTCAAGTCCTGTTTTATCAGGTTCAGTTTAGTTACTGAACTGATAAGTGATGTAATTTTCCTATATTCTTCTGTATCAACTGCTTTGTTTTATTGGTCTGATAGATATTGTGCATCCCTAGTTTGGAGAACCATCACTGACTTCTTGTGGACAAAGAGTTTTTGTCGACTGAAAAATCTTTGCAAAAACTGAAATCTCTTCAAGATCTGCTGACGAGGAGTCTCTCACTCCCTCGGGACTCAAGAAAATGTAATCGAGAGTGTAAATAATGGACAGAAATAACAGGGACTTGGTGAAGCTGAAGTTGATTTTTGTTCTGGTTGTATAGTTGTGCAGTTTTTAGACGATGTGTTTATTATTTTGTTTCAGTACTGGTGTTGGGACTTTTGTTTTTGGACCTGACCTTGTGTCCTGTGTGGGACTTTGGGCTGTTTATTTTGTCAGGCATCAGCTCTGACCGGCACCCCAGAAAAACCTTTGTCCTTGTCACCAATTTGAAACAACCTCAAGCAAAGTGAATGATGGAAAAGAAAATGGTTATTGTCTTGCTCTAAATGTGCAAATACAGGTCAAAAGTACGCATGTGAGGATCATCTTAAATTTCTTGTCCACATACGCGTCTCACGCCACACTAGGCAGTGTTGTATTGTTGTTAGTAGCCGACGCTTTGACTCACTGAGCCTTTAAAGCCTTCGATGCTGCGCTGTGTCTCCTTTTGTGCCTGGATTTTCATATCTGCTCTTTCTCGGTACGTGGCACACTTAAGCACAGTGAGCTTTTCCCCTTCTTCCTCTAACCCTACCTCTTGAACATCGTCATGGTTACACGCTTATTGCATAACTCTGCTGCTGCAAAAATAAGCCTTGTATTCTCATCGCCATAGAAACATCCCCCAACCCCCTCCCCTCCCCTCCCCTCTCTCTCACACGCAGACATGCATATATCCTTCTTTGGTACTGAGCATGCTCAGATGATATCAATAGTACGGAAACAAAAGAAACAGGAAAGAAGTCTCAGAAGGTTCTCTCCAAAAAAGTAGTTCAGGTTATGCAAGTACACCTCAGCATAACCCTAGGACCCCTTTCTAAAATGAAGTGGGCACTAATTTGGAAGGAACGTCTATTCAAAATCTCGGTTAAAGGGCCTGCAACTACTCGTTGTCATGCAACAACATACAAAACACAACAAAACTTAAATAATTTTTGTTTCAGGTTTGAGAGTCAATAGTCGGCTGTGTTGGACAGATTCCAGCAGCTGCTTGCAGTGAACATTAAACTACACGTATGATACCGCCCTTACAATACCAAGAGGTAGGTGTCATACATCTAGTTAACCTCAGTTGAAGCTCCAGGTCCAAAAGTCCTTTTGAGCCCTGTTGAGACTGCTGATAACGCACAACAAATCTAGACTTCAGTACACTGGAACCAACCAGTGATGTCCCGTAAATGCACAACTGTACTTTGTACTTCCTCCAATAGTTCGCTCTGCTATGAGACGGGACACCTGGCAACAATCGGAGGCCTTGACTCAAACGGTGTTAAAAACTTCCCTGCACTCAATTTTTGTTTCAAAAAATGAACATTTTCTCAATGTTTAATCTTGCTGGCATGAAATCCTAAGATGTTTGTATTAAATGGGGGGGAAAAAAAGAGCATTCCCGTTTAGTTTATTAAAGCAGCCTAAAGTATTCAAAGGTTGTGTGTTTTTTTTAAAGAAATGCCATCTAACTCTTGCGGTCTTCCATTCCTGCTGTCATCAAATACCACCTGTAATAACTTGGGACTCCCGTCCCTGTCATCTCTTTTTACAAATATAAATCACCTAACAGCATTATCTGTCTCAGGCACGCACGCACGCCTATGTTGCTTATTGTTACTTACTATTCATTCAGATCAAATCTATCCCGACATCCTAATTTCAAGTGTCTGTACCGAAACGGCGCCTGATATGAGTGCTGCTAGAGCTGAAACGAGGACTATCAGCCCTCCAGAGGGACCTGTGGCCGCTTGGCCACCAGTGTCACAGACTGATGTACTGCAGGTTCCAGCAGACGTCTGTGTGAAAAAGTCCTGAAATGGTCCACTGTTGCCGACTGCTCCTTCAGCCGATCCATGTCGCGGGAGCTGTGGAGCTAGCAGTGAACTTTTGCAACAGGATCTTCTCGCTTCAGATGTCGTTTTGGTGACATTTAGTCGACCCACAGATGAAGTTTAGCTGCCTGCTAAACTTTGTCCTGAGACTCTTCCAGATCAACTCACAGCCAGTTACTGTTAACAGCACAACAAAACATAAGGTTTTTGTTTCCAAGTATAACTGCTCAGTGAGGGATTTTATTCAGTAAATACAGCACCGAGTAGCCAAAGTGGAGACGGCCATCTCCTGTGCCAACTGCCAATCAAAAGACCTAACAAAGACCAGTTGTGCTTAAATTTGCTGCTCTGTATAATTTTTCCTAATGTGATGCAGAAAAGTTCACCCACACCGCCTTACTTGGGTTTTGCGCCAGCCCCTAGTGGTCAGTCGGGAAACTGTAACTTAGTTGGCCCTTGGTTTTTACCTCCAACCACCACTAATGGAAACCCACCTAGGATTCACATTTTAGCTGCTAATGCCAAAGAATAACTCTAGATGGATGCCTAATACAAAAATTATAGTAAAAATGGTTGATTGCGGGTTTTTTTTTTTTTTTTGACTGATCGTTTTAGTTGTGCATCAAGTTGATTTCATACTTGACTTGAATTAATATTTTTAATTGGCCAGTATTTACTCAGAAATGATTTGTTGTACTAAAAGTCTTCATTAATCATCATTTAGAAGTTTTTTGTTTTTTTTTTTGTTTTTGTCAAAGTCTGCACCACCGACTGTTTTTAAACCTTTGGGCCAGAGCCAGTGGAGCGCAGACCTACTGCATCTTCCAAACGGATTTGGGAGACGACTACGTCTTGTATCTCTCTGCTGCCTGAACACCAGAGTATCTACTAGAGTAGAGCTGTTAGAGCGACAACTATTTACTTTCCTCCCACACACGCGCGTGCACACATTCCTGCTGCACAACTATAAAGGAAGGTCACTCATATTTCCCTTGCAGAAGGCTGGCACACTTGTGTTTACATATCAGTCCCTACACCCTCATCACTATAGCAACTCCATTCTTATTTTGTCCTTCTGTGTGGGTGCTTTTTCAGACAATTTTGTTTATAATGTGCAGAAATAACACCACACTTGCCTGGATGTATTTGAAGCTCTGGGACTTGAGGAAACCATAAATATTGCGAGTTTGCTCAGTTTGTCATTCCAACAAAAAGGCAGCGTTGTGCAATTTTGGTTTTGTGATGGCACCAGTCTGCAGGAAGTTGCAACAGTTTTGGATCAGATGAGGTGGCAGCAGTAATTTGCATGTGTTCACACTTCAGATGAACCACTTGGACTCTGTCGGTGGCATTGCAGTAAAAAATATCTTGGGTTTGGTGTTTTTTTTTTTTTTTTTTTTTTTAAAGCTTTGAGATTCAAAACCTTAGTCTAAGAAGATGGCTATAAAATTAGTGGAAAACGTTCAACAGTGGGCATGTGTGTACCTGGACCGTGGTAAGGATGGTGTGTGTAAAACAGGCCAAGAGTTTGGACTGAAACTGAACAATCGTTCTCTTAAAATATTAGGTGAATTAAACCACAACAAAAAGCAAGAAAACTCACAAAAAAGGGGAAAAAAAAACTAACTAAACTGTTGAGTTGTCCACTTTTAAGGTTTTTGGTGTCTCCTATATTTGTTTGGGTTATTCAGCCTAATGATGCCTCCTTCAAAGATTTCAGATCTCCTTGGACTTCATGTTGTAAACTCCAAATACCAACTCAGTGCCTGGCATGAACTCCAAACCATTTCTTTTTTTGATTCAGTAACGAGGGAATGGGCAATCCCCAAAAATCGTTTTTTTTTTTTAAAAAAAAAAAAAAAAAAAAAATGCCTTCCACAAATTTTCCACCACCCTATCTCTGCTGAGTGTTGCACAGGCGAGTACAGCGACAGGTAAACAATGTGGCGCGGCCGATGCAACATCACGGCCACAGATGTATATTTTTAGGAAATGTGTACAACTTGTTCTGTTTTTTTTTTTTTTTTTTTTTTTTTTTTTTTTTTTTTTTTTTTTGTCACATCAATTAAACAACCTCAAGCAAAATTTAAAAGCTGAAGGCTGAGTAAGAACCATTTATGGTCATGTAAATGGTTATAAACATATTTAAAGGTCGGGTGTTAATACTTTGTGTTTCGAGATTCAGCTAGTAGAAACTATTTTTTTTTTCTTTTCTTTTTTTTTCCAGGAATTAATTTGTCACTGACGCTGCCACCTGACTTCCCCTGTTTAAAACTTTCTTTGCACAGGAATTGCATAGTTGATGGGTCATTTTTAAAAGCATTAGATGATTTGTTAAAGAAGCCAATGTGAAGTTTTTCATAAATGTTTTGGTGCAGTTGTGTATGAATTATAACTGACTCCTGTCTGTTTATTATCTCGCTGTGTGTGGATCAAATACACTACATCTGTTCACATGTCGATGTTTTCTTGGATAAAGATTCAGCATCTCTTAGAGATAAAATACAAGAACCACAAATGAGCTTTAGTACCAAAAAATGGCTTTAAACACATTCTGTTGTTCTTTCTTTGCTCCAGACTCTAACTGATGTCTTTTGTTTTCTTCTTTTGGATGCAGTTCTGCATATGACCGGGACAACAAGATACGCGTGGCCATTAAGAAGATCAGCCCGTTTGAGCACCAGACCTATTGCCAACGCACCCTGAGAGAGATCAAAATCCTCCTGCGCTTCAAGCATGAGAACATCATTGGAATCAATGACATAATCCGCGCGCCAACCCTCGACCAGATGAAGGACGTGTATCCTAACGGTCTTATTTATACCTTGTAAAGCATGTCATGAAGCTGCAGTGTGGTTTAAAGCATTTCATCTGGGGCCTCATGGCACGTATGGTGTTTTCCTTGTAGTAGTAGAAGTAAGACTGTTCCATCTGCGTTTCATTATGGGTATTTATTAGTATTTGCTCACATAATAGAAACCTATCACTGTATACTCGAACAGAGTGATCGTTATTGTATTATAACGGTAGTTAAACTCCACTCAGAGTGACTGTGACTTTATTTACTAAGAGAAATTGAAAGGCATGGGTGTGACCGGGGCCTGTAGCGACTTGGCTTATGGTTTTGGTCCAAGACAAACATTCATTCAAACTAAACGCTTTTGAGATAAAATCTTGCCTCGGCAACTCAGACATTACTTTCTTTCATCAGACTTTTATCAGGGGTGTTCCAGCATGGCCAAACATGGTTTCAGGACCCGTGACACTGCCGTCACACCTGGCAGACACTAAGATTTATTTGAATTCAGAAGTTGCCCAAAATATTTAGCTGGGCAACAGATCTTTTTTTTTTTTTTTATTATTATTATTATTCTTCATTTAACCTGTTGTCATGGATGTGACCTCTGGCTATGGAGACCGAAACCAGCTTTTGAACCGGGCTGGAAATGTTTGTTTATGCTGCAAAGTTTAGGTTTTTGTTTGCTTCGGTCTGGGAGTTGGTTCCTGTGGCAACTAAAGGTCTGTTTCCACTAGCGGGAGTTCCAGGTCATTTCTCGAGCCCAGGCCGTTTGAGCGTCTCCATTACCGAGAGGAACTCCTGGTGGAGGTCTCAACTGATCAGGGTTTCTAAATTACGTTAAGCGTGCTTGTGTGAACATTAG
The DNA here is from genome assembly GCA_014839995.1 of Xenentodon cancila. Classification (NCBI taxonomy): domain Eukaryota; kingdom Metazoa; phylum Chordata; class Actinopteri; order Beloniformes; family Belonidae; genus Xenentodon; species Xenentodon cancila. Next base: position 10,689,105 of record CM026202.1, on the reverse strand, counting down.
TCATGTAAACACGCCGGCTGAAGGGGCCGAGAGGACGATCAGCCCTGTTAGAGGTTCCTGTCTGGTGGGTTCAATCTGAACCGCTGCCAGTGGAAACGCTCCTTAAGAAACTCAAAGTAATGATGGAAGAGAAAAGAGCAACAGACCAAACGGGAATAAATCATAACCAGTGTTGGAAAAGCTTCTTGACTGCTCATAAACCGGGGAAACCCCCACTACCACCACCAGCCCTTACACCCCCATAAAATCTGAACGCTGGAAAAGTTAATTGTGCTGCTTGTTTATTTCATTTAATTAAATGTTCATTTTTGTACCTCTCCTTCTTTATATTGAACAAGAGTAAAATTGTGGATTTTCTGGAGCATCTTTGTTGTACCCAGCGGTTAAAAAGCATCTTGTATGAAGGAAGGTAGTTAATCGAGCACCGATTTGACTAAAACTGTGTTTATTAGGGAGTCATGGATAATTTGATGAAATTAACTTTCACCGATTACACTTTTGGAAAGCTTCAATGCAGGGCCGAGGTTTCCTCCACATGAAGAGAAAATGTCTTTAACCTCCAGCGGTGTAGATATATTGTCCAGGATCTCATGGAGACGGACCTCTACAAGCTTCTGAAGACTCAGCACCTGAGCAACGACCACATCTGCTACTTCCTCTACCAGATCCTACGAGGACTCAAGTACATCCATTCTGCCAACGTCCTACACCGCGATCTGAAGCCTTCCAACCTTCTGCTCAACACCACCTGTGATCTCAAGGTAGTTGCTCCCCCAGAGGTTCACAACATTCCCTCTGACTGGAGCTGAAAGGAACTTTCTGGACTTACAACAACTTTAGGTTTATTATTAGATGGTAAAGAGTGTAGGCTTTGGTCGGAGTCCAAAATCTTTTAAATCTTGTCAGAGGCTTAAAATAGCAACTTTATTATGATGTAGCTGCGTTGCCGCCCGTCTTTCATTAGTTCCCATTTTACTGAAAACGTGATTTAAAGCAGTTCTGGGTTAGAATATGTTTTGGTTTCCAACAAAAGTTTGTATCCTTACCGTTTGATGATGGGCATGGGGTTGATTTAACGCCAGGTCTCCAATCATGTTAATCTTATCTTTAAAACGGGTTTAATTCAACAATATCTCCTACAGTTTTATTCTTTTCGGTTTGGAAAACCTGTAAACATGTTTTTGAGAAGAAAAAGGTCCTCGAGCAATCAAAGATTATAGTAAACTAACAAAAACAGGACTTTAACTCTTTAACAAGTATCTGTGTAACTTCAAAACGGGACCATCTCGTCCATTATTTTCACCAAAACAGCTTCATTACCGATGTAACTGCTTCGTGTTCATAACCATGAAGTCCAAGTCTGGGGACCTCTGACTTGTGTGTATTCTAGAAAAGACGCGTTGGTTTTACTTTTGTCGTTGTCGTTCTGCAGATCTGCGATTTTGGCTTGGCTCGTGTCGCTGATCCCGACCACGATCACACCGGTTTCCTTACAGAGTACGTAGCCACGCGTTGGTACCGAGCTCCGGAGATCATGCTCAACTCCAAGGTGAGTCTTTACCTGCCAGCCTGCAGCGTCTCGGTAGTCTTTCACCGTCTTTCCCTTCCCTGATTATTCCATGTTTACAAGGCGAAGTGGGTTTTTGTGGCTCGTACACTTAACGTTTTTGCTGCAGCTGCTGCAACTACGTTACGACTCCTGTGAAAAACTGCTTTACAAACGAATTGGTTTTAAACATTTTTCACTCGTGAAGGCCAGAGGCGTAGCTGTCATCCCAAACCAGGCCAGGCAGGGATGCAGGAAATGGTCAAAAATATACGTCGGTATTAAGATATTATCGCTCCTGATTTAATTTAATTCCTTTGAGTTTGCTTCAGATGGGACGACTGGTGCATGTGAAGTGACAATCTTACATTTGACACTAAACAGACGTCTTTTCACCCAGACTCTTCAGACTAAACCGAACTGCAGCCGTCTAGCATGTGCAGAAAATAATAAGACAATCCTATTTTTTAAGTGAATACAATAAAAATCATCTGATTTTCATCTGATTTGGTCAAGTAAAGTACTTATGTTTAGAGTGGGCATGTATAACTCTGACAGAAAAACAATGAATAATCATTTATTGCAATATTGTTCTGTTTTTTCAGTATTGATACTGTGGTGATCGTAAATGTTCAACAGGTTGTGCAGCCCTACATCTTACTTGAGCATGACTGAGTTGTATTTTCCTCTTCATGTCTGAATTATGATTTTCAAAACGCCTGTAGGGAGGGGCGGGGGACCTTATCCATCTGGGGTGGGAATATGATGGGTGTTCATGGGTGCCTTCAGCTTTAATTAATCTATTTATTTACGTACCAATTTTACCACACTGACATTTTAAGAACAGGAGGGTTTCTGTCCAAATAAAACCCGAAGTTTGACTTGTGCCTCCAACAAAACACAAGTCTGCCTCTTAACTGGAAGGTTTTTAAATTTTTAAATATATCCATGAATTGGATTGTGAAGGCTTACACTGTGCTCATCTCAAGAACACCGACTGGCCTTGTCCTCTCCTCACAGAAGGAGATCTCAGTCCAGACTCTTCTCCCACGTTGTTCCTCAGTGGTGGAACATGTTGGCGTCCAGCTCTACTTTCATGAAGCTCTTAAACTTTCCCCTTCGAGAACACCTTCTGTTGTAAACTGGACTTTAATGTCATCTTAGCTGCACTTATTCGACTGAACTGATTTTATTCTCTTTTACTTGATTGTATTCCTCTGTTGTAAGTCGTTTTGGATTAAAATGTCTGCTAAATGTGACATGACATGCTGCAAAGTTTTGAGAGGGAGATTGACTTGAGCCAGCCCCGGTGGTCAGTAGAGGAGCTGTGGTTTTTCTTCATCCTTTTCAGTGACGATTCAATTCAATTCAGTTTTATTTATATAGCGTCTATTACAACACAAGTTGTCTCTAGGATCTTTCCAGAGACCCAGAACATGACCCAGAACAATTATTATATAAATGACAGGTAAAAACTTCCCTAGTGGATGAAAAACCTTAAGCCAAACAGTGGCAAGAAACACTCCCCTTTAAGGGGGAAGAAACCTGGACCAGGACCTGGCTCATGAGGGGGGACCCTCCTGCCGAAGGCCAGCCGGGTAGAGCAAGAAATAAGAAAAAATAGAGACATAGAGACACCGTCAAAGGTACAAGACAGGATACATTAGTAACTATCATCAGTAGACCATTAAGACTTCTGTGTATATGGGTGATATATGGATAGTTGGTGATCCACAGGGATGAGGACTGCAGGTCGGGATGTCAGCAAGTATCCAACAGACATCCATACAGACAGGTGAAGGCAGACACTGGGATGGTCAGAGGTGGAACTGCAGGTCAGCAAGCAGCTCCTGAGGCTCTGGTCCGCAGGACATGCAAAGAAGAGGAAAAGAAGGGCCAGACAAGCACAAAAAACTACCAGAACAATGGACCACAATTAAGTTTATGGGATATTGTTAATAACTGAGGATTGAGGTGAAGAAGAGACAGGGAAGGCAAAGAGAAACAGAGAAGGTGAAAGGCACCACTCAGTGGATCATGTTGGTGCCCCCCTGCAGCAGAGGCCTATAACAGCATATCTACACCGAAGCTGTTTAAGATGAGCTGCTCTAGTCTGGTCCTGCAGCTGCAGCTTTGACTACTGGCCCTGACACATTAAGGTACTAAATGTACACTAACTATATGCTTTATTAAACAGAAATGTTTTAAGTTAAGTTTTAAAGGTGGAGGTGGTATCAGCCTCCTTCACCCAAACTGGAAGTTGGTTCCAGAGTGATGGTGCCTGATAGCAGAAGAACCGTCCTCCAAATCTACATTTGGATCCTCTAGGAACTACGAGTAAACCTGCACATTCACTGTTTGAATAGAAACGTGTGGATCCGAGGAACATCATCAATAATGTTGGTGCTTGTGCAGTACTCAAGCTGAAAACGGGAGGCAGACATGGATGATGAGTTTTGCACATTCGTCAAGGATTACTGGATTCTCATTTACAGAAATACATTTTCTAAACAAGGAGCTAGTTGGTAATCTGTCACTATCCTAAAATGATGAAAACTAAAAATGGTCTTGATCCTTCTTGCACTCGGACATAGTCAACCTAATACAGTTTAATTATTAACCCCCCCTCTTTTTTTAATTTATTTTTTCTTATTCACAGATCCTGATGTCATAACTGGTTCTGTATGCTTCACTTTCAGGGCTACACCAAGTCCATAGACATCTGGTCGGTGGGTTGCATCCTGGCGGAGATGCTGTCCAACAGGCCAATCTTCCCTGGGAAGCACTACTTGGATCAGCTCAACCACATTTTGGGTAAAGATTGTCATTATTACCAGTTTCAAGTGTTGCTGTGACATTATTTTGTTTCTGCTTTTGAGAGCGCATAAAAGGTTGTTTTTTTTTTCAGTCTGATGTTCGTTTAGGGAAAAGATGAAAACATCGATCCCATTAAAACTAGATTTTATATCTTGGGTTTAAGTCTGGTTACATAATTCATGGTCTTTGTAGAAGACTTGACAGCTTTAGACTTGAGCTTTTATTTCACACGTTGATGAGAAAACTGTCCACATACCTCTACCATTATCAAGTCAAACTTCTGTGTCTCGGCGTTGGACCACATATTGCTTCACCCATCTGCTGTTTTCATGCATTCAGACGGATCTTTTGTTCACAGAACCTCCTTATGTAACTGAAAACCTTTTAGAGGGGCCTGTATGAATTGATGTCTGTTTGATAAAGAAGCAAAAACGAATGTTTTTGTCCGTCAGGGATCCTGGGCTCTCCTACTCAGGAAGATCTCGACTGCATCATCAACATCAAGGCCAGAAACTATCTTTTGTCGCTGCCTTTGCGCTGCAAAGTGCCATGGAACCGCCTCTTCCCCAACGCTGATGCAAAAGGTCAGACGGTTCCTTAGAAATGTTTCTTCTTCATAAAATCTATTGTCACTCATATTTTACCATGAATCTTTGAGGGCTTGTATATTGAAGAAATAAAAAGACCAAAGCAGCAAATCAGAACAAGTGGCTGTGTTCAGGAGGATGAGATACTGATGAGACATCACACAAACCTGTTTGTCCTCAACCTTCTTTGCCTTTTAGATCATTATTATTTTTAACTATACACATACTGCGGTAACAAAGATTCTGTCATACAGTCTCCACCTGGAGAATTGCTGCTGCGCTGGTGAGATGGTTAACTCTGAAAGCCGCTTCATTCATGAAACGTGAGCAGAACAAATGTTTTTAGAGGGAAATTGACACTTTCCAGCATTTATGAAGGTTCCCGACGTTTTTGTTGGTACAAAAGGAAAATCCACTCGCGTCTCCGACCACGAGTAGAGCGCGTGCAGGATCTCTCTATGACCACCTGTTATAAGACTTTACCAGGTTGATGTCTTATGGTCTGTTATTTTCACAATATTTTAATGGCTTTAAATTGTGCAGATAATTTAGTTGGCTCTGGCAACTCGCCTGCAGTTAAGATCTTTCACCTATAGAGAACATTTAGCAGCTCATTAAACAAAAAAGACGACCACGAACTTCAGCAGCTGGAAACCGATATCGGGCAAGAACATGCCACCTGTTTTGAGACCTGTACCAGGCATCAAATTTGAAATTGGCTCATTTTATGCATAAAATTGAATGAAATCACCATTTGAACATAAATTTATGTTCTGATTAGAAAGTCTTTTAGTTTTCATTTTATTCAAACTCAAACGTCCCAGCCTTTCTGGAGTTCGGGTTGTACATCACAGCGCCGAGGCTCCACCCATTCATCACAGTCTGACGTGAGGGAAGTGCAACTGACCGTTTCTGTTTTCTGAACTGTAAAAGAGATGGATTTCTGTCTGGTAGCAGCTCTTATGTGGATTTTCTTATGATGGCATGAAAAGCTTAAAAACTGCAGCAGCTCTTAAATTGAGAGCCCTCGTGTCCCTGTAGGATGCTGTGGCGCCCTCTAGTCTTCGGGCCCACTCATAGTTCTGTCTGTCATTGTGCTGCAGCTCTGGACCTGCTGGACAAGATGTTGACGTTCAACCCTCACAAGAGGATCGAGGTGGAGGCGGCCCTGGCCCACCCCTACCTGGAACAGTACTACGACCCTTCAGATGAGGTGACATGTGCTGTCAGCTTGTACTAAATGACCTGTTACAGTTCCCTGATCTTTATACGTCTTAAGAACTCAGACTTGAAGGCTTTGACTGTTCATGTGTTGTAGTTTGATCTGCTCTGTAAAAGACTGAACAGCATCTCCTTTCTGCTGCCCCCTGTAGCCCGTCGCTGAGGCCCCGTTCAAATTCGACATGGAGCTGGACGACCTACCCAAAGAGACGCTGAAGGAGCTCATCTTTGAAGAAACTGCACGTTTCCAGCCCGGCTTTAGGTCTTAACATCTCACACAGGTGCGTCCTCCTCATCCTAACCCAAAGCTGATCAGAATGAACCTGCAGGTACCTGAGATGGTCAACGCAAGAGCTGCAACTCTGCTGGATCCCTGAAAATATCAAGAAGGTCATGATGGTGCCACGTTTGCTCCTGCAACACTGCGAATTTGAAATCTGCTCGTTCAGTTCAAGTTGAATTGAATAACACCAAACGGCTGCAGTTAAACAACAAAAAATGAATGATTTTCACCCAATCAAAACCGCCTTAAAACCGTCTGCACTGACACACTGAAGCTTATAAAACTGGTCTGGAAAAAAAATGTCCCTTTTAACTTCATATTTGTTTTCACAACCTCCTGAGTGATGAGTGTTCCTGTCAGGGAGACCTGACCTGCAACTGAGACTGAGCTTCATGACTCTGGTCTTGGTCTCCAGAACATCTCGATGGTCTTGAGGTTTCACTGTAGCTGCACAGATTCAAGACCCCCTGAACCAGACACAGCAAAGCGGGTCCAGAACAGAACCGATCCTCCTCCATGTTTCACAGTAGAAATAGTCTTCCTTTGTCTGAAGGCTTTTTTTGTGTCTATGAACATTGGACTGATGTGATTTGTTAAAAACCTCCAGTTCTGTCTCGTGTGTCTAAAGGACCTTCTCCCAGAAGCTTTGTGGTCTGTCAACCAGCATTTAGACAAATTCCAGTCTGGTTTTTCTGATGTTCTTCCAACAGTGGAGTCCTCCTCGGTCGTCCACTTTGGTTCCAACAGTGATGGACGGTGTGACCTGACACTGATGCACCTTGACCTTGGATCTCTTTGGAAGTTGTTCTGGACTCTTTGGTTTCTGTTCATAACATCGTCTCTTTATTAGTCATCAGTTGTCTTCTTGTGTCCACGTCCAGGGAGGTTGTCTTCAGTCCTGTGGAGCCTAAACCTCTGAATGAAATGTCCAACTGTAGTCACAGGAACATCCAGCTGCTTGGAGATGTTCTTCTAGTCTTCAACATGCCGGTCTAAAAGGTTCTCTCTGATCTCCTCAGACAAGTGTCTCCTTTACTTCTTCTGGTCCATGTTCAGTGTGGTGAAGACCACGATGCCAAACAGCAGATGGACGACTTTTAACATTTAAAACCTAAAGAAACGTAAAGAAACCTGAGATGTAGGACACTCTTTAGTTTAACACGTCACCATAGAAACATTAGTTTACACAGTTTCCAGCAGTACCAACAATTCTGTCCAGACCAGTTTTATTATTGTTTTTTTGTTGTTTTTTTTTTTAATAATCCTGTTAAATCACAACTCCAAAGCCAGTAAATGTTTCAGTCTCTTGCATCATTGCAGAGGAACTTTGATTCTTCTCAGTGTTGCTTCGTTTGAATGTAGTAAGCGAGGCTGATCTGTTCTCAGTATTCATCAGCCTGTCGGCGCAATCCTGGTGGAGGAAATAAACGAAAAAACAAACAAAAAAACAACTTTGTTGTCCCGGTTGAACATGAAGTGGGCTAAAACGTACTTCATACAGGTAACAGGTGGTTGTATTCATGTGAAACATCTCAGATTAATGTAAAATCATTCAAGCTGGGAAATATGAGTTCCTCCAGTCGCACTGATAAACGCTAACGGGACATTAACTCACAGGTCGGAGCAGGAAAGCAATGATCAACTTTTAAATCACGTTAGTTGGGCTACTTGATGGCTTTGTAGCTACTGGAAAAAGAGCGAAACTGGAACGTTTGTGTGAGTTGACAGTAAAAAGGGGGCGTGGCCACAAGCGATGGACTCATAAGTTCACATCGTTCTACTCGGATCATTAATATACTTTTCTGACACAAATGTGACATGTCGTCGCTTCAGAAACAGTCGTTAACCTTCGGGTGATGTCACACAGGGTTTGTCTGGTGTTTATAGTCTGGTTGTTGTTTATCTCTGAGAGCAGATGTTTTCTTAATGTCCTGCACAAACCTGAAGGATGAATGTGAAATTAACTCGTAGTCTCACTTTGGTTTCCCTCCAGACGACTCTGTGGACAGGCTTCTGCGTCGCCACTGCTCCTCCCGCCTCCACACTGTTGCTGTGATTTTTGTTTTAATTCTCCTCTCCTGTTGTCCACATCACCTGGATTCCTTGGGTCTCTCTCGTCAAGTCCAGTTTGCTCAGGAACGGCGTCAGGAATCAATCAGTCGCTCTGTCTCTCCTCCTTTCTCTCTCCGAGGGGGAGGGGTGAGGTAAAGGGGGAGGGGGTGGGGGTTCTCATCACAGCTTATAGTTTGGGGGTAATTTTTGTGTTTGAAGCCAAGATAAACATTTTTTTTATGTGTGTCTCAAAGGCATTTGGCTCAAGATTTAAGACCTAATGTTGGTCGAATGACGGCGATAAACTAGCTGTTTTGCACAAATGGCAAATTACAGCAAAGAATCATTTTTTTTTGTTTCGCTTTTTGTTTCTTTTTTTTAAGGTCTTTTTTTTAATTTTCTAACTTTTGGCACACTGTTATAAGGGATGCAGTGACTTGTGGGCTTATTTTCTTCTTTTTGCTTTTTTCGCCTGATTTATGCAACAAAAACGCAGAATCAGCCAGACTTTGCTGGCCACAAGCCATCATAAGTTTATCCAGTTTATCAAATCTTGTATTTCAGTCCCAAAATGGTCACACAGACGCATCGATTGGAGATAAAAATAAATAAATAAATAAAAAGCCTGAATAGTCTTAAAATATTTTAATGTTTGAATGATGACTGAAGGTGACTTTTTTTTTTTTTTTTTTTTTTTTTTTTTTAAAATACTTTTTTTGTTTGTCATTGGCTTCAGGAAGAATGTCTAGAGATGTCCAGTGCAAGAAATAATCTGCAGGTTCTGCCTTAGCCATGAGAAAACAGAGGGAGAAGCTGATTTCACACATGTCCACATGTTCAGGACGATATGTGTCATGTTTGGGGGGTGGAGACCAGAATTCAGTTTTGTCTGGAGGAAGTGTCCTTGTGCCTCCCTGTCTGTGCTGTGATTACTTTCGTCATCTTCTTCAGTGTCGGTTGAATCTCTCTCGCCTTGTTAGAATAAAACTGTGCCCTTTGCATGACTGTTATAAGCTCTGTATACAAAGACGATGATGTTAAGTGCCACACAAGCCGGGCAGACGCGCCGGGAGAGCGCCCAGGCTCTTTCCGTTCAGACCTTTTGTGGTATATCCCTCTTTCCAAACACATGGTGCTTCTTCTCCTTTTCGTCTTTTTCTTTTTAATTTTTTTTTTTTTTTTTTTTTTTTTTTTTTGCCCTCCACACTCGAGAATTTTTTCGCTGAACATCATCTGCATGCTACATCTTAAAAACAAAAAAGAAAAAAAAAGAACGTATAAATATAATCAAGTCACAAAACAGTATTTTTTTTTTGTTTTTTCTTTAATCTGAGAAATGAGATCCAGGCATGACGGTTTTACTTAAATGTAACAGATCACGTGGTTTATGCTTTTAATTGCACATGTTTAAAGCTGATGAGGGTTGTCTGTACCAGCAGAAATCTGCAGTAAAAGAAGACACGCAGGCAGCAGGAATTAAGACTTTGTCTCCATTTCTGTCTCAAACTGCTGATTTAAATAACGACTGTTAAACACAAGGTTCTTATTTTAAATAAATTTAACAGTTACGCATGAATCTGGAAGTTTATTTTTTGGACAAATAAAACAAGATAGAGGCTCAAAGGCTTCAATAACCAAGTTTAATTTCACGTGAGCAGCAAAGCGGCGCGTGACGGCCAGCTTCGCTTCGTTTACAAGTCGGGCTCGCTGGTATGGACGAGACGATGCTTGGAGTTGTGTGAAAGCGTGGGGCGTTTAAACGGCTCCAACGTGAATAAGTAAATAGGCCTGCGATGGGATTTTGACGCTTCCTCGAGTTAGAGACAGAAACTACAACCATCCAGCCTTTAATTCTCACTTCACAAACTCAAAATGTGAAAGCAACAATTGTAAATGTGAGACTTCGTACACGAGCAAGCAGAAAGTTAACTGTGACTTTAAAAAAAACTACAACTTAAATTGTGAATATATAAACTTATAAACTGTAAATCAGTAAGCCAAATTCTCAACTATTTTGCAAATTTGCAGTGAAATCTGCAATTGACTTAATAAATCCAAATCAGAAAGAAAAAGATTTCTTTGAGAAATAATGTATTTTTAGAAAATTTGAAAACTAAGATTTAAAAATTATATTAATACACATTAAAGTTGCAAAAGCTCAAGTTGTCACTTCAAAAACTTGCAAATTTGTGAGAAATCTCAGTAGTTCCAACTTGGCCCAAAAAACAAACAAAAACTCTGATATTGAGACTTTAAGAGTTAGAAATTTGAGGAAAAAGATAAATTGTGAGCATCCAGCTTCATCTTTGTTTCGGACCGACGTCGGTTGGTTTAAGTCTTTTAGTTTCAGCAGCAGAACGTCCGTGACGGCAGCTTCTCATTTACATAAACTAGCCTCAAATTTCTGCAAATGAGGAGCGGCGGGCGTTGCGCATCGTTGACACAGCGTGACACAACCGTGGACGCTTTGCACTCCCACTGAAGTTGAAGTAACCGCTACCACGGACACAAAACTTCAGCAGAGGACGCTAAACCTCTGCTGAAATGCACTCAAGCCATAAAAGGTCAGCCTGCTGCACCTCTGACCACACCCACCTGTGATGTCACAGTGTACGACACACCCATGAGTACACTTTTACATCACTGCAGCCACGTTACAAACCGCTGCAGGTTGACAAAAAAAGTTGTGCTTTAAGAATTAAAAAAAAAAAAACAAAAACAAAAAAAAAAAACTTAAATGACGAATGCTTTTGTGATGCTTTTTTCTTTTTCTTTTTTTTTTAATGGGAAAAACACATTTGGTACTAATCGTACATTAATTAAGGACAGTCGGCTCAGTAGGCGTGATTGGTTGGGCTTTTTTGTCTCAAATAGCGAAAACATCACGTTATTATTCTTATTTCGTTAGTGTGAGACAAATGTAAAATTATTGTCTTTTATCAGGTCGGATAACTCCAGTTGCGCATAAAATTCAGCATGTATGAAAAGAAACAAAACTATTACTAGACATAAACTTCCTCTGGTCCTGAAGATCCACTGCTGTTTTAACTGTAACCCGTTAAACCCAGAAATCTCCTGGTTTTCCAGATAGTGTCTGAAAAATTACCTTTTTTTTTTTATTAATTAAAATTTGAGTGAAAACATGTATTTTTATTCCCTTCTTTCCCCCTGCGCCCAGAAGCTAATCCGCGTGACGATATAAAATACTGACCAAAAGTCGTTTGCAGGATTCTGGGCTTTTGCACTCTCAGATGAAGCGGAGCTTGTGATTGGTCGGTCCCAGCGCTCGCGTGGTTATTCAATGCACTTGCTTCTACGATAGTCGGGATGGGACATGTAATCCGAGGTGCCTGCCGGGACTTGACTTGCCTGTAGATAATCTTTTTGGGGGGGTTTAGTGAGAACGTTTAGGGCGCTGGAAACCTTACTGGGATTAGTTGTATAAAAACAAACAAAAAAAAAAAAAGCTTCTGCCGAGTTCTTTGTGCAACCTGTCTGTTTGTGCCTTTTTTGATAGTCTTGATATCCAAGATTTGATGTGCAGCTTTCGTTTAGTCGGGAATCCGTTGTAATCGCAGTATACGCTCTTTAAAAATAAACACAATCAAGTTTGGGGGTGGGCGGGACGGTGGGTGGGCATCCTTATCTTTCATTTATGTACATTTTAAAGAGATCTGTGGCCACAGCAGTGTGATTTGTGACTGTATTGAAAAGATGAAAAGCAAACATTTATATATATTTTTGCGTTACCCTTTTTCCTTGAGCCTATTTTTTTCTTCACAAGTGTTTTTGTGCAAATATTTTTATCGTAAAATGAATGTTATGTTTCTATCAGACACTAATCTTGTTTGAGTTGTCTCCAGTGAAACGACTTCATTCTGTATGTTTTGATCAGTATAAATCTTTAAATGTGTAGTTAACCTTTCTGAAATGGGGAAAAAAAATAAGATCCTTGGTTGTGTTTTACAAGTTTGTTTGACCTGCCATTGAAATTGTTTTGAACGGATCGGTCAATTTTATTTTGCTGTCGTGTGAAGGATTTAACTTGAGCGATGCGTTTGCTATTATTAAAACTGACTGCTACTTTTTTTCTTTTTTGCAACTCTGCCATTACATTTTAATAGACGTTCATTAAAAACACTGTATCATCATCCACGCGTCTGAAGTTTTAATTTTAACATCTGCATGTCCGAACAGAAAAGTTGCATTTGATGGAAAAACCTGCCGTTTTTGACCCTCGAGTGCCTGCAGCTTCTGTGGACTGGTTCAGAAGTAAGTACCCCCTCGTTTGACCCCTGCAGCTTCTGTCCTGGACGTTTATCCGTGCATCCCATCATCCTGACTTCAAATGTCCACTCAAAACGGGATGAAGCCCTAAACGTGGGGGCCGGGCGAAATTTCATTGTGACTGTAAATGTTTGAGAAAATTTCTAAATAAATAAAATTACACACATTTTAATTCTATGAAAAAATCTAAGGAAAGCAAACCTTTAAAATTCCAGTCTTGTCACAAGTTTGAAAGCTTATAAAGTCTTAAATTCACATTGTAAATTTTTAAACCTGCAAGTTTGTAAAAAAACAACAAAAAAAAACTAGAATTTTAGATTTTTTATTGACTCAAATCTGTGGGGAAAAGCAACATTTTTTATTTAAACTTGCAAAGTCTGTCCCATCTCCCTCCTTTCTTCTACCCAGCTGGACCTCAGCAGGATCATGATGTAGGAACGTTATGATCTGCGTCCTGCTAAAGGATTTGTCGCCACTCGTTGGCTTAAATTCCTGTAGCAGAAGAAAAACCTTCGTCATTTTTTCTTTACTCTATATTTAATATTTGCGCAGGATCCTTTACTGGGTCTCTAAAACTGTTGTCACAGACTCTACAAAAATAAAAACTGTCCCTCTGGTGACCCGACCTGACTTTTAAAACTAAAGAAGTTGTGACTTCCACACTCCTCCTCTCATACATGGAGAACATGTGGTTGTGTGATCACTCCTGGACCCACATCAGTGGCGTGGTGCAGGAGGCTCTTCCTCCGTCTCCTGAGAAGAGCATGGACCAGAAACTGCTACCAGTCTTCAGTGGGGAGCGTTCTCGCTGACTTGTGGTACGTCAGCTCCACAGAGAGGTGGTGCAGAGACACTGCTAAAAAAAACAAAACAAAGGAAACCGGCTGCACTTTGACCTCCCTGGAGAATAGTACCACATCAGGAAAAACAGGGCCGTCACCTGTCTGACCTGCTGCCTTCTGGATGGCACCTCAGGCCAACCGGGTCTCCCAGCTCCAGACTGTCCATCTCCCAACTGTAAACCGCCATGACCCCGATCCGCCGGCTCAATTCTTTTCATTATGGTGCTAAATTTTAATTTGTTTTTACAATAGCAGTTTTGGATAAGTTTCTCTTTACACCCGGGGAAACGTAAATCCAGGTTTTTATTTATTGTACAGAACATGTTTTTAGCAGTGGTCCGCGCGTCCTGCAGGGGGCGCTGTCGTAACATTAACAGCAAAGTCAGCATCTTGGACGAAAACTGATTAATAATCTCGGTCATCGTGGTGCGTGGCGGACAATGGAGAGATCAAAGGTTTTCATTTTAGTGATAAAATAAAACCAATGTCAGAGAATTGAGTCCCAATTTGTTTATTTTGGAAAAAGTGGCATAACCTCGCGTTTAATCTGCGAAGTGGAACCGCTGTTTTTCTTTACCAACTCGACAGAACAGAACAAAACTGAGCCCTGAAACGACCCTTTAACCGTGACATTATTGTATCTTAATAAAAACAAGCGTCCATCAACCGTATCGATCCGTCGGGGGTTTGTTTACTTGCTCCGAATCGACCACGTGCTTGCAGTGCGGTCACGCATGCGTGTCAGTGGCGCGCACGTCCCGAAACAACATTCGGCCTCGTGGGCGCGCAGTTTGGCTCCGGCTGCAAGTTGATTGGCTGTTATTTATTGGCCCCGCCTTTGCTTGCGGTGGGTTGGTCAGCCGGTTATTGTTCTCGTTTATCATTGGACGCTATTTGTGGAACAGTCTTTGTAGCTGGGCTACTGTGCTGCTGCTGCCTTCACGGTCCTTCCCACTGGTCGAAATTTCTTCATCTGGCTTTTGCTGTTCGTTTTTGAATAACTGTCGAAGGTCACCAAATAGACTGTCAAGAATAATATTTTAAAAATTTTACATATATGTTTAGGCATTTAACTTTCTCAACATTTCGTGTGTCTTTATAGTAATTTTGCATTGCTTTTTGGTTTTTATGTGTCACAACTTCAATCTTTATTTTTAATGTACAAATTGTCTTTTTCTGGGATTATGTATAACGTCTGGCCTTCTTGTTGCCTTCTTACTTAAAGCCCCTCTATGTAGGATTATCATACCGGACCACATGGAGGCAGCACACCTGAAGAAAGTTCAGGTCTCCACATCTGGTGTAGCACAACAAGGTGCACCGCTAATGGGACAAAACGGTATTGCAAGACATGCCGGACTGTCCGCACTCATTAGCACAGTGTTGTCAGAGGCTCTTTTGTCAACGCAGCGGATCTGCACACCCCGTGTGGTGATACGTGATATTGATAAATAGGAGGGGACTAAACTGAGCTGTTCCCATGGAAACCACTGATTGATATCAGATTGAGTGATAGCTTCACAAGTAATGATGTTTATTTCTTTTAAATAATTAACATTCCAGTGTTTTGCAACTGACTACGTGTTAAATGAGGTCACGTCACGCTTCCCCGTGGTTTTGTAGTGTATAATGCATTCTGTCTGCACTGAGAAGTTGGAATTTCCAAGCTTTAAGTCAAAATTTTCACCTGGAACATCCCATAGTTGGAACTGCAACTCCGATCGTTTGAGTACTTTCAGTACTTTTTAACGGTGGACGTGTTGGTTCACTGTTTTTATGTGTGAATACAGTATGAATCCGCGTTGCTATCAATGGCAAGCGACACCAACGGTTTATCTGACATTTGCAAAAAAAATACATTCCTTTTAAATTACAGTTGACTTTGAGGGTGTTAATGAGGGGTTTCTTGTTTTTTTTTTTTTTGTGTTTAGAATGTCCTACAGCACGCAAACGCAGCACTCGTTGGCTTAAATAAAACACCGTTATTTCTGCACACTTTTTTTCAAATCAAGTTTGCCCCACAGACACTTTGGTCTGTTTATTGAAACCACATCACAGACTTTAAACAATTTATCCGACACTTATGAGTGACAGGTCGTGGTTGGCGCGTGCGTTTGTGCATCATTGAGAGGGCGCTGCGCATCAGAGGTAATAATTAGGATCTGCTATAAATAAGGCCGCGGACGGGACATCTGCCGTCGTACCGCTGAATGTTTGGAGGTGAAACATCGACACAGGTCCCAGAGCCGCTGCCGCCCCACGGATGGGTCTCCGGCCCCGCAGGACACACGGACACATCCCGGAGTTTTCACGGTTCGGTCCACAGAAGAGCCTGAGAGGACGCTGATGTTTGTGAAGACTTTGTAACCGAACCGGGCTGCTGCCGCCGTTATGGATCCATGAATGAGTCTCTCACCCGGAGTCCTGCAGCTCCACAAAAACATCCTGACGGAGGTTTGTTTTGGCTTCCGCGGGGAGGACGGGACGTGTTTTCGGGGTGAGTGCGACCTGCCGGAGGACGTGAATGTGATTTTCAGGAAAAAAAACAACTAAAAATACGTGCAAACACGCAGTGAAACATCACTCCAAACAGTCTCACTGGGATGTCAGTTTGGAGCTTTATTACGGTTTATTATCTCGGATTTTTGTTTGATGTCTCCTAAATTTACAGTTTTATTTTTATCCTAGGAATAATATTTAATGTTCTCTGCAGCTTGAACAGGCTTCTCTTAGATCAGGAATGTTTTCCTGTCTGGTTGCTCCTGTAGCTTTGGCCTACATATTCCCAGTATATTCAGGAGTATTTTTAGCATTTATAGTTTGGGGAAGCACACCAGGAAGTATCGTAACGTCCAGTTCCTCTCCTGACCACCAGGGGCTTCAAAAGTTAGTTACTGACCTCCAACTTTACAGCAGAAATAAACCTGTTTGCAGCCTGGTTTAAAGAAAACAAACAGTTCTGGTCTGCATGGCTAGATTTTGATGATATTGTTCTTTATTTATTTTTTGTCCCACATCAGGTAAAATGATAAGCAGCGACAAATGCGTGTATAATCAGATGTGCAGTCTTGTTGTAGTCTAGCTGTCATCACCTTTGCTACTTGGAGCCGGGGTGACTTCTGAGCTGATTAAAGACCTAACAGGACACAGTAACATCTGTTTTGTTGTGTTAACATGAGTAACAGACCGCCGTGACTGGCTGGGGGTTGGTCTGGAGGGGTCCGAGGACAAAGCTTGGCTTAGAGGCAGCTGGTGTTAACAACTGTTGATTAGATGCAGCGGTCGTTTCTAATTTGGCCACTGAAACGACACTTGAAACGGGAGGTGCTGCCGCGGGCTCCTGATGGCTGATGGAGCTGGGAGCCATGGCGACTCAAGACCCGCCACAGTGGGTCACACAGCTGTGTGATACCCGTCAGACCCGTGGTCGAGTAAGCCTTGTCTGACTGAGTGAAGCTTCCAGCAGACTTTAGCTGGAAAGGCCCTGAAACGATCCACTCCTGGCTCCTCCTCATCAGCCCTTCAGCACCAGAGGAGCTGCGGAGCTGCCAGCCAACATTTGCAGCAGAATCACAGAACAATAACTATGATAACTATGCTTACAGGTGCAGTTCTGAGCCTAAGTAGTAAAAGTGATGACAGCTGGCGTCATCACTGCATCTCTCCAGTCATCAGCACCACACTCAGCGCCCCCACGTGGTCTGTACTGGTATGGCCACATAGACTTTCGTAAATACTGCTGATTTTAATGTTGATCAAATCAAAACGTGTGTGAAATTCTGTTAATGTCATTCATTTGTTCATTTGAGCTTCTCATCACCCTGCAGGC
Source organism: Xenentodon cancila (assembly GCA_014839995.1). NCBI lineage: Eukaryota > Metazoa > Chordata > Actinopteri > Beloniformes > Belonidae > Xenentodon > Xenentodon cancila. The sequence continues at coordinate 10,671,641 of CM026202.1, read as the reverse complement.
TTTGAATCCTCTAACACATGCAGGACGATTGAGTCTGTATGAAGTACACAGTAGTATCTGTAGTATATCCTGCAGTATTTGTAGTGATATTTTTGTTATTGGAGTCGTGTTTGAGATCCAAAAGCCTTAAAAGAGCCTCGTTTTGGCTGATCAATATCATCATCATCATCATCATATTTCTCAGATCAGCCGTCTTCAGGGCAGGATTACGATGCCACGTGAACGCGCGGCAAAATCACGGCGAAGCGAGGGATTTCATAACGCTCACGCGCACACGAGCCCGAGCCTTAAGAGGAAGCTGCAGCACGAAAAATGTGCAAATGTTGTGATGTTTTACACGCGGCTGAAGAGCACACGGGCTTTTTTCCAACATCCACGGCCTCATATTTACTTGTCAACGTTTTGTCCGCATTAAATGAATCAATGAATGAGTGAATACAACAGTGCGTGAGTTGTTGTTGTGGTTGATGCGCGTCCTCGACACCAGGGCTGCAAAAGGATAAGGATTTTGTGTGTGTGTGTATTTATTTATTTGTTTTTTCTGCAAGGTTAAGTACCAGATCGGTGCTCGCCTTTATTTCGACGAGCCTCTTTTGTGGGTTTTGATGCCAGATGTTGACCGTGTGATGTGAGGGTGATGCAGCGGTGGCGAGAAAACAGTCCAGCAGCTGATGGAGGAGGAGGAGGGGGGGGGGGGGGGGGTGCTCTATCTGTTAATCTGAAGACCATATACTAACACCTTAAAGAGAAAAATCGTTATAAAAATAGAGGGGTAGGCTTTCTGTCCAGTATTGGTATTCTTATATAAATTGGGCCTATAATGCAAGTTTTAATAATCCTTTTCGACTTCAGGTTTGTACCTTTTAATCCTCTCAGGGTTGCACAAGAAGGACTGTTTTGTTGCATTTGACTGCACTTATTTAACAGTGAATCCCGAAATGATTGCACATGTGCCACCATAACTCAACATAAAGAGCCAGAGGTGTGAAACAGAGCAGCAAAAACAGAAGAGCTCATTTTTCATATTTCAGAAAAAAGTAACTGCATTCATACATCATCTTGTATTTATTTACACATCCTGGTATCTGCGAGTTCCCGCCTCCCCATGGCGGTGCGTTCAGGTCCCATAGGAAATTATCAACTTCAATAACAACATATTATTTTGGCTTTCTAAACCTGGGATATGAACCTAAAGGCTGTTGGTGGGAAGTACAGCACAGTTTTGTCTCAGTTATTTCACAGTTGTGTAATATGGGGTCCATACCCAGGAAGAGGAAAGCAACATGTAACAGCCTGCAGAAATGTTGGTTTGTGGGTCTAACTCCATTTTTAAAACATTGTTGATTTAACCACTAATAACTTATTAGTTAGTTAATCTATATATATTATAATATATATATTATAATTATAATATATATTAAAACCAAAAAATGTTTTCAATAATTGGCTATGGCATTGAAAATCTCACAGTGGTTAACCTTAGTAATAAAATATATAATATATAACCTTAATAAATAATACGATAACACATAGACAAAATTAAAGCACACGCTGTTCCATTTGAATTATTACAATAGGTACAAGTTTCACTAAAACATTGATTAAAAAAGGGGGTTCCAAAGACCAAAGTAAATATAGTCTTTAAAGAAATAAAACAAAATGAAAAAACATCTACTTTGCGCGTAAATAATGCGGTAAAATTTCCCACGGTATCGGGAATGCAGCGTGGCCACCCATTGGTTATTCGGGCTGTCAATCAGAGCGTCCTTTCCCTCCCACGTGGTGACGTCCCCTTTACCAAAGTAACCAGGCCAGTCTGTTACGCACACAAAGACAAAACAAAAGCCAGTGTAGGGGAAAACGAGATCCGTCAGCACCGGACGGACGCCGCAATAAGTTCCTATCTGACAGTATCACGCATGGACCGGATCCTGGGACGACGACAATCACTCACTGAAGTCCAAAAAGCAACAGCAGCTGAAAAAAAGAGAACAAATCATCCTGCTGGTTGGTTCTGGTTCTCCACCGAGCTGCGTTGTGATCAGATCTGACCCAGGTGGTGAGTACAGCACCAGCAGAGCGATGTCGATCTGAAACCTGGTTCTGGTGTCGTGGTGGATTCACGGTCCGCATGAGGCTCGGGACACAAAAACAAAACAAACAAACAACGAGAGCCAGTCTGCAGCCACACTGTTGCGCCTCAGCCTGCGTCGTGCTCTTTGTTGCAGATGACCACGTTTAGAAGAGGAGATGGAGGGAAAAACTGGAATTAGGAGGATTGCAAACGCATGAAATGTCAATATTAACTCACACAGACGACAGTCGTGTCTGTGAAATGACATGTTGCGTTTTAGTTTGTGTTGTTTTCAGTGATGAGGGCTCCAAGTCTTTGTCTGGACACGTCTTCCTGTTCGCGGTTACCAGAGACGCACATTGTGCTGCTTTCTTTGTTTTCACTCTGCTGACTTTGAATATCAGCTGTCCACGCAGAGCTACCTGTTTTATTTCAGCTCATATCTTATATCATATCTGTTGTCTTTATTTTTCCAAGACAACATCAAATAAACAACAGAAAAGCTTATTCCAGATAATGAAGTGGGCTCAAACAAAAGAAACGGCAGGAAACTGGCTTGTACGAAACAAGTAATTATCTAAAGCTCTTTCACTTCAACAAGTTGACATGATTATTTGAAATCTCACAATACCGAGTAAACCACGGAGAAATTTGTCTTCACAGCTCCCGCAGAAGCAGCTGGTCTGAACCTCCTACGTGGTCATATGTTGAGTCGTTTCCCTGTGCGCTCACGCGCGCGCGCACACGCACGCTCACACATAAACATTACCGTACATTGCATGTGTACTTGCAGTTTTTTGCGAAGCGTTCACGTGCGTGTGCGTAGCTCGCTGCGTTTTTAAGGGAACCTGGGTCAGTGCTAGTGGGTGCCAGGTGTGATACCGGTGGTGTCCACTTGGGGGCAGAATACAAACTTAAAGTTGACAATATAACCACACATGACGAGGCGACTTCAAGAGCAACTTCTTTAGTTTTCATTGTGGCGAGAGCAGAGCGGGTGGAAGTTTGAACTGTCGTTTGTGGTATGACGAAGACACACCAGAGACACGTGGCGCTCCCCGCCAGCCGCTTCGTTTCCATGGAGACCTCTTTTATCTCTGACGTAGCAGAACTCCTCCTCCCGGTTTTTCCCGGAGTCGTGTTTGCGCCTCGTGTGTTGAAAGATTCCCGCTCACGTCGTGATTTTCTCCAACTAGCACACAGCCAAAGCAGCTTTAGGAAAAACAAACTTATTTCAGTTTTTTTGTTTATGTAGTGAAACGATTCGGAAGTATTTGTAGTTAGAAACTAGTAGAGATGCTGCGATACGATTAGTTTCCTTTCCGGTGTCAATCCCAAAACCTGGGCTGTGGGTATCGGCCGATTATTGAACGCCGATGTGAAGCTCTCCACTGATGAAGATCTCGTGCTCCAGTACAACTCGCGCACCACCTGGTGCAGGCCAGCGTTCATTCAACTTCTCCTGCTGGTGTTTAGAGCAACAAATATTTGGATTTTATTCATAAAAGTTTCATGGTGTCAGATGGTGCAAAGACGTAAATACACAGATACTGATAACTTATTTTGGCTGAACTTGCGAGTAGGTCCGATGGCGGTATGGGAACAGGAACAAGTTGGAAACTAGAAAACGAGTTTCTCTCTTATCAATCTGATTACGTGATCGGAAATCGGGACCGATCATAATAATGATCAGGATTGGGTCGAAATTAAAGTATATCTCTTTTTTTGTTTTTGTTTTACCAAATTATGTTATTAATTCATTTATTTATCATCTGTACTTTAGGCGTAACCTTCAACCCGCAGTAGCGATTGTGAGCCGACGCAAATGTAGAGCATTTCGTAAGTGGCTACAGCTGGAAAATTATTTACATTGGACAGGCGGTGCACCCGCTTCTTTTATTTGCAGGGTTTTTTTCTGTTTTGTGCATTGCCAGTTCAGACAGACAAAGAACAGGTGTAAACAACACACTGGGGGGCGGAGTCAGGTTAGCCCCACCCCCTTTCAGCATAGTTTGCCTCTTTTGAACAGTGTTTCAGGGTTTTGCTGCCTGTTTCCGAGGCACAGAAATGCATCTTGATTGCTTTAGAAAAGATGGATAGAACACGAGGAGGCTGGAAAAGTCTACTCCGATCAGGGTCTGTGATGTCACAGCGTCCTGCAAACCTGAACCGCTCGCTGAGTGTGAGGCTTCGCCCCAAGCAAACTGACAGGGTTGCGTTATGTCAGAGGTTTTTTACTTGTTAAGGATGTAAAAACCCCCAAAATAATGAGCGCAAGCAGCAAAGCAGAAACACCACGTCCCCTTTAAAACGGTTGTCGGGGGTCATTGTGAAGAATTAAATGCTAGTGTAACACCACAAAATAAACACAAATAAAAGCATGAATCGTAAGATACAGCGAAGACAACAAGTGGCCACGACCGCTCAGCGGATGTTGCTTATTCGTCCCGGTTTGTGTGTGAGTGTGTCTTGTACAGCTGTCAGCGGGGGTGAATCAACGGCGTGCTGTCGTCTGGCTGCATCAACGTGCTGCTGAATGCACGAAAACAAAACAAAAGCGCTAATTTAACGACGGCTGTCGAAGGTGCTGAAGTGTAATACTTCTGAACGCGCTTGTGTGTTTGTTTACTTCCTCCTCGCTTGGGCCACTTGGTCGAGCTGCGCTAATTCAGAGAGGGGATTTTGTGCTTTTCATGCAGAGATTATGCTTCGAGCACCTGTGCAGATTACACAGCGTGGATGTGGCCCGCCTGGAGCCGCTGGGCTTGGTGGCCAGCCGTGTTGCGTCCCAGCCCGGTGTGTGTGTGTGTGTGTGTGTGTGTGTGTGTGTGTGTGTGTGTGTGTGTACATATTTATGTAGACTGGTGTGTGCTTGTTTGCAGAGCTGCCACACTTCACGTCACGGCTGCTTCCTGTTGTGTTGCGGAAGCTCCTTTGCTTTTTCGTCTGGCTGCTGGTTTCTGTCTCGACGCTGCTCTTCCTGTTGCAGCACGTTGAATTCAGCTGGAAACGTCTAGAGTCGATGAAGCTTGTTTTCATTGTGTGTGTGTGTGTGTTTTTATGAGCTGCAGTCTTTGTTGCACTCAGACAATATGTTTTTAGTACTAAGCTGTTTTTTGGAAACAAAAGGTTGTCATCAAAACGAAAAACAGAAGCTCAATACAGTTTCTGTAAGTTATACGTTAAAGAACAGTTGTTTGGGGGAAAAATGTATTAAGAAGTTGTGATTTTTGTCAACGATTATTTACTAGTAGTGTGTTTTTTTTAATTAAAATTTAAAAAGAGGATGTGTGATGGTCCTCTTGGTATGTCGCATGAAAAAAGGAGAAATGGGTTTGATATCGCTCCCATTTCCACCGGTACAGAACGTACCAAACCATTCCTACGGGATGATGGGCTCCGTGTGATGGCTCGTGCAGGAATACAGCTCAGCTCATCTTTGAATTGGGGTTTGGCAGAGTCGGGCTCGAACATAACCTGGTTTCAGTCACCCTTCAGAAAGCTGGCGGCGACGTCACGGAGGGTTTGTCCTCCCGGAAATCAAAGTCAAATCCGGAGGAACGAGAATAAAACGATCAGGACAGTTGGCTACACCGCTCAGGCGTAGTTTTTATTTCGGTAATAAAAGAGCGAGTTTTTAAAGCTCAGCAGCGGGCCGCTGTGATGGAGCAGCGGGAGGTGGCTGGTATCTGAGTCCTGGTCACTCAGTTATTACATAAGCTCTTACTTGTAATTATTCCAGCCGGCTGTGATCATTATGTGTTTTTAGCCACCTGCTGGTTCAAAGTCCTCCAACGGTGTTTTCCATCGTTTATGCCAACGTCTCCTTCTGAACCACTATAATAGTATTTTTTTAGGTTGTTTAATATCGTACAGGATAGGCATTAGTTGCTGACTGAAAGCGCTGCTATTTTTGTTTCTTTGTTGTCGTCCAGCTCACCTGGATGTAGGAAATGTAATCTGCTTATTTGCATAGAGAATAAGGAAGTTACATCTGATCACAAGTCGTCCCTGGAGGCGGATGTCGAGATGCAGATGAGCAACGGGTGTGAATCGATGCTTTCGGGGCTTCAGCATCACCCGGAATCGGCACTAAAGGCGCACATAAATTGTTGAATTTCACGACTGCGCGTAACGTGCGTGGATGTGATGCACTGAGAGGTTGGCGTGCACGGCTCAGTCAGGAGGTTTGTCTGATTCACGCCTGAACAGGAGAAGCAAGACAATCCCCAGATGGCTGTTTGGCCCAAACACGGCCCACATGTGGCCTTGAGTGACAGCGATGACTCGAGGACCAGAAACCGCGCCGATAGGACCGTTGTGTTAGTGAGGTCTCAGTCAACAAACTCAGTCTAACCTTATTCACCAGCTTTCATAGAAAGTAGTGCAGTTCAAACTTTACAGAAGCGTAAGTTACTCCAGAGGGGAAATAAATGTAATAAAAGATACATGTAAAAAAAAATCAATACTCTGTTGCATGTATGCAATAAAACTGTTAACTGCAAAGCTTGTGCATGTTCCTTTCATCTTCAGAGCTGAGCTGTGGGAGGATTCGTCTGTTTCCATCAACCCAGATCAGATCAAGTGTAACTTTGTTTGCCTGTGCTGCTTATGGAGAGACGCCTGAACTGGTGCTTCATGTTGAAACCAGTAAATAATACACTCCACTAAAGTGTGGGCTGAACAGAAAAAGTCTTTTTACGGTTTACAGTAGAAGCACAAACCTCAGACCTTCTGTGCACAATAACGGGAATATTTACTGCAGCGGTTTTCCTTGACAGCTGAACCTTTTTATTAACCGTTTGCTGTGAAGCACCAACTCAACAAAACAACAGGGATACGTTTAAAGTTTGGGTTAAAAAGGACTCGTGCATGTTTCTGTGAGCACTGATGTCGTCTGCGGTCAGCTGGGATTGGAGCAGCAGCGTCCAGGCAGGAGGTGCAGCAGGAGGTGCAGCAGGAGGTGCAGCAGGAGGTGCAGCAGGTTTTCATTCAGGTGAATGCTGGTGGTCAGCAGACACCTGCACAGATGTTTCTGTCAGCACCTTCCACTGTTCTTATTGGTCCTGCGCACGGCCTCACCTGCCATTTCTGAGCAGCAGGCCTGGAAATGACATGAGGTTGTTTTTGGTTTTCTGTCTTTTCTTTTGATACGTTTCGTGGATTATTCTGTCTTTCCCACTTTTTTTCTTCTTCAGTGTTTATGGCCTACGGTACCATTAGTCTAATTATACTCAATGAGTCAATTATTTAGCTGTGAAAACACGGGGACAGACAAGTGAGCCGGCTTTCACAAACCCACCGCAGAAGTCCTGCTCGGTTTGTTTGGGTGCTAAAATTTCAGCCACCTTCCAGCTCTCCTCCATGTTTCTTGTGGCGAGCGGCTCTGATTTATGTCCAACGCCACGTTCCCGCACTTTAGTCCTCATTGCAGAGCGAACAGTCTAGTCTCGTTACAGTCAACGTTACAGTCAGATTCAAATAAACCAGGACTTTTTCATTTAAAAAATGAATAAACCCTGTTCTCTTTCTAAAGCAGTTCAAAACAAAGTTGGTATGGTTTTTGTTTAGCTTTAAACTCTTTGCAACAATCACTCAGAGAACCTGTGAAAATAGAAACTAGATGAAACAATTCCTGGAGAAATTGTGGTGCGCCTGGCGCCGTCTCTGGTTTAACGTTTCAAGGTGGAACTGAGTCTTTGGAAGTGTAAATGTACCATAGAACAAGTTATTTATCAGTTGTAAATTGTGAGTGACAGTTGGCGGTTTCCATGGCGACGTGTTCTGAGCGACAGGTAGCGGTCTCCACGTCTCTGCTTGGTTTTTGTTGCCTGTAAACATCCTCTTGATTTTGGCTTTTAATCTGAAACTTTAGGATTTCTGTCTGAAATCCGGTTCTGGTTCTGTAAAGCTCAGCAACCGTCGGTCGTTTAGAGGAATCTAGCAGAAAAACCAAGCAGTTCTGTAGTTTCAAGCATTTATATTCTGAAACAGAAGCCGGTTTTGGTGCCACTTTGATAAAACGTGAGGTCTGTCGGGTGAGATCTCTGCTCAACTCTGAACATCACCTCTGTGAAATTGTTGATTTATTTTGGAAACGGAACAACTTTTTTGAGAAAACGTAACAGAAGTCACGCTGTAAAGTTGCAAAACTTTCTCCTTTGAACCATTTTCTGAACATTTATGATTTCTTTTTCAACGTCAGATAGAATAATCAAACTTATGGGACGAGCTGAAATGATCTCATCCTAAATTTATCAGTCAGGTGAGACAAAATGTTGATTAAAAAAGTCTCGTAAACGGGTGACACGTGTTACGATGCCTCTGACTTGTCACGATATTAAGTTATGTCACCACAGCCACGCTGCCATGGCAACACGAGCATGTAAACACGCAATCGATGACTGTACTCAAATGATTGCTGCAGTGGAAAGGCCGTGTTTAATATTGGAAATGTAATCGGATTCATGAATGGTAAAAATAGGAAGTTGGGGATAAGCTTCTGACCTCGCCACCTCTGTTCCTCCCCCTCCGCAGGCTTGATTTTCTCCTGTGGTGTCTGTGTGGAGCGTGCCACACACCCACTCCACAACAACGACGGCTTTTGCTTGCATCTTCCAGTGTTTCTTCTGTCAGCAAGTCCAGCAGAGCTGCAACTCTTCCAGTGCCAGCCCTGACACCAGCGAGGAGCCCTGCCCCACTGACATGGTAAAGATGACCAAGTCCAAGACCTTCCAGGCCTACCTGCCATCCTGCCACCGCACCTACAGCTGCATCCACTGCCGCGCACATCTGGCCAACCACGACGAGCTCATCTCAAAGGTATGCCAGCTCGCTGTCCGCCCCCCACCGTGGCCTTGTGTAAATCCACTCCGCTGGTTGTGCATGACTTCAGTTGGCCTGTTTGTATTTATGTACTTGGAAGAAAAGCTCGGAGGATTTGCAGCTGCCGCTCACGTCTCACTGTAGCCGCATTTGGTGCTGCCATGATGTTCTGCTGCAGAAACACAAAAAAAACAGGCATGTCATGTACTTGAAATACACTCAGCTGTGACTGCTGGCACTTTTTTAAAGCTATAAATAAAAGAAGATAGTGTGATGAAGCAGAATAAGCAAATGTAGGTCACTGTTACACAGGCATGCGGTTTTTATCTGGACGGTGTTTGAAAACATGCAGAGACGTTAGACGCGTCAGATTAACTTTAGTTTTTATTTTAAACTTTACAGACTTACCTGCTGGAGTTTCTCTTTAAGGTTAGTTAGTTTACCTCCTCGCCTCAGCAGCCAGCTCTGCTCTGATTGGTTGTCTCCAGCGACTCAGTCAGACGCAGTCGTCTACTTTACATAAGTTCTGCTGAAGGTCTAAAGATTCGCCTTTGGATTCAAAACTGAAAGATAACTTTATAGAGGCAGAATGGGTTCTACAAAATGACTCTTCTCATCTTAAAGCAGACGTGAACAAGTATGTCGTACGGGCAGGAAGCGACCCCTGGACCATCTGAAATAAAAATAAACCAACATAAAAATAATAACTTATCTGGTTTGGGGTCTCAGGGGCAGCAGTCTAAGCAGCCCAGACCAGTCCTGCAGGACACCGAGGTGTTCCCAGGCTCTTAAGCGAGTGCCTGGTGGCCGGGCCTTTATCTGTGGGTCACACTGGGCTCAGGCCAAACAAGCAGCATGGGTTCGCCCTCCTGTGGGCCCACCACCTGCAGGAGGGGCCATACGGGTCGGGCGCAAAGTGGTTTGGGCAGCAGCCAAACACGTGGGTCTCGGCATTCTGACCCCCATCTGCTGAAACGAGCTCTCGGGACACGGAGAGGCTGTGACACCTAGAGGTTTACCACACGCCAACCGTTTAATGACGAGAGTATATCAAAGAATGAAAGAGAATCAAAGTGAATCAAAGATGAAACGATCCAGTGGGTCACACTACTAGCAGGTCACTTGTCCATGACTCATTTTCAGAAAAATTCATGGATGTCGAACTCATTCAGAAGGAATCTCTTGTCTGCGTCAGAAACGGCCTGCAACTGTAACAGACAACAGATGGAAATGCTGGACAGGACACACCTGCATACGAACAACAAACACCTGAGACAGCAGCTGCAACTAGTGTTGTCAGGCAGCATCTGGTTCCTTCTGGGCATCAGAGAAGACTTTGGTTAAACTGGGATGGTCCACGCTCTTTCAACTTTTACTTTACGAAAGGATGAGGTGTTGTCTATCCCTGGATAATCTTACTGTGGCATACAGCCAAGGAAGGCACTTATATACTTCTGATCGCTGTTCATATTGATTAAGGACCTCGATGGTCGTTTCATGCAGATCGTGACTCTAAAACTCTTGGAGTTTTGGCTTGTGAGGTCGTGGCGTGAAAAGCCTGGTCTATGCTTCTGCGTCAACTCCACGCCGCTGTTCATCGTTCAAAGTTCTGCGACGAAGCAATTCGCTGCCAAAGCGCCAGGGTTTATCGAGTCTTGGAAGGATCTTTCGTGAAATCGCGTCCGGTCAGTGACGTGCCGTGGAAACGGAGACTACAGGAGGATGCTTCATCACGGGTTGAATCATGTCTCATTGGGAGGGGGCTCTGTCATCCATTGTGCTCGTTTGCACATGAAAAGCATCTTGCACCCGGCTTCTTCGACGATCATTTCTACCGGAGATAAAAATAAACAGATTTTACATTCAGACCAGGCACCAGGATGCTCAGGATTCAGCCCATTTATCAAAATGAAAGCACGGAGCCAGGCCTGCTCATTAATCAGCCCGCAGAGATAATAAATTGAACCTGAGTGAGATATAAACAGCTGAGAACGAAGTCTCCGTTTATTACGGGATTTCTGGACGCCGAAGTTTAATCTGTGCGGTTAGCCTCTCCTGGTGTTCAGAGCCACAGACGTTCAGTAGAAAGCTGCCAAAGTTCTGCACTCAGCGCTGATTGTAAATCGCGAGTCGGCGAGGAAAGTGTGTAAGCGAAAGTAAAGTTTATGAACTGTCAGGTGAGGCATCGCTGCAGCGGCCGGCGCGGTGACCTTTACGTGTTTATAATAAGAGAGTGACACTGTGCTCACCGCATGCTGCACTCTCACTCTAAGCTGATTATTCAAATGGCAAAGATGATCAATCTGCGCACTCGCCATCTCCATGTCAAAATCCATTTGCCTCCCGGAGCTCAGAGAGTTGGAACCTCACAGTTTGTTCGTGCAAGCAGACGGACGAGCGATGTAAACAGAAGACTGAAACGCTCTCTGGCAGGACCCGGAGCCTCGTGGCGCCGAGTTTCCGGTTTTAATCTCTAAAGACGTTTGTTTATCATAAAGGTGATGTGTTTTGGGCCAAAGAGAGAGAATTTGCTCATTTGTCAGCGCCTCAGTTAACTTGTCCAGGGCCATGTCAGATGGATGTGGATTTATGGATTCACCAAAGGCTGTGACGCTCCTGCAGGAGGGTGTTTTATGTCGGGTTGGTTTATTAGATCCTGGGTGGGGAATTAAATTGTTGCTGCGTCAAATTTTAACTGAATCCAAAGGAGGAAAAAAATGAGAATGGAAAAAGAAGTTAGCACATGCTGCTTATGCAAATATTTCTCAGCTGAAGAGTTGGTGCAGAACGTCGTTCGAATTAGAGAAGGTTAAAGAAGAAGAAGAAGAGACGTCCAGGCGTCGTGCCTCTCCTTCCTCTTTGCAAACATCAATTTCAACAGTTTAGGTTCCATCTACGGAGAACACAATGTCTCAGTTGGTAATAATGAAACTCAAACGTTAATGGCCTCTCAGATAAGAGGGAATTTCTATGAAGAACCTGCACGGAGGAAGCTGCAGACACGAGCAGTAAAAGATTAAAGCCAGGCTGCAAATGAGGTCAAAAAGACCATCAAGCTAAGAAACATGCAAAGTAACAGCAGAAAACTATACAAAATATTGGGTATCAAAGTACAGTTTATCCATCATTTGTTTGCATGATTAATAATTTAATCGAAGGGCTGAGCTGGAGATGATCCTCGAAACCTGATTGGAGGAACGAATGTGTCTTTGAAGCCTAATATCCAGTAAAGAATGATATTTTCAACCACTTCCGCCCCGATTAGGTGGCGTGGATCTGGGCAGTGACGACATGATGACTTCGGGGAACATTAGCAGATCTAGAACAGTGTGAAGGAAAGTGACAGCTTTTTATGAAAAACAGTTTTATGAAGTGTGAGACACTGGGACCCCTAGGGGCCACCAGTGGTGTTACATCTTATCGCTTTTAGAAGCCCAGCTTGTTTAACGCCGGAGCCGAAGAGGCAGTAGGTGGCGTTCCTCTAATGGCGACTAATCGTCAGTGCCAACAGGAAGAAAATGAAGATGTTAACAGTCTGCTACGAGAAACTCCATTAGTCCCCACAGCTAGAGTTCACATGCGTGATGCCTTCGAGGGGCGAGCGGGCGGTGGTTCGTAGCGGCTCTTTTGTGACTGGTTCCGGATTGGCCTGGAAGGGTCCGGGGATGGTGGCTTGTCTGGAGCTGCTTGTGGCCAGTGGAGCCAGCAGCAGCTACCTTCACCCCCCAGACAAACGCCGACAGGAGATCAGTGGCGTTCATCTGGGGCCGAGCTGGCAGATGAAAGCCAGACTGCTCCGCACCGCCGTACCGTGGATAGGCTTGGGTGTCCGGGTAGTGACGGGGGGCTGCGGTTGCTGTGGCACAACTTGGCCTCGTTTCAGATTTCATTTCATTAGCAACATCTGAAATGAGGATGGATAGAGAGATTGTGAAGGCAACTGGCTGCTAGACTCGTTCCTTCCACTCATTTTTCCGGATTCAGATTAACCGGGGTGAAGTGGTTGGCGTCACAAAGAGTTTGTCCAGTTTTTGTACAGCCTCTGTTCCTGCCGTGACAAGTTTTTGGTTTCTACCTGTTCAGCAGGGTGAAACTGTGGTTGCCTTTATATCACATGACCTGGACCGTGTGGAAGAGTGTTCAGCAGGGAGGAGATGAAAAGCTTTTACAAACTGCTTAGTGATGCAGCCAAGAGAAGTCCGCTGACCGTCTACTTTAACGGCTGTGCCAAAACTAGAGGTCAGCTGTCAAAGTCTTGGCCTGTAAATGAGGTTTTTTCTTGCAGGTTTGAGGAGCAGCTTGGCTCTCAGGGTTTGATTTTGACAAAGCTGTTACTACCAGGATGTATTTTGGGGCATGCCGCACTGTACCGAAGACAGACTTGTGCCCTGCTGATGGCCTGTTTGCAGAGTTAACTATGTTTGCTTGCATGATTTTGCACAAAACCAGTTTGATTGGGATGCCTCTGTCTGGTCGCTGCAGGATTTGATTAACAGGTGTTTGGCACGTGGTCAAATGGCAAACCAGGCCTTCCATTTCCAGCTTCACTTTATCGCTCGTCAGTAATTCTTCTCAATTTCCTGTGTGACTTTGACTTATTACAAGTGATCGACTCTTAAGCAACAAGTAATTAGATGAAAGCACTATGTTTATGAGCGTGGACGTCAGTGATCCTGAGGTCAGCGTGGGTGAGGCTGGAGAGGTTCTGCTGAACGTTTTTAGGAGTCGCGACAGTGGAGCTGGAATGCTGGGAAACCCGTAGCACCAGTGAACTCCACGCTGGTAAACGAAGCAGGCGGCTTCGCTGCAGTTCTCCACATCTCAGAGGGCTCCCAGGATACTGAAGGGAGCAGCTGACTCCTTCTTGTGTTTACAGAACAGATAATGCTTTAGTTTTTATTTAAAAATCAGATAGCTTAAATTCCTCTCAAAACAGCTTAAAGCCACTCTTGACGTTAGGTCTGATCTGTTTACACCAGGATAGAGAGACTTGTTTGGTTGTCTAGGTTATGACGTGCATTCAGACACAAAACAATCACCACTTTAAGTATCTACAAAAACCTGCGGGGCAACATGAATTAACTTGAAAGATGTTTTAAAAATAGCCCCAAGTGCTGTGGATTTATAGTTTTTTAAAAGAAGACGATAAAGTTGAAGGGAAACACGAGCTGTATTCAGAGAAGCAACCGCACCGACAGGATTCGTCATGTCCCCCAGTGCACCGAGAAAAGATGAGGGATAATGACATATGTGCAGGTGTGTTTGTCTGATTATGAGCACGTTGTTTCCAAGAATACACGTGAAGGGGAAAGAGTTAAACGTTTGCCTGCTTGTCATCAGTCGGTTTTGCCACACAGCTGGCGTCTTTGTCATGCCGCCAGCAGCTAAAAGCACCTGAGGCCACAGGCTGCAGCAGAACTGGACAAACCTCCCCAAGAGACTTTGATGAAGAGTTGCATCTGAAGCCTCGCCCTCCTCAGACTGCTCAGCGCCATGACCCAAATGGGTGGAGCTAACAGACCTGGAAGCTGACTAAAACACGCCCACCTTATGTCAATCACAGTTGTTTTAGCTTGGCTGGCTTACCAGCCTCTTAACTGACCTATGATGGTAATTAATGTTACTTTACATTCATTCTCATTAAACCTCACTCAACATCCTAATTTCAAGTGTTGGTGCAACTTGGTGCAACGCTGATGAGAAACATAAAAAAAGTCAACCCTCATACAGTAGTCATGGATGTTTTATGTACCAGACTATAAATATGTTTAATTCTGCTGTAAAGTTGGTCATTTTAACACGGAGATCAATGGCGACAAACTCAACGTTGGCGCCCCTAGTGGTCAACAGACAAACCGCACCTTTTTTCTCACTGCCTTCATCCTTGAAGACGTTTGGCGTGCAGGTGACCTTCAAGGCCATCTCGTAGTGGGATTGGTACATTTTACATGTGGCTGTTCATGAAAGCAAAAAATAAAAATGGGAGTGCCCAAATTTATGCCTCACGTGTTCCGGTCCACCAATCAATTAGAAATCAGAATCAGACATTTGGAATTTCATTTGGAGAAAACAACCAAAAGGTTTTCTGTAATTTCTGCCTTTTATACCCGTTTCTGGACTTATCTGGAATGATGTCAGCAGACAGGTTAGCAGCTTCAAACTAGGTTACACCACTTTCAGACTAATTTTTCACCTCTGACCTTGATTAGAGAGGATAAGAAAGCTTATCTGGAGCTGGATCGCTGGCAAAGCTGCTGGAGTGAATGCAGAACCGTTGACCGGGTTGTGTTGTCTTGTTTACTGGGTCAAAGACACCACTGACAAGTGACCTCATTAATCTTAACAATCCACTTTAGTAATACTGGGATTTCTCGAACAGCTCTTCCTCTCACAAGCTGCCTTTCCCCTGAGGGCTTCATGTGCTAAATATGTTGGGGATTTTGACACGTCGTTAATCCTCAGGTTATCACTTTTGAGAAAAAGTCAAGTCGAGATCCAGTTTTTAAAAAGAAATGCTCCTTGTTTGTTTGAAATGTACTACTACTGTCATTTAACTGAGAATTGCTTTAAGATTGTGTTTTAATTGCTACACTTGTGTGAACATCAAGTTGGCCGTCAACTTCTACAGCTGTGATGCTGGCGGACAGAGAAGTGGTGGTCAGCATGTCTGCGACTTGTCTGGTCCGTGGAATTTACTGGCAGCTTGACCACAGACTGTATAAGAAGAACTGGACAATCATCTCCCAAAGGTTTTCTCAAGAGTGTTGTTGAAGCTTCCTTTTCCTCACATTTTCTTTGCATTTATAGTATTTAACCAGTTGGTCTTACAGTTTTAGTCACTGCTTAATTAAGATTTAACAAGAATATTTGAAAATATGAGCTTTGATTCTTGGTGTGGTTTATAAATGTAAATGGGTGGCGGGGCTGGGTGGGATATGATCAAAAGGGTCCCAAGTGGGGTTAAGTTCCATTTATTTAACACATAAGTGCATTCCACAAAATAATTTTCTTATTAAAGTTAATTCAGATTATATTTTTATTTCCAAATGAAGTAAGAGATTTTTGCATAATTTATTTTTTTATCTGTATTATGATTATCATTTGTAAGCAGTGTGCGTGATTTAGTTTTTGCACTTTAAGTGTTTTTGGGGGAACAAACAAAATCTTGCTTAGGGCCACCAAAATCCTAGGACCGGCCCTGATGCTAGCTAAAAGGAAAACAAAAAGAAACACGCTTCACGTTTAAAGTATTTGCATCAAAATTAACTTTTAATTACCAGACTTTCATCAGGATTTGGGGACATGTCCTTCCACAATCATTCTTTATTGTGGCTTTTTAATACTTTTTACCGCATCGATATAATTTCCCTTTGGGAATTATTAAAGTGATTTGTTAAAATAAAATTTATCCCACGCCACTCGCATCTATTAATATGCTCGGCCACACCTCGCTGGCTTGTGCGTCGGGTCGCCCGAGGCAGCATCATCAGTCCTCAGCATCAACCCTTCTAAGCCGATTATGTTACTTAGGAGAAGATGACACCGTTGTCTGGTGCTTTCCACTACATGCTGCCAAGGGCTGCTCGCCTTGTGCTGGTTTGATTTCCATCCCATATGAAAATACTTGGTGCTCCAGGGCCAAGTTTTTTTTGTTGTTGTTTTTTTCTCTCTGCTTACTTACTTAGTCGCACTAAGAAGAGCGGGAAGTGTTGGACAAGCTTTGAGAGTTTCAGCAGATTCCCTCCCAGCAGTTTGAATGTTGTAAATCAAGAGGCAGGTAGTGAGGGTGGAGGGTGGGGGGTGGGGGGCCTGTCTCCCCTCCCTGGGTCTTCGAGGCATGCCAGCCAACAAGCAGAGATGTAGATGGAGCAGCTGAAATGAGAGGATTAACCTGAGAGCCAGAGGGAAGTAAGACGGGTGCAGCGCTCACGCCGCCTCAGCCACAGGGAAAATATGGGAAACTTTTTTTTTTTCTGAATTTTGTACATAAAAAAAAATAAATTATTGTGCAATGTACTTAGTCAAGTAGAGGGAATAATAACAACATGCAGAGATGCAGTTTTGCAGAAGAGAACGACTATAAATTATAAAAGAAGAAAATTAGACAAATTCTGGTTGATTTAATAAATTTCATGTCCTCCGATGTTTCCGTACTTTATCAAATCTGTCATTCTGGAGTCTTTTATGGAATGCGATTTGTTCCATCACAAATATGGAATAGACAACACGAGCCCCTTTTCCACCAGCACCGGCTCGGCTCGGCTCGGCTCGGCTCGGCTCGGCTCGGCTCCGTTTTAAGGGTTTTCCACGAGGCGATAGTACCGGTCAGTACCTTCTTTTCTGGTACCTACTTCGACTACTACTTTACAACTAACTTTGGTGCGGCAATAAATGGCGAGGAAACATACTCTATTGTTGCTGTCGAAAACGTGACCGGAGTCTCATTTGAAGACGCCGTTTCAGGCTGCCTTGCCACGAAGGCCCCACCCACACTCAGGTGGTCCTGAACTGGACAACGAGGCGGGTCGAGTTTAGGCGAGCGAGCGAAGCCCAGTACGTACTGGTGGAAAAGCGGCCATAGTGCCGGTCTTCCAGGCACTATGAACGTTCACGGTCTTCCAGGGTTGGAACGTTTACGTTTGACCGTTTTTCTGTATTAGTTTTCTGAGCAGCTCCACTCCAGATTCCAGACAAGTATTTTGTGTCTTTATCTGTCCACTGAGTAAAAATAACCACGCAGCAGCTCATCCCAGTTGAAAATCGTCTGTACCATTAAGATTTTCCTAACCTTTGAATGGATTGTATTCCAGATGTTTGTAATGTGGGGTCATGACCGAAGCAGATGGAAATGGTTTGCTGACTAAGTTCCAAGACTTCCCCGGCAGCTAGAGGAGCCTGAATAATGTCCACTTTGTGTTGCAGCGATAAGAACCCACAGACTCTTCCATCCAAAGCATCTCCAAGAATTGAGCTGCTGATGGTCCACTGAAATGCGCTCTGCCGCCTCCACGCCTCACCTGACATCACTGTTCATGCCTCTACTTCCCAACTATATTTGATATAATCTGTACTTGTGTTTCTGACCTTTATATAGTCTAAATATTAATTTTAGGGCCAAATCAGCTTCATATATGTTGGTGAAAATCCTCAGTAAGGTCAATTTTAAAAACATGTTTGTCTGTATGTGATGTAGAATTTGTAAGAATCTAAAATGATTATCTTTAAGCTGAAATAATCTGCATTGACTGGAAGCGCCCATTGTTCCCTTGTGTATGTACGTGCAGCATGAAGTCGGGCTGATGCGGCCAGTTTTTAAAACTAGCGCCTACATGGGAAACTGCTGTGTAGTTTTAAACAAAAAAGGGAAGAAAACCACCGCGCTTTAAAGCGTTACACCTGGATTTTGCCAAAATCAGTATTGTTGCCTTTTGTCCAGGAAATGGTCCCAAACTCTTAAATGAGACAGTTTGCACAGTGAAAGTGGAAAAAAAGAAAAGAATAAAAGCGTTGACAACTAGTCTCATCTACAGGCTGGACTCTTTTTGTTTAACATAAGACAGTTTGACTAGATTTAGGTATATAATGCTTATTTCTTGTGGGGCTGTTTTTTCAGTGAAGTGTAACAAAATGCAGAAAGCAGTCAGTCTTGAACATCACTCTTTGTTTTGTTTTCCCAACTAAACTGATTAACTGTTAAAGCCATAAAAACGTGATCTGGTTTCTCCTCGCCACCCTGATTCTTTAGTCATTCACATTCAGCTGGCTTTGGTTTTCCTGCTTGGACAGATGCACAAGGCGCTTCCTCTGGACGCCGATGGATCGAGATGTCCCAGAAACAACCCATGTGACTCAGCTGTGCCGTATCGTAGCTGTAAAAACCACTCGGTCCATGTCGAGTTATCTCCTGGAAGGAGTTTTAAATTCATGTCCATTGTTTGTCGATGCTTCTCTGCTTTGTGTCAGTCAGCGAGGCGCAACAGCTCGTTACGTCTAAATTAACTGCAGACGCATTTAGACTTGTGGAGCTCTGTGTTCTAGACTGCAGGTGACGACACAACGGTTACGCCCATTTCTTACTTTCTTTGGTATTTTTGCCTGCAGGCTGAGCAGGTCCTTGTTTTGGCCACGTAATCATTGTTCAGTAATCTGTTGCAAGCTGGACGTCCAGTCCAACCAGAACCTGAAGCTGCAGAGCAGAACAAGGTCTTCCCTCAGCGGCGAAGACCCACGCTGGAGACGCCTCCACATAGAGCTCAGTTGTAAGTTTCTTGCTCTCCTTCCCTCAACTCAGCCAGCTGGCAAGAGTTGTGGGAAATGCTGATCCTAAAGTCGGAGTTTGAGGTTTTAGCAAACAGTCAGCTGGGCCCTTTAAAATAAAGTGCATTAAAACAAGGCAAACGGACTCATTTCTGTCAGCAACCGCGTCCTGTGGACATGCAGGGAAGTAAGAGTTGTACCCACAAAATCAGACCTGACAAGTGTTGTTATTGTTATCCGGAGCACGTTTCCTTGTGGCTGTCGGTTCATATTTCTGTCAGATTGGGTCGCGTTGCGCACATTCGAGCATCGTCGTGAAATCAGAGCAGCGTTTGGGATCAGAGGGGGACGGCCTGCAGTGGGTCGATGCAGCCTGAGCACCGGGGAGCAGGGAGAGTGTTTTTAATCAGCACCTTGGCTTCGTCCCGCCCATTAGGCTGATGCCCCACCACCACGGGATTGATCACACTTTTAATTTCTCACCTTTTTAATGGGCACACCTCAATTTAAAGCCCCAACAAATTGACGTTTGCCAAAGTACTGACCGTGACTGAAAAGTCTCTTGCTCTCTACTTTTAATATCATAATAAAGCCAAGCGTGTTGCATCCAGAGAGGCCGTTACTCCTCTGTTTTTAACAGCCAGAGCAGCTTCTGTGTCAAATAACCTTTGTGATTTGAGGTGGGAAAGATGTTGCTGAAAACAAATCCGCATCTTTGAAGCCGCTCTGTGTAAACGGTGGGAGTCTGAACAGAAGTAAACCTCAGACAGCATCGTAAACGCAACGTAACCTCCACGCCTGCAGAGGGACCCTCTGAAGCGTGTCTTTGTGCTGCCTTTATGTTTTACTGAATCTGGTCATTCATCTGTTAAAGTTCACAGCCCTTTATGCTCAACGTCTGAAACGGATGCAGAGACGGATGCAGCCTTCCATCTGTATCCTAAGCTGATTTCATTTTTTTTTTGCAAAGTCGTCTGGTTGCTTACAAATATGGAGGAATCTAAGTACCAAAACTACCAGAAGTCACGGGGCGGCAGTATGGAGTCAGTCGTCAAAATAAACACTGGCGAACAGCCAAAAACATTAAAATGACATTTGTATTCAGTTTGACGCGTGGTTAAAGCCAAAGAACGCAACCTGTTTGTCATCTGTGTCACTGTTTTTGTTTCCTCCGACTCTGAATTATCGCACATAAAACCGTCTCCTCTAGTCACCATCTTCATCAGTAGTTGACTTGTCACCGCCTCCTGGTGGACGTGCTGCTTAGCAACCACACAAACACGAGGTATGTGCAGGGCAGTGACGTAAGCGATGTTTACGAGCAGAGGTATGAACGTACCATAATGGAGCATAGTGAGGCTTTAGACTGAAGGTTCATGACGTATGACGTTGACTTAACGGTTCACACCAGAGAATGAATCCCAGAATATTCCAGGCATGTATAAGTTTGTTGAACAGTAGCCAGGTTATGACATGTTTTGTACAGTATCTAACCCTTAAAAGTACTGCCTGTAAAGTGAATTAAAATAAAGCCGGAGGGTTTAAGAAGGTTTAAGTTGGAGATCAACCCTCACCTACAGCTCTGGACATCTGCTGAAGCAGATGGTACAAGTCCACCTCAGCAGGTTTCATAATGGCTTTGACTCAATCTCTTTTTCACAACACATTTTTATTTGATTGATTTTCAGATTTTCTTTGTACAATTTATTTCTTGGGAGCAAGAGTTTTTAAAAACGTGCAGTTGCAGTGGCTTAAGGAAATGAGCTCAGTAGCCACACTCCAGTCCTTGTTTAATTAAGCAGTTAAACAACAAAAAAGAAAGCTGTGGGAGTGTTTCTAGCCTACATCTGATTCTGGCGGCTTTTTGTCCCTGCAGGATCCCGTTGGGTCCTGTAATAGGATTGCTGGGACTGTGGAGGCTTGTAATACCTCCACACGAGCTCACAGACTGCTGTCTGCATTCATGGATTCCTTTTTTTCTTTTCTTTTTTTTTTTTAACCCAAACTTTTAGGATTTTCTGCTCCTAATGTCTTAGCCGAGTGATTCCCAGTGAAGCCCTAAGCGGCAGAGGGGTAGAGGAAAAAATGCTGCCACGGTAAAAATAGACTGTGGGAAACAGATAAGGGCAGTAGGAGACGGATCCATCCTTTTCTGCTGGCGGTTAAGTTGATGGCTGAGCCGCAGTGAAGCACAGATATGACACCCAGCTCTTGTCACATGGAATAACCCCCCACCCTCCCCGGCCTAAACACTTTGGAAGTGTTGTTGTCGACTCGACGGGGATCGACCTAGTTCCCCCTTGCTGCTAAAAGGTCACATAGCTTGTGGCGGTGGGGAGCATGTATGTGTAGATTTTCCTTAAAAACACAAACTGGAGGCAGACGGGAACACTTGCAGAGCAGAGGGAACACAGACCCCCCCAAATTAAAGTGGTTTCGAGCCAAACTCACATTATTTGAAATGAAACCGTTTTGACAACTGCTGAGCAGATACAAACCGTAGCGAGGGTGTTGGTGGCGGCGGCGGCGGTCAGCAGGAGGCCGACTGGCTCAGTGTCTTTAACTGCTGCTGCAAATGCACCTGCCGTACCCATTTGCAATGGAAACGGCAAAGCCGATTGCGGCTGTCTGCCGGCCGAGGATGACGGGGCCGAAGGATGGAGGCTTGGCAGGTGTGTCGTCACCCACTGCGACGGCTCTGCTGCTCTGTTTACTTTGTTAAAGAGTCAAACGTGGTCTCGTTGGTGGGACGGCTGTCTGACTTTATTTAACCTCCTAAAGTCGTCATGGGATCTTTGTCCTTTGATGTTTAATTGACTGGAACATGTGACTTCCTCTTATGCCTGTCATGATGGCTTTTTATGCAATATTTGTTTTCAAAGCACAGCAATTTACTTAAAGGGCCCTCATATGATACCACATATACATTCTCCCAAAAGATGAGTTTTTTGATGTCCTAATTAAGTGTCTGTGACTTGTTCAAAGTACCAAAGAGCACCCTGTTCAGCGGGTCTTTAAGGCTCCACTCTGGCTGCTCGCTCTGACTGACGGCTAAATAAAACAGATTTGTCGGGCGTTTTGCTTCAGTTGTCACTGCAGACATGCAAATATATTCAAGTGTGCAAGCGTGATTTATTTTTGTGAGCATCTGTATCTGGACCAGCCATATGGATCTGTCACTCCTCCCATCCCAAACATTCCCACCGGTACAGACTGTACCGACCCAGTCACAGTGCGGCAGGGGCGGGCTTTAAATGACGACTCATACAGGAGCCTCCGAGAGCCGCTTTTTTCAAAACAACCACGCCACGGATTATTGGGGCAGCTCTACCAGCACGAGCTCCGTCGGCCTCAATCATTTTCATTTATTCACGTCAAGATTATAGTGGAAATTTCAACAAATGTATGTCAAGTTTGATAAAATCAGCCTGCGTCAAAAGGAAGTGAATAATCACTTAAATTAATCCTGATTTATAGTCTCGGCCGAAATAACTATGATTATGTTGAACGGCTGTAAATCCCACGATGACTTACAAAGTGCTATTAGACGGTTTTTCAGGCCGTTTCCGCTCGTCAGCGCGGTATTTCAGTTGCTCCCTCGTTCACTTTTTACAGCCTTAAAACATTCAGCAGATTTGGGAATCTTTGATTATCCTTTTTAATTCACAAATGTTTCATGAATTGTGGGAATGTTTTTCATTTTTAATTTGAACTCCCGGGTTCTCTGAGGGGAATAGTTTTCATCCGACGGGGCCACCCTCGTGTATCCCCAACATTTATTTGTTTATGTATTAATTTGTTCATTTTTACATCATCCTCTTCTGGTAGTTTCTGCACGTTGTCCTGTTTAACATAAAAATGTGAGAAACTATTCAGGCCGGGAGTTTTCTTGGGATTCTGCTGTAACTCTTTTACCCCATCCTGCTTTGCTGCTCCCGCACCGACTTCAAGGAAGCAGAGAGCTTCATGCAAACAAGTACTTAGAAGACGTCCACGCAGAGTAACACGAACCAGGTGTGAGAGGCGTGTCCTGCAGGGAAATCCTGATGCGACAAATCAAATGGCTTTCTGCTGCGTCTCAGGTGAATTGTTGACTTGGAGCGTTTCAGGTGAATTGTTATTTTTGCAGACTGCAGAACAGAAAGCATCTCTGTCCATGTTGTTCTGACAACTGCAGACGTCTAAACTCCAGCCTCATCAAGAAGTTGGCACATGAAAGAGATTTATTGTTCCTCGAAGCCCTGCGCTGCAAAATGTCAACATTTACAGTATTTGCTTAGAAAGGTGAAGTTCCCATCTTACTTCGGTTGTGACTGAAAAGCGTTTGTTTGATCGCGGCGACTAAATCCTCAACCTGCTGGTCCAGTGAGCACGTGGGCCGCGTCTCAAGACCAAGTACTCCAGGTCTGTGCACTTGTTAGCTCACATTTGGCAGAAATGACTACAGGGATGCGCTTCCGAGGACACGTACGCTGCAGCGCAGTTAGTACGGCTCAATTTCTCTAAAGCGGTACAGAAATTTGTTGTAAGTAAATAATTATCTTTGCATGTTTTTTCAGGCTAGAAACGAATGAGGCAGCGGGTCGGATTGAGTTTGACGTGTCTGCTTCATATTATGTGTTTCATTTTACTTTGCTTTATTTTATTTTTAAATGTGTGTTTTTAATGGGTCATGTGTTATTTATAAAAACAGTTTTAAAAAAGCTTAGTAGGGATAAATGTGAGAAAAAAAATGCTTTGGGAAATTTTAAAATGGAGTATCGTGATAATTTACCTGCAAATAAGAAGTAAGAAGAAGAAGAATTACTTTCTAATCTGACAAAATCTTAAAACTACATTCCTAGTAGACAATGGAGATAAAGCTGGAACAGACTTCAGCTGACTGATGTCTCACCAGAACAAATATTGACGGTCCATGTTTGCCCCTCCCTCCTTCCCTCCCTCCTTCCATTCCTCCTTCCTTCCTTCGTTCCTTCCCTCCCTCCCTCCTTCCATCCCTCCTTCCATCCCTCCTTCCTTCGTTCCTTTCCTCCCTCCTTCCTTTGTTCCTTCCCTCCCTCCTTCCCTTCCACTGCTCCCTGCTCATTCTGCTGTTATCGGTTACATCTGTAAGCCAATCAGACACATTACTGCTGGTTGCGTTGCTATGGAGACAGATGTGATCTAGGAAGAGCAACAAACGTCGTCTCTAAGCGGGGAGGGCTAGATGCAGAGGCGGGGCTGGTCTCTGATTGGACTGCAGAAGACCAATCTGGACGTGTGGTTAATACTCGGAGAAGCAGAAAGTCATTTATCCACTCATCCATATTCTGTACCTGCTTAATCCTGTACAGGGTCACGGGGGTCTGCTGGAGTCCATCCCAGCTCATTACAGGCCCAACAGAAAGTCATTAAAACACTGCAAAAAACTCATTTCTAATTCTAGGTAAGATTGAAAAAGAACATGTTTCAAGAAAATTAGAAGAATATTTTAGACTGTTTTGTATTAAGCTTATTTTTAAATGTTTTTACAGCGAAGGAGAGAAACTGCTCCCTCCTAGCAGTCGTACACCTCTTAAACTGACAGCCAGAAATCTGGGAATATGACCGTTTAGGACAATTTGAAAGTCAGAAAATGATGTGTCCTATCCCTGATCCCTCCGTGTAGTCAGGCACGTTTTCAGCATCTAATAATTATGCCATGATAGTTGTTGGTCAGGTTAGTTTCAAAGTGTTTCCTGTTAACTAATTCATACAAAGATTCTCAACCTTATTTTCTTCTGTAAATTGTTGTAAAAACTGCCTTGAATTTTATAGTTTCCGGAATGCCGCCACCCAACAGTGGAGCTTCAGATCTGGAGGTTTGAGGAGGAAAAAAATGTGACTTTTATTAGATTTTTATCTCAACTTCACTTAATCGAATGGACTTTTGGCAACTGCTGAACCACTCGTTGCCTATGAAGTTTTCCTTGTGACATATTTTTCCAGAATGCGTTCCTCTTTAGATATTTTACCAAAAATGAAGCGTTGGGTTGAAATTTCAAGCTTGGAGTTTTATTTTCTGCTTTTACATAACCACTCGTGCAACAACACGTTCTCATAAAGCAAAAGTGCGTTCTGTTATAAACGCTGACGCGATGACAGACTCGCCCTCTGATGTGTACATCCTCCAGCGTTTCTGAGCCTCGTCATATTTCTTATCTGCTGCCAACCTTGTGTTTGGAAACCTTTGCCTGGTGGAGGAACAAGTACACACAGCGTTTACTTGTAGAAAAGCACCCTGGGGCGTCTTCTGCTGACATTCCTGTGCTCAGAAGTGTTGCACGGCTCTTTAGTCAAACTTACACAATTTCTCTTTCTTTCTTTGTTTCAGTCATTTCAAGGCAGTCAAGGAAGAGCCTACCTGTTTAATTCAGTGTAAGTATGATTCCTCACTCTTTGGAAAGTTTGCTTTGTTGCTTCACCCGTTCGAGCCGATCGATAATTCCTCTTTTCATCGTCCTTTCAGTAAGACGCAGCTGATGTTATTAACAAGAAAACTAAAACCCACTGCTTTTCAGAAGCAGAGAATTAACTGTTGGATTCAATAAAGCAAATCCAACAGCACAAGTTACAATTCCCAATATATCCACATAAATTCCCACGATGCATTGGGAAACCCATCTTTCAAAGTTTCTGACATGTGCAGCTTCCTCTTAAGTGTCGCTGTCATGTGAACGAGTGCAGCTCACTTAACTGGTTAAAAGCATGTTGCTGGTGCAGTCGGCTCAGTGGGACTGCAAATGGACTATCCAGACAACGATTGATTGATTGATTGATTGATTGATTGATTGATTGATTGATTGATTGATTGATTGATTGATTGATTGAATGCATTTTCACGCGTTTTGATTCAGTTTTTTTGCTGAGACCTTTGACGTTGGCCCTGACTTGTACCATCTGCTCTCCTCCTCCCTCCGTTCTTACAGGGTGAACGTCGGCTGCGGGCCAGCCGAGGAGCGGGTACTCCTCACGGGTTTACATGCCGTGGCTGACATCTACTGTGAAAACTGTAAAACCACCCTTGGCTGGAAATATGTGAGTTAATCCCGTAAACCTTCATTTTACCGTCCATTCTTCTGGGCGCATCACTACGGCCTGCTGCTGCGTTATTGTGCAACTGAAGCGGTTTTCTGACTTCAAGGGGGGGGAATGATGCCATTACAGGTCAGAAGAGCAACGTTTCTCCTACTGAAGCATTGTTCATAAAAGCCACGGTGACAGTTTTCACACTCGTATTTCGGCTCGGACTTTTAGCACTCTCCGGTATCCTAGCGCGCGACTTAATTACTGTGCCAAAAGGTTGGCTGCACACAGCCAGACGGGTTCCTCTGGAGAGTCTGCAGTGATTAAATGTCACGCCATTTTGAAGAGACTTGTTCTGGTAATTGTCTGAAAAGAGCGGTGTAAAATAACTGAACAAAGTGTAAGACAGGAACTCACTTAAAGGCTCCTTCAGTGACAAAAACAATTAGATCTTCTGAAAAAGCCCAAAGGCAGAGAGGAGCAGAGAAGCTCTCCGAGACGCAGACGTGCACGAGTCTCCTGGAGCTCAGCAGGACCGGGACAATTGCTGGAAATCACGCAGCACTTAATGAGATGTGATGTGGGTCCGCAGCTTCAGATGTCCCGGAGAAATGTCGTCGTCTCCGGTGGAAACCATTTTCTGTTGTCGTGGTTTCTCTGTCCGCCCCGCTGATCCCAGATAATAATGTGGCCGCGTGAACATGTGCACTTGCGCGTCTCGCTGCTTTTTTGCGTAACGACTGATAAGGTTCACCGCTGAGATGCTGTTCATGTGATGTCAGTCTCCACTGGTTTTCCCTCCATAATTTACTTAAATGTGTTTAAACCAGCTCATTCAGAAAGCTGTAGCAGTTTATTGTTGCCTTTGAAAGCGTCACATATCGGTTTCTCCTCCAGGGAAAAGTGATGCAGCACGTTGACTTGGCTCGCCGCACTCTTGACCTTCAGCTCATACAAATACAACTTGGCCACCGTGTCGAAGGCGTAAATCTTCCGAGCCTCCTAATGGTGATGACTATATCATCTAGTTAAGAGAGAAAAGGGGATGCAAGGGATATGACAACAGCTCATTTTTGACAAAAACAATTTCTGCCAAAAGTTAATTTGCCAACCGTTACCTGAGCTTTCAACTATATCTCACAGTCTCTGGCTGACTATGCTCAGTTGTCATGGAGATGCTTGTTTATGGGGTGGAGGAGATATCAGTGCATGCCAGCTGAGGATCCCATTTACCATGGAGATCCATGAAATCTGGTTGAAAGTGTTGGAAAAAGCTCGCGAAGCGACGTGGAGATTAGATTTTTGTGACTGATGATGAGCTCGAGCTTCACCTGCGTTAGAGGAGCGTTCTGCTGACGTCCAGCTGGCTTTTGGAGGAGTGAATCTTCTCCAGGCTCTTGACTGGAGTTCATGGTGACTCATCACCAGCAACAGCCACTGCAGCCAGATCAGGAAGAATTTGGATTTCATTCAGTCCTTCCTTAGATCCGCTGTGGGGAACACAAAAGGAGGAGAACATGCCCCGAACACAGCGACGAGGCCGTTTCAGAAGCCAAACAAGAGCGAAGCTCAGTGTTGTGAAAGTGAATTCACCTCCAGGCCTGTAGGGGCTCCCTCACGGCAAAAACCCTTACAGTTAAAGTTCAGAACAGTCATTTTAAAGAATTATTAACACTCTTTAGTAGATTCAGGACAAGAAGAGTCAGGCTGAGCCACATTTGGTGAAGCAACTCGAGGTGTAAACTGCCAGTGGAGGTTAAAATGGTTTTAATAATGTTTCTGTAAGTTTATCTTATGTGATCAGATTTTAACATGAGTCATGAAGCATAAAGCTTCAAGTGTCACCGCGGTTGTCAGGGTGAACGTCGTCATCAGCCCGACTCGTATCTGATGGAGGGTTTGTCCTCTGCTGCTTGTCTTCTCCAGGAACACGCGTTCGAGAGCAGTCAAAAGTACAAAGAGGGAAAGTTCATCATCGAGCTGGCTCACATGATCAAGGACAACGGGTGGGAGTGACGCTGCAGCCGCCCTCCGTGGTTGTTTTCTGACCTTGGAATGCTCTTTATTGAACTGCGTGGAGCAACGACCATCGACCACACAGTCCCTCCATCCCTACGTCCCTCCACGTCAGCACCCGCTCCCTTAAAAAAACAAAACCCGCGCTCCCTGGCCTCCTTCACGCCCACTCACCCCCCTTCTCATAGTAAACTTGGTCAGAACGGGCGGGCGGTGTCTGGAGAGTGCAGCCGCTGGCCTCGCGGGACTCGTGTCGTTACGTTTGAAGTTCTCCTTCACAGCTGGCGGAGCGTTTGGGTGCAGCCCGCCCCGACCTCCACCCACCCGCCCACCCCGCCTTCAGCCCACTCAGACACGCTCACAGGTGACTGTGGTGATGTGGAGACAAGACAACTGTGGAAGGAGACAGACTTCACTGTTTTCTTTATTACGCTCATTCGGCGACTTCAGTGACTTTCATTTTTTTTTTGTTTTTCTGTTGTTTTTTTTTTTAAATGTCATTTTGCCATAGTTTTAACTTCCGGGTTTGGTGACACTTTGGTTTGATTGCAGATAGATGTTACTGGTTAGCATTTTATTTTACTTTTTATTGGTTTGTTGTATCTCTGCCTATAGCTGAGCATGCTTTTATTTGCTAATGTCCAAATGAGCAATCAGGGAAGGGTTGAGGAGAAGAGGGGAAAGGGATTTTATTGTAGTCAAAATCTGTAGCAGCATTTTGCTTTATCTCTCTTTTTTTTTCTTATTTTTTAAGATGTAAGGAATTCAATTGCAGTAATGTGGGATTTTATACGTGATGTTTCCTTCTGTTTTAATCATTTCTCATGTGAAAGTTTCTTTCTCCCTTTCTGGTACTTTTCAGCACCCAAAAAGCATTGAAAGCAGCACCTAGTATTTGTTTGACACAAATGGGTATATAAATATAAATATAAATATATATAAATATATATATATGACTATAGACATATAACTATTTGTAGTGTATGGCTAATTGCGATTGTGGCTGGTCCCATTTTGCAGCAGCACAAAAAAAGTAAAAAGAGACATGAAAAGGAGCAGAAACTTGGTTTGTAGAGCAGGGAACCAGACATCAGAGTCCACATGTATTATCCCATTGTCAAGTAATGAAACAATGAGACACGGCTACATATGAATATAAATACACATACGATGATGATGACATATCCATTAATACTATGATATTGTTCGTAGTACGTAGATACCGGAACATGGTTTCTATATTATATGTATATTTGCTGTCATGCACATATGTATATATGCATATTAACTGTGTGTATATATGCATTGTGTGTGTGTGGTCACGCATTACACGGTGGCATACTTGAACAACGCTAATTCAGTTGCACTTTGTAGAGGCCTTTGGTTCATGTCGGTTTAAAGACAAAGACGTGCCCCACCCCCCTGCCCCGTCCCGCCTATGTTTTGATGGCCTTCCCCGAGATTTGTTGATGTAAGAAAAGTAGAACTGAGCATTTCTAGGATTTTTTCTTTTCTCTAAAGCCATTTTATGTATCGATGCCACCTCTGACCACATGGCGGCGGCGCGTTCCACGACGACCCGTCAAGGGACACAATGAAGTGCATCTCTAGTGGTACACAGTGGTGTTTAAAGACACGCCGGACCGTCCCCACTCATTAGTGAACTAATGTCTGTGGCTGTTTCAACAGAAGATCCATCTGCCCCCAAGTGGTCAGAGGTGATATTGCTATATAAAGTAGCTTTCTCTTTCTCTTTTTCTTTTTTTTGTCTGTTTGCTCGTTTTACAGAGTAGACAACGTTTCTGATCCTTTGGAGCTCTACTAGAACTCCCACCGGTCCCTCCTGTTCTTCTCGTTCTCCTTTTGCACAGGAACCATCTTGTGCTTTGCCTCTAAGCCGAATGAATCTTGTGCCTCTTCAAAATATGAATGGCTTCCCTATTTATTTTATTTGTAATACCCCTGTTGTGCAGCGCATAACTGAAAAAAAACTTTAATCTGAACCGATGTGTCTTGTGGTTCAAAGTGGCTGCTTTTAAAGCAGCAAAAAAGGAGTTCAGGTTACCAGAAACACGAGAGTAGCTCCAGATGATGTTGGTGGCTCGAGCTGACTCCGCCCAACACCATTGTTTTTAAAACTGGGATTAAAATACATTCATTTTTTTTCTGTAAATTTTGACATCTTAATATGGGGCAGGGCCGGGGGTGAGGGTGGTTGTGGGGTGGCCGGAGATTGGAGTCAGCCCCTAGAGGCCGCTAAAGGAACTGCACTTCCACGTTTATATCTCAGACTTATCCTCTGCACCTGTAGGGAGATTAAACAAAATAGCAAAATCTCCTTTGTGCTGCTTTAAAACACCACTCTTCACCAAAATCCCCAGAGAGCTCTGCCCATTTTCTATTTTTTTTTCTTGGATAACAAAAACTTGGTATACATATACATGCATATATTTTCTACAATAATATTTAGAGGTGCAAAAATAGATGGATATTCAATATATTATTTCTCAGAGTAAATGTAGAGGAAGTACTGTGGAACATGCAGGATACCTCGGGCTTGTTGGTCCCGCTGAGAACTGGGAAGACGTTTCGACAGACCTCGGTGGGTGAAGGTGGGGAAGAGTGGGGCAGGAGAGATTTAAAAATCTGCAGTGATTGATTACTTTGCCGGCAAGGTCAGTCAGATCACATGACCTTTTATCCTTAAAAGAAAAAAAGAAAGAAAAAAAATGATGACAATGCAAACCCTTAAAAGTTAGCAATGATACCTACTTGAAAATATAAATACAAAAACAGCTGAGATATTGGCCCTTGTTAGTTTTTGTACATAAAGTAACATATTTAAGGTTTTATATGTATTTCTACTGGGTTAGTTGTTTTACTTCCCCGACTTGAAGCACTTTTGTTCACTGTACCTCTGACTGTGTGCGTGTTGTCGTGTGCACACTTGCGGGCGTGTTGTGGCGTGCACACTTGCGGGCGTGTTGTGGCGTGCACACTTGCGGGCGTGTTGTACCGTGCACACACGTGCCCACATGCATGGCTGCACACTAAGGTGAATGTTTACTTTTTCTTCCTCAGTTTTCTCTTTTTCTTCTCTTTTGTTTATTATCTTTTTTTCCTCTTTCGCAGCTGCTTGGTTTCACTGTCGCTCCCGCTGATCCGAGGTCGAGCTTAGTTTGATTGGAGCTGATTTTCCCTGCTTTTGTTTAATATTTTCCTGTTAGCCTGTTTATTTGGCTTGTGTGGTGCGAGCCCGTTAGAGGGCCGGCGTTTGGGTCTCTGCTGAGCCGTGTAGACATTCAGGGCGAGCTGGAATCTCCCGTAATGTCGCAGGGAGAGCCTTTACCAAGACCCGTTCGCCACCGCAGTCAGCGTCTCCTGTATGGAGGACGCAGCCATGTTGGAGGCCTTTAGTCTTTGGGCAACGCTGGCTGTTAATATTTGATTGTATTTCTTGAACGTATTCACGTTTTTGCTGGACTTGTCCAAAAATGAACTGTTACTTCCCTCATCTCCTCAGTGTAATGTGTTGCTTTGGTGATTTTTAACTCCATGACTTTTGTTACTACTTCCCATCTCTGCGTCTTCAGCCAGTTTGAAGCCTGCGGTTCGACACTCCCGGCAGCTCAAACGAGCCCCGCCGTGTTTCAAAGATGCCTTCAAAGATGCCTTTGCAGCCTCGTTCTACCACCAGCTGCATGAGTTGCTGTTCTGAAGAGCAGCTCAGCTCAAGTTGAGAGTTTAAACTTCAAACTCTGCCGGCTGCACTGCTCCACCATAATCTAACCATGGGCTTTATTTGGTGGTAGCTCTTGAACATCTGCTCGTATTCCACAATCTTTGCATGTGGAGCTCCACAGCAGTGTCACCACAAACACCACGCTGAACACAACGGCTTAAACGTGACCAGACTGAACAAAATTTGCAACTCTGTGTCAAAATGTAAAGTTTCAGAACAGCCACAGAGTCCTTGTGGTGTCATTATGAAGTCAGCTGAAAGCTGCTGACGAGGAGCATCTGGACTTCGGGGCTCAGCCTGACCTTCAAGTCCTCCCTCAGACTCATAAACAAGGCCAGATGAACCTTTTATCCGGAATAAAGGGTTCATCTACAAGTCTGATTGGATTAACACAACTGGAAGCAAATCTACTTTGTCCAGCCATTCGCGTCTCCTACACGCACATCCCATTTCCTGTTACGTGCACACAGCCAGTTTGTCCACAAGGGCCTCCAAAATGGCACGGCTGCAGTTGTTTGGCGACGGGTGACCCAACCGCAGAGGTCCAGACTCTCCCTTCGATCAGTCGAAACTGAACCGACAAAAAGCAGCTGCCAGTGTCGCCTCCAGTCCGTACCAAAAAAGAACCAGATTCTGTCGAACGCTTCGGTGTCGTGTGGCGGTGGACAGGAGAGAAGCCGCAGATTGTGCTCACGTGTCTCCTGGAGATTCACCTGCTATACCAAAATCAAAGAGAAGAAAGCCTGTCGCTCGTGACATCGTCTTTCCGTGGAATGTTTCGATTCTCTGAACAAAACGGCGTCAAACCAGCCTGGATGAAACATGTAGATATTTGCTGCTGAAAACTGTTTACTTTTTATTCTTCTGTTTTATTGTGACACTGGCTTCCTACTTTTTGAGCTCTGTTACCGTCTAAATCGCACCTGAAAGGTTTAAAGGCAGGATGGGTAAACGGGGGAAAAGACTGCACAAGTTCTTTTCTTAAGACTGTTAAAACTACAGTTTAAGGTCTAAAGCATGTTGTATTTATAATGGCTGTTTGTTGTGCCTGTTTTCTTTTTGTTTTTCCTAAGTTTAAAATGATATTATATGCTTTTTATTTAACTACATTGCTTTGCATTCTGTCTTAGTAAAGCCATGTCACATGTCTAATTTCACTCCGATGTAAACTATCAGATATCACAATAAATTTTCAATGGCATCAAGCTGTTTATCATTGTTTATTTTTAGGATAAGGTTGGAGATGGATGTTTTATGGAGGTGGTGTTTTGAGTTGGCATTAGAACGTCTTTCTCTTAAAGTTGACTTTTTCAGACATCACATTGTTTAACATTTTTGATGCAGAAATATTTAAGGTCTTTTGGTGAACAGCTTTGTTTTCCATTTGGGTTTCGTGGCAACAAAATGGGTTCAGTTTTTTAAAAAGTATCTAGCAAAGACAATAAACAGTCAACAAATTAAAAAAAAACAAAAAAAAACCTGGAATCAACACATTCTGAGGAGGTTTGTCCAGTTTTATGATTTTTCAAGAATAACGTCATGAATTTGTTGTAAAATTAGGAGAAAGTGGCTATATGAGAATATAGTCCAACTTACAAGAAATAAATTGTAAATTTGTTACAAAATGTTAAAATTTTTATCGGGAAAAAAGTCAGAACTTTTAAAAGAATAGCTATAAATTTAAAGAAAAAATTGTAACTTTGAGACAGAAATCCAGAAAAGTCATAAATGTTCAAAAATGACAAAATGTGGTTTTAAATTTATGAGCAAAGAGCCGAAACTCTACAATAATGAAGTTCTAAATTTAGGAAAAAGATGTAACTTTATGAGAATAAACTTAAACTTAGTATAAACTATAAGTATAAAATTATACATTTGTAACAAAAATTGCAACTTTATAAGAATAAATTCACTTTATGAGGAAAAAGTTGAAACTACATAATTTGTGCAACTTTATGAGACAAATGTATGAGTGTCAGAACTTCACAAGAATAAACACAAAGAAGCAAATACTTCTCATAATTCATGACAACAGGTCCACATCAGTCCGCAGGGCTCCTGAAACCTGGTCCTTCATTCAACCTTCATCTTTTTGACTGATTTTTCTTGCAAGATTGCCAGCGACGGGATGAGGGCTGTCGAATTACTGTAAAGCTACAGGGCATGACGGGTAAGCATGAGCTGAGCTGGAGGACACATTTGATCTTCTTTTTCTTCTCGTCTTTTCCAAGGATAGTGCAGAGCCGGTTGCGGCGCTCTGTTCCCAAAGGAAAATCTTAGGTCTCAAAGCTTAATGAGTCAAATAATCCACTTATAATCTTTGTAGTCTTTTATCTTTTGTAATCTTTGTAGTCAAATAATCCGCACAATGTTTATAAATGGCTTTATTTAACAACAGAAGCACATCAGAAGTTACTGTCATGCATTCATTCATGCAGTTCATTTTTGTTAATTAAGTGCAGCTAACACATCCTCATATTGATAAATTCAAGGAAGATATCAGTTATTGTCAGTCTTGTGTTATACAAACATAAAAAGCAATTTGTTCTAATTATGTGTGGCTCTATTTATGTGTACACATGTCATATATTAATAACTTAAGTTAATTAATTAAAAATAAAGTATTTATACATAATTTGGATTTGTTGGATTTTTTATGATTTTGGGCAAATTCATAATCCCTCTATAATGAGGTTAGTCTGCCGTGTGAGATCTAAAACTAAAGTTATATATGAGATCTGCAGAGTTCATGGAGAAACTTCTCTGGGAAGTTGGGAAAGTTGAAAAAATTAATTATATGAGACCCAGATGAGATCTTATTCAAAACTCAGAAGGAGAATAAATTTGAGTGTTTCTTGATTTTGAAGAGAGAAAAAAAACGAGGAGAACGAGGAGAAAAGGAGCCACGGTCTCAGATTGTCTTCAAACTGATCTCGTCGTTGTCAAAAGGAAATAAACATTTCTTTTTTAATGTTCCTCTAGGAAAGTAAAAATAACAGCAAAACAAGCCATATTATCTTTAAAATAAGAATAACTTTTTTCTGTTTTTATGCACACCTAAGAAGTAAAGTTCATCAAAAGTAGCTGAAGTACTAGTGAGTCGAAGTAGCGATGAGAGGTAGCGGTTTGACGTCAAAGATGCAGCTGACACTCAAAAATGTTTAAAAAAAAGGCATTAATTATGCGTTGATTTGTGGTTTGTTACTGTTTTGCTGGATGTGGAAGAATTCATCCCTGTATGATTTTCATATACATCAAATCTAACTATAGAAACCAAAACTGTAAAAATGTGTATTTCTGCTCTAAACATTAACATTTTAACAGGAAAATCAATGGAAAATGACTGACCTTTGGAGCAAGCCCCTAGTGGTCAGTGGAGGAACTTGCATGCTCCCACGCTTCCAGGTTGGCCTCAGTATTAAAAACTGCAGGTTGCCTCTTGCTTTAACCAGCTTGCCTTCCTCCCATAATGCATCTTTTCCCCAGCTAAACCATGCAGACTCACAATCCATATTATGGATTGTGTAGAAGAGCACAGCGATTCTTCAGATCCATCAGACTTCTCTCAGCAGAGGTCTTTTTTGGATGTTTTTAGCTCTTATTTTGCTGCAACTTCTGAGAGATACATGTCAGTCAAGGCACTTGTTAGGGCTTTTAATGTTGCTGCTGATTCAACCACTCAGATAGTACTTGTTTCAGTTGTAATGTAGTGAATATTTGTGAAGCCTTCAATATCTTAAATACAAACATTTCTTTTGACACAATCTTAAAAGCACGGACAAAAACTATTACAAAGATCGACAATATTAAAGTCATAAAGTATGTAGCGTGTATGTAGGTGACGTGAGAAAGGAAAAGTGTCAGCATGATGCACAAGAAAAAACAGGAAGAATGTTGAAAAAGGGAACCGCAGTGTTTGAGCTTTGTTCAAAGGTGTTGAAACAAACTTTGACAGCTCACCAGAAAGGCTGAATAAATCAACTGTTGCAGCTCCAACAGAAACAATGTCCTCTAAAGGTAATAAACGCTGGCTGAAGGTTTAAATTCAGCACCGCCACTTTTCATGGACGAGAAACATAAACAAGTTGGTAGATTGTCAGGAAATTTGTGCAAAACTGAGTAACCTGCAGGGTTTCCTTCTTAAAAGCTTCTTTTTCTCCTTTTTGCCTTTGTGAACAGAGCGACACTTCCACGTCCACTGGGACCCAGGCAGTGGTGCAGTGGTCCCTGAAGACGTGGATATACTCTTAATTCATGCCCTTTTTTAATCAGCCCAAACAGCAGAGGATAAACACCTGTTTTATCAACTGTGACATGTAAGACTACTTTAGTTTACCCACAAATGGGCCACCAGTATTTGCACATTGTCACATAATTTCTGCTGCTTGCCCTCAGGGAATTACAATTTTTAAATATGAAATTACTGACAAAATATTGACTAAATTATTCTAAAGGTAAATCATTTAAAGAAAACGAAAAACATTAACAGTTAGGAATATTTCCTTTCCCAGGCATGGTCCGCCCATCCCTGCCTCTGTTTGGCTCATCAGTCCTCGTGCCTCAACCTAACCAGACTAACCAGCAAAGGTGAGTCATGTCCTCACCATCTTGTGAAAGAAAAGTGAGCAGTTTGGCGAGTTTTGGAGTTTGATTTTATTTGAGAATATGCGGGTATATGCCTTAAACCTGCATACACCCTGCCCTACGCCGCTGGACCAAGGGGTAAGGGTGAGGTCGCGTACAGACCACAAACTGCAAAAAAGGAAGTGGACAAACCCACCTGTGACATCCTCCACAGCTTTTCTGCAGATTGCTTTCAAAGCCCCTTCTCTTCATGTGGTGCGGCACCATGCTACACATGAGCAGGTCTGGAAGGCGTGCTTCATATAACTACACCCAAAGCAGTACATAAAAATGACACAGAGGTCACATCTTTTGCAACTTTTCTTACTTCCGCCTCGGTTAGGGTTAGGGTTACCTAGAAATGGGAATGCTGCATGTGCACTGAAGATGAGAAGTTCAAAAGTTCAGGTGTGTTCAGGTTTTCACGTTGTTCGTTCTGATAGTAACACTCGAGTGACAGACCCAAGGAGAAACGTCCTATTAAAATCGAAGATGTAGAGAAAAACGTCTGCTTTGACTGGGCGACACCCTGCTGTTGGACGGTTTCATTTGCATAAAGCTGGACATCACTCAAGACCGTTGGTTCGAGCTTGTGTCTGGTCCTGTCTTCTTCTGCATCATCAGTTGCAGCCGAAGTTCAAAACCTGCATCTGCATGAGAACGTTGGAAATGTCTGGATGTTTTCCAGCTCTGCCCGTGTTATCCAGGAAGCATCCCAGAATGCATTTCTAATCAACAAGCAGAAGAGAAATTAGTAAAAATTGTTGTAATTTTGCTTTTGTGTAACATAATGTAGTTTTAACATGTCGTTGTGCCAAAATCATCCAACTTCTTCCAGCTTCAACTTCCAGAGACCCTACCTTCCCAGAATGCTTTGCATGGATGATGACCGCACCTCTGCGTTTGCCGGTCTGTATAATTTTTTTTTTAAATTCTTTTAAGATAAGCATAATTTTTTATACTATACCTGATTTCCAGTAATTTACTCATATTATCTTTGTTATGGTTGTCATATTAAAAGATGCAGCCTAAGATTAATGATTATTTAAATCCAGTCTAAATTTGACCTGACCTGCTTTACTTGTCTCATCATCTGTTTGACTTTCATGATGTCATGTTTATTTTTAACTTGCTGGTTAATCATTTTTGAATTCATATGGGTTACAATAACACAGCCTGAAACTCAAACAAAAAAACTTCCTCCTCTATAAACTCATCTCGAAACCTTCCCAGTTTCCCGTCGTCTCACATGGTCGGTCCTGTTGCAATGTCTTCAGAGGGAAGAGGAAAGAATCCAGGGAAAGTCCTGCATGTCCCAAAAACCTTTAAAACTGTGACTGCAAGCAATTAAACAAACAAGCAGGAATCTCTTCAAATGAAGGTCTAACATGTTTTAACTCTAAATACAGATAAGTCAGGCATCAAACATGAAGCTAAACGCACAAGAAGAATCTCCTCCCTTCAAAACACGATGACTCATCTGTTAGTTAGGAGGTTGGCTGACTGTTTTGTTTAGATATAATCACAGATCATGTGAACCGTGGATGAAATAAAGAAGCCCAAAACATGCTCAGGAGAAGAGACTGAATCACAAACACCCGACTGCTCTCTATGGTGAATTGGTGCTGTGTAAGTCTGAGGTCCAGCTGAGGTCCAGCTGAGGTCCAGCTGAGGTCCAGCTTAGGTCCGTCAGAGCGAAAGTGTCCCAAAGACCAACGCTAGCCGTCATTCTAGGTGGCTCAGGTGGATCAGCAACTGCGTCAGGTGTCGGCTCGACCTCCGGCCGACGGCACCAAGCCAGTCGGGTTTAAAGGGATGACAGCTAACCATTTGACACCAAAGAAACTGTAAAAAAGAAGCTCCAAATCATGTATAAATGTGTGGCTTTATAAAAGTTACTTGATGTGATACGTGGAACTTCATCCCTCGTTCGGTTGTCATGGAAGCCATATCTACCATGGACACAAAAACCCCCAGACTAAATATGTTTTAAATACGTTTTCTCTTCTGCTGCGAACTTGGTCGTCTCAACATGGGGGTCAACAGGGCTGACTCACTAGAGGTTACTGCACATGCTTACACTTGTGGACCAGCGGCAGTTCAGCAAGCAGGACGTCGCGCCCTGGTCGAATCAGAACCCAGAGGGCTGCTCTTATGAGAAAAAAAAGAGACATAAATAGAGCTTGCTCTGATTGGTCAGCTGCAGTGGTCTGATCAGGCCACGCCCACCAATCAACAGCAGCTTTTGGGAAATTCATATTTGACAAAGTGCAAAATTAGCATAGGCCTTGCAGTGCAGGATGAGTGACAAACACGCTGGAGGGCCTGGATAAAGACGTGAAGGAATCAATCGAAACCTTAAAAGTCATCCTCTGGCAACCATGATGAAATGAAGAGCAAAGCCACGACAGAACCTCGGCGCGCTGAACTGAGCCCGTGCAATGAAAACCTACAGAACAGTGCGTCTTTGTGGAGGAGGTTGTTCATCAGGTGAGTGACAGCAGATCTGAGGCTGAGGCAGAAAATTCAGGTGCAAACATCTAAGATTTGAAACTAAAGCCCCTAAAGTGCACCAGCGTGGATAAGTAAAGCAATGTGGAATCTTTAAACGATTACCAGATGGATCCAACTGAGCTCTGCAGCTTTGAACCTGAAGGAATGTCATTATGACGAGACATCCACAACTATGCAACGACGTGTCATTAAACACACATATTGCTGATATTTTATTTGACCTGCTGCAACACAGCTACTTAGACATGAATCATTTGATAAAATACTGTGAATGTGTTGTGTGGACTGGAGTTGCTATGACAGTACCTACTCAGATAAGTATTGTCTATCTTGTTTGTGATTCTGATGCCCACACACTCACATCCTGATGTCCTTGGGGTGGCTGCCTTCACTTCAAGCACTAAGCAGTATGTCACCTTGCAGTTTATCTCACACTCCCTGGCTTTTTTAAAGCATTTTCACAGGAATGTGATAGATTCTGAGATGTCTGAACTAATCTATGTCCCTGGCTTTGAGCTGCGGGATGTTACAGGCAGAAGCTGTAACAGCCATTACCAGCAGAAGCTGATATTTAGTTGACAAAAATGATCTGGGTGAAGCTGGAAACCACTAAGAGATGAATCCATTCACAAAGGTGAGTTATTGTTTTTTATTTTAACACTGAATAGTTAATGGGGAGAGATTTAATGGCCTTTACATTTGCAACACATTAAAGCTACTCTATGTAGCAACAGCTGTTCTGACCACAAGAGGGCACCATTACACAGGAATCTCCATGTAACATAGGAAAAACCACATCAGTGGGACAAATACGGAACATCTTTATGCCCCCATGTGGTTAGAAGAAGTCCATCTGCTCAAAGTACCTTCAAAACAGCACGTTCTACTGTCATTGTCAGTAATAAGCCATGATGAAACTAGCAGACTGAAGTTCATGACAGAGGCGAAGAACGTAATGAGTTCACTCCTTGAGTCCTCCACTTGAGGGAACACCTCACCTCAGGCCAGGAGACGACATCCAACCTTCATCAACTGAGAACCAGAGGAGGTTCTGCAGCTGGACCCGAGGTCTATCAGGCTGCTGCTGGCAGCCGGCTGAGCGGCCGCGGGTCCCGGCGGAGATCTGCTAGTCCTCCCTTCATGTTTACAAATTTGACAACAATTAATGAAAATAAATATGAATTAACATCATACGTTAGCATGACCTAGGTCAGCCAAGCTAAAATGGCTAACTGTGATTGACATCATGTGGGGGTGTGTCCCAGCTGCCTTCCAGGCCTGTTAGCCCTGCCCATTTGTAAAAATGCACCACGGGAAGGAAGAAGAGGCTTCAGAAAACCTGTAGGAAACGTCATGGAGTGTTTGTCCAGGTCTCCTTATACGTGAAAACATGAAATAATAATAATAATAATAATAATAATAACTGTGTTGCTGTAAATTAAGTCAGTGTGGAATTAGACCAAGATCACTGTTGCTCACCAAATCATTCCACATATAAAATGAAGAAAAAATGACTTCATGATTAAGACGTTATTTAACATTATTAAACACAGATTAAAACTCAGAAGTGTCTTCAGGAATAAATGAGACAAAACGCATTTAATCATAGAACCAAAGTGTGAAGACTGAGGTTAAACTGTGAATTTAGAAAGTGTTCTGACACATTTAGTCGGGAGCCTGACAAGACAAGAAATGAGAGAAAAGTGACGTGCAGGTTACAGATGGCTGACTGCCGGCTGCAGAAACGCAGCACTCTGCTCTTGGACAGTGCGTTTATAAACAGCACCTAGTGCTACTTTTAGTGCATGCATATTTCAGAGCAGCAGGAACGGTGTGAGTCAAATCTAAGCTTTAGTTTCTGAGTGTTACATCCTGTGTTGGGAGGGAGGGTGAGCGGGTGTGGGCTAGTCTGTGTTGTAGCGATGGCTGCAGGTAGACAGGATGCAGAGGTGCTGGCTGTTTATGTTGGCGTCTCGTGTTCTTGTGCTTCGAGTGTTTGCGTCTCCTGACCTACTTCGATAACGATGCTTCACAGGAGTGTGTCAGGGAGCTTGTGTGGTGTCAGGACTCGGGCTTCCAGGGCTTGAATGACCATATCGTATGATTTTGTTTGTTCACACTTCATCCACACAGCCCGGCTCTTGATGCGAGACAGGAAGGAGACAGATAAGTGTTTAGGTGTGAAGGAAGCAAAAAGAGAGAGAAGAAAAGTGAGAAACTCCAGAGGGGATGTGATGGGTTTACTAACCAACTGTTCTTATTTAAGTAATCACATTGCTTTGTAGTACTTTGTAAAACTACAATGGCTCCTCCAATGTCCCTTTTTGCCATCGAACTACATCTGCTCCAGTTTAATTTTTTTTTCTTTCTCTGCTGGCCCTGCGAGCCGTACTAATTATTTCCATCATTGATACAAAAGGAATATTCTGGTTCCGTGGGATTCGCTTCTTATTCCTGTGGGGGAGGCGGACCCAACAGATGCAGGAAAACTTCTTGATCAAAGGTGTTATTTATAACTGCGCTGGCTCTTCTTGGACACAGCTGAACGATTGATTACATTAACCCCGCCCCACTGCAATTGGTTCGGTACATTCTGTACCTGCAGAGTAGTTTTTTTTTGTGATTTTATTTGCATTCTTATGTTCTTTTTGTTAATCTTTCGATCATGTCAATGTCTTTTAAAGCATTTTAAGTCGCCTTTGTGTCTGTAATGTCCTATACAAATAAAATATACAAATAAAACTTTTATAATTGTTTACCAAACGTGGCACCGTTCATTACGGACAAACACCTCCACTTTGGTCTCATCTGTCCAAAGGATATTGTCCCAGAAGTTTTGTACAGTACTTTGTTTACATGAAAATGTGCTCTTTTTTTCTGGAGGAGAAAAGTGGAAGCTTGCAGGTCTAAACATCTAAACATTATGTCTTTGGAGCAGGACGAACTGGTGGGCATCGAGATGGCCTGACGGAGTCTTTGACACCTCTTGGACGCCTCTGTATGATTCATTGCTGAAAGCCTGCCCCGACCCCGTTCGGTACGTTTTGTACCAGCGGAAATGGCTGTGAATTAATGGGAGGGGTAATGGACCCATTTAACAAGTGAAATGTTTTACAAAGTGTTGCTCAGTCTGTAGCTGTCACACTAACAACACAATCTGAGTCTATGAGACGTTCCTGCAGTTCACTTAAAGCTGTGATGACCAACGTTTCAGTACAAAGGAAACAAGTGCATACATGCATGTGTTTTCACTCTTTGACTCTAGATGAAGAAGATTTCAGAGAAAAACTGAAATTATTCAGACACGCATGTATAATTTGACACATAAATACTGCCCTTACTTTTGCATGTGATATCAAGTATCACAGGGAGTCAAGCT
Organism: Xenentodon cancila; assembly: GCA_014839995.1. Lineage (NCBI taxonomy): Eukaryota > Metazoa > Chordata > Actinopteri > Beloniformes > Belonidae > Xenentodon > Xenentodon cancila. The sequence continues at coordinate 10,629,167 of CM026202.1, read as the reverse complement.
AATGAGCCTTTTTGACTTCACATCATCACATCATCACCTCCTCTGTCTCATTGTTTTCCTATTTTTTCCTTTTCCTTTGTTTCTCATTCCCGCCCTTCAGCTTGAATGGCTGCTCTGGACTGCAGGCCTCTCAGCAGGCCTCTCAGCAGGCTCCCATGACTGGAAGCTTTAATGGCGATGCTATTTCAGGCCCTCTGATGTCATCTGAGGGAGGAGCCAGCCCTCATGCCCAGAATGGTGAGTCACAACCAGAGAGGGAGAGCATCCAAACACCAGTGGAACAGTGCTTGTTCCCATGTTGTAGCTGGAGAGATGGTTAAAGTGAACATGCAACACAGAAGGGAACCAGAACCAACATGTTCATGTGCTGGGCTCAGATTGATGTATTGATAAGCACTGGTCATTGAGGGGGCTCTTAAGTGTGTCTCTGTCACAGCTAGAAGGTCCCTGGGCAGGATACTGAACCCCACATGGCTCCCATTGTCCCTGTTTCCCCAGGTGCTCATAGTGCTGATCCCAAGTCCAGATAAATGGTTAGAGTCAGGAACGGCATCCGACATAAAACCTGATCCAAAATCAATATATGGAACAAGATGATACCCTCTGGTGACCCGTTAAGGTTAACGGTGACCCGTTAAGAGTTATTAGTTGAAGAGGGTGAAGGTGGTTTCCCTCCAACCGGAGGGTTGCTGGGTCCTCATACTTGTGTTGTGCCAAAGTGCTCCTGAGCAGGACACTGAACCCCACCATCCCTTCCTTGTACAAACCCGGCTATCAACGGTTCACAAGCCAGCGTTTTCCTAGTGCCCGTCACAAACATGGATAAATGGGAGAGTTGTGTCTGGAAGGGCATCCAATACAAAAGCCATGCCAAATCAGTATGTGGAACACCATGTTCCCCTGCATGACCCCTAAAGGGAAATGCTGAGAGACGTTGTTATCTAATTATGTTACGCAATTAAATCTAAAAATCAGTAGGGCACACTTGTATACAAATATCAGTTAAAGAATTGCATAAAAATATGTTTTTAATGCCTGCAGTCCACATAAATGTTATCTTTTTTACACAGGATCACAGAGACAGCCTATCTCTCCACCTTACAGGGAATCTAACTTCATTTCCAGGTATGTCCATCCAGAAAAACAAAAATCTTTCATTTGGCATCTGCCTTCAAATAACATTTGGTGCTCTCATCAGAGGCAGAAAAACAGACACAGGAACTGGTGAGATGTTGTTTTTCTCCTGCCTTCCTGAATGACGTCATGTCCATTTAGACTGCCTACACAAAGTCGTGGCAGTTCTCAGCATCCACTGTTGCCATGACTACTGCAGGGCACCTGCCACACTCTCCCCAGCTGGCAGTCATTGGGCGGTATGACACACTGGCAGGCACTTTGGCCAATGAGAGAGGCAAAGAGTGATGTCATTGAAAGGATGGGACTGAAGCAGAGATACAAACACAGAGTGTCAAAGACCTGCTGCTGACGCACCAGTTTAATATGGGAGGACATCAATTTAGCCTCATCTCTTTGAAGTTAACAGCTGAGGGCGGACAGGGGGTTCTGGGAGGTTTAAAAGCTTTCTTGATTTATAGCAACCCTCTTTAAGCCCTAATTTGACCAATTAAATTCAGACTGCTCATGATGAGGGGCAAGCCATGGTGGGGTTTGGTATACTGGGTAAAGTGGCTTCTCTATACAGAACCAGGGTAAAGAACCTGGTACAGATGATGCTGTGAAGGATCTGCAGAGTGTTTTTGTTTTTTTTTTGGTAGAAAATGTTCAAAAAGTAAATAACTAAAAACATGACATTCTCTAATAAGAGCAGGTTCCTACAGAAAAGGGGAAACTTTTCTTGCAGATCCCTCTCTGCTGTGCTTTGGCTCTGTATCTAAACTCAAACAGCAGCTTTTCTCTTTCAAACTTCACTACAAACATTGATTTCACATAGGTTTTACCCCAGATCCACTTTTCACGTTTATCTGGGCCTGGAACCTGCTGTGACCATGAGTGGGGTCCAGTATGCTGCCCGGGTCTGAGAATTAAGCCAGCAACGTTCTAGTTGAGGAACTACCAACTCTATCCTTACACAGCAAACACTGATGTTAAACCCTTTCAGCAAATATCTTGTTTTCATACCAACTGCATAAATCACCTAAACAGACTAGACAACCCCCTGTGATGTCAGACATGGGTTTTCCAAAGTGCATTTAAAGCTTCTTTTTCATCATGTTGGCTCGGCTGGCTAGCTCATGCTAATTTATGATGCTAACTAATGTTACATTCATTCTTATTAAATTAGGCCAAACATCCTGATTTCAAACCAAAATTATATTTGAAATGCTGCTGGGGATGGAGCGATGATTTTGGGACCTCCAACTGAGCATCACAGGGACCCTCTGCAAGGCAATGAAGGGCTGACTTAGTGCAAAGAAGGAGCCCTGTGGACCCAAACGCTGCATAGTGTCATCCATCATTCATTATGATCAAAATTTCATATTCATCTTCATTTAAATGTTGCTACCAAAACAACATTTGAAACGAGTACCCTGCCACGCTGAAGTGGAGGCCGGGGGAGCTCTGACTGAGTACCAGCAGGACCCCTGACAAGCAGTCGTTTGGCAAACTGACTGCAGCCTTTGTATCTAGTTGGGATTTCAGGGGTGGATCTCAGCTGAGTCAGTCTGAAAGGGTGCAGGCAGGTTGAGGTTTGGCTCGGCTCGATGTGCCAGTGGTTTCAGCTGGTTTAAGGCTGGCAGCCACGGCTAACTAGACACCAATCACTGGTTAGAGATCATTCAATGGTTCAAGACTCACTGGTTCAGGATTCACTGGTTCAGGATTCACTGGTTCAAGACTCACTGGTTCAAGACTCACTGGTTAGAGATCATTCACTGGTTCAAGACTCACTGGTTCAGGATTCACTGGTTCAAGACTCACTGGTTCAGGATTCACTGGTTTAAGACTCACTGGTTAGAGATCATTCACTGGTTCAAGACTCACTGGTTCAAGACTCACTGGTTCAAGACTCACTGGTTCAAGACTCACTGGTTCAAGACTCACTGGTTCAGGATTCACTGGTTCAAGACTCACTGGTTTGAGACTCACTGGTTCGAGACTCACTGGTTCGAGACTCACTGGTTTAAGACTCACTGGTTCAAGATTAACTGGTTCAAGATTAACTGGTTCGAGACTCAATGGTTTAAGACTCACTGGTTTGAGACTCACTGGTTTGAGACTCACTGGTTTGAGACCCACTGGTTCAAGATTCACTGGTTCAAGATTCACTGGTTCAAGATTCACTGATTTGAGACTCACTGGTTCGAGACTCACTGGTTCGAGACTCACTGGTTTGAGACTCAATGGTTAGAAATCATTCACTGGTTAGAGATCATTCACTGGTTAGAGATATTTCACTGGTTTAAGACTCACTGTTCAAGACTCACTTGTTCAGGACTCACTGGTTCAAGATTTACTGGTTTAAGACTCACTGGTTTGAGACTCACTGGTTCGAGACTCACTGGTTCGAGACTCACTGGTTCGAGACTCACTGGTTTGAGACTCACTGGTTCGAGACTCACTGGTGTAAGAGTAACTGGTTCGAGACTCACTGGTTTGAGACTCACTGGTTCGAGACTCACTGGTTGGGGATCGTTGGCGGTCTTTCTCTGTGGACGAAGCTACTGTATCTGTTGTCTGTGAGCTCCAGGCTTTGACTGTTTCAGGCCAACTCAGCAGGTTGAGGAGGTTTGTTAAAACAATTAACATCACAACAAACAGATTATAAAAACGATTATGCTCTGGTAATGAAGTCACAGCACAGAATTGAAGTCAAGACAGTGTTAATCCCATAGAGTCATGCCTGCCAACTATTGGCAGCCTTCAGTTTTTTGCTTTTTTTGTACCCAGCTGTAAATATGTTAAACACGCTCAACAGATTGACTAGCCTTTGAAACATTCTTCCAGCGATCATTCGGCGTACTTAACTTAATGAAACTTCAACTGACAGATGTTTCTCCTTGTCTTTACCGTTTCAGGGTCTCCTGTGATGACAAACCCACACTTGATAAGCGTACCTTGTTTTATTTTTCTTGTTTCTATTTTTGCTCCTCGGGACTGCACTCTCAACATGTTCACGTCCAGCAGCAGAAAGTCTCCCTAACAACAGAAATACACCGAGCGTGCACTACCTCCTCTGCAGCGGATGGACAATATTAGAAAGTAGCTGCAGACATTACGGTGCCTTTAGCAGTTATATTTGTGGCCGTAGGTGTGCGTGAGCGTGGAGGGTTGATTGTCTCTCCCTGTGCGTGCGGGGTTGCATCAGGAAGGGCATCTGGCGTAAAATCGGGAAAAGCGCGGACCATGATCCGCCGTGGCGACCCCTCTGCTCAGAGGGATTAAGCTGAAATGGTTGATGATTTGTGGATAATAGGGAGGAGACTTAATTGAAACTAAATATTTTATTTCAGTGGAGACAAATAGCTCTCTAAATGAACGCTAATATAATTTAGGATCATTCACTCAGTGGAGTAAGTCAGGTTTATGATTACAGCTTATTTTAATCACCATCAACTGACCACATAAGTTACAAGATACTTCTTCTTTTTTTTTTTTCAGCTGTCCAAGTTTCCAAAGAATTCAGCTCTGATCCCTCTGATCCAAGATGGACTATTTTTCATAATCTCCAAGTAATTCACTGCTCTGCAGGATTGTCTCGGTTGTTCTGGTACAGGTCTCCAAATATAATAATGACTAAACCATTTTGAAGGTCATTGGCTGATGGGGGGTGGGGGTCACTGGGGTACATCTGTGGGCTCATGAAGTTCTGGTTTACTAACCAGATTAGCACAATCAGTTGTCATGTGGGTTCCTTTTTGGGCTTGAACTTATTATGTGATTATATTGACAGATTTTTAGAAGCAGTTGCTATGAGGTATAAACATCTTAAGAAACTCGCAAACATCCGTCATTTGTAAAAGTATATTTAGGTAATCTCGGCAGCACCTTCCTTCAACCCTCCGGCCATTTAGCAGTCTGGGAGCAGCTTTGGCCCATTCATGAATCCACCCACAAAAAAACCCGGTAATTGTGTTTTGGATGATGAGTCCCTTTGAAATGGCTCTCTGCTGTTTTCCTGTTTACTTTTATATCTGTCTGACAGTTGTTTACTGGAGCAGCTACCAGATATTTCATCAGCAATCATCAACTTTTTATCCAGTCTTTTTTCATCCATTTGTTCTCTGCAGCTCAAAGAGAAAATAAATTGGTCAAATAAAGCCTGTTTTTGGAGTAGCTGTGCTGCTCATTTTAAAGGCTTTCATGATGTCCCTTCAAAGCCGTGACGTTGGCCCGTTGCGTTTTTACCAGAAACCTTTTCTATGGGCAGCACACCAACAGTTTGTTTCTTTGCTTCTATTCTAGTTCTATTTTCTTACCTATTATACTCTAAAACAACCTAAATGTTCCTCTCCAGAAGTTCTGCAAATTCAAACACAAACCATATTACGAAGTGAAGTTGCCTTGAGTTGGTCTCTTTACTTCTGCAACTCAACAGAATAAAACACACTTTCAGTTTACAAACCAGGCTGCATTTTGTTTCTGAGAAGATGATCTGATGATGCTGTGAATTTTGTTTAACACCATCAATTTCATTATTATTTTTTTTAACTGGTTTATTGAGGACGGCCTCACGCGTCTCTGTGACACTGCGGTGGATTGCTTTGATTTGAAACGTCGCAGTTTTTTTTAAAGTCTCGACTCACTGCCTGCTTAGTTGTAGATGCAGAGAAAAATGTGCTTAAATATTAAAACCTAAAGCGAATTTCACATTAAATCCACATAGGGTTAAGATGACGTCAGTGGCTGCCTGTCAAAACATCCACAGAAACGTCTTTTTTCCATCGTAGCAGCGATGACTCTCATCCCATCTGACATTAAACATGAATCCAAAAGAAACTGCTCCGAATCTGTGTTCAGGCTCCACTCTGGTTGGTTGTACTCTATCCAGTGGCATCTGGAGGCAATTTCTTCTGCATCCGTCAGTGGAGGAACCAGAGGAACCCGATTTCTTCTTTGTGTTAAAGAGAAAAAAGACTTAAGATGATTGACTCGACTATTTGAGGAAAAAAAAAATACAAATAACAGCTTGTGTCCATCAGCGTGTATAAAATGACTGCTGTTCCCTGCTGTCTGAAATCAATAGAATTAAATCACTTAATAAAATCACAAAGTGAGAGCCAGCTGAGGGCTTTATTTGCCTCTTTAAACATCTCGTATTTGCTTCATACGGTTAAATCTAAAAAGGAGTGTGTATAGAAGCTTGTGGATTATATTCTTGTGCGAAATATGAGCAGTATTGGGAGTAAGAAATGTGTCCAGAAGCTTTTCTTAGGTGGAGAACTCACTTTAATGTGTCTCTCTGGACCGTGTAACATAAATATTTTAAATTTAAAAGCCATACGGCCCAGATGCAACTCAAATAAACCTCGTGGCTTTGCTGTGGCGCAGAGGGGAAGGGAGTGCTGGAAGTTACAGATCACCTCCTTTTCCAGGATGCAAGATTCATTTCCTCATCTCAAAAAGTAACAAATGATCTCTTCTGCTTGCAGAACGGTTTAAGTGAAATGGTTGCTGCATGTAAAATGGAGGGCTGCCCCGCCAAGTGAGACGGGCAGCGTGCCGATGGTTGTGATTCAGCGGAGGGGGGAAATCAAAAGGCCTGCGCGCTGGTGTTGACACCTGGTCCCTCAGCGGCTGCATGTTTGCTCCGACTGTGGAGGGGGTGTCTTCATAAAAGACAGACTCTTCCAGGCAAAAATACTTACAAGTACAAGTAAAGCTGCTTTTTATATTTGAGAGGGGTGCTTATGACAATAAACTGTATGTGGTTTGGAGCATAATGTGTTTATTCTTTAGCTGAAAAGTTCCAGTGCAGCAGAATCTATAAATCCTTACCGGCTACCAGCTTAAAAAAAAGCCAAACATACTCAAAAACAAAATTATTTAAAAATGTTATACTTTCATTCAGCTACTACAACATTATGCACACTTTTGAGCCATCTAGATAGATTTTAGATTTATGCAATAAAATATATTCAAATCATGATGGCTTTTATGTTTTTATGTTGTTTTTTTTAAAGCAGGACATGAAACTGTGTGATATGTTTTTCTTAAAAAAATAAATGATTAAACATCCTGAAACATAACTATTTCAGATTAATCATACATTTACTATAGTGAAATATGATACTTTAACATTTCGTCCGAATGGTTCCTATTAGGAAATATTTGTCCGGGGTCAACATTGAGCCGACCCACACTGTGACGGTATTAAAATGGAACTGCATGTAAGGGTGAACTTATCTGGGGTCTAAAGATATTTAACTCAAGACCTGTTCAGATTTGCAGGGTTCAGTTAGATCAGAAACTCAGATCTGAGTAGAATTACATCTTTAAACCTGCCAGCGACTTCAGATCAAGCTGCTTTTGTTTGGGCTCAAGCAGGAGTCCAATTTCAGATTCAGGGCTTTTAAATTCACAAAGGACTTCCGATTTCGTGAGCTTACGGCTTGATTACGTTATCAAACATCAGAGAAAAGCCTGATCCCCATCCGGACAAAACCAAAACTCGACTGAAATTCACTTCTCTGAAAATCCGAGAGCGGTTCCTGACTAGACAGGAAACCGAAGCTGATGAGCAAATTCTGCACAACAATCACACACTTTCCACCTCTGCAGCATCTCTGCTGACTTCTATTCTCAACGGTCGACTTCAAAAGGAAGCTCGAATGTAAAAAGTGAGAATAACAGGAAAGAGATGATTAGGTGCACACACTTACGTTGCTAGTTTATGCATGTATGCCGAGAGCTATTCGGTCAGTTTTTGATATAATTGTGAGCAGGGAGGAAGATGAAGATATGAAAGACTCGTGTCCTCTGCTTTGCCTTCGATAATGTTGGATTAATGATTATAATGCAGCTGCATGCGGAACATCCACGTTCAATGTGAAATGAAGTTAGTTCTGACGGAGATTATAGGTGCATTCACCCGTCCATCAGTGGCTCACGGAGGCAGCAGCCTCCACGGACCTGCGCGGACCTGTGCGGACCTGTCACTCGGTGTGCTGCTCTTTTCATTCCTCACTCACAAAAAAACAAAAATAAACAAGATGCTTGGGCTCCCCCACCTGAGGCAGCGTCTCACTCCCACCTGAAAGGCCTTTCCACCCTCTTCCTACAGAGAATCATGGACCCGGATTTGGAAGTGCTGATTCTCATCCCGTCACTTCACACTGTTGCGAACCACTCGACCCCTGAGTCCACCATAAGAAATACATCATTTCACTTTTAGATACTCAATGATCGAATGTTCCGGATCCGGGGACGTGGCAGTAAAGGCGCTGTCATGAAGAGAAGAATAAAACGCGTCTAGATGTACTCGGGTGGCTTGTGCACGCCACAGTCGCTGTATTTCCCTCTGCTTTACTACGTCTGACAGGTGACGCTGTTAAAAGCTTTATTTTTATTTGTGTCTCCATCAAAACATGCAGGAGTGTTGATTGAAAATCTTTCATCTTAGAAAAGAAAGAACACAAATACAATCTCTTTGATTTGCTTTGCAAAAAACACTTTTTAGTGGATTGAGAATTCCGACACTATAATTATTTAACACATCTTCACAGACCAAACTGTTTTCTGGCCACTTGTTTTAAAATCTTTAGGTTTTGAATTTTAAAAATCTTAAAACCTTAAAAACACAAGAGATATGTATAAAAGCCTTAACAAAAACCCAAGCAAATGTAGGGATGTTGTCTTATTAATTGGCCCCAGTACATTATAAACAACTTGCCGTCTGAAATTGCTGTTTGCTCGTCACTTCACGGTCTCAAATCACCGATCCAGGTCTGCACGAACCACAGCCCTAAATTATTCATTTACTTTGTGACTTCGATGTCCCAGAACCATCAGGAATCCTCTTCATGCTGCTCTACAGGATGGCAGGAGGAACAAATCATGCTGCGGCTCTGTTTTACTGATGTGTGAAAACGATGGTCGTGGAGGTCAGCGAGATGACCCGTTTGGGGCTGCAGGAACTTTGAACTTGACCTCTTTTTGCAAAGCCTCCCTTCGTCCAGACAGCAGTGACGCTGAAGATGGGTGTTTTCATTACGGCGAAAGCTCAAAGCTTAGCAACCGAGCGGAGAACGAAACTAAATAATAGGCGCCATCGGAGCAGCATTAGGACGCGGGCCAAGCTGGCCAAAAAAATGATGCGTTATGTGACGTCTTTACACCAATTTCCAACCTCGTTGCTGGGATTAAAGGGACAGCTCTAAGTTGGTTTAAATCATATCTGTCTGATAGATTCCAGTTTCTTCATGAGGTTTTCTTCAGTACAGACGAGGGTCTGCTATGGTGTCCCGCAGGGTTCAGTGCCAGGGCCAATCTTGTTCAGTTTATACATGCAGCCCTTGAGAAGTATTATCCGGAACCACGGCATTAATTGATCATAATTCATTGTTATGCTGATGATACGCAGCTGTATTTGTGTATAAAGCCAGGTGAAACAGAACAATTAGCCAAACTTTCTGAGCTCTTAAGGACATTAAGGACTGGATGTCCATTAATTGTTTGCTCCTAAATTCCAATAAAACAGAGGTTGTTGTTTGTTATCCCAAACGCCTTAGGAAGGGATTAAATGGTGTTGCGATGGCCTCAGTAAAACTGTGCGAAACCTTGATGTTATTTCGATCAGGATTTGTCATTTAAACAGAATATTGACCTTCGTAATATCGCAAAGATTAGGAGCATCCTCTCCCAGAGTGATGTTGATGTGTTCCATATGTTCTTAATAGAGCTCTCCGTTCACAGAAAAAACAAACAAACAAAAAAAACTTAAAAACCAAACTTGAAAAAATCCTGTTTAATAAAACATATAGTTAGTACTTTGGTGTGTAGGACCAGTAGTCACAGCTGCAGGACCAGACTAGAGCAGCTGCTCGTCAACACAGCTTCATCCTGGATCTGCTGCTGTAGACCTGCTGCAGGGGGACACCAGCAGGATCCACTGACCTGCAGTCCCACCTCTGACCATCCCAGTGTTCACCTCCACCTGTCTGTGTAGACGTCTCTGTTGGATACCTGCTGACATCCTGACCTGCAGTCCCACCTCTGACCACCTCAGTGTCTGCTGTCTACACCTGTTTATATAGTCGTCTCTGTAGTCCACCAACTAACCATCTATATATACATGTAAGTCTTAGTTCTGCTGCTGATGGATAGTTGTACTAATGTATCTTGTCTTTTGTACCTTTGACGGTGTGTCGGTGTCTCTCCTCTCTGATCTTCATTCTCTCCTTCTGATCTCTCTTTTCCTGCTCTACCCGGCTGGTCTTCAGCAGAAGGTTCCCTCTTATGAGCCAGGTCCTGATCCAGGTTTCTTCTCTCTAAAAAGGGGAGTTTTTCTTGCCACTGTTTGGTTTAGGGTTTTTCTCCCAGTAGGGGAGTTTTTACCTGCAGTTGTTTATGTAATAATTGCTCGGGGGTCATGTTCTGGGTCTCTGGAAAGATCCTTAGGACAACTTGTGTTTAAACAAGTTTAAACACTAAAACCCTCTAACTTCCCTGCAGCCACCATTTGTGAAAGGCTCCGAGAAGCATTTCTTGGGTTTATGAACTGAAGTGCCACCCGGGAAAAGTCATTTAACTATAAATGTCAAAAGAAAACGCTTTCAGCTTAGTTATCATGTTTAGGTAAAAGGAAGAAATATTTAGCTGCATTCTCGTCACGTGTTCAGTCTAGATGAGGTCTTGATGAAGACTTCTGGCCAGGTTTCTCCAGACAGTAGATGTTTGTACCTGGTCCCCCCGGATCTGAGAGTATGGCTCTGCTGGACATCTTTCAGTTTCAAACTGGTGAATTTGCTGCGTTTCTTCAGGTGACCACTGCGTCTGCAGTCCTCATCTCTGCCCGTTTTTGTTCTTCAGGAGAGGTTCAGCAGCACATCTTTGGACATCCACCTGCTTTGACATCGTTGTCTGGACGAGAACTTGCCGACTCAGGTGTCCGACCTGTGACAAGAAACCATCTTCCAGAGTTTGGTTGTTCTTTACCCAGTTTTCACCTCCTGCTCAGCTGTTTTCGATCAGTTTGAGAGAGTTTGAACCTGCGTATGAAGCTGATGCTCATTAGCGCCTGTTTGGGATTTTGTAGGTTCAGGTGTTTAAGCAGTTATACCGGACTTTGTGCAAGTGTACCTAGAAAAACATGTGCTTTTTTTGAAGGTAAAGAGTGTCCATACTAAATGTGGATATTTTTTTAAATAATTTTTACTTCGCAGCACTTCTTCACACCTGCTTAAGACCTTTGAACAGAAAAACCAGCTGGTTTTGAAGCAAAACTTGTCTCCACAGTGATGGAAGTCTGCTGGGAGAAAATGAAGCTCCAAGCACTGAATTAAGAATCAAAGTCAAAGTTATTGATGATACAGCTGTAAGATGTTTGGACTAAAGACGGCCTCTGATAAGGTTCAGATTAATTGTGTGATTCTGGCAGGTTTGGCCTCTACGCACCGGCATCTTTGTACTTCTGTTTCACTGCTTCATAACGTCTCAATTAATCATCTAAAAACTTTACATTTACTCAGAACCTTTGAAGGAAAAAGGGAAATGAAACCATTTATTTATAGAAAAAGTAGCTTTAATTTCGTTTTACAAACTGGCCGATTGTAAACACTAAAAAAAAAAAAAAAAACATGTATCAGAGGATTTTGGTCGTCTGCTCCTGATGAGTTCAATCAAACTCCGCCAGCGCTACCAGGAACTGAAATCTCCAAAGCTCGCCTTTCCTTTGGACTTTTTGACCGCCGCCGCGCTGGTAGACGGCCCGCTTTCATCTTCAGCGGCTGAACGTTTCCTGAAAACAAATGAACATTTTTCAGATAAACTTTGGGTTAAATTTCACTTTTAGACTGAAGCTTCTTTGTCATGAAGCTACAGGTGAGTTCAGAGACTTAAAGGTGGATTAAATTATTATTTATCAATTAACTTACTATGAATTTAATAGTAATGAAATCGAACATTTTCTTTAGATGCTTCTAAGATGAGTTTCCTTAATCTGGTCTCCTCTTTTTCCAACATTTTTTTTAAACTTTGTCTTAAGGTATTCCTCTCCACAGGGGACCGTTTTGTATATTATGGCTCCAGCAGTTTGTGTTGCTGTCAAAGGTTTTTCCGTTCATTCATTAATGTCCCGTTTCTTAACTCATTTACATAATGTCCCCTGATCCAAACTCTGCCAGCAGTAAAATAAATAAATAAATGTTCTGAGTTCAGGTTCACGCTGGAGCATTAGAAAAGTCATTAAAATGAGAAGGACAGCAGTTACAGGTGTGTGTGTGTGTGTGTGTGTGTGTGTGTGTGTGTGTGTGTGTGTGTGCGTGTGTGTGTGTGTGTGTGTGTGTGTGCGTGCGTGCGTGCTTACATGCTGGCCGGGTTGATGTACTTCCCCACACCTTCTTTAAAGGTCTTGGGGGCCTGGTCTTCTTTAGCTTTCTTCAGGGAGACGCTGGCCTGCTGCTTCTCCTCCTCCTGCTTCTGCAGCTCCTTTTCCCGCTCTGCTGCAATCTGAGATGCACAATTTAAGTAATTCCTCCCCCACAGGTGAATGCCAAAGAGAGTAACACAAGACAAAGTAGATGTTGATCGCTCAAGCGCTTCAATAGAAGCCACATTTCCTTAAGATAAAGAGTTTGGCTGACAGAACCATCTAGGACAGGGGAGTCCAAAGTCTGTCCAGTATCTTATGGACCACCCCCACACCGATTATAGTCATCTGAACTTAAAAAAATAAAGTCCAGTACTTGATACCGGTATCAGGAATACTCACTGATACAGCTGAAAATAAAAGCTTGGTAAGTATGTACACCTGGGAACCATCTGATGTTGTAATTTTTAAGAACAGAAGCCTTTTTATTCTCCGTTGCTTTGAAAGTCAACAGCAGAAGTTACACAATCCTGCCGTGCAACTTCCTGTTAGAGTCGCCAGGTGAGCTGTTGGATAAATAAATAGCATTATAGTCTAATTATTCTGAAAATTCCCACCAGGAAAACTGTGACATGCTCATTAGTCAAGGCTGCGGTTTCCAGATGTGGCTCAAATGTTGCTAAAAATAACATGAGCCACCTTTAATGAACCTTTAAGGATCCATCAGACGATGAAGAACAAGTTTATCGAGGGAAAGAGAAAGATGGACAAACGTTTGTGGTCTAAAACGAGAAACGTTTCCTAAAGGAGGCCGGAAACCAGAACAATGATGAATAAACTGGAATTTAACATCCTGGACATCATTTCAAATGTCTTTTGATGATGAAATGAAAAATGAACTTTAATTCCTGGATTTCGCATCTATAATTGTTAAGCTTGACATAAAAAAATAAAATAAAAACAACACTGGAATCAGATCAGTACTTGGCATCGGCCCTCAAAACCCAGCTATAAAAAAGGGGGATCAGAACGTCTTTAATTTTTTTTATTTAATTTTATTTTATTAGCATGGGTCCAACCAGCCCGTCTCTGTATCCGCAGGAAGTTAAAAACAAGAGGGGCTGTTGCAAAGCTTTATGAGGAAAGAATGAGTCAGACCCGAACGGATAATAATACGAAAAGGCTCAGCTGCGGCGCCGATTACATAGATCATTTGAGACCGTTTGTTTCTGCTCTTTGCATCTTTGCATCTCGGTAGACTGTTGTTTTTCTCATGATGTCCACCATCTACCACGTCAAAATCATTTTGTTTCCATCACACCAGCAGACGTAGTGCTTTCTGCAGAGTCAAAGAGCATTTGAAACCCTGTTTGACTGCTTAGGTTGAAGCAGATCTGTGATAAACTACCCGCATGTGTAGTTTGAATCTGATTTAGACAGAAGTCACATTTCAGCTTAGTTTTTGGCTGCTCAGACCGTCAACTAGAATCTGGATTTGTTAAAAATCTGATTTGTCTGAACGCAGACACTTGTTTCAGCAGCGTGACCAGCCCCGACACCAGATGCCCTTTAAAATCCCAGCAGTTTGGGCCCAGGACCGTGAGCCACCGCAACTCAACGAGAGCAGCATCAACGCCGCTGTTGCAGAAGTGAGAACTTCTCATGGGGGTCGTCTGCTGTTGTCGCTGCTTTTGCCTCGTTTCTTTTTTAATACTCTGCTGTGTAAGCACAAACACGCCTCTGCATGAACAAAAAGACATAATGGCTGAATAAACTGAGATAAATACACACCTGAGCATCAGCCTCTTCATACGGGTCCACAAACACGGTCGCACTTATGATCTTGATCTCCGACTGTAAGACAACAGTCACCATTAAATCATCTGAACACCAGGTTTGATCACAACCTGAAAAATACCAAGTAAAATTGTCTACAAACGAGCTCAAGTTTCTGTTGTTTTTTTTAGGATTGATAAAAACTACCACAGCATCTGCATTTGTCGGGTTTTACATGATAACTTCTGCTTTCTAAACAGCAAGTGTAGTTCCTCTCTGACATTTGCAGAAACGTCCCTCCCCGGCGGTTCTTCATTTCAGACCCGACCTTTACTTGATCCATGTGAGGGTTACACACAGTCGCGGCACCAAGGCTGACTCTTGTTCTCCCTTTAATGTCAGTGATGTGGAAACGAACTACGTCTAAAACCCAACTTTGTCTGGATGGGGAGGTCAGCTACAGTTCAAGATTGTAAAATGAAATTATTTGACACATGACAAACCTGTGGAGGTTTTTTTTCATTCCAATAAGCTCAAAAAGCAAGTTTAGACATTAGACATGGTTTTCCCACCTTGGGTTTGTCCGTTTTGGGGTCACTCTCTACATTCTCCATAGCTGTGAGAGTCTCAAATCCGCCAACGATTCTGCAAAGGAGAGAAACAAAACAACCTTTTGTTTATGGCGACGTCTTTACATCTCTGAGACCTGGGCCCTTCTAAGAAGCGCCGGTTCGCACTGATCTCCCACGATGACAATAAACAAGAGCAGCGGATCTGTCACAACAGAATATATCATTGGAAAGTAACCGTTAGAGGTTTGGACTGCTGAAGACTCTGCCGTCATTTTTAACCGCTGATGGGTTAAATCATGACATCGGGGCTGTAGGGGGACCTCGGAGGGCAGGATGAGGCTGAGCTCAAACCTCTCTGAGGTCATCAATCCAGTCACCGACCTGAACTTCAGCTGACTCTGAAAGTAAGTTTAAACTGGTGGACTGTGGCTGAATTAAGCTTTTACTCTGCTTAGACTGAAAGTGTCACTATGTGCAGGATACGATTAACAGAAAAAAAAAAGACATTATGTCTCCTTTAGAGTCATAAGATCATTAATAGATACAGTTTACTATAAATTAAGTTAATAACCCCGGGTTCACCCATTTCCACTCATGTTTAGTTTCCAAACCGCAGGACTTATTTCCCACCGAGGGACTTCATCATATTGGTCAGACACCGGTGGACACAAGTTTCAGTTGAACGCCAACATTAATAGTCTCTCCTATTGTCACACTGGCGTTAGGCTGTAAATAGCAGAGAAAACAATCACGAGTATACAGTCAGTCAAACGCTGAGGGAACAAGAGGCCATCCGTCAGCGACTCCCCTGGTACTGGGCACTTTTAAGAGACTGCTCTCTTCTCACTCTTCAAACTGCAAACTCTTTATCCGACTGTTCCAGTGGGAGTGCCCCGTCACCTTGTGAGGAGCGAGAAGAAACATGTATCCACACACAAAAACACATAACACACCCAATAAATAGCAGAGGAGACTGCGAGGCTGCATGTGCCCCGTTTCCCCGTGTTCAGGTGATTAGAGAAGCACCGAGACTTCATGACTCACTCGCTTTTCCACATCATCTGCTGGTACAGAGTCCCGTTGTTTTCCCACTTTGATCAAATAAAACTAACTCCAGCTACCACCTTCTAACGCACATGTACAGGATCCCCTCAGGGGTCCTCAAGGCTTTGTTATTGAAGTCACGTCAAGAACCAAGCACCACCTGTAAAATGGCCGGCTACGCCAAGGCCCAGACGAGTCATGCTGAACCGAACCGGAAAACCGCCGCCCCGGCCGCTAGACGGCGGCTGTGCAGAGTCGGAGGAGACGAGCCGGGCCAGTGTAATTTACCGGTGATGGTAACGCCAAATTAAAAAAGCCAAATTAAAAATCTGCTTGTGAAATCATCCTTTTTATTTATTTATTTTTTTTAAAATTGTAGATGAATAAAATAAAGCCGTAACATAAGGGGTTGAACAAAAAGTTGCATTAATCTAAATTATAAAAACATTTACAAAGAACATTTATTTTCATATCTTTATAGAAAATAAGGCATCTCAGAAGCGAAACTGAAAAGTAAAAAGAGATTCGAGGCCGGGGCGGAGGCCTTGTGTTCTGACCATGTGAAGAATCAGATGCTTGACAGGAGTCGGAATATTTTTAGAGAACAGCCGAGGCTTTCTTTCAGATCAGCCTTTTAAAATCCAGCTCAGCTCAGCAGACGCATCCGTGTAGATGCAGCACGCACTACAGTCTTTACTGCGTTTGGCTCGGCTGGAAGTCAAAACACTGATTAGAATATCTGCGGTTTGAAAGGAAACAAATATTTAATAAACAGTAAAACAAGACGGAAAGAAAAAGGGCAGCGAGCGAAGGGAAGGGAAGGAGGGAGAAGGTGTGCGTTTTAGCTCGTGTACGTGTCAAGACTGTCGCCTTCCAACGCCGCCTGCCTCAAACGTTTAATAACCAACACAAACAACTGCCACCGCTTCAAGAGCGGAATCAGTTTGAATGAAACACACATTTGACTGCATTACTTCTTAACACAAGACTGAACGTTTACCTTCCAAATACGGTGTGTTTCCTGTCGAGGTAAATGCACGACCTGAAGGTGATGAAGCTGAAACACAATAACAGTTTGGAAAACAACTACATTAGTACAAAACTCACAAGTCGTCAACGTGGGTTTTCCCAAATAATGAATGAAGATTTCAGCACTTTCACAGGTGAAAGTGTCGAGCTTTGGCCCAACCAGCACTTTGATTAGTCATAAACACGACATCAGGGTGTCATCGTAGCGCTCACAGGCTTGATTCAAAGCAACTGGACTTCTTGGTTCTTGAAAATGTTTCAGCTTCCATCCAGAAGCTTTTTTTTTTGACTCATTATGAGTTTATAAGTAGAGGTCTGATGTAAATCACTGACCCTCCGGGGAGTCCTGTGAGTCTTTTGTCCACATGAATCAAGGTGAAAACCCTTGAAAGAGAGTAGAGTCGAGTGGAGCTGAGTAGGAACTGGTGGAAATTACCTTTAAACTCTTTACACGCATGTTTCTCAGACACTCCTGCCACATATGAGATGACAACATGAATGCGAGGGACGTGTTATTTTTTTCCAGATTTCTTTTCTGACTTTACAAAAACTCCAGTTTGGACATCTGCAGACTTTAAATGCCGTCTGGAGGCGCCTGTGCTACTTGTCTTCGTCCTTCGTCTTACCATCAGCCGAGAATATTCTCACTTTGACAGAGGAAAAAGAAAAGCAACAAGCTGATTCTGAAATGAAGATGCGTCATGGATGGAAGGTGAAATGCATTTAAGATCCGTAAAAAGGAAGTCCTGGTGGCTTAATTTGAGCCTTTGAAAATGCATAATGTCGTTGTTGTGAACAGACATTAGGAAATGGGAGAGTTCAAACAATTTCAGTTTCTCTCACGCAAACATTTTTCATGCTTTGCATAATTATATGACAACTACAATTTACAAGTAATTAAAACAAACAGCACATTGTGTATTTGTTGTTCACATTTGCTAAAAGAAGGTAAAAATGACTGAAAAAAGGAATAATGGACAAATGGTTTACAGTATCTGTGGCGAAAATTTATCCAAAAATGTTGTAGCTCTTATATTCACCAGAGAGAAGGAAGATAGTAAAACAAAGGCTAATTCTCTGCCGAGCATCTTTAACACAGCAAGTGTTGAACGTTTAGAAACAAAGTGCTCTGAAAAACGCTTCTTACAACTGAGACTTGTTGGAGTTCGGACCAGAGTTGGCCATGCTGAGAACCCCCCGACCGGTGTGAGAGAGATTAGGCCGAAACTCATCCCTGAAAGGTTTTCCCCAGAAGGACTCGCCTCCTGGGAACGGCAGATCAGAGGGAGAGAGGGGATTGGGAGAGAGATATACACGGGGGAGAGCAAAGTGGAAAAACATGAGACAGTACTTAATCACAATTTCTCCTGATTATTAGATAAGATTAGTCCAACAGGCTATTTAACATCTTACAAAACAACTTTTATGATGTTGTGGTGCATTACAGCAGTTTGCGTTTTAAATTCCAGCACCATCTTTATATAAAACCACCGTGTGGTTTTTACACTTTTCACAAATAATAGAACAAAAAACAGTGAAACATGTGACACCTGCTGTAGGTGGAGCTTCAATATTTAATCAAACCAGAACTTTATCTGCGCACATTTAACCAGTTGTCACAACAGGAAAAGCACAAGTATGATTGATAACGTTAATGATGGCCGAGTCCAGCTTTCAAATCCCCGTAATTATCCAGCTTTTATAAGCTCCAAACTGTTCCCACAAAGTTGGGAGCTGGACTTGTCCAACGGTTCTTGTTTTGCTGAAGCATTCAGAGTTCCTTTCACTGGAACTGAGGGGCCGAGCCAGTTCCTGAAGAACAACCCCACACCATAATCCCCCCTCCACCAAACTTTACACTTGGCTCAATGCAGTCAGACAAGTACCGTTGTCCTGGCAACCAGCAAACCCAGACTCCTCCGTCAGATTTCCAGACGTAGAAGCGCCATTCGCCACTCCAGAAAACGCATCTCCTTTGTTGTGGCTTCACTGCGTGACGGTGGTTGCGCAGCTTCCGTCAAATGTGGTGGAGTTTTAAAACCTCAATAAGAGCATTAACTAATCACAATCCAGCCACACATACAGAACCGGGGCAGAACCGTTTTAAATCACGCAGCTTATTTGAGTAGCGAAGGGAAAGAAATTGGATTGGTTCCTTATGACGACCAAGGAACGTCAGATGTACCTGAGCGTTAATGCGACACTGCTGTAGGAGACCACAGAAAGACTGTGTATAAATATACTGTATATACATATTTTAGAGATTTTTGTCTAAAAAAAAAAAAAGACATAAAATATATACAGTACATTTATACACAGAAACTCTAATTAGGCAACTGCTTATGTACACTGAACTAAAAAGAAATTCACAGTTAAAAACAGCCCTGGGTTTATTCTTAAAGTGTCAACTTTCCTTGGGGATCCAAATAAAGTGAAAACAATTCACAGTTAGAACAGAACATGTGTTTGCAGTAAAATGGCAATTAACGTTAACACAGCAGGCAACACACCCACATCTGAAAAAATGGTTATTTTAAGCCTCTGAAATTACTCAAAAATGTCAATTCACTCAAGTGTTAGTGTGGAAAGGGTCCCTGGAGGGAAAGTGAAGTAGTTTTAGCTTTTCAAGTGTAAAGAAAGTGCATAAAAAGTTTGTAAAGGTATCTGTTGATCACTGGCGACTTGTCATAAGTCCATAACATATAAATAAAAACCGCTCCTGTCTGACGGCATCAGTGTCTAGACGGGCTGTGACATCATGGGAGCAAGGAGTCGAGGTTGGTGGTGGGTGGGGATCTGGCACCGTTTCTTATAACATCATAACGATGAATTAAAAAAAAAAAAGTGGTCTAAAACCTTTGTTTTGACAGCTGACACAGAGTTATTGATTTTTCTGTGATGTGCCACTTGAGAAAAAAAAAAATCATTTTATGGAGGTTCACGGTCTTAAATAAGGTATTTGACACGAACATCTGGAACTATTTAAAGAATTAAAAGGTTCAAGTAGCATACATTTACACTTTACAATGGATGCTACATATATTTATATCATGGGTTATGAATATTAAATTGTATGAAAACAACACAAATTAGCGCCTCCGTCAGGACTATTTATTCTGATTATTTCGCCATCAGAAAGACAAGGCACTGAGCATTTGCATAAGAGGCAATAAAGCCATTTGCCCTTGAACATGCAGGCGTGATGAGAGCCTTCATCTGCGAATCATTATCCAGACTGACTTCATTATTAAGAATCACCATGATGAGCATACAGGAAAATGCACCGCAGGAGCTTATTGGCTCCCAACCGGGGGAGAGGATCTGTTACCCTGAGGTGTGTTGAACTGTCCTGCCAGCTGGTGTACGTGCACGAGGCTGCATGTCAACATACAAGGGACAATACCAACCCACAGTGTGTTTATCCTGGTTTAAATGCACACAATCAACTCTACAGAGGGCTTGAAGCTATCGAGTTTCCCTGGTAACATTTTTGCATAATTTATGAACACGCTGACATTTTACCTCTGTATGGGTAATAACTGAAGGAGAGTAAAAGACAAGGGGGGAAAAACACCCTCAGAGTGTAGCAATAAATCTGATTACATCCTTTTTGATGTGATTAGACAACAACCCTGAACTGTCTAAAGCCCGTCTCTGTCCAAAGCATCTGGTCCTGGCGGGTTTTAGACGAATAAGGTTTTGAACTTAGATGATACAAAAGTTTTCTGAGTGCATACATTTTTTTTAAAGATTTTTTGCCAATAGTGGCTTTTATTCAAAGTTGGTGGACTGGAAAGTTGCTGCACTGGAAATGGGGGTGGGAGGCACGCAGAAAAAAGCAACAGGCTGGGATTCGTACCCGCGCTGCCTGCACAAGGGCAATGGCCTCTGTAAATGGCACCTGCTCGACCCACTGGTTTTACCTTAGATGGTTGTGAGAACAGGTTTTACTAACCACAGATCTACGTCACTACGCCACATTAAACATCGCCTCTACTATATCATACAAAACTCTCTCTGATGCGTTTTTGAATTTTGAAGTGCAGCGAGACAGTTTACCTGGACAGATCAGCCTCCAAACTGATATCTTCATATCACCTGTCTGCAGTTATTGTGAAAGAAGCTGCTGAATGGCTGCATTAAAACATTCAGTGGAAGAAAATAGAGAGGAACTGCTTTCACGTTGATCCCAGACAGAAGCTGTTACGTAGGACATGCGTGTCAGCCACAATGCGGTGGCGTACGCGTTGTGAACAGCAAGTATATTCCGGTCCTTTACCATTTAAAACAAACTATATTCTTCAAAACCAGGGCTTAAAACAAGAGCTGATTCTGTTTCATAAAAGCTATTTCAAATCAGCTGAATCAAAACAAGGCTTCCCTTTACCAGGTTAACGTTCCTTAAAAAAAAAAAAAAAAAAAAAAAAAAAAAAAAAAAAAAAAAAAAAAAAAAAAAGGTATAGAAACTGCAAATCAGCCCCACAATGTGCAGCATTGTAAGGCTGTTGAGCAGTGCAGAGAAGTCCTCCTGTGAAGCTGGTTAAAGGTCTGTTATCGAGATGTGTGCACACATTGTTCACTCCAGGTGAAGAGGACAATTTTACCCACAGGCCAGAAATTCTGCACCTTCATAAATCTGTCATGGTGGATGCGATTTGCAGTGTTTAGGCTCCCAGACACACAAAGCTCACTTTGTGCAGCAAACTCTCCCAGCAGCACAGACGGAATGAAGGCAGGAAATTAACTGGATGTGGTCTAATAATCCATTAAACTGCATCGTCTTTACAACCCGTTTTTAAAAACTAGAAAATATTTCGTTACGCTTGATAACTGGTTCCATCGTCACCACAGGTCTTTTTTTGTACACGTCCTCCGATGTGTCTTCACAGAGAACATTTAGAAACACTCATGACTGGTATTGAGAGCTCCGGCAGTATTTACGCAAAGCTTCCAAAAATAAATGATTAATAATTCAAAAGGTATGCAACTCAAAATGCAGTTTAAGTGCAGTTCTGATCTTACCTGTGCCAGTCCCAGTCGGGTCCCCTCCTTGAATCTAAAGGACAGAAAAATACAATTCTTAGGTTTGGTTTCAACAGCCTGTTGTGAGTAAATTGATAAAATCCTTGATGACTAGTCTGAAAGTCTGTTATTGGTTGATTCCCTTTCTGCTGCTTTTCCTGGGATAACAGGACTCAAACTTGAATATCTCACACTTTTTTTGTCCCAAGACAAAACTTTACAGCTTCAGACTAAATCCAGCAACCAATGTTTTATGGTTCTTTTGACAGGAGACATACCAAATAAAGATTTAACATAATATTTGTTCTCTCCCAACACCCAACGTGCAGCTTTCCAACACAGAGCCCTAGTGTTCGCTCTAAACGTGACCTGCTCAGCTTTCCTACGACTGCTTTTATGGTTCTGTGCATTTCTTTGGACTTCTTTGTTTCAAGATCCAGGGTTTGTGGCTGGCCATACAGCAGAGCTTTGATGAGCGGGCCTCTGCATGTTTGAAGTTTTCTTTTTGTTGGTTTTTCTCAAAACCAACAAATAAAATTGCTGATAAAAATGTCTAAAAGAATTGTTACACTGTTTGGTTTTAAGTGTTTGAGGCCATAATGTGCACAGCTGACAATGTATAAAACAAACAAAAAGAAAAAGGCAAGTTGGAAAAGGGACACTGTCCAGGACAGTGTTGAACAAACATCCTCATAGTCTTATTTAAAATTCACATCCAAAGTAGCACAGCAGAACTATGCATACATTCTTCCAAAAGTACAAAAACAATTAAATAAGAGACGGAAATGAAAACTTGGAAGTTTGTAATGGGAAATAAGTGAAATAGCATGTCAAATTTGTAAGATCTATAAAGTGAAACATAAATGGTCCTTTGATTTATAATAAATAATAATAATTTTTAAAAAAAGGTAGTATAAGTGGGTGCCTCTCCACTCCCGACTCCCAAGAACAAGGCAGGAGATCGACAGGTGGATCGCTGTGGCACCTGGTCTAGGCATCTGGATAGGATGCCTCCTGGACGCCTCCCTGGGAAGGGGTTTTGGAAATGTCCAATTGGAAGGAGGCCCAAGGACGGACCAAGGACATGCCGAACAGATTATATTTCTTGGCTGGTTTGGGAACATCTGAGTAGAACTGGAGGAGGTGCCCAGGGGATTGGTAGGTCTGGGCCTTTCTGCCAAGTCTGCTACGCCCGCAACCTGAACCTGGACAAGCAGAAGCTGATGGGTGGGTGACGAGGCAGCCTCTTTTCTACCCAGAATCCTACAGCCTACCATTATGAGTTTATAAGAATAATGGTCACAAAGATGTAACCAATGTCAATGTAGAAACAGCAGATTAACTGTCCCGATTATTGAGGTTAAAAACTAAACAAATGGTTTTCATTCACTCCCACGAGGATTTTCGCGAGTCTTGGTTCAGCGATGTGCTCACCCATCTAACAGCTGCATCAAACTAAAACAGCCATATTCCTTGAAGTAAAATGCCAGGATTTCTAGTCCATTTGCACTCCTGATCAACCGCTATATTGGAGTCAGAATTATATTGCAGTTCTTTTAATATATTTGCTGCTGTAAAACAAATCAAGAGCAACTCATTTTTCTTGAGTGAGCAGTGGAGGACAAGCTGAAGCTGTGTGCTCGGCTGCAGAGGCAATAATTACAGATAAACAATTCACACCTTACCACTGTGAATAAAAACCCCAGCGCAGAAAAGAAAAGGTTAGGGTCCTCTTGAGACCAGATGTCCGCTTTGGAGCTACTTTAATTATGTGAGCGGCAGCTCTGAAACAGATGAGCGGCTGATCAGAGAGCTGCCGTTTTACATTTTCAGTGTGTGCTGAAACCTTCAGCTGAAGAATGACTTCAAACAAATGGCTGTTTCCTAATCAGCAAACACTAAATTATTATTAGTGAAACAGGGGGAAAAACAAAACACACACACAAAAAAAAAAAAAAAAACATTGAATAGCAGGATGATTTATTTGTATATTAGGTTAACGCTAATGAACTGTGGTGGAAGATGAATATACATATAAAAAACACTGTCGATCAGTTGTAAAGGTCCACACCTTAATACTTCGGTACTTACCAGGTTTTAAAGGTAGGGCTTGAACTCTCCCAAGCCCCTCCCCTCCATCACCAGAACCAACAGTTATATGTATAAATGGCTGATACATGGTTGAAGTCGGAACTTTGATGCACCGCAACGTTTTGCTTCTATTCTTTTACAGTCATTGTTTTGCAGATGTATTAGTTATAAGTGTCCTGTTGCACGACCCAAATTTAGTCGAGGTTCAGCTGTTGGACAGTTGACCTCTACATTCTACTCAATTTAATGACACGTTATACAGAGGAGTTAATTAATTACCCTTCGGGGATTAATAAAGTATTTTTGAATTTGGATTCATGCCCCATTCAATTACAGCAAAGAGTCCAGATGCTGCAGCTGAAAAAGAAGTCTTATTGTTTGCTCAGATGCAAATTTAAAAATTAAAAGCTGTGCTGCTATGATTATCAAGAAAAACAGCCTCAGCCTTAGGGCAGTTTCTTTTGGGATGTTTGCACTACAAACAGTATACATATAAATATGCAGCTCCGGGATTCCTGCAATTTCTCTGAAAACAAAAAAGTGTGACCTTGAGTTTGACAGGGATTCCCATTCCACGAATGATTGGCTACCGTCCTTAATGATTTTGATTTGTGAATAAACTTTCTTCCCACAAAATGATGGCCTCCAAATCGTTTAGAAATTACTTTAACTCTTAGAATGCAGAGCATAAAGGCTGTGTTTTTTCCATTACTACATTAAAACAGATCACAGTTAACTTTGACTTTTTCTGTTATTTTGTTCATAAAAACGGTTCATTTTGTGACTTCTGTGTAATTATTGCTACTTCTGGTTTAAGAAAAACATGCAAAATAAATTTGATGGGAAAACATAAAACAACCCTCCACTACCAATGATGTCCATATATGCAGTTGTCTATTATTCCCATGGCAAATTACCAAGGGTGGACTCCGGCACAGACGTGAACCACTTGAGCCTTAAGGGTTAAAACACTTCCCAAAGTGATAATAGTGATCTTAAAGAAGAAACTGTTACTGTCTGATGTCATTCCTCCTTGGCATTGTGTTAATACACTGTTTCAGACCAGCACGCCGCCACAGCGTCTGCTTTGATAGAGGTGCTTATACTCGTTACGAGAGCACTTGATCAGCAGAACCTGCCAGTTCAGCACCGTCCCCCGTCACTCCTTCAGAAGCAGTGACGGTAAAGATGGTGTTTCCTGCTTATGCATTTTTACTGAAATGTCATAAGAAGTAAAGTAGGTGGATGTAAACTTTATAACGCTACGAAAACATCATACAAAGCTGTGCAAGAAAACATAACCAGTAACATTTCCAGTATGACGACATCGACAATCATAACTCTGCTCTTGCAAAAAACATTGAAACTGCTCCTCATGCTCTTAATAATCTTCCTTCGAGTACCATAATTCTGTTTTCCAGTTAGCTGATATAAAATCTCCAGGCTTGAGTTGTCCCTCAGTTCTTAACCCCTCATCCACCAGGCTGTGCAGACTGGGAGTTTAAACTCTCTCCGTTTATAGATGTCAACACAGATGAAAGTAGAGATTACAGCAGCTGCAGCCTGAAGGCCTGAAAAGCAATTAAAGTACAGAAAGGTGCGTTTCTCTGACTGGCAGGAAAACTGTGAGCCGGCGAAGTGAATGATCAATGCTCCTCTGTGCCATCACCATCTACAGCTGATGCTCCCTTGAGCAGTTCACCTAACCCCACCATCTGCTTCCCTGACCTGTGGATACAAACACCTCTCTGGGTGTGCGTTCATGCATTCATGCATGAGTGTGTGTTCATGACTTATAGATGGGTTAAATCCAGAGGTCAAATTCCTGTGTAAAAAGAATACTTGGTAAATTAAGGATTTTGTTTTGGCTGCAAGTAGCAAGCAAAACACAAGCAGTCTGGTGGGGAAATACAAATATATCCCCTTGTGTGGTGATTGTAAAAAGTTCTGAAGACCTGGAAATCTGCAGATATTTCTTAGACAGTCATATTCGTCTTACCATGAAATTCCTGATGGACCTGTGGAAGATTGTCCCATCATAGTATCCTTTTTTACACAGACGGACGAAATTCTCTCCAGCTTTGGGAACCTGAAGGACAGAACAGGCAGATGAAATCCCCAAGAGTAAATAAAAAACTAAAACAGTAATTATAAAGCACTGGAATAGTCACAGAAACCAGTTTTGGAATATTCTCCTGCTCGGCCCGGCCAGTGAAACCAGCTGCTCACAGCTTCATGATGACGGAATCAGTGGTGAAGCTGTTAGAAATCTTTTTGAGACTGCTCACAATTTTGTTTAAAAAAAAAAAAAAAAAAAAAAAAAAAAAAAAAAAAGGTTCACCTGCCTTCACACCAGGGTTGGAAATTGGCACCCGCCACTTGCCAAATGCAGTGGTGGGTTCAATACCCCAACCTACCAGCCACTGCAGCCAGAACATAAATAATAAAACACACACAAGTCATTTTGTTTCATTTGGACTCTTTACACGAGACACAACAGGTCCCTGCAGCAACAGAACTTTTTTTTTTTTTTTGAACTGAAGAAGAAACAGAAAGAGCCTTCAAGTTTTATCTACCTCTTCATATAAAATGAATGTTCCAGCAGTTAAAAGATGCGCAGAGCCCGAGGAAGACCCAGAGGGAGACACACGTCCCATCCCGTGTCTGGTTGGTGTGTGACGACAAAAGCCTGGTCTGTGCTCAGTCTATCCCTCAGAATCAAATAGAAGCTTTATTGCTGGGACAAAATAAATAAATCTGAAATCGTAACCAATTACAGACCGCAAGTCATCCAAGTGCCACATGAATAAAAAGTTGTGTTTTTAAATTTTGTAATCTTACATCTGTTTACACTGTGTTCTGTGAAAAAGAGGGAATGTTAAGAGTTTAAATGTTTTACCTTTTAAATTAGGTTAAATTAGTGAGTTTTAGAAGCTTTTATGTAATTCCTGTGAAAAAGTTCATTTCTGGTTCATACAGACTAACGAAGAACGTACCTCATTCACTGATATCATCCAAAAACCATTATACAAGGACAGATGTGATGCTTTTAAATAAAACTAACAGTTTTGGTCTATCAGAAACTTTGACAGAGATCATTTAGCTTTAATCACATCACATAAGTCTCATTCTGCATGCATGTATGCAGAAAAACAAAACGTACATCACTTATTTATCAAAGCGACCTGGATCACAGAGTGGACTTGCACTGTGAAAACTGACCTCGCTTTGTGTTTAAAAAACAAAATACTGTAACTAAATATGCTGCTGTGCATGAGGAGAAACAATAATCCATCAGTGTGGAGAGACTTTAGGGATTTGGATCCATTTAATCCAGATTTCTGGGTTTTCAAATCATTCAGGCATCTTGTCAATGATTACAAAACCTTCACCTACCGAAGCTACTTTCGAATGACTGGTGCCCTGAAATAAGGCATCATTTGTTCTCTGAGTGGGAGGCGTGGACCTGACCATGACGTTGGTCAGGCCAACTGTTGTTAACATCAACAGTGTTCAACAGTTCTCCGAGTGTATTTGAATGTGACCGTGTGCTCTTTTCCCTCCCTTGGCAACAATGGATAATGGTTTCCAGGAATCACCAGACGCTTTCTGAAAAGTCTATTTTTATTCACTGACTTTTCACTGTGTGACAGGTGTTTGTACATTCTACTGCTTTTATTTTTTACCTAAGTCAAAGTTTTGATGATGAAGTACAAGGTTTTGCCTCTCTGAGCATCTTCGATGAAGCTCCGCTTGCCTCAAAGCATTATGTATGAAACTTCAACAACAATCTCACAGGTCTGACGACATTAACTGAAGATTGCATTAAAATAAATGTCTAACAACTACCTGTCAGATACCATAAACGTGTAGTTCATCCCTTTGTAAAATGCATTAAAGCCTAAACAAAGTTAATTCTTTACCAAGTTTGACATCAGAGATCACAATCTGTACCTCTTGTTGCTGCTGCTCCGTAATGACGGTTAATTTAGCGTGCGTGTCTGTGTTTGTGTCTTTGCACGAAGCCTGAGAATGTTTAAAATGCAATCCAATTTAGAAACTTGCCTGGCTACATAAAAACTTAACAAGCAGTGATGTCAGCATGGAAAGTGTTTGCTGACACAGGCGGGTGGGAGAGGGGGGAGGGGGCAGAAAATGCCTCAGTTCACATATGCTTAAAGGCTCTCCCTTTCCAATAAACCAAACAGGACAGATGTCAAATCAATTAAAAAAAAATAAAATAAATCAATAGAATTGTTTAACCCTGCTTAGATTGTGTGCATTTAAAGAGCTTCTTGTGGCTTGTCCGGTTTTTCCATCATCCATCTTCCAGGGCTTATCCGGGCTCAGGTCCCTGGCCACTTCAACCAGCTCATCTGGGGGGATCCCAAGGCGTTCCCAGCCCAGCTGAGAAACATAGTCCCTCCTGCGTCCTCTGGGTCTTCCCCAGCCTCCTCCCAGTGGGACATGTCCGGAAAACCTCACCAGACAAGCAGGCATCCTAACCAGATGTCTGAGCCACCTCATCCAGCTCCTCTCAATGTGGATGAGCTTTTTACTTCCATCTCTAAGGAAGGAAGGAAGGAAGGCAGTCCAGGAGGAAACTCATTTAAGCCGCTTGCATCTGCGACCTCGTTCTTTCACTCACTACCCACAGCTCATGACCATAGGTGAGGGTGGGAACGTAGACTGCCTGGTAAATTGGGAGCTTTGCCTTCTGGCACTGCTCCTTCTTTCCCACGCAGCATCGATCCCCTGCACAGGTTGGTCCAGTTCTTCCTCTTCATTTATAAATTCCTTACAAACAAGCAAAGGCTGACACCCCCCCCCCCCCCAAAAAAAAAACCACAGATGAGCCAGTGGGTGTAGAGCATCTACATCTACTACTTGCTGTGTAGCAGCAGATGTGAAGCTCTGTAGCACAGTAAATCCACTCCAGTCTTATTCTGCAGTAAATGGACAGTTTTGATCCTGGATGCTGTCATAGGTGATCATGACAACAGAAAGATGACGCCTCGCCTGCTAGTGCTCTGATCTGTTACCCTTGATACCAATTGAACCGTATTATCAACCGTATCCATTTTAAAGTTGGTACATATACCGCCACGACATATTTTACACCTATTTCAATGTTCATTGACAAAAAGTAGTTCTTTTGTGCGTCTATAGCAACAGTAACTAAGGGGGAGTGAGACTTGTCAGTTCATCTGAATATGCCAGTTTCATGTCTTAATGACACCCTTGAGGACATTTCTGTAACATCTCTGTATCACTTCAACACAAAAGACATCTGAACAGTATCGTGCAAATTAATACAGCAGCATTCACGCGCGGGGGGTCAAATGCTGGTGCCAGATGGCCACCCGGTCTGGATCTCACCTTTATCCTCTGCAGGAATTTACAACAACCCTCGCAGCTTTTAGGCCTTTACGCACCACCATTTCACACAGCACTCTAAAGTCCCATCACTACCTCCATTGACGGTAAAGCAGCGGGTCGTAATGTTGCGCCGTTACGCCTCCCATGATGTTCCCACAGCAGCAGGGAGGAATAAGGGCACGACAGCAGTGCAATGAACGCGCTGTGCGACGAATGATATCAGTTTTCTGAATGACATTTTCTTCAAACATAGGCACACTAATTTTCTTAAATCTTGTAATTAAAATTCAAATTAAAGACTCTGAGGACTTTTGTTTAAAAAAAAAAAAAAAAAAAAAAAAAAAAAACCCTTACTTGATATACAATCCAAAGTCAGCATCTCGTTTGCATAATTGAACAATGCTGTGAGGAAGATTAAAGTAAAGATGAACAATAACTGAATGACTAAATCCCATTGCTTCAACAGATTAATAAAGAAATTAGGATTAAGCATTTCATGTCTAAGAATGGTTTTATTAATCATCTAACATTTTCTTAAAACCTATAGAAACATCTGTCAAAGTTGGTGATGTTTAAAAACGTCCCGTATTTACAGCAGGTATAGCCTCTTTGATCATTTAGTTACAGTAAGACTAATATTCTTTGATATCATATGTGACTAGCGCTGATATCCATCACCTGTCTTCTCATATTTGATCAAAGTTGGGTACTTGAAGTGCAGTGGAAGAAGACATATTCAAAGCAGACAGGAATGTCGCATGATGTGGGCTTTAAACCTGTCTGACTGAGTGTATGTGACAGTGAAGCAGGACTCATTAATTCATAAACAGCAGGCTACGAATACAGCTGCAATGTAGTGTGAAAACCACCAGGGAGGAAGGTGGGATGGAGGAGGATGTAGGGCAAAGGTTGTCTAACCACTGCAAGTTTCCCCTGATTATTCTGATTTGACAGCTCAAGCGCCAATGAAACCCAAGCACGCTTGGTAACCGGGGCAGAAATGTGCTCGTGGAACTCACGGCAACTCTGTGGAACCTCACATCCAACTTCTAGGAGGAGTTATGCAAGAAACACATTTCTGCCATCAAGATTATTGGAAAAATAGAGAACAGATTCTGCAAAATACTCATGTCAATGTTCTGGATTAATCACACAAATGCAGTCAGACCATGTGCCCCAGTAATTGCAGTTTTTAAGAGCTTTTTATGTAGAATTTAAAAATCAGCCAAGTCTGAATCAGAGCCTTTGTGTCAGCGTTGCATTTGGAAACCTTTTGTTGGTCAACACTGCCAACATGCGAACAACAAAGACTGACAAAGACTGAACATTTTCAGGCTTTGAAATAATAATAGCAATCCCCAAGTGCTCGCAGTATCATGACCATGAACGCTACTGCTCATCATCCTCCCAAAAATGAAAGAATACAAATTCTGTCCGGCAGCCGTTACGCTGAAAGTCACATTGTGATCTTACCTTATCACAGTGCAGCTCTAGATTCAGGTCTCCCTTGTTTGTGTGTAGACGGACGTAGCCTTTCTTCTTCACATACTGGTAACGGACGGTGTCATCCGCGATGGCGTCTGGAACAAAAACAATACAAACAGATTAAATGTGCATAATGCACAAACACATGAGGGAGAATTAGTTGGAGTTTTGATCTGCTGAAACTTAAATAACTTGATACTGGTCCACATGTACTTAAAGACACTTATAGCAATACCACTTCTGATCACAGGGGGGCATACATATCAGCTGTTAACAAAAGAGCCACTGACAACACTGTCCTAATGAGCAGGAAGGTCCAGCATGTTTTGTACACTTTATTTTTAGACCAGATACACGAACTGTCTTGTGATATGCTGCCACCTCGTGGTCCAAGGTGGCATTGCTACATACAGTGGCTTTAATGAATGTAGTTACCGTAATCAAATATATCTAGGACATGTGGCATATGGAAAATGCTGCAAAGGACACAGTTATAACATTTTGTGCTTTTCCCTTGGATAATGACTTCTTCGAGCAGTTTTTAATGTTGTTCTGAAGACCTCCGGTCCAGCCTTCAATATAATGTCAACATCTGGATATCAGGGTGCTTGAGATCCAAGCCATCCCGGTTTAATGGTTTTATAGTGCTGCCAAAATGTAAACAAACTGACTTAGGACCTATGACCAGAAGCCTAAAGAAAAATCAATAGGTTTATGGTCAACCATGACTTCCAGTTATTCACAGTTTCAGTGAGAATTACATACTACTGCTGTAAACTGAACCCAAAATAACCCGTCAAAATGAGAGATTACTTCATCCAAAAACAAACAAGTCAATCATGACCCCCGGCTTGAACAGTTCACCTAACCCCACCATCTGCTTCCCTGACCTGGGTGTCTGGATCTGTGCTTTAGATGCACGGCGCTCTTTATAAACAGACTCTCTCTGGCAGTGTTTTGCAGCCCCGTAACCGTACCACCACACTTCCACCTTTGTGCTTCACCTCCAGGACTTTCTGTGATAGAAATCTTACCAGGTTCATTCCAGGCATGCTGGACCCCATCTGAGCCACAAAAAGTTCCTTTCATGCTCTCTAGCAATGTTAGATTTTGCAGTTTTGTGTCAAAGGCTTTTCTCTGGAGTATCATCCACAGAGTGTGAGGGGTCATACTCTGTCTGAGCTGTCACTAAAATTTGAATTTAAACTGACAGCCTCTGTGCCAAGTTCTGAGCACTTGCCTGCCTTATTTTTGGGTATAAATTGCAGTGTGTGGAGACATTTCAGAAAAATCAGTCCGC
Source organism: Xenentodon cancila (assembly GCA_014839995.1). NCBI lineage: Eukaryota > Metazoa > Chordata > Actinopteri > Beloniformes > Belonidae > Xenentodon > Xenentodon cancila. The sequence goes on along the minus strand of CM026202.1, from coordinate 10,596,982 downwards.
CGAGCTTTGATTAATGAAGTATGGCTCGCTCGCTACCTTTTCATCACGATGGCAACCGTTTCCATCGATCTTTTTTTTTTTTTTTTTTTTTTTTTTTTTTTTTAATCTACACTGAATCTAGAGGAACCACACTTATACTTTTTAATGAAGAGGAAAATTAGCAGGAAAATTAGCAGGACTTTTTGCATCAAATGCATGTTAATATCGATAATGACAGCTATAATATATATATGAAATATATATGAAAACATTATCAAAAGCAAAAACTATGTCAAAGTACTGATGAAACACCACAAGTATAATCAGATTTTGTGGAAAACCTGGATGAGAATATTGAAGTGAGCCTTTTTCTTCAGAAAACATCTAAATCTTATTTTTGTTTAGGTCTTAGTTTTATGTTCCTGCAGGTGAGATCTATGACCTTTAAAAACTCTTCACGACTCCGCAGAGCAGGCTATTATTTAGATTTAAGAGCAAGTGACATTCTATTCTTAACATTTTTGCCTTTGTAGGAGATGGCGCACTAAATCTTTCAACAGGACCTCAGCTGGACAGACATGACTCATCCTGAAACTTCAAGGAGGATGAGCTACTTAAGCACAAATTTTACACTCCATGGTATCAACAGACAATTTATCTCTCTATATTTTCCCAATATTCTGTATTAGTTGGATAATGCTACACATTTTCTTTGAAAGAAAACTGAACTAGGTCACTAAATTCTGACGCTGCCCTCTTCTGAAGAGTCCTGAACCAACTACACTGTTACATAACCAAATCTTTTTCATCAGCAGCTCAGTGGCTGACATGGGGAAGAAAATTCAAACTCAACAGCTCTCACTTGTTGTTGCTTAGGAATTTTGTGTAGGAATGAAGATGCATTTTCCTGCAACAACAACTCGCGGTCCAGGCCTTCCAAACTTAAATAAAATGATAACACCCTGCAGCGGTTTTGGGCGCGACATGTTCACTTGCCTGCTTCATGCACTGTGGCAGGGGTCATGGCCGTGGAAGTGAAGGAGGCGGAAACTCTGCCAGTCGAATAGTGGGCCTGGGGTGGGAAATAAAAATATACACGTCAGGTTGTTAATTCCACTGCTGGTGTTTACGAAAGGATTTTCCTTCATTTATTCAGTTCTTTAGATTTTTTTGTTTCCATCTTCAAAATAAAAGCACTCGAGGAACAACAAGAACCGTGAGTATCAGTCTCAACACGTCTTAACAGATGATAAATACTTAAAAAACAATGCAATCAAACTTTAACAACATACAAAACCTTTGCTTAGTGCTGCAGTAACACAGGAAGAGTGCTGTAAGAGTAACTGAAGTTACTGCCTATGTACGATTGTTTTTGTTGTTTTTCTTAAAGTGAATCATGGTTTGGGGGTGGGTGGTGTTGTTGGGGCTAACCCCACTGCTTTGGGATCAGACACGTCTGCGGGTACAAACACAATACTGGGTGTATTTCAGTTTAAGTTCATTTGAACCTTTGAAAATCAGCAAAGACACAATTTGGGACCTTTAACCAAACGCCAAAAGTTACAGCAGGAAGGAGCGCCACCATATCAATCAAACAGATAACTAGAACTGCAAATGACAACGATGCCCCCTGGAAGTTTAACGATCCACTGATGTACATGGATACACCGATTTAATGATGATCCAATACCACTGATGTGTGCACATGCGTGAAACGCCCCATCCCCTGTCCACGTCGGGAGTTGCAGAGCTGCCAGCTAACATTTATAACATCTTTCATTTTTCTGGAAACTATCCAGAAATACCTGAACCTGTCAGTCTCTGAAGGAACGACAACCTGTTAGAAAGATCCAGCCTTCGGGAGCGATTAAATCGTCAAATCAAAGCCATCCTAATGACAGACCCTCCAGCTCGTGTATGATCTCCACCTACGCTTGAAGAGATTTCTTCCATCTTATAATGATGGAGCATCGGTGACTCTATGGTTACCTGAGCATAAATTACAGCATAATTCATTTGCTGGAAAAATAAAAATATATAATAATAACAATGTTGTAATGCCAGAGAAGTCATGTTAGGCAAGAGGCTCTCTCACTGATGATAAAAGCAGAGACTCGCCCGGTCGAGAGTCGTGGTCCTGAATTCTTCTGCTCCAGTTACTGTGAAGACTTCACCTTGTTTACTCTGTCTGACTTACATTCACTGTTTCCTCGTGTCTGACAATGCATCACCTCGAATAAACACTGAAAAGCGCTGCCATTAAAAATACATAAATAGATAAAACGATGTAGCATCAAGTATCAAATGGGAGCCGATTTGGAAAGAGATGCCATTTAAACAAATTCAGACTAAAAACTCCACACTTATTCACAGATTGATGCAGTTATGGTGATAAAACATAAGCACCCATTTGTAACATCTATTTATGTCCACGCAACATTAAAACGTGTCCTACGACTACGGATCAGACGTAAAGCAGGGCATTGCTTTAATGAAGGTAAACTTAAATACTCCTGTCTTCCTGCACTGGCTGCAGTTGTTTGTGTTGTTGGCCGTTCTATCGTCCATGTTTGCCCAACTGTTTGTCTCCCTCCTGTGTGCGAAGTAAACATAACACTTTTAACGTTAAATGCTGCAGCAGAGAAACTAAAATGAAAACTGATCTTATGTGCTAAAAACTGTAATAATCATAAAATAAGCATCTGCAGTAGAACTGTGCTGCATTAAGCTCATTGAAAATGATTTAAAGCAACATCCTGAAATTAAAAACAACCCCAGTTGTACTATTAGGTGGTAGAGTATAAACTTTCCTTATGGACCAAAATGACTGAAAAAGAGGAGAGCTCATGGCCTCTGCTACTAGCACCTATTTTGTCATAAATTAAACTATTGATAGTTCTATGGAAGCAATGAACAGAGTCCTTGTGAGTCTGCCGACGGTAGTTTGTGATTTTTATTTCTATTAAATGTTCATCTGTCCGTCCGTCCGTCCGTGCAAACTCCTTGACAGATTAGGGTCAATGACCCCCTCTTTGAAATGGTCATACTCAATAAACTTGACAGTTTACAAATCCAGGTCACTTCAGGTATCAATCAGTAAGAAGCAAAGGCCATGAACTCTCCTGCTTCTGTGTCTACTGACAGCAGTTTTGTGCAACAGTCTTATAGACTTACGACAGCGGTACAAAGGATCCTTTTTATATTAACACATACATAGCACAAATTACCTCAGTTTGTCTGCAGGGATGCTGTGCACGCTATAATGTAGGTGAAAAAAGACAGTAAGTCTAGTCGGAGGCTTAAAATAGTTTATTTTGGCGCAGCCTCAGTGCCTCTGTGTTAACATTAATTGCCATTTTGCTGCAAACAACTATATCCATTCTGACTCTCATCACGTTGTTTCTTTTCCCTATCAAAGTTTATTCTCCCTACCATCTAATCACACACCTGGGGTTGATTTAACTCGGGAATGTTCAGTAAACAGGACTCATGAGAGGACACATGTCGAAGCCCTGGGGCTCTTAAAACCTGTCAAACACGTAGAACACGATAAATATTATTATCATCATTTTACCTGGCTCAGTCGTTTGTACAAAAGCATTTATGCTTCGACAGTAAAAAGGGGAAGTAACATTACAAAAAGTTAAAGCCTACTTGAAATGCTGCTGCAGCAAAACTAAATTAGAAAAAAAAAAATGATTCTGCTACATTCATGTAATAAACATCTCCAACTGAGACTGAATAATTCCTAATTCCCAATGTTCTGAACAGCTCAGCCAAATGGACACCATGTGGTATGATTGACAGCAACCAGCTCACATATCTGAGACTGTCCTGGATCTGACCCAGACTCCCACTGCTTTTCAGAAATAACATTTGAGTTATGAGTCCGTGCTGTCTTCTGCATTTTAAACAAACTCGATCATGTCAGTATGTTTCCATGAGTGCTTCCTCGTCATTTCAGCTACCTGGTTTTCCAGGTGTTTTTACTTACAGCATTTAGTTTGTCTGTCTTCTTGGCCTTAGGCTCCTTCATGGTGGAAGCCAGGAGCTGATCCCCTTTGTAGTCTTTGTAAAGTTCAGCTAAGGTCTCTCTGGTCTCCAGGTTGGTGCTCTTCAGGTGGTACGCTGGGTCCTGCTTGGCCTTTTCTTCATCTTAAAAATCACAATAGAAGGCAAGGAAGAGTAAGTAAACTGTCCATCCATTATTTAAACTTGCTAATTCCTATTTCCTATAATTCCACCTCCGTTTGGGTGAAAGGCAGAGGAACGCCATTGCACGTCCACTGCCAGAGCCAGGAACCTTCTAGCTCTGAGTTACCAGTGCTATCCACCAGGCCACTGTGCTGCTCAAAAGTAAACCAGTGCTTTCGTATGCCACAACAACTTATCCCTGGTTGTGGATTACATTTTAACAACAAAATACAACGCCCAATCACAAACAGAGCAGACAGACTTTCTGCAGCTGTGTTGGTCTCTCTAGGGGGTTGCAAAGGTGGTCCGGTTCTGTTCATGAACTAATACCCAAGTTTAAACCTCAACCTAACCACGGTCTTAATGAGTAAACCTAACTACATCTGTGGATGCAGCACTTTATGACAGAGTGCCTGAGGGTCTTTCAGGGGCTTGTTACACTTGCTCTCAGTTCTTCATTCCCATAATTCAGTGCATCTTGATCCAACTGTAACTGATTATAATCTCAACCAGAACATCTTTACTTGACCATCATCTTCTCTGCTTGAAACCCGAGACATCCTCACCCAAATTATAAAACCTTTCCGGACACTTCATTTTCTCAAAACTTGAATCTAGGCATTTGGGATCTCCTCCTCCAGCTTCCTCATCCAGTACGTATCTGGTGACCCTCACGTGTGACTGAAATAATCAAATCTTCACGGAGACTCAGCTCTCCTTCCTCTCCGTCAACGAGAGGTTGATTCTAGATAATGTGATTGTGCAAATGTAATAAAAGTCACTTTAGAGCAGTCTCCACTTTTGAGCGCTCTTCAAAAATACATTTAAAAGTTTAATACAACTACAAATCCATGCAAACACTGACGGAAGCAACGCACGGTCACACGGGCTGGTTTGCGCTTGATCTTCAACTCTATTTTCGGTTTATTGACCAACTCACCTGGATCCAGAACTTTCATGTTGTTCTTTACATGGAAGAAGTTGGACACATTGAATTTATCCAGTTTGGTCGGGTCCTTGGAATTAAAAAAAAAAAAAAATGTTTAAAAAGAAATATTGCCTTGTGATTAAGTCTTATTCTCTTCATAACACACTTTAAAACTGCAAACCACTAGTAAAGAAAGCAACAACTCACCTGGAGCGTTATAATATCCTGTCTGGTGAATGGTTCATCAGTCAGTAGATCTTTATAAGTTTTGGTCTTGATGTTTAGTTGCTCAACAGCCTGTAAAAAAAACAAAAAGAACAAATACTCGAGTGAAACAAAAACCTCTCATGACCACTAAAGTAGTGAAGAAGTAGCGTTAAGCGCAACTTATACTTACTTTTCCTTATTAATTTGTAAATATGGTTGAAAACCAGCATGTTGTTGATTCTTGTTCATTTTACTTTATTATGTTATTTGTTTTCCTTTTTCAAATATAGACATCCTGTAAGTAAGTCATAGTTTCTTGGACAGAAATAATTCAACAATATGAACGTTGTGAGTCCATGTGTGTCGTTTCAAGCTGTAATCAACATCAATGTCACTTCTGTTGTGTTTCTGTGTTTTTAACTTTAAAGCGTGAAATGGAAATATGTTTATAAGACAACAAGAGTGCAGGTTTACTGACCTCATAGGAAAACACATTTCCAGTGAGCTTGTTGGTAACAATGTGAGAATTATTTGTGAAGACGTTGTAGAGAACAGGGCAGTGATACTTTCCTGGAAGAAAACAAAAAATTTATACACATTAAGAGGTAGAGTCGCATCAAATCTGACAGTAAAGGATGAAAACTCGATATCTAAAATCACTCTCAAAGCCATTTTCTCTAACTAGCTTTAATCCTCTGCTCTGAAACCTCTTCTCTGAAAGTCTCCACCACTTGATGGCAAATTTTTGTTTTTCAAGCAGTTTTAACACAAAGCAGAGCCGTGAGAAATGTCTGGCATGACCTGTGGAGTCAGGAGACTGAGATCAACTACACTTTGCTCACTCTGGCATCAACCAGCTAAGCACCCAGTTTTAACTAATGCAATAGCTGATAGAGATTAAAATATAAACATATTCACCATCGCTGTTCTTGGCAAAGTTGAGTTTAATGAGGGACTTTGCTTCCAGTTTCTGTAAAACAGGAAAAAGGGACATTTAATTACAAAACCGTAGAAAATAACTGTACTCTGATTCTTACATAATGCTTTACAGTCAGACCCAGAAGTACTTGGACAAAAATAAAGTTTTTATGATTTTGCATTTTTACACTTCCATAACTGATATAAAAGTAAAACCATCAAGATGTGATCAAAATCATAAAAACCATCAAAAGGACTGCAAGACAACAGCAGAAAATAGATGATCATAGAATTTAACAGACTTTAGCAGAAAACATCTTCAAAGAAGAAATAAAAACATCCCATGATCAGGAGTCCAATTCTTTGGACAGACAAAACCAACATAAACTTAATCTGGAGAAGTAAAGAAACATCACCACGTCATATGTCAAACATGGTGGAGGTAGTATTATGGTATGGACATGTCTCACTGCTGTTTACTGAAGACAGACATGTCCAGGTCGAAACTCTCTGATCACATTCAGAATATGACCCTAAACTGATGGAGCATCACAGTACAGATGGATGATGACCCTAAACATACGGAGAATGAAATTCAAGACTTTTTGAAGGCAAAGAAACGTAATATAGTGACCGGATGTCAATCCAACAGAGCAGCTTTTCAGTTACTGAAGACAGAAGGTCCCACAAACTAGCAGCAACTGCAGGAGGCTGCGGTGAAGGTCTGGAAAAGCATCTCCAGGAGGAAACTCGGGGCCTAATGATGTCCATGGACTCCAGACTTCAGGATGTCACTGACTGGAAAAAAATCCTCCAGGTTCAAATATTGTTGCTATAGTTACCGTTATGTCACTCTGGTAAAATACTTTCAAATTCATAAAAATTGAGGTACTAATTCCTTAGTCGTCAACATCATATTTTTGCAAACCCCTTAAACTAAAGCTGGAAGTCTTTGATCACATCTTGGTTGTTTAATTTTAAATTAATTGTGATACTTTTTGAGGGCAAAATAATAAATAAAAACCCTGTCATTGCTCAAATACTTCTGGATGTGACTTCATTCAAAACATGCAAACATTTATTTTTAACATAAATGCATTTCCAACAACTTTAAAACATGCTTTTATTTTGTTTAATGTCTTACTCAAATTATTAAATAATTGTTAGGTTTACAGTATAACAGACATACAAGTGAACAACAAAACTGTTAATAGCATCCATCTTTATGACAATCACCTTCTATAATGTGGCCACTGTGTCAGACCCAACTACTGACACTGCTTGGATGTAATCAGATTAAAATATAAATAAATAAAATAATATATAAAAATACACTTCCATGAGTCGAAACCTCCATTTTCTTAAATCTAGTGACACACCACACAGAGCTAGACAAAAAAGAGGGAAGCCAATCATTCCCAATCCTGGTCACAGTAAAAGCTCCAGCATCATCTCCAAGCATTACGTTCCCGTTACCAAATCTGCTATTTGCAAAGACCAAACTGTCAACAACATAAGAAAAGAGCACCATCACAACTGTGAAACACGGAGGAGGCCAAGCTTTATGGAGAATGGAAATATTTGAATAAAGAAATCAGAACACAATCTAGATGTCCTGGAGAAGAACCTGCTTCCCTCAGTCAGACTATCACATCCCAGCTTCCCCAAAAGGTAACATCTATGTACCACAACTAGGAAGTGAAAAAGATGATGGCTTTAATGAATTATCATGTTAAAAGCCCATCAGAGCTTCTACAGAAGGAGGAAGCACAAAACTGATGAGGCTTGACCAGGATGGCTGTTCTCTTACTTCTCCAGAGATCGGGTTTGTTCCAAACTTCTTGATCCATGGAACAATGCTCCTGAAACAGAAAGAAAATGGGGAATAATCTTTCAGGCTTAACTCTGTAGATTACATGTGAATGTAATGAATGACGATGAAAAGCCTCTTTAGTATTTACTCACAGCAGGTCAAAAACGACTCCCTCCTCAGTACAGACGGGATACTCAAATGGCTGAAGGGACAAACTGAAATGTTTCAGAGAAAACAGGTCAAATATTTTCAGTTAACGGGAGGGAAAAAAGCAACACGGTTCTGAAGCTGTCCTGCCAGATCCAATGCGTCTGCTGGAAATAGCAGGTAAATCTTGTTACCTGCAGTGATCGAAGGGAAGCCGACGAAAGTTGGATTGTGGGATTTCTGAAAAGTAAAACAAAATGATTTAAATGTAAAATAACATAAAATGGTATTTAGTGAAATGTACCTCCACTGGGGCAGAGCCGAGCTCCACAACATGATTCCTAGTGACTGTGTGACTGTGACGTACTTAATGATGTAGAAACACGCTTTGATTTCATTCTTAAGCTTTTAGAGTGATGCCTTTACTACTAAAATAAATAAATATTCCAAAATGTTCAAGGCTGCGCACATGATGCATGTACATAATTTATTTTCATTAGGTTCATCTTGCTAGTACTGCCTTTATTTTTCATTGGCCTAGATGCATCATGATCATAAAGGTGTCAAACAAAACCTCTCCCACTGCCACTTTACCTGACGCTGTTTATGTAATAATTGCTTGGGGTCATTCATGTTCAGTGTCTGGAAAAGCGCCTAGAGACAACTTGTGTTGTAATAGAAGCTATATAAATAAAATTGAATTGAAAACACTGAGGTAGGCTGTGTTTTTAAACCGTGCTCACTGATGTTCATGTAATTGTTTTAAAACCTGCCGAAGCCTAAAAGACAGTGCCTCTGTGATTATATGCCTTACTACCACAAACTGCAGTTGTTGTTTTGAGACTGATCTTATTTTTTTTGGACATGTCTACTCTTGATGTAATCTAGCGGGATGCAGATTTTTTTTTTTTTTTGCTGAGCACCAAATGGCCCAAGCTGTACCAAGAAAATATCCCCAACACCTTAACACCACCAGCAGCCTGAACCGTTGATACAAGGAAGGATGATCCATGCTCCCATGTTGTTTACACCAAATTATAACTCTACCATCCAAGAGTTGAAATCGAGACTCGGATTTCTTCACACTTCCATTGTTTGCTGTTCTTATCTGACAGAAGTGGCATCTGGAGAGGTCTTCTGCTGCTGCACATCTGCTTCAAGGCTCGACATCGTGTGTGCAGAGATGGTATTCTGCACATCTTGGTTGTAAAGGAGTCACTGCCTTTCTATCATCGCTAAATTTCTATCATCGCTGAATTTAAATAATAAAAGATCATTCAAAAGCTCACAAGCAAAACATCTGCCAAAACTGGACACGATGATCGCTGTGAAACGTCGCTCAACAGTGTGTACCAGATTAATGAGACTTAATTCATTTGCACATATACATCAGTGTGTTAAAAGTTTAGGAACAGGACTTATCGATAGAAAACAATAAAAGATAAAGATAGAAAGTCTGGAGCTACTTCAAACGTCCTTACGTTAAACTAAATAATGCCAAACTTACCTGTCCGCTTCCCTCCGTAGAAGTTTGTGTATTCTGTACATGTGATGTACCTGTAACGAGGTTAAAATACACCCATAACAAGAGTTAAAACGTAAATAAACGCAGTTTAACCAAAATAAACACCAAGCTAACAGAGCTAACGGGGTAGCCTCTATGGAGCTAACGCTGAAAACTGCTTAAGACGCATTTTTAAAAGATAGAGGGAGCTTTGATACCTACATTTTATCTTTCTGGTGCTGTCTCTTTCCCATATTGAATGTGTATGTTGGTTTCAGAAGTTGTGAACGATAAACTAAATATCCACGCGCATAAACACAATTCCTGTTGGAGTTCCTGTTTACGTTCTTTATCGTGCGTTTTAACTCGTTTTAACGACTCTCTCGCGCCACCTACAGGACGGACGATTTTATTCTCACCTCCTGTGAGAGACGACTTAAAACTGATTTTAAAATAGTTTATTCTACCTTTTTAGTCCATTGGTTTAACACTGATTTCCGTTAATGATGGGAATTACCGGTACATTTAACGCACAAATGTAAAGTGCTTTTCCTTGACAGGTTCATAGATGGATATATTTGATACATGAATTTCTGAGATCTCTGCACCCCCACATAATCAAAAACAGCATCCGATGTCAAACACTGCAAGCAGTCCTGGCCTACTTCTGTCAGTCCCTCTGAAGTTTTGTGTCAACCTGTATCATCCAAAATCCATGGAGAGATAGTGAAGTTGATAAATATACATTCCTGTTGTCTCCTGCCAGAGCTACAAGCTCATCCATCCACCCCCCAGGGTGAGGGGTCCGAGGGGTTTTGACCACATAATCAAGTAGGGGAGAAAAAAAAATAAAACAAAGTCAATACATCTTCCCCTCTCTCTCTTCATTTTCCTTGTGCTCAACCTCAGTGATCTCCTCAACTCATCTGCATTTGAGATATTGTTCTGATATTAGCAGGTGTTTGGGAAACAAATCCAACGTGACAGAATTTCCTGTAGAAATATTCCAGGGGGAAATACAGCCAAACAAGAAAAGGTCATTGTTTTAACAGAAGAAAAAAAACAGAATGACACCAGATTCAAAATTCTGTTAATTTGAACTCTTAAAAATCAATTGAATTCTACTGATATATAATTGCACTGAATTAGATTTTACTTAACTATACTGCACTGGAGCTGGCATGTTTGTAAAGTGACTTGCGATGATTAATGTAGTGAATTGGTGCAGGCCAATCAAATAAACCAAATTCCGATTTTGCAAATGCTATCGTTTGCATGTTTCTCTTCATTATTCTCTTATTTTCCAAATATGCATCTTAATAGTAGGCGTGTATTACTTTGGCTCCTTGAACCTCAGAGAATCTCACTGGACAAATATGACAAAATGCTGCAGAGTAAACTCCCAAACAAGTTTATTTTGTCTTGGCATTTACTTTGTAATTATGGCTAATCGTTTACTCTTCTACCGAGAGAAGGGAACAAGCACAGAAAAGCTTAAGGTTGAAACCATGAATAAGTTGTTAGTAATGCGTAATAACATGAAAGGGAAGGTACATTCAGATTCCCTGTTGCACACATGACACATGCTTCTCCCCACAGTAAAAACAATAAATTAAGAAATGAAAAGACGTATAAAAAAAGAAAAACAAAAACAGTGATTTCATAATATGCAGGGATTTAATTCCAAACAAAACCCCTTATGTAGTTGTTAAAGGGTACTCTGGAGTGATGATATATGTAAGAAAATGTGATGCAGGGAAGCAACAGCCTGCATACCTGAGCTACCATAGGCTTGCATTTCATCACTCGCAGCACTTCAACAGCAAAAGAAAGAAAAATGGAAGGAATTGTTCACTATAAACTGAAGACTTCACACCAGGTTTCATATTGCACGATGAAAAAGACGACAACAAGAATGTTCACATCCTTGGCACTTTATCTGTCAGGCAGAACCAAACTTTGACAATTTTGAGACAAGGTTCAGGCTACCGGACGCTTGGCGGTATTTTAAGTTGTGAAAAAACAAAAGTTGAACTGGAAGGAATTATACTTTACATGCAGAAAAAAAAAAAAAAAAAAAAAAAAAAAAAAAACCATAAACACAGAACACACAGAAGGGTTGAAGGGCCAGAGGTTGACAGTCCAGTTAGTGGATAGCCGTTGTTTGCTTAAAAAGTGCAATTTTATGTGGATATTTCTTCTTTTCTACAGATTGAAAAGCTTTTCAACATTGTCCCCTTCCAGAACAACTGAAGTCCGTATAAATGGTAAACTCCTGGCCCATGTTCTTCTCAGTACCGTCCTCAAAATAAAATGAGTGTCTGCTCCTGTAAAACGTCCGCATTTTAATAAAACAGTCAAGAGTGTTCTGGTGAAGAAGCAGGAAACCATCACCGCAGGTCCATCATAGACACGGCGTCATTAGTGATGGTGATGTGTCCGGCGTGCTGAGAAGAAACACACGGACATGAAACAGCAAAAAAAAAAAAAAAAAAAAAAAAAAAAAAAAAAATTGTATAGAGGGTCGGGGACGGAGATGTGGGAGGAGACAAAAGAGAAGAAACAGTTTAATGAGACAGGAAAAACACTCAGGACAAATTTATGCTCATTTTGCTTCATGCTTCATTTCTTTGGAGGTTTTTTTTTTTTTTTTAAATTCTTCTTTTTTTTACCTTGTTTGTCTGGTTTGCAGAACTGTGTCAAGGTTTTATCTTTACAACCATCATCATAATGTTTATTAGTTGTGGTGTCCAAACAGGCTTGTCTTGTACATATACACCTGTATATTATTGTTAATACATATTTACAGAATTGTTTTGTCCATCTCATTTGCATCTCCACATGTTGAGTGATAACTGATTACACAACATCAACACATCCTCCACTCACGTCCTTTTAAGTGTCTTCACTTGCCCTGTCCTGCTCCATCTTTTGTCTTGTTACTTTGCAATAATAATAAATAAAAACAAAACAAACATATTTTATCGAGGTCATTTTATGCTTTGGAGTTAAAAATGTGTGTATAAAACATATGCAAAGTTACACAGTCCTAAATCCACACCAAATGAGGTTAGTCTGAAAACATGTCCTGAACTTCCTCATCTGCAGCCCAGTTGTTGTGCTAAAACGAAGCCTGTACGAGAAGACAGTCCAGTTTGTTAATAAGACGACAACATTTCTGGCGGATTCATCTCAACATTCTTTCATACTAAAACTACTCTTTACAATAATGCTGCCCGTTACATTCTTGATGCATATTTGACTACGTTCAGATGACTGAATTATGTGATTCTTGCTTTTTGTGACTTGGAGAAACAAGAGAAGAAGAAAAAGAAGAAGAAAATTCAGCCTCAACCCCAACAGATGTGTCGATCGACATCCTCCAGATGTGTCTGAGCTGAAGCAGCTCTGGAAACAGGAATAGTTAAAAATTCCCCCTGAATGCTGTTGCATGCAGCTCTGATTGTAATTCTTTATGCACTTAAGCATATTGAGTTTTTCCAGTATTGTGATGTAGAAATCAGATCAGACACAGAAAAAAAAATAACTTCTTAGATTTTCTTATTTTTCTTTGATGACAATAAAGGAATTAAAACAACTAATTTTATCTCAGAAATGCAACATGAACTGTTTGAAAACTTCCCAACAAACACTATTTTTTCTTAAGATAATTTCAACTTCTCTTTCTCCATTTGAAACAACAGCATTGTTCCTACTCACTGTAAACAGAGGGGGATCTTTGCTGTGAGGGTGGAAGCCTTTCTGTTTACATGTGGAGATCTCTTCTGTTCCTCGATCCGTCAACCTAAAGTACCCGATTCTGGCAGAAACACAGATCACAAACAGTCACAACAGAGACCGAACCCTGGGAAAAATACCCGGGAGTCTACAAACTAACTTTTGAAAAAGCATCTTCTGTGGAAATGCTGCAACGCTACGTTTATTTGACTCACTCGTTGAATTTCGGCGAGCAGACGATAGCGATGGCCTCAGGCAGCATCATCTGGTAGGAGCAGTGCGTGTGGAGGTCCACGCTGGACAGAAAGGCTGTCTGTGTGGGGTGAGTCTGGAAAACACAGCAGTTTTTAGTGAAGAAACTGTTTTTTTTAATGCAAAATTTAAATAAATTAATTAAATTATACAAAATAAAAAATAAAAGATATGGTAGAATTGGGCCTCTAACTTGACAGGATTGATGGTCTGTTGCATATTTTCAATGGACATACTTCAAATTCAGTTTTAAAGGAGAGCTGAAAGAGACCACCCAATGACGGCAACGGGACCAAAACATCCAGAAAGAGCAGCGAAATCCTGACACCTCCAGGCGGCATTTTGTTTTCATGTGGGGTATGACAATTAAAAAGGTGCCTTTACACAAGGTTTGAAGGTGTAGAGAGTGTTGGCGGTACTGAGGTTTTGAGGAAGAGAGTTCCAGAGTGACAGAAATCTCTACACCCCATAGAGGACAAACGGACAGGTGGAGTAGAGAGGAGGCAGGCTGAGGAGGATCTGAGTGTGAGTAATGTTGTGTAAGGCAGCAAAAGGTCTGAGAGGCAAAGAGGAGCTAGATCACGAACAGACTTAAAGGTGAGGAGAAAAATTCTGAAATCAATTCAGGAGTGGACCGGGAGCCAGTGAAGCTGCTTCAGGATGGAAGTGATGAAGTTCTGGAGAACATACGCGCAGCTGAATTGCGAACTAGATGTAGCTGACATCGGAACAAGAAGAGGATCACAGTAATCAATGCGGGACGTGACCAGGGCATGAACAAGAACTACAGCGCTGTCGGGTTTGAGTGATGGGCGGATACGGCTGATGTTTCATAGGTGGAGGTGAGCAGAGCGGGTAACATCATAAATGTGAGCAGTGACGGACGGCGTGCTGTCAAGGATGAGACCCAGTCTCTTAATACGAGAGGAGGGAGGAACTACAGACCTGTCAAGAGCCAGTGGACAACTGTCAGTTTCAGTGAGAGCGGATTTGGTACCAATTAGAAGAATTTCTGTTTTATCAATGTTCACTTTAAGTTATGAGGAAACCACGTTCTGACATGTAGGGAGTCGGAAAGGGAAGTTGGGGAGGTTGACGAAGTAGGCTTGGTGGACAGATGGGTGCCACCCACACGGCAGTGGAAGATGAAACCAGGTTAATGCAGCGATTTTTACCAGAGCTGTCTCTGAACTGTGAAGTGGACGGGAACCAGACCGAGACTTTTCATGGACATCATTGTTAGAAAACCATGAATCATAAACCTGCAAGTTATTTTTTCCAGAATCTTTAAAAGAAATGGTGGATTGGAAACTGCAAAACCCACAGTATTGCTTTATTGTGCTCCATGAAAACTTCACTTTGATAAGAATGTTTTTAAACAAAAATCCAATTAAGGGGGTGACAATGTATAAATGCAACACCATAGCAGAACTAAGTTAAGGGGAGTGGTGGCCTAGTGGTTACAGTGCTGGGCTTGGGCGTGGAGGACCCAGGTTCAAGCCCAGGGCTGCCCACAATGGTAAATCACTGGGGGCCCCTGAGCAAGGCCCTTAACTCCCAATTGCTCCCCGGGGCGCTGCCCTGCTAGCAGCCCCACTGCTCACTAGTGAAACTAGTTGATGGGTTAAAAGCAGAGACTAATTTCGGTGTGCATCGTACATACAGCGTGTGCACGATGTCCACACTGACAAGAAAAAAAAAAAAAAAAAAAAGTTTACAGATGGATTATCAGCTGAGGTTTTGGATTTCAGATACATTTGCTCATCTTTACTCACGTGTATCCATCCCAGGGTGATGAGGTCGTACTGGTCCTGTATGATGAAGAGCTCTTCCTCGTTTTCTGTGTCACAATAGTCCGGTCCACCGCACTGCTTCGGGACGATGACGTGGGTCACGGTAAATGCATTTCTAGTCTTGAGCAAACACAAAAATGGCCATGCCATTAAATGCTAATAAATGATGCATCGCAGGCTGTCTGCCAAAAAACGGATACCAAGCTGATACCAGAGGACAGCGTGTAAGAACATTAACAGAGCTCTGACTGGTTGGCTCCTGGCAAAAACACTCAGTCACAGTTGTTCAAGGACAATGAGAGAAGTGTCGGATTATGTTCTAACCCTCTGGAGTGGGAGGTCAGCTGATGTCTCACTTGCAGTAAAGCTGAACAAAAACACACTCATAGGCTCATATCGTTAACCATTTCAGGTTACTGATCCAGTGACGAAAAATTGCAGTTTCACTGACTATTAAAAGCCCTACTGTAAAGCGATAAGAAGACACATTTTGTTAATATCTCATTTGTGTTCCTTTCGTGCTTCTTTTAACAAATCGCTTCAGAAATTGGATTCTGTCCTACTGGTTCAACACGGCTCCTTCCGGTCCAGAGTCTTACCAGCTTGCCACAAAGGATGCCGCAAGTTTCTACAGCTCGACTCGTGTTGGCCTCGGCCAACCGTAGAAAATTCCGGCACAGCTCAGCGGGAACAGCCAACTGCCGAAGGGCATCCACCATTGTATCTGCAAAAAACCATGTAGAGCAACAAAGAAGAGCTGAATGGAAACGCTTGGTTCTTGTGATGCTCTCAAACAAAGCATGTTGTAAACAGGAAATTAAGTAGGTCAGGAGGAAAGAAATCAGCTCAGAAGAATAAATACTCCAGCACAGGAGGAGCAGGGCAGCACTTAAATCCTCTGAGTGCTGGCCCCTTGTGTGAAGAAAAATATTAACTCACTGTTGTTCCCTGGGCTGACCAGAGACCCCGGCTTGAGCGAGCGGTCAAAGGTCGGCGGGGCGGATGAGGGAGTGTTGGTGGTCGTGGGAGGGCGATTATAGTGAGAGTTGTTGCTGCTCGACAGGTCCCCTGGACTCTCCAGTGGTGTCGGGGAGACCAGCGGGGGGCCCAGGATGCCCGGAAGAAGAGGCGTGTCAGAAGCAGGCGTGGCTGACGGGGCGAACTCCAACAGGACTCGCTGCCGTTCCTTCTCCAGCTCCTTACGCCGGATCATCTCCTCGAAGGCACTGAACTCCTCCTGCTCCTGCTGCCGCCGCTGCATCACAGCGACACGCTCCCGCTCGGCGTCCAGCGCACGCTGCTTGGCCTGCTCCCGCACCGAGGCCTCTTCCTCCTCTCTCTGAACATGAAGCACACACATTAGCTGCCGGGGGTGTGCGAGGCAGGAGGCATCTTCATTTTTAAAACCTCTAGCTATATCCAATAAATAAATAAATTAAATTAAATCTTCAATCACTGCAGATTTGCTGCATAATGAAGAGAGCCGATTCTGAATCCTCCTCTGCGGATGTGTTCAAGGTCAGGGTTACTTATCCTCTCAGTAGGTGATCATTAAGGAATGCTGTGTACACTTACTGCTGTCAGCAGTTAGCCAAATTCATTATGCAAATAACACACATAACGTTAAAGTTTTTTTGTCCAATACAAACACGTTTGACTTTTAATCTCAGTGTATATGACTGCAATTAAATGATTCATATTTTATGATCTCATTCACATGTTGGAAAAGTTGCCTGAGGTGTTAATGAAATCTCTGTGAAATTTCTTTGCTCAACCTACAACAGAGGCTGTCTTTACTGTTCGTAAGAGCTCATTTTGGGGGGCGGAGTCAGCCGCATGACGGCACAACACCCTCCTCTACTGCCTGTTGAGAGATTTGTCCTACAGCTTTGTGCGACCTACTACCGATGTGCAGCGAGTGCTGTGAAAAGTAAAGTTGGATGGAGATAAAGATGGATGTACAATTCTACTCTGATCTGGGTCTGTGATGTCACAGCACCCTGCAAATGTGAACGGTTCAGTGAAAGACATGTTTTCAGACTGAGGGGTCCCCAACCCAAAGGGACAGGTGTTAATTGGTAGTTTCATAAAACACCCAAATATATGGACTGGAACACAGGAAACATTTTTTTTTTCCTTCCTATATCCCCTTTAAATGTGAGACAAGGTACTTGGAGCAATATGAAAATACATCCACGGCATGACATTGTTCCAGTTTACCTTTTTGATAAGATACTGTTCATATTCTTGTTCAAATCTTCTCAAAAGAGCCTTTTTTAGAACCTCTGCTTGAGGAAATGCGACATCCTTGAGCTTCTGTTGAAAAAAAAAAAAAAACAACAAAAAACAGAATGAGGTCATTGTTAAACCTTTTTGCAAAATGCTTAAACGTAAGGAAAAACACTACACACTCTTTAAGTACCTTCAGTGTGTCCTTCTTCTCTGGAATGTTGGCAGTCTTGTAATCCCGGTGTTTGGGAAGTTTTTCAATAAAAAGCCTGAGCAAAATAACAAAAACATTTTTGCATCAAGTTTAACATCCTCCTGTTCTGCAAAGAATAAATTCAGAATTGAAAATGCTGAGAATGCTTACTAAATACTACTACAATTCAAATCTTTGCACTTCATCTAATATTAACATGTTGGCAACATGTTGTTATTTTAGACGACAATGTTCATTATGGCAGACTGTGATTTTCAGAGGTGGTAAAACGGTTGCTAAACATATCAAAAGCAGCCTTTTTAAGCTCTCTAGTAGCCAACGAATAAAAATGCAAGAGGAGTTTTATTAAGACCAAAAGGGAAGACAGACAAACCACAGCGGCAAACTTTGCAGTTTGTTTTTCAGAAATGAAAGAAATTCCTCAAAAACAGCCAAAAAGGATCAGCAAAAGCTGACAAGACTGTAGAATTACTTCTCCTGGATGACCAGGACAGTTAGAGAGCGTCTAACATGAGTAAAGCCACACAGCAATGAGGGTAGATCAGTTTGTATCTGGAAACTCTCAGTCAGCAGGAAATGACAAGGTGGCGTGAAGACATACTTACGTAATATATTTATTGTAAAGGAGGAATGCGCGCTCAATGTTGCCCTCCTCCGTGTAGATGTTAGCCATGCGGATCATCTCCATGCCTGAGCGGAAGTAGCGGCGCGGCGGCACATCATCGTTTACTTCCACAGAGCTCCCCTTCTTGGTTAGAGCTCGGACCCGTTTCTCCGGCGGCAGGCTGACATCAGTGTGATCCGCCATCCCGACAGAAGGACACAGCTCAACCTGGCAGACTGGAGAAACAGGCTAAAGGCTTAACGCTGCATGGTGGTTGTTGATAACACCAGTCCAAGTCGTGCACACAGTCTCTGAGATCTGTGCTGTGTTCTAGATGTAAAAAATAGTTGGTGTGTAGGGCTGTGACTTTTTCCTCATATGAACTGTTTCACAGTAATGCTTTAAAACTTGTGAAAGTGACATATGTTTTAAACTACCTTTTCAGTTTTGTTTGTGTGATCTGTCTCAAACACTCCACATCACCTATTGGACTGCTTCAATATAGAAAAACAACACCTATCTTTACAAGAACTTGTAAATCAACAGAAATCCCACCATTCTTTACTGGCATCTTAAAATAGAAGCAGAAGCAACTAAATCTAGAAACCACAACTAGGAAATAGGAAATAGATGCTACTGATCTTACACATGCAGAGCTTTAGGGAAAAAAAACAAACATGTTATTAAGGATCCTGAAGTGACACTTGAAAGTAAATACCAAGACAAAAGTTTGGGTTTAACATTTAAAGAAACCCTGTCAGAAATGGTATAAAATGTTCATAACTATGGTTTTATTAATGTAGGGGATTTTAAAAAAATCCCCTTCATTCAGAGTGACTGGAGGTTTTCTACTTTTCTTCTAAGATCAAATAGGTACAAAGGCTTCATCAGCATGCTGTCCAGTTTAGATAAATGGTCTGTATTGATTTTGCCATGACAGCTCCTTAGCAAGCAGCCATGGCCTCAGTTGACAGTTTTGCCCGTGAGGTGTGGCACTGATAAAAGAAGGAGCAGAGGTTCTTGTGTGCTGTAAAGACTAAACTACAGTCTCTGATCTTTGAAAATGTGAAGCCATAGCCTCAGTCTAGGCACATGCGTGTCCAGTTTAAACAAAAAAAAAAAAAAACAAAACTCCACCCTCGTCTGTTCGTCTGAGAATGGTTACCCTTCTCCAGCTCTGGTACTCTACCAGACATCTGAAGGTTTATTTTTGCTGTTTCTAGGACTGTGATCTCTGGTGTCGTTTCTGGGATCTGCTGGAGCTTCTCTCCCAGCTTGGAGGACACAGCTCCGACCACCACTGGTACATCCAGAGGCATGTACATACTACTGGGGCACAACTGCTGCCTTCAACGTCCACAGAATGTATGGTTATTCATATATATGTACCTAACTTCAATATATTTAATGACGGAAAATATAAATTAAAACACTCAATACTATGCAAGTGAAATAAAATGTAACTAAACTTTGAGTCACAGTAATAATTATTGGACGAGTCACTAACTGAACACAGCAAGCGTTTTTAATCTTTGACAATGTTAATATTTAAAACGCCGCTTAAATATTTAACGGAGAAATAACACGAATGAGAACTGCCGGCAGTTAACCTTATCGGTGTAATAACTAAACATTAATAAACTGGTTGGTGTTTGTAATCTGACAGACGCAGAAGTAGAAAACGGGGTCGGATTTTAGCTTGAGCCGCTAACTTAAAACCACCTAATGTTGAACTGTCAAATACCAAACGTAGTGCCCTTTTAAGCACATTTTGCGTTTCTGTCACCTCTGGCAGAGATGTGTGAGCTCACTGACACGCTGGGTGTCAGAAAGACGCCGTTTATTTCTGATTCAGTCGACAATGTTTCCGGACGGCGTCGCGTTAGCCGCGCTAACTGTGCTAAGGTAGCTCCGCGCCACGTTAACCGGCCGTAACCGAACGCTGCAGCTTCGTGGATACCCTTACCTGACCCAGTCGTGAAGACGAAGCCCCCACGGACCTACATGCGGCTGAGTGATCACAAGGAACAGGTACGAACCGTATTCGCTTCAATACGTTACGGCAAGGCAGCACAACGGCATCTGCTCACTTCCGCAAGCAAAGCTACTTCCGCTGGACGAATCATCACGTCAGCGGTGGACGTAAAACTATTTTAAAAATCGTATATGTTGTCTCATGTGTTTTGAATTATATTTTTAAAACATTAATTTGATCTGGGAATCTGACTAGAACAATGCATGAATTAGCAAAACATTGAAAAAGGAAAATCACCTGAAAAGACTTGGGGGCAAGGAGGCAAGTTAGGGTCATTTTTTTACTTGACATCCTCCCGTCACCCAAAGATCCTGCGTGCCCCTTGTGCTCAACCACACATTACTTTCAAGGTGGGCCTCGATGGTTCGAAGCCATTAAAATTCAACTTCATCAATACAAGACAACGTGGCTCGTTGGTCTAGGGGTATGATTCTCGCTTTGGGTGCGAGAGGTCCCGGGTTCAAATCCCGGACGAGCCCAGCTGTTTTTTCTTGTAGTCTAGTTGAAATTAGAATCTTTACGGGATAGGAAGCACGTTGTTGCTGTTGCTTATAATTCCTTGTTTTTTTTTCCCGTTTCGGCACTTTCCACGTCCCGCGATTTTGAGAAAACCCCAACAAAATTACATCAAAACGACCAACTCTATCGATTTCATACTGATCCCTCAAACGATATTCTTATACGTGTAACTTTGGTTTGAAAAGTCGGGATTTGGGATCAGCTGGGGTCCTCTGGCGAGGGAAAAAAAGTGACTTAATTTAATGCATTTCTACATACATTGGGACTAGTGACACAAAATCAAAAAAATAATTAAGCTGTACACCAGTTTTATCTTACCTCAGGTAAACTTTCTAATATCAGTTATTTCATATTCACACAATTATTCCAAAATGTTTCACCCAAAATAACATTTCTTTTAAAGAAACAAAAAACAACTCATATATCACAACATTTATGAAAAGTAAAGTTCTTCACAGACTTGAAGCACCTAACTTCGTCTACTACTTTCTAGCATCGCAGTCTAAGAATAAGGAGCCAAAAACATAATAGTAAAACCGTCAATTAGAACAAAACTTATGCCAAAACCCTTCAGTTACAGATCTTTTTTTTCTTCCACAAACAATAAAGAAATATCATTATTTAAAGTGCAACTCAGTTTCCACAACTGTGACAACCTGGTTAAACAGACAACGATAACGACCATTACCTCATGGCATGACCAGAAAACATTGGGAACTAATTCACAGCTGTCTACATATGAATGCTGCAGAAGGTTATCACAGAGCAAAGACGTTGCAGAGAACAGTTTGGAATTCAGGACGTTCTTGCAGTCACATACAGGGATAAACATCTAGATTGACACCTCCATCAAAAATGAATATAATGACGAACCCTGAGCTCAAACAGACAACCAACACATACAAAAAAAAAATTAAAAAAAAATACACAGCCAAAGGAATTATACAGATGTACACATCTCCCTGTGATCCAAGCAGAAATCATTGCTTGAATGCCTTGAACAGTTATTATTAGTTATTATCATTAAAGGAAACTTTAATACATACATATACATATATATATATATATATATATATATATATATATATATATATATATATATATATATATATATATATATATATATATATATATATATATATTATATATATATATATATATATATATATATATATATATATATATATATATATATATATAAATAAATAAACAAGGATAGTGTACATGTAGACATATGAAAAAAAAATTCTTGAACACCATAAAGCAAATGCTATTTAACAGCCAAAATGCCAGATGCAGTGTATTAATTAGAGTTTCCTGTGTTGTCTACAACTTCTTTCGTTTTTTTCCGGACTCCTGCTACAAAACTCCTGCTGCAAAAAGAATAATTTACAGTATAAAACAGTAGATATACACAATTAAACCTTTGTCGTAACTGTTGCAGTACTCTCTGTTGACCTCACGGGGGCGACACGATCACAAAAAAAAAGCCAGTGGCGCTGCATCTACGTCAGCGCTCCAAATGACCCTATCACATCATGCACACGCTGCTCCGGTTTGAAGCGGAGCACGATAAAACTCGTCCTCCGAGCCCACAGATTTGGCTGCGAACATCTCAGTGGTTCGTAATTTGACCGCGAGTCTGCGGCGGGTCACTTTCACGAGGACGAGAGGAGAGCTGACGTCAGGACGGTTTCTGTTAAAAACACGCACGCAGCATCATCGGGTAAGCTAACCGTCCAAGGTAACCAGGATCCAGCTGATGGATTCTCTAATTACTCCGATAAACTGTCGGCTTGCGCCTACTAACTCATTTATTCACTCATCAGGGAGGATTTACCTGGTTATCTTGTAAATGTAATGTCACAAGCCAGTCAAGGGCTTCTTTCAGCTGCTAACATAATGTAGCTCTATTAAGTCGTAGTAGCGGTTTTAGTTCTTCACGTTGGTGTATTTTTTTAATAATTTTTTTATTACTGTTATTCTGTTGTTTGGAGGGACATTAAAGAGCCGCTACGGCTCCGTGTGCGGATCCAGGAGCCACATCGGGGGATCTGTGTACCTTCAAGTGAGCAGTGAAGCGTTTTCTGCACGTCATTAAGACGTGGCTTAATAAAACCGAGTTAAATAATCCGTTATTAACACTCATTTGTTGTTGTTACATTTAGAGATGTTCAAATATTGTTTCCCTTTCTGATACCAATTCTAATACTTGGGCTTTGGGTACGGCGAGTACTAATCCTATTATGTTATTTTTATTGTTTATAATAAGAAATTATGCAACTTTTTTCTTTTAATTAACATCAAGGAAAGAATATTAAATAAAGCAATCCAAGAATACAAAAAAAAGAGTAAGGTTTGACATTAGAATATATTGGGGATCCAGATGTGTATTGAAAGCTGATTAATCAGACTTTTTTGAACTGACATTAAACTCATCTATGACAGAGAAGTCTGACTTGCCGGGTCCTGCTCAAGGCTTCTTCCCTCTTAAAGGGGAGTTTTTCTTGCCAGTGTTTGACTGTTTGACTGGTTTTCTTTCCCACTATGGGAGTTTTTACCTGCTGTTGTTTATGTAATAATTGCTCAGGGGTGATGTGGTGATGGGTCTCTGGAAAGCACCTACAGACAACTTGTGTTGTAATAGACGCTATATAAATAAAATTGATATGAATTGAATTGACTTTTTGTTATTCTTGTGGCTTTCTGCATTTATTTGGGAATTGTCTCTCATTTTAGAAAAACAAACTGCTCAGTTTCGTGCAGCTTTCCCTTTGACTTGATAAACTTGTACTTTATTATCTGATGGCTCCTTAACTGAGGTTTCAACATTCCTGCAGTTTTCTGGAGGTTTGTTCCAGATCTGTGGAGCATAAAAGCTGAATGGTGCTTCTCCCTGTTTGGTTCTGGTTCTGGAGACACAGAGCAGACCTGAACCAGAACACCTGAGAGGTCTGGATGGTTGATGTGGTAACTACAAGTCTCTGATGTATTTTGGTCCTAAACCATTCAGTGATTTATAAAGTCTATTCTTTGAGGTACAGGGAGCCAGTGTAAGGACCTCAGAACTGGGCTGATGTGGTCCACTTTCTTAGTTCTAGTGAGAACTCTGGCAGCAGCGTTCTGGATCAGATGTAGCTGTCTGACCTTTCAGGCAGACGTGTGAAGACACTGATAAGATAAACGCATGCATGAGTTTTTCAAGGTCTTGCTGGGACATTAGTCCTTTGATCTTGGAGATGTTCTTCAGCTGATAGAAGGCCAACTTTGAAATTGTTTTAAGTAGCTCTATACAGCAACGTAAGTGCCTCTTCACCTGGGCGCTCAAATCAGGAATTTCAAAATGCATAACTTCTTTTTTCTGGCTTTTAGTTCAACAAAGAAAAACCAGGGTTTTGTTTATTAGAAGAACACAGCATGGGATGGTGCATGGATGCAAATACTCACGACACAATAGTTTCAGTAGTGTATGCGAGTATTTCTGATACTGGTATCTATCAGAACAACTTGAACTGCAGTGTAGGTAACTTGGCAATATACTTCCGAACTAAATTGAATTATACTTTATTTATCCTTTAAGGATTATATTGTTATAGTGTAAATTTCTTAAGAAAAAAGCAAACAATTAGATGAGTATAATTTCTCAAATATTTGGAGAAGTATAGCAGAGAGAAACTTGGTTGAAATATCTAGACATTATAGTGAATGCATTGGAGTAATGTGTTTTTTGGCTGGCGACTGTGCTGATGATGTCACATGCAGCATCAGCCGGTAATGCAGGTGAAATCTCAGTAGATGGCATGGATGGGAACATACAGATGCAGTTTAACATCTGGAATGCAGAGGTTCTCCTTAACAGTAACATGTTCTTGATTACTCCATCTGTGGTTTACAAGCCTCCGGCCCAAAATCTGCTGGTCTTTTAAAAGTCTTTTGTCTTTTTGGATTATCCAGAATCCATGTAGAGAGGTGTTGGGGCATCCTTCTACTGTCTTGTCTCCAAAAACACCTTACTCTTGTTATCTGCTTATCGGCACTTAAAGGTGGTCCTTTTTACTTCTCTGGAATCTCACGCTTCCTATGATCATCAAAACAAAAAAAAAAAGGTTAAATACCTTCTAATTTGCTGTTCTTCTACTGCTCTATATCTTTGACATCTCCTGTTCAACTTGTCAGCATTGTGGATCTCATTCTGGTCATGATCAGGTTTTTTGAAAGCTCATGAAGCTGCTCCCACGTGTAAATATCTTTCTGTTGGCAACTCATCGTTACAAATGTTTAAAAAGCACCTCAAGCCCAGGATCCTTTTGCAGTCAGCAGGAGTTTTTACAAACATATAGAGAATCAGCAACGCCCTGGAGGATGCTTCCTATTGGTTTGCAGCTTTTTGTAAACGTCTTCATTCATGTCCATAAAGGCATGTTTTGATTTGAGATGTTCACAATGAGACAGCTCCCTTCCACGGTGTTCTTGACTTCTGTTGATATTGTGACGAGGTTTTTCTTCAAGACAAGATTTCTTTGACCATCCACTTTAGTTGTCTTCAAGGCGTTTTTATGTTCTTAAGCTCACCAGTTTTTCTTTCCCTTTAAGAATGAACCAAAGTGTTGATTTAGCTGTCTGGAGAATCTCATACTGTTGGATCTTATGGTCTCCAAAAGATAATAGGTTTTATAGTTTTAGATTACGTTTAGTTTAACCTTTGAGAAGTCCTCACATGTTTTAGGGATGTCCTATTATTCCATATGTGTTGGTTTGCTACATAAATTTCCAGAAGTTGAATGCGCTGCTTGCACTTGACAATATATTTCACTGTCTAAAACCACAGTTCTTTTAATCATATGCTTGTACATGTCTTTCTTTTTTTTTTATGGGAAAAGCATACCAACCAAACCCTCAAAATTAACCTCAGGTTTGAAACTTCCTTCAGTGCATGCTCTCTGTGGCTTCCTGGCTCTGAATTACTGACCTGTAAGCCTGCCTCTGGGTAAAAGTGAGGGCTTGACTTAGCCCGAGACATGTCTAAACCCTTTAATTTCATGATGCATGGTTCTTTGTTGTGCACGCAGGATGAGTGGAGCACATTCACAATGTCTTCGTTGAACCATCCCAGTGCCCTCAGCTATCGCTCTCTCATCTAATAACGGTCCTGGTTGATGATAACAGACCGCCGACCCAGAGAAACAATAATTAGGGGTCTCAGGTTAAGGTTGATGAGTCGATGCACAGCTCAGCTGGGATTCACCCCAGCGGTATATAAGGTGGAGCTGAGTATAAAAGAGAGCTGAGTTTGAAAACTTGAGACTGAAGACGAATCAAAAGGTGTCTAGTGAAGGAAAACCGTTGTTTGTGCCTCCGTTCATTAAAGGTATGGAAAGATTTGCATGTTAAGAGTTAAAAGGATGTTGTGTTATTTTGAAACTAGCACACTAAACCATCGGAGGATTATCTTGATATACTTTTTATTGATTCTGGGAGCTCAGCATTTATTTTTCTATTTATCTGTTGACCAAACAATCACTTTATGAATGGGGGGGGGGCAACATTCCTATTAAGTGATAAGAATGTAAACTCCAGTTTATAATGCCTCTCATTATAAAACATAAAAAAATAGAGGATTTGCAGTGTTGGTTATTAGACTGTTGACTAAAGATTAGCATGCCTTTAACACCCTCCAGCAAAGGTTTGTCTCTGCAGCTCATTAAGCTGATTCTAAATCTGTTCAGAAGTCTCTGGAAAGTTGTTGCACCGTGTTAAAGATCCTGAACAAATTTAAAATGCAGTGAGAGAAGCTGAGTTGTGTCCACAGTGGAGATGCATGCCGTCGCCTGCCATCCATGCTGCACACTGCAGGTTTGTTCAATTTTGTGCAGCATTGTGGTGGTCAGAAGTTTAGATCACTATAAACTGGCAAAATGTGGCATAGCCATAATGCAAGATTTCATAATACAGTATTAAATACATACTATTTTGGAAACAGAAGGAGATGTTCATGTGTAAATTTCATCTTGTTGGAGGAGATACATGTCTGCAAGGCAATTTTATTGACATTGCATATTTCAAACAAAGGTAATAAAAAGTATTTTACAAAGTTAAATAATGCATGAGAACACAAATAGCAGGATTAAAATCTATTTACACAAATGAGTAACGAAGATTAGAACATAACATCAGAGTGAAGTAATAGACTAGAGAATTTACTTTAGATATTTAGATTTAGCACTCAATTTTATGGAGTTTCTGCTGGCGCATTGTTGATGTAACAAATGACGTAGGGTACTGGCTCTCTAGTGCTCTCCAGCCAGTGAAAAAGCAAACCAGTTCTTTGTAGAACCTGTTTGGAACTGGAACTGGCTCTAGCACTAGTCCAGCACCAGCACCGATTTTGAGTTGGTGGAAAAGACCTACTGGAGGAAGTCTGTAGAGGTTGAGCAGCAGCAGTCCAAGAATCAAGCCCTGAGGGACTCCACAGCTCACGATGAAGAGCTCAGATTTATACTCGCCCATATGATCCAACCGAGATCTGAACCTGACTACCCTACCCAGTTTCCCACAGTGTCCAACTAAGATCAAGCAGCACCAACAATTAACTAGTAATTGTAGATTATTGAGGGACACAGCTGCTTTTGGAAATATTCTTAGATGGGCATATAAAGGTTGAGGGAAGAGTGCAGTGTGCCCTTGTGGGAAACATTTTAGGCATGATTTGTAGTATATGCATGTAAAAACAACTTTTCTCAGCTTTGATTGACTTAGATGTTCTGCCTGCTGGCATTTTGAGTGCCGTGAGTAAGCGCTAATAAAAGCAGCACTTTTCTATGTGAAAGTGTTGTTTATTTCTCCAGCACGGACCCTTTCACATATTTGCAAACATTAACAAGCTGTGTGGATTTGCAGGAGTCATGGGTTGTCCTGCTGCGTGAGTCATGATTAAACTTGAAAGCAGTCCTGCATGTGCTGTTAAGGAATTTATTTAATTTTTTTTAGTGCCATTAACAGCCTGCCTGGTGACTGAAAGTGCAGAAATAAAATCTCAGGTCGAACAGGACTGTCAGCTGCTTAAGACGGTGACGATGGAAATGTCTCACTTGACAGTGTTCACACACAAGTGTCGGAGCTCTGAGATGTGGCGTTGTGACACTATTAATAAGTGCGCTGCCGGATTATCACTTACATGCTCATTAACTTGCTCGCATTGCCTGGCGATGACGGTGATGACAGCAAATGTAATTTGTGTGTGTCCACTACATTTCCTGGTTTCTATGTTTACATGCAGACTGCTAGTCAAATGTAAAGTAGGATGTGGACAAAGAGAAGAAGAGACGAGCCAGGTAGAATCGACTGTACGACTGCCTCATTTGGGACTGATATTGTTTGCAGCCTGCGTCGCCCTCTTTTTCTGCCCTGCAGTCAGTTCCCTTGATTGCAGTAGAAGACATATTTCCCATTGAGCTGTTGAGGACCATCACTCTCTTTATCTCTGCAGCTACAAATAGGCCTTGGACAGGAACTGTGCCCCACTCCACTAAAACAGACATGGTGACATTGTGTGTGTCTAAGTGCATCCTGACATAGGTCTGACCTGACATGTCAACATTTAAAGGCCGGTTCTGCCTTGTTTTTTGATTTTGGACCTTGGCCATCCGCCCTTACAAAAATGCATCTGCCTGTTTCTGTTTCTGTGGTTTGGATTTTTCTGTGGCCCAGAGCAAAGTAAGGACTTTGTAAGTCACACAAGTTCATGTGTATATTTAGCATTTAGACCAAGTTATAATTATTGCTTTGGAAGCAGCTAAACTGGCAGCTGTTTAACAGCTATTCTTATTTGCTCTGGTTGTGTCTGTATAATCAAGAATGGAGTCCAAACAAAAATACATTTGAATGAGGTCAGCTCTCATGGTGATACTTGGAAGAGAAAAATAAATGTAGAAATGGTGAGATGGATAGTAATTGCTTTTCAACATAAACACATGAGCTAGACGGATGAGTTGAAGGACATATGTTATGCCAGCGGTCTTCAGTCCTGGTCCTCAGGAACCCACTGTCCTGCATGTCTTAGATGCTGCTCTGCTCTAACATACCTGGATCAAATTAGTGGACCACTGACAGACTTGACAAGCTGATGGTGATCAGGCGTGTTAGAACAGAGCAACGTGCAAAACATGCAGAACAGTGGGCCCGCGGACCAGGCTTGAAGAACACTGTATTGTGCAGTTTATTCAAATGTTAACATCATTTTTTGATTTGGTCTTCAAATGCAAAGAAATAGAAATCAATACGTTTGTAGCTGCCTCTGTAAATTCCTTGTTTTCCTCTGACCAGCAGTCCAGAACTCCAGTTACTGAGTTTTCAATCATGTGAGACAAAAAAGCTGCAAATCTGAAAATTTTTTGAAGTTCTTGAAACTTCTTGAGTGATCAGAGCTTTTGTCGTAATGCAGGTATTTCTAAATGAAAAAGTCTTGTCATCTCAGTCATTCATTTAGTGTTTGAACATAGTGAAAATGATGGTCTAAGCTTTTGTTGACGGTTGTAATCTTACTATAATCTGTATTTAGTCACATGTTAGACTTTAACATAGTTACACTTGATTTGTTTGAAGGCAAAGTTTATCCAGGGCATGCCTCTCTTTGTGTTTTGCCCTTGTTTTGTGACTCCTGACTGTTGCCTGACGAACCTTGAAGGGTGAGACACGACTTCGTCTCAGGCAGCTCTTCTGGCCACTGAGGGCAGAGGAGTATTGTTTATTAATCCCTGAAGTACAGGACCAGTGCCGCGTCATGAAGGCTTGGGAAGTACAGCTTTTTTTTTTTGTTTTATTAACCTGGGGTACCCTGGGAAATGTGAAGATATTTGCCCAAGATGACAGCAAGAAAAAAAAAGTTGGTGAAATGTAAATAAAAAATAAAATGGACAAAATATTGTTTAATGCAAATACCTGCGCATCCAGCAGCTTTACCAGGTTCCTTTGAGATGGGGGGGGGGTATTAAATCATATTAAATCTATGACATAACTGGAATTACAAGCAGTTTATAAGTTGTTTGGCATGTCTGTCTGCAGTAAAGGCAGTGCTGAAAGCCTTGCTCAACAGTGTCCTGCGTGGGAAAGTACATTTGGACCCCTCTGACTCGTGGTGGTGGAAGTAAGCTGAGTATTTGGTTTTGTTTCTGTGCACCAGGTGGTGGAAAAAGAGTGTGGTAGTTTCGCTATCTTGCAGCGTACTGTTTTCTTCTGCAAGAGCTGAACTGGATGTTTGCAGCTGCAGTAATTTTCTGTCCGATTATCCTGCCAGACAACCAAATAACCACCTCTTTAAATAGCCGAGGACAAATCAACGGGGAACGCGCTTATTGTACTTGGAGAAAATAAAAGATGAGGGGTTTGCTGGGTGCTGGACTTCTGGCCTGAATGTGTGTGGAGTGGCAGAGAAACTGTGGGGAAAAGCTACGATAGAAAACTCCATCCGGCATCTGCCATTTCAGGTTTCTTCAGTGCCCTTTTTCTTTCCTTTTTTTTTCCCCTCCCAACCAGTGACTTGTATCCTTGATTTTATCTGTCTCCTTCTCATCCACAGTTGACCGCACTCCTGAAGACTCTGCTTTAGTCTTCAGGCATTTCTTCTTCTCGGCACCGTTCCCCTGGCTGCATCTCGGCTCTCAGGTAATCGGCAGGGATCATTCAGCTCTGAGCCTCGGGGCAGGCAGGCTGACTCAGGCTCTCAGGTTGCGAGCTACCAGAATAGGGTTGATAGGAACATTTTTTTACAGTACGGAGATGAATGGGCCCGTTTTAACTCCAGCTTTGCAGTAGGACCTGCAGGGTGCACTGAATGAATCGGTGCTCTGTATCGAAGCAGTATTGAAGAGCATGACAGTTTCCCCGTGTAACATATGTGCTTTAAATTTAATCAGGAATGAAAGGACAAGTATAACCATTTAGCAAGTATGCACTTTTAAAAAAATATATCCTTATTTTTTACCTGTACCACGACCAAACTAACAACCACTCTTATAGCTCCTCCTTTAAGCTCATGCAGTGAGTTGCTGGACTTCATTTCACTCATGTAACTTGTTTTCTGTCGTGGAGTCATTTTATATTCTGTTGGTTGGCTAAGTTTGTTTCTCTTTGGCGAGCCCGAGGCACATAAATGTTCCTCCCCTGTCCAGTCGGCTGTGTCCTTGTCCACACGCGACACAGAAGGAGGCAGACTTCCTTCTGTGCTGTTTTTTTTCTTCTTTTTTTTTTTTTATAGTTTAGAGGACGTGACACAACTTTTAGGAAAAGGGTTGTCGTCTAATTTGAGGAGTGAGTTCTGATTAACTCAGGAGCAAATCTCTTAACCAAATGATCAAGTCATGCTGTATAACATGTATTTTGTTTAGGTTTAGTGTTTTTGTTTTTTAAAGTAGTTCAGCCTTTATTTTTTGTCCATAGGCAACATCCACCTTCTGCTGAAGACGTCATGCTCATCTGGTCCCCTCATGGCCGTGCCAGTAAGACCATCCCCCTGCGCTACTCCCAGGTTCAGCTCCTCCTCTCCCTGGCCGTGCTCCTCTGCCCCGTCGGCCGAGCGGCAGGTCAAGAAGAGAGTCAGACGCAGTCACCTGCCCAGGTGCTTCAGGAGTTGCTGGCTCGCTATGGCGACAACACCACCATCACTGTGCCTCAGCTGCGCTCGCTCCTCGCTGTCCTGAGCCAAGGTCAGAGTGAAAGTGACGGTGACGGCAGCAATGTGCCAGAGACGACTACAACCACACCTCCCAAAGCCAACAGCTCCAGGGTACAACGGCCAAACTTACCTTTATTTTCCGTTTTGACTTAATGCTTTCTTATGCTGTGCTGCAGTTGAATTGAAAAAAGTATCTGCAGTAAGATGCCAATTAAATGTTAGTGCAGGGGACGATAGATCTACGTCAAAATAAACTGAGGCAAGTTCATGGCCTCTGCTTGTAACATTTGAATATTTAGTCGTAAATACATAAATACTGATCCAGTTCTGTGGAAGCAGAGGACATGAACTGTCCCTATATGTCCGTCCGTTGGCAGGCGGCGGATGCAGATGCTTGTACAGCACTTCTTGTTATCCACACTATCCAGGGACTTAAAGCAGCAACTTGTCTGGAAGTATTTCCATTAGCCAGCTGTGCTGATATTAATGACCATTTTGCTGGAGATTTTCTAACACAAAAACTACTTTTATTAACCTTGTTTTGGCCCCACACTAATGTTTCCCCTCTTTACCGTCTCCTCGGCGACCCGTGATGACGAGAGTGGCAGCTGCTGGCGGTGCCGTGGCTACTGTGTGTTCTGTTGTACTTCATCATTGTGGAGAATTGAGTTTAATTTGAAACTCAAAAACCTTCAACATTTTTTCATTTTTTACTGTATTCTGTGTTTTGTAGAGGAGCTTTTTAAATGTGTTTGTGCCTCCAGCGGAGCCTCTGAGCCTCCACGGCACTCTGAAACAGAAGAGTAAATCCAGCTTAAGTTCTGCCTGGGATTTTAAAAAAAAGCTCTGATGCCAGATAGCAGGAATAGTTTGCGTGTTTCCCATACTTAGTGTCATATCTGGTTGATTCACATCTGATCTGGTTTTGGATGGTTTTTCACCAGTCTGAGTGACTGTGCCAGATGGTTCTCTGAAATGGGAACAAGTGCTAAAAGTCTCACGGAGTTTAAACACATGGGAAGTTTCATTTGGCATCAGCATCCTGCTCTTTGTTAGTGTTCATATTCATAAAAAAATCAGCACTTCCTGTGTTTGTGTAGATGGATAACTCGAAACCTGTGCCGTCAGCTCTCTGCTCCCCTCTACGTTTGGCACAAGCTGGCAATCTGCGACATGTTGTCTCACACATGTTACATGTATGTTGTTGAACACGGAGCAAAGACTCTCCATCATGTTACAGTCAAGAAATAAACGCCTTCAGGTGTCATTTTAACTACACCACTACAACCAGCTGCGCCACTTTTGATATATGATATGAA
Organism: Xenentodon cancila; assembly: GCA_014839995.1. Classification (NCBI taxonomy): domain Eukaryota; kingdom Metazoa; phylum Chordata; class Actinopteri; order Beloniformes; family Belonidae; genus Xenentodon; species Xenentodon cancila. Next base: position 10,563,920 of record CM026202.1, on the reverse strand, counting down.
AATGATTGAATATCGCAAAAACATTTTCCTCAAAAGCGGAAATTTTAATAATCTTTTATGCTTATTTGGACCCAAATCGAACGGCGCCGCTTCCTCCTGTCTGTCTCACGCCCGGTGGGACTTACTGGGTTGTTTCTGTTCCCAGTGCTTGCCTGCAGACACGCTGGCCATTTACAGCATCAGTGAGCAGTCACGGCTGGATGGGAAGGGTCTGCAACAGCTGTGCCCCAGCATGCTGCAGCAGCTGGATGCCGGTACCTGCAAGGCGCATAAAGAGGACGAGCTGAAAGGTGACTCCTCCCCCAGGCCCTCGGACGCAGAAGGTGAGCATTGGCACGTTAACGTAAAAGGCGGTCATGTTGAGTGGTTACTTGTACGATGATCTGTTTTGTTGATGTTTTTTGTGTTGGCCTGCTGGTCAGAGTGACTCCACGGCTGACGTTTCAGTTACCGCTGCTCCTCTGTGTGCTCTCGTGTTTTCACCATCACCCTCAGTTCAGAGTTTTGCAATCAGGCCTCAAACACACTCTGACATCAAAGCGGAGCTCTGTCGCCTTCAGAAAGGCCATGACATAAATCCAAAATGATCACGTAAGAGGCAAGTCACAGACTACAGTTCTCAAACGGCTAAAAACTTCTAAACTTTTTTTTTTTGTAATTTTTTTTTTTAGTCCCACAAATTCTGCTTTAGGCAGTAAATTCATTGTCTAGCGTGGATCTAATCCCGGTAAAGACGGTCCAAGAGGGAAGGCTCATGTTTCCCTAACTGTTTATTTGCTGTAACTCGATCCAGACTGCTGACTGCACGAATCCTGAAAGATGGACTTTGGAGCCGCAGAAGGTCGGAACGGTCGGAACCGATGTGAAGTTATTTCAGGTGGAGGGTTCAGTGTGGGATTCTCTTTCGTAAGACTTTTTGTAAGGGAAATTAAAGTGGGATTAAAGACCTGGTAATAACTTGTCATAATCAAGTACAGATTTGTGAAAGTTGTCGGTCCTTAAATCGTTCTAAACGAGGAAATGCATCGTTATTTTTCCTTTCCTCTTAACCGAGCCCGTCTTATCTCTGACAGATGAAGAAGAGATGATCCAGAGCTCCGGCTGTATCTCTCCGCTCACACGTTTGCTTCTTCTTATCAGTGACTCTCCCTCAGCCCGGCCCGTTCTCGTCTGCAGGCAGCTTATGTTGGCTGGAGGGATGTTTATCTTTGAACCTGTGGAAATTTGCCTTCAGCAGAAACACTGATTTAATGAAACTCACACCGATGTGCTCCGATATGTGCACATCAGGTAAACGTTAACGCTGGATTAAACTGGATTTAGATCAGTTGTATCATAAAAAAAATCCAACATGTTCTCTCTTAGCCCCCCTCTTTTATATCTATAACAGTATTCTCACTTAAGTCTGTTGACAACTGTCTTGGTTTTACTTCTTTTTTTTGTTTGTTTGTTTTCTTGTTTTAAAGATGCCAGTCATGCAGTCAGTTTTAAACTCCCAAAAGGCTTTGGGAGATTTGTCTTTAATCTCTGTTTCTGTTTGCTATCTGGTGTTTTCTTTTTTTTATTTGTCCCCTTTGTCTCCCTTTCTTAAACCTGTCAGCATTAAGAGTCATGTAAAATGAACATAAAATATCACTGACCTCCTTAAACACCTTTAGTGTTGCTGCAGACAAAAACAGAGACGCAGAGAATATTGCAAACATTGGATTGTTTTTGTTGTTTTTTTTTTCATGTTTGAAGCTGCTGCAGATGATCTTTAGGTGCAGGAGACTCTGGACAGAAACAACACATCTTATTAAGATGTTTTGAAGTGAAGGTGCCGCGACAGGCTCAGCGGACGTTGAACACAAACCGCTGCAGTCGTATTAATGCTCTAGTTGTCAGAGGTTGTCTTTTTTTTTGTTTCTTTTCTTCTTACCTTGTTTGTCTTTCAGCAGGTTCTGCTTAAAGCACCGTTTTCTGCCTTTTGTTTTTCTTCTCCTCAACCTTTAAAAGCGATCAGTTTGCACCTTCTGTTGTATTAAGTTGGAACATTGAAGTAAATTTACTGTGTTTCACAGTTAAAGCAGCACGAATGAACTTCTACACTATCAGCTCACAGTTGCCTCTAGTCTGAGTCTGGTTTAAAGGGCTGAGGCACAGAAATGTGATCGGGGCTCCTCTTGTTTTCTCTTCGTTGTTATTCTCTCGGGTCTCGGCGTTGCCTCTGCCGTGTCCTCTGTGGCTCCGTGAACTAATGCGGGCTCATTGTTGTTGACGTGTGACCTGGATTCGTGAAGATAAACGCAGCCATCACAGAGACGACCTGGACGGGAGTCCAGTCTCTCTGGCCGGGTTTTGACCACAGCGGGGACTGTAAGAGCTGGGAGACGTTTCTCATCAGTAATTTCACATTCCTCATAATTAAATGTTGTTCTTCATTCTCTCTTTTTGATCTCCTTTTCCTGCTCTAATCAACTCGCCTTCAGCAGGAGGGCCCCCCCGTATGATCCAGGTCCTGATCCAGGTTTCTTCCCTCCTCTGTGTGTTTTTAAGGTTTTTCTCCCACTAGGGGAGTTTTACCTGCTGCTGGTTCCTGGTGCAGAGATCGAGCTCAGCCCTGCATTCATTGGACGACTACTTCTACTTCCCTCCTAATGGCACAGGGGTCAGGTTCTGGGTCTCTGGGAAGATCCTAGAGACAATTTTGAATTGTACTAGACGATATTTAAATAAAATTGAAGTCAATTAAATGAAACCTATTATATCATGAGTAAATGCCTTTGTGCTGCTTTAACAAAAACAAAAAAGCCCCTAGAAGTCATGAGTTTTATCTTCTGACCCACATGCAGAGTCCCAAAGCCCAGGTTGGAAACAAGGCATCTTTGTGTATAAAAATATATTGTTTTTTTTGTTTTTCCCTTCACCATTGCTGAAATGCATCACTTAAAATGTATGTCAAATGGTAACATCAAAAATCCCATTTCAGTTGTTGTGGATGTTGTTTTTTTTTTAATGCTCTAGGTTTGGTACGGTATCAATCAGCTGGAAGGTGCAGTCTGCACTCTGATGCACTCGTGCACACGATGCTCGGAGCTCCGTTTCTAACCGTTTCTAACCGATCTTTATTCCAACTCCAGTGTGGGGTTTTTCTTTCTTGAGTGTGACGGTGATCAGTGCCTTCTCCCTCACTGGGGTCTTCATCGTACCGCTGATGAAGACGCGCTGTATGAAACACGCGCTCCCCTTTTTCATCGCTCTTGCCGTCGGCACGCTGTTCTCCACTGCCATCCTGCAGCTCTTGCCTGAGGTTTGCCATCCAGCCTTTCATAAATATATTTACATTCTTCCACACTGAAACTGAAAGTTGAAAGCTTTGTCACAGAAAAAAAAAAACAGAACAAAGAAGCTGCTTCTTCGGCCAGTCCAGAGCTCAGACCTCCTTCCTCTTCCTTCCTTTGTTTTCGGTCCGTGTTTATTTTGGGCTATAATCAACATTGTAGAATCTCTGTGGTTTTCACGAGGAATGTGGGTTCCTGGTGCTGAGATGGAGCTCAGCCCTGCATTTATTGGACGACTTCTACTTCCCTCCTTGCTGCTGCAGCATCTAACACAGGACGCTTGTTTTTTGCTTTTGGATACATGAATTCCAGTTTTTGTTCGATGACCCTGGAAAACTCCAGCATCTTTGGAATGGACATGTAACCCCGCATTAGCATTTGTCCTGCTGCTTTCCTGCACTTTGTGTCTGTAGCCTCAAGGCTTCGAGGCTACAACATCAGTGCAGACACCTGAGTAGACTGGGATTGTGTGTGTGTGTGTGTGTGTGTGTGTGTGTGTGTGTGTGTGTGTGTGTGTGTGTGTGTGTGTGTGTGTGTGTGTTTGTGCGTGTGTGTGTGTAATTTCATCCTACTTACTTCCTCACCGATCAAAATAATGACTGGGTTTTAAAAACAGCAAATTATTACCTTGAAATGAAGGTGGTTTCAGGTCTCTTAATTGATTTTTAGAGAATAAACAGCCTCTTTCCTCTTGAAGGTCTCACAGGCATCCCTTTCTTTTTTTTCTTTTATCTCAGGTTGGTTTTTATCAATTCTTCCTTTCTTTTCCAGGGAGCTGATCGGTTGATGTTCACATTTCCTTTCTTTTTTTTTTCAGTCTAACGAGTTCATCCCTAAACTAACCACATGTTTTTCTCTTCTTTACGGCCTCCTCTGTCCTCTCCGGTGATCAGTGTGGGGTTATGGGATCCTGTGTGTGACACTGATCTCTCTCTGTTCGCTGATGGGGGCGAGCGTGGTGCCCTTCATGAAGAAAACCTTTTACAAGCGACTGCTGCTCTACTTCATAGCCCTGGCCATTGGCACGCTCTACTCCAACGCCCTCTTTCAACTCATCCCAGAGGTAGTGTTGACGCTGTCGTGACTCGATTAGCTGCAGCTCCCCAATGGTGCCTCAGGGTCTTTATGTGGCTAAGAATACTGATTTTTTTTTTTTTTTTTTTTTTTTAAAGAAAAAAACATGCATGGGGTATGTTTGATTAATTCAATCGGGCTGAAATTTCACAGTTCTTCATGTGAAATAACAACAAATTAGAAAAATTCATAAAAGACCAAACACTTATATTGCAGATCAAACCTAAAAACTGAATCAGAACTACACAAAAACTAGTTATGAATAAGTTCAGTCAACTCTGCATTAGTTAAGTTTGCGCAAACCTTTCAACTACACAGCATTTAAACCACAATAATAATGTAGAAAAACAGGCAATAATAAGAATATAAATAAATGCCTGCATGTCTGCAGAGCTGGTTTGGTAAAGAATTATGGACCGCATAACACAAGGACCAAAGTCCTGTATTTTAAGAAAAAAGATGCTGCTGAAGCAGGAAATCCGGGAGAACCAAAAATTAGATGTAAATCAACTTTAGGATTTACAGAACTGCACAGAAGTGTTGACGCACAGAAGGAATGAAGAAGTCGGACCAGAACAGAGACCACAGGCAAGGAGGGAACTTTCACCGGGACTCGTGAAACTGTGATTAAACTAAACATACAAACACAAAACAGAAGTGTTACCAGAAAAATCTAAAGACTACTGACTAAAACTTGGAAAATACAAAAAACGTGACATTGTGTGGCTTTTCTGTCTTTAACGGAAAAACACCAACACATTTTGTAATTTCGCTACACTAATGTGTAGATCTTAATTTCTAACATTCCCAGTAAATCCCAATAAGTATTTCTGAATCTATCAAAATAAAAGATTTTTTATTTTTTAAAAATGGTTTTAAATGGTCTCTGCCTTCAGGGGTGAGAGATCATAGCTCATGTTTGTCACCGTCATTTTACAGCACAATGTGTCTTTCTACACAAATTTCAGTTTTATTTGCTGAAGTTTGGTTGACGTGAACACCCCCATGAAGGAATCCAGCCCTTGTTCCCAGACTGCACCTAACCCACAACGCTGTCAAATATCTCGGCCAACACAGCCGTCATAATTAGGTTCACAGCCGCGACGCTGAGCTGCTCTGAAACTCGCTTCGTTCAAAAGCTTTGCAGCGCTGTGAGCCTGAAGCCCGTCTTCCCCGCCTGCGTCTGCAGGAAAAGGATGATTGTTTGACCGCAGTCTCTTGTGAAATATCTACAAAAACATGCATTTTAGGAGGATGTTGAATTAGTTGTTCTTGTATTTGTAAAACAAAAATGAAAACTCTGAAAAGACATTCAGCTGGGTGACAAAAACAGCTTGTGATAGAAACGTTCAGGACAAAGTTTCAAACCAAACGCTTCACCAACCACTCATCATTCACTTATAAAACTTTCAGAATCATGTTTCCTAATAACTCAGAAAAAAGGTTATTATTTAAAATCATCACAAACTAACGTCTTGTTCCTGCGGGGCAGGCCTTCGGTTTCGACCCCATGGTGGACTTCTACGTATCCAAGTCTGCAGTGGTGTTCGGAGGCTTCTACCTCTTCTTCTTCACTGAAAAAGTCCTCAAGGTTCTTCTCAAGCAAAAACACGGGGTAAGTTCACAGAGCACAGACATGACACCGCTCTTGTTTTGTTTTATGATCTGAAGGTGCTGGTGAGGAAAAGCTGCCTTCAGGCGCTGTGAGAGGAAACTGGTTTTTTATATTTATAGGTGGAAGGTTTCCAATACAGGTTTTTCTTTGCAATATTTAGGTTAGATATTAGGCTTATGCCAATGTAGGAGTAATGGAAATGCATCTAGAGACTAATGCCCAATTCCCTCTGGATTAAATAATTTGTAATAATCACAGAGGGCGTCTGATTTTAATGCACCCTGTTTCTAAAGTAAAAGTTTCACTGCAAATTTCCCATCGTACACTGCAAACGTGCGGGTGATGAGATCATCCGCATCCCGTATGAATGCACATGTCAATAATTCGGTGACGTGTGAGCAGGAATCTTGATGAAAAACAAAATCCTCTCATCACCTTTTCTGCTTCTGTCTCGGCGTAATTATGTCAGATGCTGAACATCGTGTGATTTAAAAAAAAGTTTAAAAAAAGTTTTTTTAAATTATGGCTTATATCTATTTTTATACGGCACAGATCTAACCTGCTTTATTACGTACATATAGAGGTACGCACAGCAACGGTGGGTTCATTTGGTTGTTCCTCTACACAGCTGCTTGTGTCAGTGTGTAAAGTGCAGCTGAGTTTTCTGCTCACTGATTTATAAAACAGCTGCTTCCATCACTGCACCACAGTTGATAGACTGATTATTTTTATTAGTGTCATTATTATTATTATTATTATTATTATTATTTTAAGTGGAGAAATTAACAACAGTTTTCAAAATAGTTTTCAAATCTCTCAGTGATTCGCCCAAGTGGGAAACTGTCACTTGGGCGACCGGACCGCGGTGATCGGTGCCTGGCTGGTGTCCAAGCAGCACGCTGGAGCACAGATCCTCCTCGTGATCTTCATGACCCTCCTTGTGATCTTCATGACCCTCCTCGTGATCTCGTCCTCCTCATTCGATCTCTCGTGAACAGAAGCGTTTTCTGTCTAGCGTGCAGATATTTCCGCCACGTTCGTTTGGCGGCGGCGGCGCAGTCGTCATCATGGCTGTGATCTCTGAGATCCGCCAGGTTTTTACTAAACGAGTTTCATGATGTCTTGTAACAATGAAATGAGGCTAAAGTTCACTGAATCAAACTGATAAATATTTTTTGTGTTGTGAATGAGAAAACATCTTTATTTTTACAACATTCAAACGTGCTGCTCTCAGCTCATCTCTATTTGAACTGCTCCGTTCACATGCATTTCTATCACTAATATTTTTATCAATCATTTTCCTTCACCCCTCATATGGAAGACCAAACATTTCCTCTCATCAGTTGATGACGTTAAAGTAATTCTCTGAACTGGTTTTATCTGTTCGTCGTAGCTGGTTCAACTGGTTAGTTGAGGTTCTGGTATTTCATGGACATAAACACAAAAATGTTGATCTACATTTTCAGAAGATGATGCAAAGATAATTATACTCCACGCCTTGTTTGCTTTGACTTTGTTTTATTAGGGTGTTGCCTCTTGTTTCCAGGGGCGTCTGCAGTCATCAGCAGGTCTCAGTTAGAGCTGATGGAGCTTCTCGTACGCCGCATCCAGAGGAGTTTCCTGATCTCCGTCCTATAGTGACGTGGCAGATTTTTGTATAATGTTTTACAGCTGAAAATTCTTGATGCGTTTTAGAAAATCTTTGGATTTAAAGGGTGATTTATCACATAGATCTGTTTTCTCCGAGCTCCATTTAAGATCTACTCACTTTCCTAATAACAGCACTGTTTTACTGTTTTATTCTGAAGACATTTTTTTTAATGCCAATCCTTGAACTAGTCTTGATATGGAAAAAAAAATAAACAACAAACAAAAACTGAATGCAGCAACGCATAAATGTAGAGGTTAATTCACAAAAAGCAGCAGTTGGAAGTGCAGGCTGGAGATTCTGGCACAGTTGCTCCACCTCATGGTGGCTCAGAGTCCTGAGGTTCCTTACTGCTTGGTGAGGTCCTAACGAGCATCCTAACGACTATCCTAATGAGCAGCCTGACGAGCATCTGACCCTCAGTCTCCTGATCCTGTTTCACTCTTTAATCTAGTTTGATCTAGAAGAATTAGGATGGCAGGCCAGGCCCCTCCAGCTGGGCTTTTCACAGTATTTTCTTCTTTCGTACCTCATGTGGTACGAAATTGTGTTGTTTTTTTTTTTTTTGTTGTTTTTTTTAATCTACTGTCTTGGGAGCTACTCAGAGGTTGATTATTTCAAGAAAAACCTAAATGTACTGAGACTCTCTTCAGTAAAAAGCAACAAATCCTGACTGAGGTCCTTCATGGTTCTAAATTGGACTGGTTTTTGTTTTTCCCAGAGTTTATCAGCATTACATTGATATGAAAAAAGCAGATGGGAATATTCTTGGCTGTTTTTCTCATCTGCCCTTGCAAGTCGAGCTTAAAGTTGTGTTGTTTGATGTGCTGGTGTTGCATCTGTCGTATTGGTCACGGTTCCTCCGTCTCTCAGAGCCACGGACACAGTCACTACTCCGCTGCGGATCAATACTCGACGCCGGACAGGGAAGTGGAGGAGGGTGAGAAGGAGAAGCTGCAACAGAACGGAGAAGCCAGCAGTCTGGCTCAGGCCAAAGTGGACGCTGGAGAGGGGGAGCTGATGCTCAGCCCGGCGGAGACGCCACAGGTAACGCTTGCTGCGGTCAGCTTATCGAAGCCGACCTTTGTACAACACTGGAATAATGTGGAGACGCTGCCAGATGATAATAACATCTGGAAAGGAACGCTGGATAGAAACTCTGATTTGTAAAGACATTAATGTTGATGTTTTCTGCCCACAAGTCTTCACCTGTGTCTCGATTCTTTCAGGACTCCCAGATCTCGGACAGTGGCGGGGCGTCCGGCAGGCATGGCGGCGGCTGCTACTGGCTGAAGGGGACCGCCTACTCCAACATCGGCACGCTGGCCTGGATGATCACGCTGAGTGACGGTCTGCATAACTTCATTGACGGTTTGGCTATCGGCGCCTCCTTCACGGCCTCCGTCTTCCAGGGCATCAGCACCTCCGTGGCCATCCTGTGTGAGGAGTTCCCTCATGAGCTGGGTGAGTCAGCAGCTCTTCACTCAACATTTAGTGGGCTCGTTGTGGCACTGATGCTCTTGATTTTGTGTCTTTGTCACCAGGAGATTTTGTGATTCTGCTCAACGCTGGCATGAGCATACAGCAGGCTCTGTTCTTCAACTTCCTGTCTGCCTGCTGCTGCTACCTGGGCATGGGATTTGGCATTCTGGCGGGCAACAGCTTCTCCCCCAACTGGATCTTTGCTCTTGCAGGAGGAATGTTCCTCTACATTGCTCTGGCAGACATGGTCAGTGGTTGTGAATTATGGGAAGAGGTGGCTGAGAGCTCGACATGACATGACATGACATGACATGACATGACATGACATGACATGACATGACATGACATGACATGACCTAAATTTCACAGTATGCATGTCTACTCAAGTTGTCAAATATGGTTATTTGCCCAGTAAAGGGTTTAGGGAGCAGAGCCAGAAGGGTCTAAACTTTGAAAAGAGCAAGAAGTCCATCACTAGAAAGTCTCACGGATGTGTTGGAAGTAGAGCAGGAAGGAGGGAGGCGGGGTTACAGGCCACTGATGTAATTACGTAAATCACACCACATGTTGTTAGATGGCCAGCAGTACATGGGAAGTTATGTCTTTGTAAATTAACCTAATTAGAAGTACATTAATCTAATCCTACCACTGTTGTCAAAGAAGGCTGATTGTCCCACTTAGCAACAGTAACTAAGGGGGGGCGGGACTTACTGACAGGTCAGTTGATGCTGTTTTGAACAAAAAAGGTGGTAAAATATTTAAAACTTATTTTTTTGAAAGCATTCCTGCTTTATGATGATGTTACGTGAGTAAAACTACGTATGTAAAATAGCTACAGCCTCAGAAGTGTAATAGTCCTTCTCTGTGTCTGTTTACACGTCTCAGTTTCCAGAGATGAACGAAGTCAGTCGAGAGGAAGAGGACGCTGGCGGCAGCAGGTTCCTCATCACCTTCGCCATCCAGAATGCTGGCCTCCTGACGGGCTTCTCCATCATGCTCCTTCTCACCACGTATTCAGGACAAATACAGCTGGAGTAGCACCGGACTCCTCCCGTCGGCGCCGGCTCTGACTGCTGGAGCAGCGCCCGACTCCTCCCGTCGGCGCCGGCTCTGACTGCTGGAGCAGCGCCCGACTCCTCCCGTCGGCGCCGGCTCTGACTGCTGGAGCAGCGTCCGACTCCTCCCGTCGGCGCCGGCTCTGACCAGCACTGGAATAAACTGTTAGAAGAGGAACCTTAATGGAGGACAGTTCAACCATCTTTCTCCTGACCTTCACAGAGCTTTTGGGGAATTAAGCTGTGCGGCGGGAACGCACAGTGATCTGAATATGTTAGAGCGCTGCTCTCGGGCAGTGTTGACACGCAGTAGATTTGCACTGGTTGGCAGCCTTCTTTTGTCGTGGCGTTTCAGCTCAAATTTAAAACATCAGCTGTCAGTAAAGACGAGTTGATATCGGCCACATCTCAGTCATCTCTTTTATTCTTGTTCTTGATTGTTCTGCCTCGCCGTGTCCTTCTGTCAGTCATCTCTTCTTCATCTCTTCTGTCCCCGGACGCCATCGAAACCCCCCCCCCTGAGAATCAGCAACACGCAGAATATGTCTGTCATTAACCATCTGTGAAAGCAAAGTCGGGGAGCTGCGTTACGAACGTCTCTTTCATCTTTCCATTCCATCCCCCCAAAAAAAAAAAAATCTTTAAGGACCTCGACCGAAGTTATTCTTAACTGATTCCCAGCTGGACTTAATTATCCGTTGGTTGATTTTATATTTTTGTACTCATTGCAAAGAAAGAAAAACATGTGAAAATGACTAAAGGCCGAATGTGGCCAGAACTTTGAACGGTGAAGGGCTACACAGCGGTGTTCGGAAGTGTACACGTCCCGTTTCTCTGTATGGACTCGCCTACATGCAGTCGGTAGCTCCTAATGAATCCCACGTCGGACATGTGAAGCATCCAACGTTTGGTTTTAGATGCTTTATCCACCCTCGCAGCATTTCTCTGTAGTTTACCATCCGTGCCCTTCATTAACATAGAGATAAATAGTTCTAGCTTTTTTATAACTTGTATTGTCAAACTTAAAGTGCAAATCTTTTCTCTTCACCCATCCTTTAGATTCCTTTCCCCCCAGAATTATCAATAATTTTAATAATTTTCACACGTTTTACCTGAATACTGTAAGCTGAATCATTCAAACACGCACATTTTGCCTTCCATATCAGGTGCAAAACATTTTATATTTAGCATTTTGTTTCCTAAGTTGTAATGAAAAACATCAATTTCCAACCAAAGTTTCCATTGGTTATGTTTTGGGATATTTCAGAGTTAAATCAACTTAAATCTATTATTAGATGGTAAGTAGTGTAAACCTTTGCTAGAGGCCAAAACAGTCCGAATCAAAGCAGTTCAGAGTTGTGATGAATTTGCGGGAGAATGGTAGTTAGTGTTAATATAGCACTGGGGAAATGGCGTTACAACAAAGTTAGTTGCCATTTAAAGCCTCTGAAAAGATTTAAAAATCTCATTTCATGTGATTGTGGATAGAGTCCCTGCAGACGAACTGAGGTTATTATAACTGTATACGTGTACAGAAAGAGCATAAAAGGACCGTTTGTACAGGAAACTGTCCAGTTGCTGCCACGAGTTCACGCAGGTCCACTACTGATGTTATAAAACTGCTGTCAAATATAGACGCAAAAGTAATCGAGTTAATGACTTCTGCTGCTCATACTGGCCTAGTTCATCTTAAATATCCAAGTACTGATCCAATTCCATGAGAGCAGAGCCCATGAACTCTCCTGCATTTGCATCTGCAGACAAGCGTTTGTGCAACATCTGGACTGATGACAAGCCGACAGGAGCTGGAAGGTAAAAGAAGAACAAATGGTCCTCTTTATGCACGACTCTGCACAGACAAAGTTAAAATGACCTCGGTCAACTTTTAAAAAAAATCTTATTCAACATTAATTGTGATTTTGTTGCAGATAATTGTTTAATCTGTTCCAACTCAAAACTGCTTTGATTCAAGCTGTTTTAATGGGATTAAAATTAATTTTTAGTAATTTGTTGCACACTTGCTCATCAAATATAATCTGCAAGTATTTGCCGCAAATAAATACTACTAGACAAATAGTACTTTTAAACATCTCTAACCTCTGTAGTGTTCGTGTGTTTAGGATATTAAAGGATATGGTTGTGAGTCGGAGAAGAATCTCCCAAAACCTCAGGTGGTTCGGATGTCCACATAACTTTGGTCTTGGAGCGTGATTTAAATATGAGAGGAACCAGTGAACGGCGGTTTGTGATGTGAGATACTAGTTAGTTATCGGGAGGTTCATGAAACCAGCCGCTGGTGTTTGTTTTTATTTTCTGGTGACCAGTTTTGAGCTTCAGCACCGCTGGGACCTGTGAGCTGCCGTCGGTAAATGAGTTCGGCGTTCACACGGACTCTGAGCCTCAGTGATCCAACACCACAGGCTACAGACTATCCTTAGTCAACGTGAGTGTAAATCAGAGCTTTAGTTCTTATTTATCAGTGACAGACACTTGAGCCGTCATGTTAATTTCTTCTGCTCCTGGATGTTGAAGGCAATCCATTGAAACGTACCATGTGGTATAGTGTTACTGCTGCTTACCATGTGTGATTTCTGGGATTATTTATTATTGTTTAAGCCATAAAATATTTATTTTATGATTTACAACCCAAGACATTAAAATCTGAAAAAAAATCCAGTCTTTTTGTTTAATCTTTGTGTTAGTTGTAGGGTTAGAAAAAATGGAACAGCTGACACGATGCATAATTAAAATCGTAAAGCTTTGCACATTTTGATGGTATTTTAAAACTGTTCTTGATCCAAAGCTTAAACGTGAGCAAATCATATCCAGCCAGTTCATGATTCGCTGAACTTCAGATGATGAATTCAGGTGGCAATAAAACTGATGTGATTTGGGACAAAAAGACTCGTTCAAACAGAAGCTGTTTCAGTGTTGAGCAGCCACGCTGACAGAATATGAACTTTCCAGATGTTTTCATGATTCCGATGCTTTCTCATACCTGTTATGGATCAGTATCGTGCTTAATGTATTCTGTTGGTAAGCCTTGTCTGTGACACTGACTACTTTCTTTTGTTTTTATAAACATTATTTTCCAAGAAGATCATGTCTGCAGTTTCATTACTGATTGTGCAAAAGTCTTCAGTTGAATTAATTTAGCAGATAAACCTTTTGGAGCAGATAACGAGTTAAATGTTTGATTTCCCTGTGGATTTGTTGGAGATTATTCCTTATATATATATACCGGATGGATGACAGAGTCCTTACCTGAGTGTGGAGTCCTGCTGAGTTGTGTATTTGAGCTCCACTGACATCTACAAGTGTCTCCCTTCACATGTGTGTAAAGAAGATAGAAATATAAATATAGAAAGCAAGCCCGTTACAGCCAGTGTTTGGTTTGTTCCCGCTTGTACCTGGGCAAGCCAGACTGACTGCAGGTGCCAGCTGGAAGGGTCCTGAAGTGGGCTGCTGTGGCTCCCAGCTTTTGCAGGGGATCCACACCAGACGTCCTGTAAAACAACAGGACCTCCAGTTTCATAAGTTTCAGTGGCAAAATCAGAAATAACAACCGTGCTCGGCTCAAGCTGCCTGTTCATAGCCGAGATTCATCCTCGGACCCTTCCAGACCAACCCACTGTTAGTAAAATTAACAAAGTCAGCATATAAATAGACACAGCTTTGAATGTGAAAGCGATAGTCCACTATTTTGTTACATCACCCTTCGTTTTTATTGTACTTTTAATATTTTGAGTGAGGTTTAATTGAACTCAGATTTTAAATAGCTCAACTGTTTGTTTTATTTTTTTTTGGGTTGTCGTTAGTTGATTCTTCCACGAGGGGGTGGGCTAGGGGCCCATGAAGACGACCAAAGGCGGGTTTACGTGCCGCGTCACGCCAGCCACGTAAAGAAAACACTGAACGTCATTTCCTGTCTAGCGCAGGTGCATAGCAAGCGTCTGGAAACAGAAACTGAAGAAGCTGTTTCAACTTTGACGCGATGGCCTGAAGGACTCAAAGACTGTCACGTTAAAACGTAAGCCCCCGTTTTTGAGTTCCCTCCTGTGCTGTTATTGGTGATGAGTCGGGGCCGGACGTGTTTCAACTTCTCGGTCGGTTTCGCCACGTTTAGGCTCACTGGCTGCGGTTGGAGTTGGCAGCTAACAGCTCACATCAGGATTTCAACTGTTTTTCTAGTAAAATGTCGACCAAGTAACTTCACGTCGGCGGTTCGAATCCGCTCCGACGGCCGGTCGTTAACGTGCCGGTGCTTTACTGGCTCATGTTGACTTGATAAATGACCAAACTGGGAGTTTCTAGGCGAATTTTGTCGCTTAATAAACCGCAGAGTTGACCCTTAAGCTCTGTTGTTAATGATCAAATCAAATAAAAGTTCTAGTTTATATAGTTGGATAATCTTTTTAATTCGTGTTTCAGTCAGAAGCTCGGCTCATTAGCTGCTGAAATATCAGCATTTTTGCAGCAAGTAATATGATTACTCAACGTTGCATTTGAATAACTTCTGTATTCTTATATAAGCAATTAACTGAGCACATATTGGATAAGTTAACATGTTAGGTAATCCACAGCTTTGCAGAAACGGTTCACTAAACGTTACCCGGAAGTGACAGAGGGCCAGACTACCTCTAACTAGACTTAACTGTTTGACCAGAAACTGCTCCATATGTAATGGTTTTTAAAACGCTTTACCACCGAGCCAGGGCAGTTTCTTAACTGGAGAAATTAAATGGTGACAATGTACTTGACTGAGAGACATAAATTGGGCCGATACGTGAGGTTGCTTCATAACCGGTGTTTTGGACAGCAAGTGTTTGTTATTTTTCTTCTCCAAACTGGGACCCGTCTGGTTGCCTGGAGACCCCTCTTCAGGTCTGTCAGGACATGGCGAAGATGCTGCTGGGCACTTTTTGATTTCTGGAAGTAATTAAAGAAACGACACCACCAGCAACTGAAGCGGTCAGCTGCCTTCTTTGTATAACAGGAGTCCAGTTTTATATACTAACGAATGCCGTAGCCATCATGACACGTTTTCTAACTTGCTGATTCCATCATCGTGTCGCTCCTCAACAGTGCCGACTTTGAACATGGTCCTGTTCTGACTGATTTTATTGACTGGTGTGAATCATCCTTTTTAGAAATGAATGTGGGAGAAACTAAATAGATGGGTAATGATTTAAAAGCTGAACCTCTGACTCTGGCCTTTCCTGTCCTACGCAGCAGTGTGTGCGTGTGTGTGTGTGTGTGTGTGTGTATATATATATATATATATATATATATATATATATATATATATATATATATATATATATATATATATATATATATATATATATAAAAGATATCTTGGTACAGTAATCAACAGCTAATTGTATTTTGAGCCCAAGTAGACGCGGTGTGCAATAAGACAGGCCAGCGTTTGATTTGAACCGAGCCGTCCTTCATGGAGGGATTTTGGCATCCTGCCTTCAGGTCGCTGATGCGGTTTATCGAAGTGCAGAGCAAAAAGCTTTAACACTTAATTTCTTCCTGCTCGAATCAGCCTGCTGAATGATGCACATTGACAGTTACTTTATTTATTAGTTGTTATTGTTTGCATTGTTTACGGGTGTATGTGCGTGCTACTGGCTGCAAAGCAAACTGCCCTTCGAGGATCATAAAGATACCTTGAAACGTGGACTTTTCTGTCATTTTGCAGTTATTATTCAGAGCAAACGTGAGGGAGGAGCCATGGCGTGCGCTCGAGTGCCTCTGGATGAGCAGCAGGTGACTGAGCCTGGCCCACTGGGAAAGGAGCGCACCCTTCCTGCACTGGTGAGTCATTCCAGATGTGGCGCTGTGGAAATATTCCATTCCTCCATTTCTCTCAAGGAGCGTTTTGTGAAACTGTGACCGTGTCCTTGCTGTCCCCATCCAGCACCCGGACAGGAAAGAGGAGCGCTGCTTCGTGCCTTACAAACCTCCACCTGAAGACAGCTCTCCCGCTGAGGTGGAGCAGTTTTTGGAACATGCCAAATTCATCACAGAGGATCTGGATTGGCTTCTCGCGCTGCCTCACGACAAGTTCTGGTGTCAGGTAAAAGACCATTGAGATGTCAGCAGGTGGGGGGGGTGGAGAAATGCAATCGGAGCAAAATCCTGCCCAAAACATTACAGGATGTAAATCTTCTCTGCTGTGATCTATCTCTCCAACCAGGTGGTGTTTGACGAGTCTCTGCAGCGGTGCCTCGACTCGTTCCTCCATCACGCTCCTCGCAGCCTTGATCTCGCCACCCTCCCCCCCTCCCCGGCGGTGGCTGACATGCAGCGCTCCGTCCACAGGGCCGTTTTCCTGACCTTCCTCAGGATGGCCACTCATAAGGAATCCAAGGTAGGAGCTGTACTTCTGTGTAATCGTGTGGAGGGACTAATGAACCTTTGTTTGCCTTTCTTCGTTAATGTCCCTGTTTCCCTCAGGAGAACTTCTTCACCCCAGCTGTGTTTGGAGAAATCATCTACGATAACTTCCTGTTTGACATTCCCAAAATTTTGGATCTGTGTGTGCTTTTTGGAAAGGGCAACAGCCAGCTGCTGCATAAAATGATCGGTTAGTTTGAACTTAGACTTGATCTGTAATTGAAGTCCCGTTTTAGTATCTAACTTCCTTAATGACGTCGTTTCAGAGAACATTTTCACCCAGCAGCCATCCTACTACAGCGACCTGGATGAGACGGTACCCACTGTGCTGCAGGTAAGATTTGGAGGCCAGGTTTATGTGTTTTGGTAAGATATCAGTGATGAATGCTTGTCATGTTTTAAAGAAGTAATTATATTCTTATTTTGTTCATCAACTTCAGGTGTTTGACACCATCCTGGACAAGTTTGGTCTTCAGTGTGAAAGAACCGCCGCCATGGAGCCGATGAAGCTGAATGCACACAAACAGCCCACTGCCATGACTATGAGCCAACAGGTTACGTGCACGCACATGCACACGCTAGTGTCATTCAGACACATACATGTTCAGGATGGGCCCAAATACATTTTTATTAGCTCTGGAGCTTCAACAGAAGATTACAAAGATGTAAAATGCTCCAGATGAATATGTAAATGAATGCCGTGCACACTCCTGAGACGAGCATGAGCGTGAACGAGTGCAAGACTGACAAATGAGTGCATAATAGAAATTTGATGGCTGGAAAGCAACTTGCATGCCCATGCAGGGTGGAACAAAATTTTATTTTCTAGAAATGAATGCAAATTCTAGTTTACCAAAATCTCCCCCTGGATGGTGTCGGGATGCTTCAGAAGATACATGATGGGTGATGTAGCAGGACGGTGACCTTCACATGGAAGTAAATCCACCTCACGATGGCTTGAAGAAAAAAAAATTCACCTTTTGGAGCGGAGAAGTCCAGTTGGAGCGCAGACCTGAACCACGGAGAAATGACCTGTGGAGTAACCCTCAGAGAGCCGCTCACACCAGAGATCCTGCAAATGTGCCTGAGCTGCAGCAGTTCTGGAGAGAGGAATGATCCTGAATTCCTCCGGAGCGCTGGGGAACGTTGTGCAGCTCTGGTTCAGAGATACTGGACAGTCATAGCTTTTAAAGGAAGGTTCCAGCAACTTTAATTCTGACTTTGTTCCCTTCGGCAGGGTTCAGGTCTGCGTGTTTAAACCTCAAACAAATTGTGTCTGTGTATCTTTGTGACTTAGATGAAGATCAAATCATATCTTATGGGAAATGATGCAGATAACCACTTACTTCCAAAGCGCCCAGGTTGTTTCTGTAGCCACTGCACATCAGGAAACACGTGCACTTGAGAATACAGACATCTGCATCAGGAGGTCTGGTCTTCACTTCTTAACAGTAATAAAGTGACACGGTGAGACGGGTGGAGAGCAGTCGGTGTTCCTCTGGAGCATTTGTAGCTCTGTACTCTTTTCTTTGGACATGTTAGTTTCGGTCATCAGTAAATGGTGATCGGATCAAACACACAGAATAAACTGCTGGACTTGACTCGGAGACAAAATGTAATGTTTTCTTCAGGGTATTTCCAGATTCCACAGCTTTACCGTGTCGTCAAATTCATGTTTCCCCGGAGAGTTTAGAAACTGGGCTCTCACATTTATGCCTTTTTTAAAAATGTGTTATTTTCTCTTCTAGGAGCTCGTAGATCTTATTTTGTACCTGTGCGACTCGACCACCACCATCCATGCCTTCCTGGACATCTTTCCTGCAGCCTGCTCCAGCTTCCACTCCCACGGCTTCCTCGGCAGGTGGGCGGATGAAGGCCGCCCAGCCGGCTGCATCCTGCATCTCTCTGCGCTCAAAGTGAGTCGAACCGGCATCCAAGCATTTTGTGACTGTCATGTTTTCTTGCTGGCAGACTGACATCGTTTTACGAGACCGCAGTGCCTGACCTGGAGAAGGCGGTTAGGAAGAGAAACTTGGAGGATAAAACGTGAGTATCTGCCTGGAGGATTTACTTCATTCTTGACTGATCAATGACAGAGAAATGTGTGTCCTCTGCCGCAGTCTGCAGGAGGACGTATGGAAGAGGCTGAGTCACTCCTGTCGTAAGATGGTGGAGACGGCCCACCTGCTGCTGCACCACACCTGCCTGCAGCCCATCCTGGAGGGGTGAGAGCATCGCGCTCGTCATGCAGCTTCGCAGGACACCCATAATGCATCAGTGCGCACCCTAATGATGCTCCTTTTTTTGCCTTTTAGGAAAGAAAACATGCTAACATTTGCAGAGGAGCTTCTACAATATTTCACATCTTTTTTGCCTGAGAAAAGGTGAGAATCATCTGTGCTCTCAGGTGCAAGTTGAAGATGTTTCATCTTCCATCCAGAATGTCAAACTGGTTTACACTCCACGTGGGTTGGTTTGAAATATGAGAACAGACGAGGGATCTGCTTCACTTTCATTGCTCTCGAAGAATAAATAATGACTGCGTTTTCCTTCTGACGCTGTGTTTGACCTTTCAGATTCTTGGTCGACTACGATGAGCAGTTTCCCATCGCAGACGACGTCAGCCTCCTACAACAAGCCCTGCCGGTCATGTATCCATGTAGCCTGTTTGTAAAAGCAGTTTTATGGGTAACAACTGTAGACTTGGCCCGCTTTCAGACGCATATCTGTTTATTGGACTGACTGTGAGTCATTCCGGAGTAATTACAGTTTCCAACTTCCAATATGATATTGGCCTGTAAGATATTTTTATGGTTCAGATTTATTTTTCTTCATTTATTTGAAAAGGAAATCGCCAGGTTAAGTGGTTGTTCTCAGGTAAAATGGTGTTTTTAAGGCCAGCCTTGAGTCCTGGTTCCCACCTTGACTGGTTTTCTCCGTCAGCGACGAGACCAGGATGTCGTACCTGCTGCAGGGCGTGGAAAGTGCCTGGGATGGTGTGGGCCGGCAGAAGCCGCAGAGCCACGCCCACAATCAGCAGGTCTCTTTGGCCAGTCTGGGGGCAGCAGGCGGTGCGGCTGCTGGCGGCTTTGAACCTCAGGAGGTCGCAGAGTCGGGAGGAGCAGAGAGCGTGAGGGCTGCAGAAGCCATGCTGGAGCTTCCACGGAAAGGAAACGACGTGAGCTCGGACAAATGCATTTCATTTCTTTTATAGTTTAAGAGTTTATCAACCTCCTGCATTGTACTCTTCTTCTCTGAGAACATATTAGAACATTTTCAGGTGCTGTTGGTGTATTTCAGGGTGCAATTTGTCCGCTGAGCGGCGCCGAGCTGGACTCCCTCCTGTCCTGTATCAGGGACCTGCTTCCGGATCTGGGCGAAGGCTTCCTGCTGGCGTGCCTGCAGGAGTACGACTACAACTCAGAGCTGGTCATCAACAACATCCTGGAGGACCGCCTTGCCCCCCATCTGGACAAACTGGACCGAGCCATGCCAAGGTGACACGTGCGACACGTGCACTCTCCCACATATGAAGATTAATTTGTCTTGCTTCTCCGCCCGTAACCCGATAGTTAATGGATGGATGGACTTCCTCGGCTGCTTCGCATGAAGCTGTGGAGATGTAGACAAACCTGAGAAGGAAGTAAAATGAGATGATTCTTAGGGGATAAGAATCTTCTTACGTTGATGGATCATGTTCGACACGTGTTGCCTCAGATTTCTGCAGCAGTGAAGCCAGAGTCGCTTAAACCGGAGGGTTGAGCAGCGGAAGGATGCAGCTCGGTCGCAGTCGTAGCCTTTAGACGGAAATTTAACTGTAACTCACAGTTTAGTCATCTGTAACAAACTTAGTTTTAGTCGACAATTCAGTTGACCGAGATCTACATTTAAAAGTTAATGCCGTTTTTATGACCTTTATATATACCATCTATAGGAATACCTATAACATGTAAGAAATGTTAAATAAAACGCAACAATCTTAAGAACATTTTCTAATAAATACTTTTAGCATTTATCTGAAATAAAGCCACAGAACGGAGATATAAAACTGATGCGCTGAACCAGATGGAAAGTTCAGTCTCATCTGAATCTGTGATGCAGCAGAGGGATGTTTTTACAGCTCACATAGACATTTTTCTTTTGAGTATAAAAGTTTGCACATCTGTTACCTGTGAACAGATTACTTTAATCTTCGACTTTGTTTTTCTGCGTCTTCAGGCCGGTGAAGGAGGAGCTTCCAGCTGTTCTGAACAACAGGTCCAATGTGTTCGATGATGACGAGTTTGACGTCTTCCGCCGAGAGCAGGTGGACATGTCCCGTGTCTGGAAGGGCAGGAGGTACCGCTCGCAGCAGATGTCACTCTGGATTTCAAATGTGCCTCTGAAAGGAGCATTTGTAATAATCCACAAAATGAACGGGGTTTCCTACGACACCACGATCTTCAAACCCTAAAATCATCAGTCACTCTTCATTGTAAATCTATTTGCAGAAACTAAAGAGTGTTTTTGGTGTTTTTCTTCATCCTGCAGGAAAGGTGAGAGCGTTCGAGAGATGTTGAACGACAAGCAGCACATAGCAGAGCAGAAGGCTCGCTATCAGGCCTATGAGACGGTGGTGGACGAGGTTGAAGTGGAACCCGGAGAACCCTCCGATGCGTTCAGCCTGGACGACTACGACGACGAGTACGACGACACCTACGACATGAACCAAGTGGGAGCCAACGACCTGGACGGGGACAGTTTACTTAACAGAAGGTGCATTTGTGTGTCTGTATCACTGATCGGGAAGCCGAAAGGTCTCTGTTTTAAAAAAAAAAAAAAAAAAAAGAGAGAGAAAATTTAATGTTTGGTTTTTTTTCTTCCCCCCGCAGGCCTTTCACAGTCCCACAAGTACTCAGAAAAGGACCCAGAGAGGAGAATCGGGTGGAAGATGAAGAAGAGGAAGAGGAGGATGCTCCACAGGTACCAAAGTCCCCTCTGTTCAGTCTTAACCAGCTTTGGGACAACTTCAGACGTGTATAAACTACTCTAAAGGGAGGCATTTAAACTACTCTAAAGGGAGGCATTTAAACTACTCTAAAGGGAGGCATTTAAACTACTCTAAAGGGAGGCATTTAAACTACTCTAAAGGGAGGCATTTCTGCATCTTCATCATTCAAGTCTGGCTGCTCCCCCAATGCTTGACAGGTCTGTGCTCAGTGTAGCAGGAACCACAAAAGAGCAGGTACAGACAGCAGAAGAGGAAGCTGCTGTGTTATTTAAAGCCCTTGTTTCTATGCAAAGATCCGGGAGGATCCAGGGGATTTAATTTGCAGAAAGTTTTGCATTTCCTTTCTGATTCACAGCAGCATGTCGGTGTCTGTGAGGATAATTTCAAGTATTCAGATGATGCAGCCCCAGAGTGCCTAACTCTCTTAGGCCCAGTTTAGACCTGGTATGAACATCCGTCCACAGTGAACAGCTGAACCTCAATCCAATCACAACTGAACTGAACAGAAACTAAGACTGCTGGGACCTGCCGTCACTTGGCCAGCCTCTAGCGGGGTTATACCCGTTATCGTCGACGAGGCAACAGCACCAGGTCACAAACCTTGCTGGGGGAGTGTGCCGTGGCTCCCAGCGCCTTCAGCCTGACTGCCGGTGCACGTTTGCAACCTCAGGACCTCAGATGTCGTTTAGCTGCATTTAGTCGACGCTTGCACAAGCTGCCTGCTCTTAGCTCAGATTCATCCTCGCAAGAGTTCATGCACCTTGCACATTGTTTTATGTCATTTTACCTAATGAGGTACATAAAACAACCCCCCTGTACACTTGTCATGCATGTAAAACAAAAGAAAAAAATAATAACAATAGATAAAATCAGTGGTTAAAGTGTAAATAAAAAGTAAGATTTAAAATGTAAAAAAAGAAATAAATACAAAAGAATAATAGATAAAATCAGTGGTAAAATGTGATCAAGCTTTGGAACTGAGTGTTTCATCTGATCTGAGTCTTTCTGGGAGTTTGATCCAGACATGTGGAGCAGAGAAGCTGAAGGAAGCTTCTCCATGTCTGGTTCTGACTCTGGGAACTGATAAAAACTGAATCCAGATGATCTGAGGGGTCTGGAAGGTTCATACTGGATCAGGAGGTCACTGATGTATTTTGGTCCTGGACCATTCAGACCTTTATAGACATCAGGACTTTAAAGTCTGTCCTCTGATGGACAAGCAGCCAGTGTAGAGACCTCAGAGCTGGACTGATGTGGTTCTGTGTCATGGTGTTCAAACTGGTTTTTGGTGGATACAGTACACATCCTGAACCTGCTGTTGACGTACCTACTGCTTGTCTAATATTTAGGATTTTGTCTGTGAAGAATTTGGCAAAGTCATTGCAGGTCATAGTGGACTGAAGTTCCACCATGGTAGAGGGTCTGCAGGTCTGGATCCGGACCCTGGTGGTCAGTAGAGGAAGTGTAACTTTTAATTCTTCTGTTGGACTCAACCTGGCTTCTGGCCAGGACGTGTTTAAGGAAGCACTGAGATCTTCAACATGTCCAGAACGTATCGATCTACATTCAACTTCAGTACCCGTCTGTGATTCCTCTGTGTGGGTGTTTTATTCGTGCTTGGACTGTGTTTCAGAACAACGTAAACAGGGACCAGTTCGTCCAGGACCCGGCCCTGCTGAGGGAGAGGGCTGAAGCTAGAAGAGCTGCCATGAAGCAGAGGAAAGGGTAAAGACACGTTCTCTGTGATCACGTTGTTCTTGCATGTTTGATTATTTGTTATGAATGAACCTTCTCTTCCAGCTTCCGGCCCGAGCGTTCCAGCAACGTGGTGGGGCAACCCAAAGGCCAAGGACAAACCCTGGAGACATTCCTGGACCGTCGTAAAAAGGAGGCCAATAAGAATCGCGTGGCCAACCACAACCGGCGCACCATGGCCGACCGCAAGAGGAACAAAGGCATGATCCCCTCCTGACCTGCGTGACGACCTGCTGCTCGATCCAAACCTCCTGCTGGCTGAAGGGGGTGGCTGAGGTGGGACTGACGCTTCGGATGAATCCGGGTTCTGGTGGTGGTCTGGTTTGATGGTTGAGACTTTAACAGCGTTCACGTTCATTCGACCACACGTTCAGTTGTAGTTGAAGGTTGACTGAAGGTTGAACCAGTTGAGGGAGATATTTGAGGCAGAGTATCTCATTTTAGTAGCTCTGAGCACAACTGACGTTGTTTCATTAAAAACCAAAGTTCCAAGTGCGAGTCTGCCAACAAAGACTGACACCTTTTATTTTCGCCGGGCAACAAATCTGTTTTTATTGAGCTGTAATTAAGCATTTGTGACATCATCATCATCAGCAAATATAACAAGTGGGGAAAAAAGGAACTGACATCCAGGGTTTAGACGAGCCGGCAGCTCCCTCTTCGGCTGGAAGAACAAAAACCCACCAGATGGAATCTGGACGTCGGCGGCGTCTCCGCTGACGACGCATCCTGAATGAGCGCGCGGGAAAACGTCCCGCCGCCAACGCTGAGGTGCATGTGTCGCTGCTGCTCAGAAACGAACCCCTTTCACCGATGCCGAGTGAAGCACCGGTGTAACGAGGGACGTCGCGTCTCTTGGACACGTGGACAAACCTCTGTTTTCTACCAAGATCACATCTGTCGGAGCGTTTTGTAACAAAAAAACTAAAAAAATGCATATAATGGTTTTTGGGAGGCTAGAAGGCAAGAATCTAAAATAAATACAATGTTTATGACATCCTTCATGTTTGAGTCCTCTGATCAAAAACAAAAACAGCTTTATTTTTGCAGGTTGGATGCTGCTGTCCTCATATTTATCATTTGTCCAGCCTTGGTAAGTGAGCGAAGTGCCAGAATATCTGCAGGGCTCACTCATCTTCACACGAAGACGGAAACGGCTTCTTAAAAGTCAGTGAGCAGGAACTTGTGGGTTGTTTTCATGTTTGGGTTTTAGTAGACGGGCTTGGCTGCACAGCTTCACCGTCGGGTCTCTGGTCAGAGCTGGAAGTAACATTCAAAATAAAAGCATGTAGACGTGGACTCGGAGCTGAATAACTGCTAATCTGAGACGCAGCTTCACGTTGAACTTTGGTGATTCACTTAGTCAACTTGTGTCAATGTAAAACTATGAAACTTCTTTGCCATAAAAAATAAATATATATTTTATAATTAGAATGCTGAGCCAGCGTCTACATGCTTTTATTTTGTGTGAAAAGCGAAAGCCTACGCCGGTGGAGGTTCAGTGCAGATTTGGTAAACTACGTGCTATTTTAATAAATTTAAAGTAAAAGTCCACTGTTAAATGAGCCATAGATCTATTAGTGGATGAAAAAGACTTTAAACTTATGTTGGAAACCAAAATAGCAGTTGCTGGTAGCACCAGGAACCGTGGAGCCATGTCAAAATAAATTATTTTAAGCCTCAGGCGAGAACGTGTCATCCCACTTCAGTGATGGTGCCGTTACGGTTCCTGCAGACAAAACGAAGCCATAAAACGGACTGTTGGTGCGGGTTTTGTCCTCCAGACGGCCGTTGTCGGAGGCCAGGAGCTCGCCTCCTTTGGAGCCTGATGAGATGCTGGAACCTGATCTACACCATCACGTCACTGGAATGATGTTTGAATCTTGTCAGGAGCTTTAAATGACAACTAAATACTATTAGATACAAACCTGAAATAAAATGTAGAACTGCGGAGTGGTAGTGACCTAACTGGTTAAGAACATTTTCTCCACTACTGAACATCTACAGAAGAACAAGCGACTGGACTGCAGGTCTTCGGATGGTCCACCCTGTTGTTGGTTTTGGACATTTGGACCTAAAGTCGACGCTGAAGCCAGCCTGATCAGGAATACAAACGGCTGACTCATAAATACTCCAGGTACTCCGTTTTTACCCAGAAGAACCACGTTTTGCCGCTCAGATGTCCAGAGACATTTTCACATCTGAAGATCACGCACACGGAAACAACCGCACAGTTTTAACGTAACAGAAGGTACTTCAACATATCCTGTGTACCACCACCGTGTCCGTGAGAGGTTTAGATTTGATCCTACAATCCACGGATGGGAGGAGGAAGTGCTGAGGTGACACCAAGTGGAAAAACAAAACCGACTTCTGGAGTGTTAAAGTGGAGACGAGGAAATGCCCAGAGCCGCCGCCGCCGTCGCCGCCACAGGCAGGACGACTGTTAACTGTCTTTGCAGACGCTGCCTGCAGAGAGTTTATGGTGAGAAGAAAACAAGTTTAGAGCCCAAGAAAAACATGTTGTTATGTTTGTTTCTCATCAGTTTAAATCAGTTAAAGAGTTGAAGTCAGATAAATGGAACCATAAAAAAACAAACCAAAACTGTACTTTCAACTCGTAAAAGTACTAGTGACATCACGTTTTACTCATCACATATTTAAAAGCGCCACATCACAAAAAGGTTCATGTGGCCTCGACATGACATGCAGGAACTGGGCTTCTGGTGGAATGAAGTGGGATTAGAAGACGTACCGGACCATCCCCACTCCCCCTATGTCAACACAGCAGATCTGTACGCCGCCATGTGGTCAGAACCGGTACTGCGGCATGGCTTTTTTTTTTTTTTTTTTTTAATTTATCTAAGGGGAAAAAAGACACTAGAGAGATTTGTGGCTTCTGGTCACCCTCAAGGAGGATGAGAACTGGAAAGTGGGAGCCAGCCCTCCCATTTGTATATGTTTGTGGTAATCAAGTCATCACAGATAAGTAAACAAACAAAGCTGTTGTTTTTGACGTTAAAGGTCACAGTAGTCAAATGTGATGCTTCATTGAGAGGACGACATCGGAAATAGACGTCCTGGAGCCTCACTCAGGTAATTACAGATGTCAGGATATAACACTTCTGCTCACTTAGAGGGATCGCACACATTACAAAGTAATGAAACACAATTTTAAAATGTTATTTTAGCACTTTGAAATGTGACGGCTGTGTGGTCGTGTCAGTGCCGCGGACTCACTGAGGATGCTGCGTTTGCACAGAGGACAGGTGTGCTGCAGCAGCAGCCAGGGGTCCACGCAGTCTCTGTGGTACTCGTGAAGACACGGCAGCACCCGCAGACACTGATGCAAAACAAAACCAGACGTGTAAGAATGTGGCACTTTAGTTTGCACGTTCTTCCTTCAGGTAATTGTCAACGGGAGTGTGTGTTTGAGTGTGTGTGATTGCTTGTCTAAATGTGGCCCTGTGATGGACCTGTCCAAGTGTACCTCTGCCCTTCACCTGATGAGGGCTGAGATAAACTCCAGCAGATCCCGTAGACCCTCAATATGAATAATCGGGCATAGACAGTAGATGGATTGAGACCTTCGCGTGTTCCTGAGGTTTCTGGAAGAGGTGAAAGCTGAGGAGCGTTACAGTGGGTTCACCTGGTTATTGTTGAACGGCTCCAGACAGACGGCGCAGATGTCCGTCTCCGACGCCTGCGACGGGTCACACCAGGATTTGGGCTGACGATACGTTTTGGTCTTCAGCAGCGACATCCTCTTCAGAACATCCTGTTTAGGGAGGAGCTGTAGAAAACACGGAAAAACATCAAGTTCAAATGCTGTCTGTGAGTGGACAAAAAAAATCACCTCGCCATATAAGGAACATTAACACCAAGGTTGGACTTGCTGGCACCATTAATATCAACCAGCGGTAAACGGTCAGAGGATGAGGACCAGCTCTGCACAGGCACCAAGAATAAGATCCCAGCACTCCTTGTGTTGTTGCTGTGTACTTGACAAAGTTTTGAAGTAGAGAGAAGGTACCTCTAAGTTGTCGTTCAGCTGGTGGTCCTGGTACTGCCAGCGAGCCTGAACGATGACCCCCGTGCAGAGGATCAGAGCCACCAGGAGGACGGTGTCCCACAGCTGCTGCAGGTACTTCTGCAGGTCGGAGAGGTGCAACAACACTTCAACACTTGCAGCTCGGTTCAAGAAAACCTCTTTTACTTACCAGTTTGAAGCCCTACACCAAGCAAACGAATGTCCCGAAATAAATAAAAGCTGAAAAGTCTCCAGCGCCATGTACAGAAGCCCTGCAGCATCTCAATGAAAGCTTCAATACCGGTGCTGCGTTCGCTGCTTCCCCACCTGGACCTGAGAGTTGGTCTCCCCGGTGCAGATGACGCCCTGCCATTCGCCGTAGAGTCCTCCCCTCGACCAGCCGCAGCTGGACCACAGCGTGAGCGTGGCTCCCTGCTTGAACACACAGCAGCGTGAGCTCAGAGGGCTGAGTCATCTGTTCAACCAGCGGAGGGTCAGCGGACAGAAGTGGGGCTCACCAGGTTGTCCTGCAGGATCCTCTCGTAGGTGATTTTTGCTGTTGCCCGAAGGCCCCTGTAAAAAAATCAGCTGTTTAGTGTCAACAAACACTCTTCCAGAACCACATCCCATGGTTAGACGTTAAACACCACATCTCAGTTGTTTCTTCTTCATCTCGCTCTGAGTTGCAGGTGTGTATTTGTGTGCACGGTTCCGTTTAGAAAACGCCTTTACCAGCAGAGTCGTAACGTCACATGTCATTCGATTCATAAAAGACGCTGTAAACTATATGCATCAGTTAAAATGGGAATGAAGCATTGAAACGGCAGCTCTCCTGGGACTCTGAGACATTTTGTACCTAAGCAGAGCTCCAATCAGCTTGGTGACGTTCTCTGACGTCTGGATCACGATGATGGGCTTGGACAGAACCTGAGACAAATCCATCTAAAACAGAAACATTGTCAGGTTATGTACAAACATGGACACAGAAATTCTAACCATTAGACAATAATTAATGGGAAATTAGATGCAGTGACTTTTATCCAATTGATATAGAACATGACTTGAGGGGGCATCATCTACTGATGTGGTACAGACAATGATGGAGCAGCACCCAGATCCATGACTGAGGTGGAAGATGAGACAGTTGAGGTAGAACAGGGAAGCTGTTGGTCGAGCGAGATGGGAACTGTTTGTCTGGAGGCAGGAGAGGAGGATGCTGGGATTGTTTCTGAACTGAACCTGTTCAGTTCATTGGTTCTATCCAGACCTCCATCTATCTGGTCCTCCTGCTTGAAGCCTGTGATCTTCTACATCCCTGACCACACAGCTCTAGTGCTGATCTGCTGATCTGATCTGATCTCCTGAACACCACCTTTTCGTCTCTGATCTGGACTTTCAGCCGTTTTTGTTCTGACCTCAGTAATTCCACGTCTCCCTCCATGAAGGCTGTTTTTTTTTTTTTTTTTTTTTGGTGAGAAGCTCTTTCAGGTCACTGCTGATCCAGGGTTTATTTCTGGAGAAGCTCCTCGCGGTTCTGCTGGGATGATGTTGTCCTCACAGAAGTTGGTACAGTCAGTCACACACGGTCATGGCATTGATGTCATCTCCATGTGGACCACAGAGAACATCCCAGCCTGTAGCCTCCAAACACCCCTGCAGAGTGTCTTCAGCTGCCTGTGACCACCTCCTCACGGTCCTTTTGGTCCTCTGGATGATGGGTTTGGACGTGGAGGAGTGAAAGACCAGATTACCATCCGCCGTGCTGAGAGCAGGTCGTGCAGAGGAGCTGCAAGCATCTCTGACGTTTGTGTAACGATGATGTCGTTACTCCACTGAGGTCTAATCAACAAATAACTTTGCTTTTTTATGTATTTATTGATTTATTGATTGGTTAACCAGGTGAGGATTTGTGATTAGGTCTTGTCGTACCAGTCACATGCCTGCCTGTCAGCGTCACCTGTGAATGGAGGGACAGAAGGTGGGACGTAACCTTTATATTGTATCGATTTTTAGCTGTGTGCTGTGTTTTTAAGTAAATTGGAAAGGACCCCCCCTCACACCACACACACACACACACACACACACACACACACACACACACACACACACACACAAAAAATGGTATGTCCCAATCACGTTCACAGGTATAAATGTTCACGCTGGAGTCAGTAAAGAGATGGTGGCTGTGGTTCTTGACTTGTATTTTGCTGAAAATTTGATAAAAGGAACAAGAAAAAGGAAACACCAAAGTCCTTCTTTTCCTCGGTTGCAGCGACAGTTTGCGTAAAACAAATTCCTCAAGTGGAACATTTGACAAACTGTTGAAATGTTGAAAGTACCTCAGCAGTGAGGGCTGGAACCACTAGGCCTCCTTACCTCACTGACGGTGTTTTGGTTGAGAGCCAGGATGATCAGCGCTGAAGCTCCGAGAACCAACGCTCGCTTCATCTGGGCAGAGACGACACAAGTCACAATTCAGCGATTTACAGAAACCAACACCCTCAACTGAAAGTGAAAAAGGTGGACTGATTCAGCAGATAATTCACAGGGAGGAAATTAAAACTTTCTTCAGATCAATATGTGGAACTTGAAGATCTGCCAGATTCAGACTGGACTGGATCACTAGACAAGCAGAAATCTTTACAGGAAAGTCCAGTATCCATAAATTAACAGTTGTAGTAACCTAAAAGCTGCCATACAAGCTCACTAAATTAACTAAGCCTTCATATGGTGGGTAATCTTTGAAAAAAAATGTGACAACAGAGTCAGGTGGCAAACTGAGCCCTGGTTTGGATTAAATCGTCTAATATGTGGCCCTCTGTCCCCTTTAACCGTGTGAATGTGGCCCTACGAGGCAAAATGTTGCCGGCCACTGCATTAAAAATATCTAAATACTTACTTTACTGACCACTGCATCAGTGAAGGACTCCTGGTTCCCAGTGGAGGCTTTGCTGTTGTCCATCTCCACAGGCACCACCCCAATCCAGGGCTCCTGCTTCTTGGTGTTGTCCTCATCTCCTCCTCTGCTCACCTGCATCTCCTCATCTGGCACCTGGGGACAGAAACTCCCTGAACACTTGTCCAGCAAGGCAAACTGAGAAAAGAGGCCTGTTGCTAAAAAAAATGTTGATGCAACAGATTTATGCACCACTACGGATCATCTTTTAGGGTTTTGTGCTGCCATCACCAGACTCACCAGGACCAGGTTCCCCTCCAGCTCCTCTCGGTCCTCCACTCCCAGCTCGGAGCTCTTGCCGCCCCTGCTGGACTCCACCACTTCCCCCTGGAGCAGGGCGCCGACGCCCGGCCGCTGCTCCAGGTAAACCTCCACCACAGCAACCTGCTCCGCGGACACCAACAATCCCGAGCAACGCAGCAGGAGGAGCGGTATGCTGACTCCGACACCGTAGCAGCCAACTGAAGTCATAGCTCCTCCCCACAAAAAGAAAAACAATGGCAGAGAAAATACAACTGCAAACAGTTATATTTCCACGAGTCTTGTCAAGTGTCACCCATTGTTTAAATAAATTCTGCAAGCGATTATTTCCTCAGTTGGTTCGCAGTCGATGAAGAATGTAAACAAGCCGAAACAGCTTCCGGCCGCAAACGGAAATACAAGAAGATATTTATCTTGTCCTAACAAACCGAATCACAATACATTAGCAATAATTTGTTATCTATCAATATGATATATATATATGTGTGTGTGTGTGTATTTTAATACGACCAGTATAAATACCAAAATTACATTAGTACTGACAAATTTGACTGTTGAGCGCAATCACCCGGAGAAGAAGTTAGACGCGAGAGGTGCTTCTAATTGTACTTCCTGTTTGGCTTTTACGCCACATCTCGGTTTCTTAAAATACGGATGGATGACCACATATAACACCAGACTGCCGGCCCACTTTTGTTAAAAGGAATATAAACTAACATACTTTCCTATATACAAAGAACACAGTTTAAGGTTGCTTGTGAAAAACAAAAAGAGAAAAATTAAACTATATCAATCTGTACCATTTGTACTTGCTCAGTTGACGTTCTCATGTTTTTTACTTAACTTGGTCTCCAAAAAGAACAGCTTTAGTTAAGTATACTTATTATATTTAGAATGAAAATAGCAGTAAATGACATTGACTTACTTAGTGTCCCAAACCCCCAAGTATGATTTTATAGAAATGCTATTTGTCTGTGCGCATGTGTGAGACTTTTGGATTTATGACCAAAGATGGTCTATTGACTAAATTTGCAGATGAATGACTCAATGGCTAATCAGTTGGCCCAATGTAGTACATTAAATTTGAGAAAATAATACAGATGGAGCGGGATGTACCTACGATTTCCCTTGTAGCATTTAAATAGAATGAACACATTTTAGTATCAGTTATAACAGTTATTTAAAATGACATAGTATTGTCAATACCATTACATAAATTGTGTTACGTCATTGATAATAAGCCATAAGTGCTCACATAATTTGGGTGCTATTTGTTTATTTGTGAGTTATTGAACATAAAAGAGAGAAAGAAAATTTTAATAACAACGGCAATCTTTTCCGGGGCTGGGTGTGTCCTGCCGCACCGGCTTTGATAACAGAGTAATCGTCTTGTTTCTTCTATCTTTGGCCGAGTCAGCCGGTTGAACCAAGTCGACCTCAGACAGACGCTGTGAGTCGTGTTTACATTTTTTTCCTTTCCTGGATGTTTTGCCACCTGCAGGCATCTCACAGCACTGGTGACAAGATCCCGAGCCGTTAATGAGCATCGTGGGTAGAAACTTGACTGTCACCGCTAACGGAGCCGGTGTTTTTCCTCTGTCAGAGTGCAGGTCTGGAAATTTGACTTTGAAGAAGCGCTGCTGTCTTTATCTTCCAGCCCGAGGACGCAGAAATGAGCGGACGAGTGGGAGACCTCAGTCCTAAACAAGCAGAAGCACTGGAGCAGGCGAGTTTACTCATTTTAATATTGATTTTTAATCATATGTTTTGGGTTTATGCATCCTCACTCTCGGTGAAAATGTTTCGTCCGGCGGAGCTTCAGTGGAAAGCTTTAATTATAACAATAGAGGTTCTCATGTTTTCTCACAGATTTCATTATCAGAGATATTTTAGCGTTTTTGGAGGCAATAAGCAGGCTTGTGTATGGAGGCCCTTATTATGTAAACGTACATTTTGGTAGGAGGTAGGTCTTTGAGGAAATAAATCCTCCTGTATTATGTGGCACATGTCAGAATTAACAATAAAGTTGACTGACTAAGTTGACTTGACAGGTGATCTTGGGGATGCTTTTTTTTTTCCACTTTAAGAAGAAACCGGACTAGATATATGAAACTTCAATTCAAACTCAAGTCGAGAATAGCAAAGTAAAACTATCCAGTTAACAAACACATTTTTAGACCCAACTGAGCAAGTCTGACTTCATAAAATTCCAAATTTGCAAAAAAAAAAAAAAAATACAAATATAGAACTTGTGACTTAATAAACGTGAAATATGTCAGAAAACCCCTTTCAAAACAACACAGACTAATTCAAATGCTTCACAGTAATGTATTTAAAGGTTCTTATTTAAGTGGCTACAAATAAAGCTGGGTCATACTCTATAATGAGCCTGACCTTGTAGCCTGAGGGCCCTCTAGTGGCCCCGTGCATCTGCATAATCTGCATATACTGCTGATAAACTGAGAGCTGTTTGTAATAGATCTATCTGTAAGCCCCGCCCCCACAGCACATGAGCCAATGGCTGTTGAGTTTCAGTTCCACCAGGAGCAGAATTCGGACATCTGTAGTTTTCAGCTCCACAAAAAAACTCTGGAAGAGACCTGAACTCTCATCTGTTTTGTGGATTTTATGCCAAATACAATTTAAACAATGTGTCTTTGGTACTTGTAACACCAATTCCAAGTATCCAGAGAGGATAGACAATGGATTTTATTTTATTCCAGAGCTAAACGTCTGCTTTGAATTAAGCTGCCAACTTAAAGTCCAGAAGATCATCAAGGATGTCTACATTTGTTCCAAGATAAATCAAAGAAACAAAGTTTTTATCAGAGATAAGTTAGATAGTTTGCACAAAAATTGTCTCACGTTAATCTCCACTAACGTGAATTTAATGCAGATTTTGAATCTACGTTTTTGTACACATATATCCCTTACATCACATATTTAAGTCTCATTCGATAAGTAATGGTCCTTTTAAAGAGCCGGGATGGGCTCCGGGACCCTGCAAAGGATTAAAACGGGTCTAGAAAAGGGATAGAACGACGGGGTCCGGGGCTTACGACAGATCAGTTAAACTTTCATGCCTTATAAAAGCATTTCACATTAATTTCTTTATTCCACATTTTTTTCTGCTCTAAAAACAGCACTGAGTAGGGGTTTATAAGTTATAATAAAGGCTTGTTGTTAATAATCCTTTAACTCTGTAAGAAGCCAAAAACAACAAAATGCCTGTACTTTGCTGTAGCAGTTATTGTATAATCAACAGTTTCAGATGTCTGAAATAAATAGAAATAAAGATGAAAATAACAAAAAAATATTTAAAAAATGGACAGATCCAGAAACCAAAACCCTCAAAATGTTCAGTTTCTCTCAGATTCGGCTAAAGTGAGAGCGCATAAAACAGGCCAGCAGGCTGTTGCACGTTCTTTCTCCAGTCACGTGACCGTGTTTTAAAGCTCTAAGCTGTTTCATTTCACAGTTTATAACTTGTGTGTAAAGAACAATGATAGTTTCTATCATAAGTAAATAATAATTTACTGTGAAGGTTGTTCTTCATAATCAGTCAAAACAACAACTGGCTTGTGTCACATAAGTCTGCTAAACAGTAAAGTTTTTTTTTTACTGTTTAATTTAAAATTCAGTAAATGACATGCAGTTAAGACGAAGACATGAATGTAATTGTTGAATCCAAAGATAAATCGTACACTCAGGTTTCTGACGAGCCTTCGTCATACCACCAATCAAATTTCTTTTACTCAATTCCCAATTACTTTTGACCAGTGAAGCAGAGATTTTTCTTCCTTTTTTCTTTTGGTTATTTACTTTTATGACTATCATTTTAACTATTAACTTTTTAAAAATATAATTTGGTTGTCGAATATTAAACTTTATCTGTTTCCTTTCAAAGTCAGGTTTTTGTATACATTCTGAGAGTGACACAAAGGAGGTTTTTGTTTCATGTTTTAATTTCATTTGAAGTATTACTAGATTACACTTTGGTCTTTCGTTCCCGGTATCAGCATAAACCACCAGAAATAACCTTGGACTCCAGTCGTCTCCTGCTGCAAATGCGTATCACTTTACAGCGTATCGGCGATGATGCAGTATCTTCCAGAGTTAACGCGCATTTAAGTATGTCATTCAATTCTAAATTCAATTAAAATACTTTTACAATTAATGAAGGGAAATGAATTGCTGCAGCAGTTTTTATGCTGCAACAATTTTTTTAGATTATTTTTCAGTATCTTCAGAGATTCAGTGTAGACAGTTATTAAAGGGGGCAGGAAGGATCTCCTGTAGATGCTAGAAGGATCTCCTGTAGAGTTCTAAAGGATCTACTGTAGAGTTCTAAAGGATCTCCTGTAGAGTTCTGAAGGATCTCCTGTACAGGTTAGAAGGATCTCCTGTAGAGGTCTGAAGGATCTCCTGTAGAGGTTAGAAGGAGCTCCTGTAGAGGTTTAAGAATCTCCTGTAACGGTCTGAAGGATCTCCTGTAGAGTTCTAAAGGATCTCCTGTAGAGTTCTGAAGGATCTCCTGTACAGGTTAGAAGGATCTCC
Source organism: Xenentodon cancila (assembly GCA_014839995.1). Lineage (NCBI taxonomy): Eukaryota > Metazoa > Chordata > Actinopteri > Beloniformes > Belonidae > Xenentodon > Xenentodon cancila. The sequence continues at coordinate 10,528,769 of CM026202.1, read as the reverse complement.
TGTAGAGGTCTGAAGGATCTCCTGTAGAGGTCTGAATGATCTCCTGTAACGGTCTGAAGGATCTCCTGTAGAGGTTAGAAGGAGCTCCTGTAGAGGTTTAAGAATCTCCTGTAACGGTCTGAAGGATCTCCTGTAACGGTCTGAAGGATCTCCTGTAACGGTCTGAAGGATCTCCTGTAGAGGTTAGAGGGATCTCCTGTAGAGGTTTAAGAATCTCCTGTAACGGTCTGAAGGATCTCCTTTAACGGTCTGAAGGATCTCCTGTAGAGGTTAGAAGGAGCTCCTGTAGAGGTTAGAAGGATCTCTTGTAGAGGTCTCAAGGAGCTCCTGTAACAGTCTGAAGGATCTCCTGTAGAGGTCTGAAGGATCTCCTGTTGTGGTCTCAAGGATCTCCTGTAATGGTCACAACCATCCAGTCATGTAAGAGACTCAAGAAAGTAATGGCAGAAGACAAAACAAGAGGGCAATTGAGCAAGAGACAACGAACAACAAGAGATTCTTGACACTGCTCTAAGCGACTTAAGGTCTTTAAGCACCATAGGCCGCATATGACAAAGGTTAGTTTTCATGTGTCAGCTGCTGCTGTAAAACACAACTAAGTGCTCTTCGAGAGTTTCGGAGTGGTCTTACAAGACCTGCCGGACCATCCCCACTCATTAGCACAGTATTGTCAGTGACTCTTCTGTCAGTGCACTAGACGGGTGGTCAGTGTAGACGATGGTACTGCTACATACGGTGGCTTTAAAAACAGACATGCTCCGCCCTTTGACAGCTGTGTTCAACATGGAGTGTTTGTTTTTCAGTCGGATGTTCGAGGGTTCAATCCCTAGTGCCTCCACCTGTCAAAGTGTCCTATAGTAAGACACTGAACCCCATATCACTCTCGATTTAGTCGTTGTTGTGGGACGTTTCACAAAGTAGCTCCGAGCTTTAGGATTCAGAGTAAGTTTTAACGATGCCGCCTGCAAAGCCGCAGTGAGCTTATAACGTCGTTGCAGCAGTTTTTCGGCGGCATGTTCCTGTTTCACCAGGAAGTTGTTGCTTAACGCCGGGTCCCAGCAGAAACGGCTTTGAAGCCGCTCAGCTCCACCGGTCATGACGCCTAATCCATCCAACACCTTCAGGATGAGGTTAAATGTTGGCCGAGGCCGCGGTACACAGCATGTCACTCATGATTGTGGTGGAAACAAATAAATACAGCGCTTTTCAAATTCAGTCATAGATGGCAAATATTTTAGTTTTAGTTTGGTTTTAGTTTAGTTTATTAATTAATTCCCGACAAGTCAAAACTATTGTATAAAGCATAACTACGTAACACTTGTATGAATCTGTAAATAAATAAATATACATATACACACACATTTGAACATATAGAACCCCTTGAAAATAAATCTATATGAATAAACCTCCACCCAATCCCACCATGCTGAACTCCGACACCAAAACCACAGAAGTCCCCCCCCCCCAAATAAAACCGGAATTAAAGAATGTAAAGGACTCCACTGAAGCAGAAACTCTGTGATTGGGTATTAAAAGGAATTAAACACAGTCCTTTCTACGATAATTTTTTCTGTATTTCCCTGAAAGTTACGAAGTTTCTTCTCTCCTTTATCTGTCCATAGTTTCGAGAGAGGATACAGGACATCCTTCCTCAACTTCCAGCACAGCATGACCACTTTCTTCTGCGCTGGCTCAGAGGTGAGTTAACAACAGTGGAGCACCTGCAGCGTCTCCCAGGAAAAGCAGAAACGTCTCCCCTCAACTTTAGCAGTTGTTTTCCTAGAATCATTTTGCTGTAATCTGATTGTGTCGCTTCGCTTGAGCAACAGGCAGAAGCTGCAGTGGTTTATTACACTTAGAGGATGTGATGCAACACATAATCAGGCTGCAGGAGCTGAGGAGGATGCTGGTTTTGTTTTTTAAAGCTGAGCCTGATGAGTCACAATTACAACCCAACATATTTTAATGTCAAGTAGGGGCCTCGGGGCACATTTAACTGATTCCCACAGCCCGATTTTCCACGGCTGGGTTGAATTTTGTTCACATAGTTTGGCCCTGAAACTAAAGCGGGTTTTGCTGTTGCTGTTCAGCAACAGAAGCGTAGTACTTTGTGTATCAGCCTAATCCGGAGCTAATCGCATTAAAGGTGCACTACAGTGGCTGCAGCCCGTCTGCTGCCGAGTTTCTGCGGCTCCCGGAGGTTTAAGTTCCCTGTATTTTGTTGACTTTGCACAATTGTTTCATACCAAGAATTTGGAGTTGCAGTGAGGACACATTATCCCCTTTAATTAGGCTTACTAAATGACGGTAACGTTTGAGAAACGTCTACTTTGTCTCCCAGAAAGATGAGCGCCAGAGCTCCAAACATGGACAAGGAAGCTCTGTTCGGATAATGTGAGCTCTTAGTTATGGAAGTTCTATCAGTTCAGCATGCAGATTAAGATAAAATCACCATAAAACACTGCAAAAACTCATTTCTAAGTAAGAAAAAAAAACTTGTTTCAAGAAAACTAGAAGACAAGATTGAAGAAAAATGTTCTTACCCCATGGACAAAGACATTTTTGCTAAAAATAAGACAGTTTTGACTAGTTTTATGGAATATTATGCTTATTTCTAGAGGAGCTGTTTTTGCAGTGAAGCAGATGAGTCCATGCAAAAACCTGAGATGATTAAAAATCTTAAAATAAATGTGGATTAAACTACACAGTAGAGTTAATGTTCTTCAAATGCACACAGAGCCAAGATTAAGCTCCCTTACTAAATACCATGAAGCAAGAATGGTTTTAAAAATATCAGATTTAGGTGTTTGTTTTTAATCAACTTACAAAATGAAATGAGAACAACCAGAAGAATAATCTCGACCATACTGATATTTGCTGTGGCCGCGCTTTCATTACGGTTTGAGGTCCTGGAGGGAACAAAGTCAGGGGTTTCGTAGGTTCAGAGTCAAGGGTGAGACTAACCAGTTGTACCTAACAGACGCTCATGAGCATCAGTTTCATATGCAGATTGAAACATACTTTTGAATTGAAACAGAAATGGTTGTATAGGAGGCTTAAAGCAGGGTGGGAAAGAGCCAGACTTTGTGTAAGAGAGATTCGTGTTACAACTCAGACACGAGGGCAAGACTGGGCGCAGCAACAACTTACAAGGTCGCTACGTCTGCAAGGTCCGTCCCAGGAAAACACAGACCTCAACATCACCGAGTCTGTCTGAGATGACATGAAGATGCAGAAGGATTCGAGCATCTACTCTCAAAGAGGAAGGATTGGGGTTTTTATAGGAGTTTCCTTCTTCTTGGGTCTTTAATGGATGTTGGTGGGGGAAGTATGTTGTATTGTGGGTTCTAACAGTAAGTTGATGAATCGTTTGAGGTAGTTGTGAGTTATTTGTCTAGAAGTTCACAGCAGACTCAGACCCGTCCCCTCCCTCGTCAAAAAGGATGAGGCCAGTGACGTTGGTCTTCTCAGCAGACCTCGCTCACTCCGACTTTGAGCACATTTACCTTCAGACGGACCGACAGCAGGAGGTGACACCACCTCACTCTCTGAAACTGCCGTGTTACCTGTTGCTGTAACAGTCTCTGAAGTCTGCTTTTATTCATGTTTTTAGTCATTTTTCTCCACACGTAGGGTAAACCTTTGCAGGTCTGAGTCGCTCCGTGTGCCATTCGGGTTCCCGTTAAGATGCCAGGATGGAATATCAGCTGCAGAATAATCTGCTGCTACACTGAGTTGTAAGTCTGACGTCACGGCCGCAGCAGTGCGGAGCTGTGATGGTCAGCTGCAGATGTAATCACCTTAGAGAGAGTATTAACCAGCGTCCGGTCACACGAACACTGAGGGTTCTCTGCTCGCTGTGAGAGGGGAATGTCTTTGGGATGCTGATAAAACTTTGTCCCCGTGTCATGTAGAAGAGTCATTTTTAATGGAGTCTTTACTTAGTTCAAAGTTGCTTCCAGTCACACATATGTTGTTAAGGCTAAGGCTCTTTTAACCCCTTCTTGACTACTTTTGAGATTCCTGCTTGGAAGGTGGCACGGCTAATTTCTAATGAGTGTATCTGAGCAACTACATAGGCAGTTTGTATAAATCTATTTTCAAAATAAAAGGTAAACAACTTCTTATTTGAAGCCAACACAGAAATAAGGAAAGTTGCAGTTCCTCGACTGACCACAGGGGGCTGTCTCCAAAACTCAGTCCTTGCTAATCTCCATGTTCAAATGCTCAACGTAGAGATAATAATCTGTTTAATTGGAAACACTACTTATAGGATTGAAGCTGCGCTTTTCATTGTCCTTGGGATGTTTTAACAAGTCTTGCCTTTAATATGGTTTCAATGATCGTTAGATGTTGCTGCTGGGGGAACTCGTTAGTGAGACTGGATCTGTTGGGACTTTAAACTTTAATATTGAGGTCATCAAATCTGATTCCTTTTTCCTGTGATAATTTAAAATCGTTTGATGAATTCTTCCTGTTAAGAAGATTTAGGTTAAAGATCAGAGTTGGCCAAAGTCTGTAAAAGCCCTATTTTCAGCAGAACTGACATTTATTTCTTTCTTATAAGACTTTAAATGTGAATGTTATCCTGTATCATTGCAGGACGTTTGTTTGGAGGGTATCACGAGTCAAACCTGTTCGGTTTTTTGTTTTGGGTTCATGCAGAATCCTGTGTTTTGTAGTGAAGTAATCTGTGAAGTCTGTGAAGTGAAGGAAACCTGGTAAAAGGGTTTTACATTTTTCAATTGAATTGAATTTGTTTGTTTCATATATATGTATATACATATATATACGTGTATATGTATATATATATATATATATATATATATATGACAGGAGTGACTTTAAATATCTGTATTAATCTTATCTACTTCCTTTTTTTTTCTTCCTCTTTTTCAGCCAGAAACTTTAATGTCCAGAAGTCTGAGGCTATGCTGCGAAAGGTACTAGACTCACATTAGTATTTCAGAAGAGCAAGATATTTTTATAGCAACATCATTTGTAGAAATGCAGCACCGTGGATAATATGCACCGAGTCAAAGTCCAAACATGTAGGTTTCTCTACACTAAGTGATTAGTGGTTGTAGAGGTGCACTTAACTCCTGCAAAGACCACACAGCACATTAGTGAGGGAGTGGCTCCAGATTAGAGAGGAGAAGTGAGATAAAGGTTCACCGTGGACAAACTGACTCATCACTGCAGCCCAAGGAGATGATAAAACACAAAGAAAAGGGAGTGCATCAGCACCTACAATAGTTTTAGATTTACAGAACCAAACTGGGGGGCATTAATTAAACTATTCTCTCAACATGAACCCTTTTTCTTTTGAAGCATCTAGAGTTCAGAAAACAGATGAAAGTTGACACGATAATCTCTGACTGGCGTCCACCGGAGGTAAAATATGAAAAATAATTTACTGCTTTTCTAGAACACGACTGAAAAAAATATAGTTTTTAAATTTGAAAATGCATTCCACTTGCAGGTGATAGAAAAGTATCTGTCGGGGGGGATGTGCGGCCACGACCGTGAGGGCAGCCCCATCTGGTACGATGTCATCGGACCCGTGGATCCCAAAGGCCTCTTCCTGTCTGCCTCCAAGCAGGACTTCATCAAGTCCAAGATCAGAGACTGTGAGATGCTGCAGAAGGAATGTAACCTCCAATCAGAGAGGGTAAGAGCAAAGAGCGCTGATGTTGGACCACCCGGGGTCTGCTCCCCTGTAGGTACTAAAATATGTGAAGGTCTTTACACTGGGATGGGAAGCAGGGCCAGCTCAGACTTCTAAAAGTAAGCGATTGTAGGCTGGATTTGAAGCTGTTGGTCCAAGGGAGCCTGAGTGTTTGTTTAACAGAGATGTGGGACCACTGAGTGGGGCAGACGGAGGACATTTGAATTGAGTTCTACCTTTGGCTGGCGCCTGCTAAACCTCAGCTCAGGTCGCCGCCCAAAGAACATCTCAAGCACCTGAAAATATGAGGAAGACACAACACAGAACTGAGTCTGGTCCACACGCCTCGAGTGAGTCATAAGACTGAAGGGGATTTGTGTGACGTGAGTCATTGTGTTGTCTCTCTTTAAGGATTATCCTGCTTAGTCTACCTTCAAGCAGCGTGCCATATAATAAAATGCTCAATGCTTTTTTCCCAAGCAGGGATGGCATCTTTGATGAAAAGTGCTCAGTCAGTCATGAATTAAAAGGGTTATATTTGATGTCGATGAGACATGTGGTTAAACTATGATGAAAAGAAGGTTTGTTGGGTTTCATCATCATAAATAAGAATTAGGCAGAGGAGATGATGAAGAAGTAAAGGCAGGTTAGGAAACATAAAACAAGAACCAGCAGGTGTGCTGGGCAGGGGGTCATTATGGCTTTTTTTAGGGCGTTGCTCTAGTTTGAGCCAAAATTAAACAGGTAGCCACAGCTGACAGTGTAAATACATAACATAAGGTAAATACAATATCAGACAAACGTGGCATGTTATACCACGTTATTGTTATTAAATAAGAGCTAAGCCAAATTCAGAACCGTGTGATACACCCCATGATTGAACAGCTTGTAGAGCCACCTTGAGCAGTAGTAAATTCAAGTATTTGTTTTTTTTGTATGGCATCATCAGCCTCGGTCACATCGGTGAGGAGGAACTCTGGTCCCCGATTCTACAGATCACGGTTTCACGTCTTGAGGTTTTTGGGTATCACTCATGCACAGCTTACTGAGGGTTCATGAGCATTTGTGAGTTCTCTAGAGTCAGATGTGAGATGTGTCCCACAGGTTAAGCTTGGTCGGAAATACGTCACTAGACAGAACGATGATCCCAAAAACAGCAGCAAATCTACGGATGCAGATGCAGCTTTCCAAACATAAACCATGTTCACGTTCCAACTTCCAGGCGAAAGCTACTGACGACGTAGGAAAGGTCGCAGTTCCCTGACCGACCACCGTTTTGAGTTGGATACATAAATGTCAGCAAGTGACGTTAAAACATCCAGATGCAGCTGGTGATGTTGATGACTGTTCAGCAATGTTCAGTGCAAATGTTGTTTTGTTTGAAACTCGTGCTGTGAAACACGCGTTGTCGTGGTTTGAACAAGTTTTAAAACTTCTGAATTGTGTTAAAAGCACGATATATCCAGCTTAGCAGCCGTTTTCTGAACCGCATCTGAACCGGTGCTTTCTCCGCTACCAGCAATCTGAGTTTGTTGAACGATTCTAACTGTTAACTAGCACTGGGGGCCACTTTGGTGGATAAATCTTATAAAAATCGTTACTGATCTCTTTCCTCCTTGGCATTGTGTTAACCTGTTAACCTTTACAGATGAGTAAACTGCCAGATTAGACTATCCAGGCTTTTATGTGTCACATTTTTCATCCAGCTGGGTAGAAACGTGGAGTCGATCACCATGATCTACGACGTTGAAGGTCTGGGACTCAAACACTTATGGAAGCCTGCGATAGAAACATACGGAGAGGTAAAGAGTCAAACCCAGTCAATGTGGACCCCTCAGAAGGAACCAGGACTGATGAGATCTTTGTTTCCCTGCTGCACCAGATCCTCCAGATGTTTGAAGACAACTACCCAGAAGGCCTGAAGAGGCTGTTTGTTATTAAAGGTGAATTTGTATGAAATATAATTACATTTTCCTTAATTTTTAAAGATCAGTTTTAAAAGTCTCATTAATCTTTTTCTTTTTGTTTCTCCTGCAGCTCCCAAACTTTTTCCTGTGGCCTACAACCTCGTCAAGCATTTTCTGAGTGAGATCACGCGACAAAAGATCTGCATCCTGGGGGGTGAGACTCCTCCACATCACCCCATCCTGATCGACACGTCATCCAAAAACCTACTAACGCTTTTGTTGCTCTGCTTTTACAGCGAACTGGCAGGAGGTTTTACTGAAGTACATTGATGCAGACGAGCTACCGGCGATCTACGGGGGTAAACTGACAGACCCTGACGGAGATCCTCGCTGTCGGACCAGGGTGAGTCAGCAGCCTCTGAATGCTGATCTTTAGTGCGAATGACAGCTGATCAGTTGGAGGAGACAGGTATCCACCACACATGCTCGGTCAAGAGCGGTTGTCTGTTGGACTGACAGCTCTGACCAGGGACGCTGAACCGAACAAGACGTCCAGCGTCCAGCCAGTGAGGGAGTTTAATCTCATTTAATCTTTCTTGTTCTTGCTTTGAGGCTCAGCAGCAGAACCTACCAGCTCATATCCTCAGTTGTGGCCCAAGTCTTAATATTTTAGCCGGACTCTCAGATGTTTGGGATCAACATCTGTTTATTATCTTTATTGTTCATCAACATTTGTTGCACTTGCACTTTCATTTTATGGCTCTGGCAGTTAAACGGCCGTTGTCACCTTGTGCCACATCATCTTTACTTCAGCCGTCTGCTTCATTCTGCCGTTACTTTGACCCCGGCCGTAAAAGGCTCATTTTCAGCCCGAGACCAGCTGATTTCATCACGATGTTCAGGAAGCTGCAAAAATGACTCAAGCGGGATTGATGTTCATATATGTTGCATGTTTAAAATGAAAAATAAACTGTATGGTCAATAAACGCCCAGGTGTCGAACTCGACCTGGGTCCAAACAGGCTCAGTGAAACAGTTCAGCTGTTACTGGCCTCTACTTTCATCTTATTTAATTTCATTTATTTGGCCAGTTTTGTCTAATAAGGTCTGATTGTCAGTAAATATTAGAATTTCAGTAGAGTTTAGAAAAGCTTCTCTCAGTGACACCTTGTGTTTCATACAGATCATCAAATGAAATGTATAACTATACCAGGTGCTGCTGATTATTGGCTGACCTCTCTGGTTTTAAATCCAATCCGTAGTTATCAGAAGCTTCTCACACAATCCATCGGTTCATCTTGCTGGTGTTTTTGTTTTCTGTTTAAACCTCCTAAGACTCCAGCTCTTGTTTGGTTTGCATTTGTAAGTTGTCGTTGCTGTTTGGGCTTATCGGTTCCTGGCAAGTATAAGGGCGAAGGATCGTCTTTTGACATGATGTACTTGTCTACACACGTGGACATTGGACCCCCATTAAGTGCTCCTGGGTACTGCAGTACAGACGACCAGCATGTGACGTCCACGGGGTAGGATTCCAGGTCTCTGGAGGTTAAACTGCAGCCAGTTATTTTTACATTTATTGTTTATACTGTTATCTCATCCTTCCTGTCCTCCCAGACTGCTGGTTACTCATTTTTGATGTCGTCTTCATACCTTGTAAGATCAACTCCACAAAGTGAAACACGTATATGTCCAGCAGATCAGGCGCTCAGTCTTTTCCTGACAGAACAGATTTAGCAGGTACTGGGAAGCGCTTTACAAGATGCACACACCTCACAACAAGCTTGAAGTGATAAAAGTGATGAGACGGTGATTGTAAAGTTTAATTTACATCCTCACAAAACATTACATTTATCATTGTTGTATTCATATTTCTTTATGTCTTGTGGATCCCAGGAAGACTAGCTGGACCTGTGGACTGAGATTAGGAGTCCAAATAATAAACAAATGAACTGTCCTGGAACTGCGAGCACCAAAGGAATAATTCAAGCAGCTGTTAATAAATCCAGTTGTTGATTCATGCAGCAACATTGTCAGTCACCAAAAACACATTTCAAAGTCACTTTTCCAGTATTATATGAATAAAAATATCACCGCATTAATGGGAATAATGTTAACTGTGTGATGGCAAGTGTGAAAACACTTGGTGGCTGTCTGGGCTGAAACTGAGTGCATTAAGTGATCGAGAATAAAGACGTGACAGATGGTCCAAGTTCAGTAGATTTAATCATCATTTGCATGCAAGCAGGAGCTTCCATGCAGAAGTGACAGAAAAATTAAATGTACAGTTATTCGAACAAGACACGGCAAACGATTAAGACTAAACACTAAAGACAAAATATGAGTCTGCACCAACTGTTCTCATACGGAAGTTCACGGAAGGGCTAAGACTAATATTTACATCCCAGTAAACACAAGCTCAGAATTATGCAATGTAAGACAGTGGATAAGAGTCTGAATCCAACTTTAGCCCATCAGCTGTCATCAGTAATGTTACGCTGAAATACTCAGTAGTGGCTTCTTATGCAGTATGTCGGTAGCAAAAGCCGCCGACATAGTGCTCCTGCCAGAGCTGAGATCCGCTTTAGTCTAGTACCAGTCACACAAGCCGCTGCCTTCGTAGTCCTGCTCCAGCAGATACAGAGAAAATTGACTGACTGTTTGTTGCTGTTTCTATAGATAAAAAATTGGGCCCAGGACAGATGAGCAACAGCAGGAGAAAAACTCATTTTGACTGCATTCAAGATTCTTGGAATTGAGATGCTCAGCCTCTGACAGTTTTTTTTATTCTCTCCTCTTAGTTAGATAGCTGTGTCTTATTGTGTAGTTGTTGTTTTTTTTAAGTCTTAAAACTGATGTTTGTTCTTAATGATCTTAAATGTTGTGTGAGGTTTGGCTACAGCACAGAAAACAGGGTATGCTTTTAAAGGGGACTTATTATGAAAACAAACAAAACAACACTTTTATTTCAACGACGGTGTCTTAAGCAACTCACAACCGTAGAGCGGGGGTCTTCAGTTCTGGTCCTCAAGGTCCACTGTCCTGCAGCTCATGACCTTGTCATCAAGGTCTCCACAAGTCTGCTCATGACACAGCTGATTTGTATCAGGGTCGGTTGAAGCAGGGAAACATCTGAAACATGCAGAACAGCGGACCTTGAAGACCAGAATGAAAGACCCCTGCCCTAGAGAGGGTAGAACCCTGTCGTTTTATTTAGGGCTGCATAGGTCTGAAAATCAGTGAGCTATTCAGATTTACAGGGTTCTGTGACATCACAGAGCCAGACCAGACAGATACAACACTAAGCCTCGTCTGCTTGTTTGGGAGGAAGTGAAATCTGTCTCAAGTGCTAGTAGGATGACTGATACACACACCAGTCTCCCTTGATGCTTTGGATTGTGCCGACTAATCAGATGTTTTATTCCTAACATGTCAGCTGGTCAGAGTCATGATGTTTTACTGTGTTTTAAGTCAGATCTCAAGTGTTTGTCTGCCTCCAACCACCAAAACCTGAGTAAAACCAACCCAGGGAAAATAAGTCGTCATGTTCACAGATGTTCAAACTCTTCATTATTTATTTATTTTTTTTTAATTGACCAACATTTGTTTTGACTGAATAATCTCAACGTCAGGCTCCCTGCCAGAGTAGAATTATCCAGCTTCTCCTATTATCTCCACACAGTTTTACTTCTAACTGCTGTATTTGCTGTACCTCTGTAGTGGATAATGCCAGTCTGAAACACAGATTTCAATAAAGGCACACCCTGTGGAAGAGGAGGGTGGAGTTAAGGTACGGACTCCGCCCCCTTTAAACTGGCTGCTGTGTACATGGCTGGAAAGTCATGGTTGAAAGAGGAGCTTTTGTTCTATATTTATCTGGTATTGGGACTAAAATGTTTCAGTAATACCTTCAGAAAATTGTTTCAGTCTCCTTTAATTGCAAAGTTTGTTTGGTGGAGTTAGTATTTTTAAAATACAATGCATTATATACTTATGTGTTTTCAAAGTTTATTATTTTCAGTTACCATGAAAATAGAAGCGTTAGTAGCTTTGTTTTTACAAAACTTTCCAAACCCACAAAATTAAGTGCTTTTGCAATAAAACATCTGTAGAACACAAGACAGTTAAAAAGAGGAAGTAATATAATCTAAGTTTCATAACCTACCTGATGTTGCATCACTGGTTGTTCTAGGTTTTATTTTTGAAGCCTGCCTTTATTCTTTATTCTTTATCCTTTATTCTTTATTCTTTATCCTTTATTCTTTATCTGTTCTCCTTTCTCTTTTCTCTTTTCTCCTTTCTCCTTTTGTGTTTTCTGTTCTTTGTGTCAATAAACGTTTTCAGGTGAAAAATAATTTCTGCAATAAAATGAACGGACTCATCAACGATTAGACTTCCAGACACAAGAGGACTGTGAGGAAAGCTTTACCTTTAAAACTCCACAACTGTATTTCTGTATTGTCTTCAGAAAACAATTGAGATGACAGGTTCTCAGAAGACCTGCCTGCAGTGATGGTCTGCATGTGTTATTTAGTCATAACGATACTTCACACGCAGCGGAGTGACTGGTGTTGGTCTGATCCCAGTTTCCTCCCATAAAGACTAAGATTTTAACCTTGCCAGGGTTCATATTTTCAAATATGCCTTAGAAGACATAACATGACCAGCTTTAGTCACCATATAACTATAACTGTGATACTGCAGAGCACCAAGATAAGAATAAGTGTAGACTAATGCACTTATGAAGGCTGTGCACGGTTTCTTAGAACTGTGTGGCAAAATCTTCCAAGTATACATTCTTTTTAAGATTTTGTTGAACCAATACATTTAATAACCCTTTCAAGTGAGTTCGTAAACTGGGATGTACCATTAAACAAGGCTGGCTCTCTGCAGGAAGTCACCGCTCTTTGTAGTTCTGGTTTTTGTTGTAATCCACTGCAGCTGGACTTGTCCTCCCCTGATTGGTGTGAATTTGTGTGAATAAACAGAAAACCTTTTTTTATTGTTTGTGTGTTGTACTTTTGAATGTTTAAATAAGCAAATGTGACAAGCACTCATAGATATAAAGCACCGCAGTAAGTGATGTTTCCTCTTTTTCATTCCTTTTTCATTCCTGGATGCATTTTAAACGCTGGTGTTGGATTCTTGTATTTGGACTTTTGGTGTCTCTGATGCAGATAAACCACGTTGGACCCGTCCCCTCATCCTACTACGTGCGGGACCACGTTAAAGTGGACTACGAGCAGTGCATGACTGTCAGCCGTGGTTCTTCCCAGCAGCTAGACTACGAGATCCTGTTCCCAGGCTGCGTTCTGAGGTCAGTACTTTAAATCGGTGTTTCCCAACGCTGGTCCTCGGGGCCGCTGTCCTGCATGTTTCAGATGTTCCCCTGCTTCCAGACACCTGACTCAAATTAATGGTCATCATCAGCTTGTCATCAAGGTCTGGACAACTCTGTTGATGACACAGCTACTTGTATCACGGTCCTGTCCGGGACGGGGGGCCCGAGGTCCAGGGTTGGGGAACTTTAAACCATAGTTCTACTACCACTGCCAAGACTTTGACATTCGCTGGTTAGCGAAGGGGAGTGTCCTTCACTGTTGACAAATATGCATATTTCGAACTTTACAGCCCTGTGATCTGTAATTAAACCCATTCTAAGATGTTCAAACTACATTAAACTGCTGTCACTGATAGAAATCACTGCTTTCTTTGCAGGTGGCAGTTTGCCAGTGAGGGTGCTGACATCGGCTTTGGGGTGTTTAAAAAAAAACAAATGGGTGAGTGGAAGAAGGCGGCGGAGATGCAGGAAATCATTCCCAGCCAGCGATACAATGCTCACTTAGTCCCTGAGGACGGGTCGCTGACCTGTGAGCATGCAGGAGTCTGTGAGTACTGCGTTCTTACATCGAACGCCACCGCAACGTACAGTCCAAGTACTCAAATATTCTATCTTCTGTCCAAAACAGATGTGCTGAGATTTGACAACACCTACAGCATCTTCCAGGCCAAAAGAGTCAGTTTCACTGTCGAGGTCCTGCTTCCTGACCATTTACAGGCCTCGCAGAGCAACGGGAGGTCCAGCAAGCAGGCACGAGCAGACAGCGACACCAGAATGTAACGGCCGCGTCACGTGGTCAGATCAGACATGTTCAGCCGCCAAAACTAAAGCACAGCCTGACATACTTGGCGTAAACTAGGACAAGCAGCCTTTGAACTGTCAAGTAGCAGTATTACAGCTGACTGTTGAACCTGAATCACTCGTTGTACGTTGGAGAACATCACTGCTGCTGTTCTGCTCCAAACAAACACTGACGGCTGGAGGGCTGAAGGACAGGAAGCTTCTGACCCCTGATGTTTACTGGGACGCCGGGCTCGCGTTGGCAATGCGGTGCTTCTGATGTGCAGTTAAAGACAAGAAAATAGAGGATAAAAGTTTATTTCTTTATAAAGGATAATTATTTAATTCAGTTAGTTTGAGCGTTTGAAGCTAAAATAACAAAACAACTGAGGGTTATATTTTTTTGGGAAAAAAATAAAAGATTTACCAAGATTGTGTTAACAGGCTTCTGCTGTCTATGTAAATCTAAAGCAGCGTCTTTTAAAGCAACGTCAAGGATTTTCTTTCCATGTTCAGTTTCATTTAAAGGGATATTCGGGTAATTTTAGGACATGTCATCTAGCTCTCGTAGTCTCCTGTCCTTAACTATCAGCAGAAACCATCCACAGTTACTTTAGACTCCCGTCCTGTTATCTGTGTTATCGTGTGTCGCTTCACTTGACTGTCACAACACTGATGGCGTGAACTCAGAGCTGCGGTGGACATCAGGAGGTCTCATCATCGAACCGTCTACACTCAACATTCTTCACATCCTACTCGAGGTTAAGTAGATGCAAGTCGTGCAGGGGGACCCCCTGAAGACGTGGTCTTCTGACTCATGTATGTACCAAAAAAAGTTTCGTCCCGTCATAAACTACGTGTGGGATAACAAGTACCGACGGTACCTGGATTCATGTTGTAGAAATGCAGGTCTCTTCCTGTCATTACTTACACTAAAGTTTCACGTTTGCAGCCGACATTACTGCAAATAGTTTCCAACCTGTTTCCACAAAATGATGACCTCCAAGCATATGTAAAGGTTTAAACCTTTGGTCTGTTTTTTGATGGAAATGACCACTGATTCAATCACAATAGCTTAAATGTGGAGAAATAAAGCTGCAGTATTACATATTTGTCATTTATTGTAAATGTGTGTGAAATCTTGTGTAATGTTAATCCCAGCAGGCGAGAATGTAGATGCGTTGGTTGCAAACCGCCACTGTTGTATCAGCGCTAAAGAACAAATAAAGATATTCTGCAAGTTGTTCCATCTTACAGCTGTAAATAAATATGTTTGGTCTACCTCTGATACTAGTCACCCACTTTAGACTATTTATTTATTTAGATAAATAAATAAAACATTAACTAATCACATGGAATGTTGGGTCAAATATTACAGAACTACAATCCCCAATGCAATTTAAAAAAAGAAGAAACGTTTATTAAAGTTGATGAACATCGCCACCTAGTGGCCACGGGTGTCATCCAGACATAACTGAATTTCCAGGTAAAGAGAAGTTTTTTTGTAGACAACAATTCATACACGTGACAATTCAAAGTGCTTTACGGCTTCATGAAGTCACAAGAAGGCAAATAGAATAATCCTTTAAAACAAAAATAATAATTAGTTTAATTAAAAATGAAGAGTGCAGATAAAATCCTTTCAGTTGTCATATGCACAGCTAATAAGAACTGTTTTCAGTCTGGGTCTCGCATCTTCTGGAAGACTTTTCCAGATTTTTGGAGCATTAAACTGAAACGCAGCTTCACCATGTTTTAGTCTGACTCTGGGCACCAGCAGGAGACCACTCCCTCAGGTTCTCGGAGTCCAAGTTGGTTCATATGACTCTAAGATGTCAGAGATGGACTGTGGCGATCAGCCATGAAGAGACTTGTACACAAGCAAAGCTGTTTTACAGTCTGTTCTCTGAGCGACATACAGTGTATACAGTGTAGTATATGTAGTATACAGTGTAGTATATGTAGTATACAGTGTAGTATATGTAGTATATAGTGTAGTATATGTAGTATACAGTGTAGTATATGTAGTATATAGTGTAGTATATGTAGTATATAGTGTAGTATACAGTGTAGTATATGTAGTATATAGTGTAGTATATGTAGTATACAGTGTAGTATATGTAGTATACATTGTAGTATATGTAGTATATAGTGTAGTATACAGTGTAGTATATATAGTATACAGTGTAGTATATGTAGTATATAGTGTAGTATACAGTGTAGTATATGTAGTATACAGTGTAGTATATGTAGTATACAGTGTAGTATACAGTGCAGTATATGTAGTATACAGTGTAGTATATGTAGTATATAGTGTAGTATACAGTGTAGTATATGTAGTATATAGTGTAGTATATGTAGTATACAGTGTAGTATATGTAGTATACAGTGTAGTATATGTAGTATATAGTGTAGTATACAGTGTAGTATATGTAGTATAAAGTGTAGTATATGTAGTATACAGTGTAGTATATGTAGTATATAGTGTAGTATACAGTGTAGTATATGTAGTATACATTGTAGTATATGTAGTATACAGTGTAGTATATGTAGTATATAGTGTAGTATACAGTGTAGTATATGTAGTATATAGTGTAGTATATAGTGTAGTATATGTAGTATACAGTGTAGTATATGTAGTATATAGTGTAGTATACAGTGTAGTATATATAGTATACAGTGTAGTATATGTAGTATATAGTGTAGTATACAGTGTAGTATATATAGTATACAGTGTAGTATATGTAGTATATAGTGTAGTATACAGTGTAGTATATGTAGTATACAGTGTAGTATATGTAGTATACAGTGTAGTATACAGTGCAGTATATGTAGTATACAGTGTAGTATATGTAGTATATAGTGTAGTATACAGTGTAGTATATGTAGTATATAGTGTAGTATATGTAGTATACAGTGTAGTATATGTAGTATATAGTGTAGTATACAGTGTAGTATATGTAGTATATAGTGTAGTATATGTAGTATACAGTGTAGTATATGTAGTATACAGTGTAGTATATGTAGTATACATTGTAGTATATGTAGTATACAGTGTAGTATATGTAGTATATAGTGTAGTATATAGTGTAGTATATGTAGTATACAGTGTAGTATATGTAGTATATAGTGTAGTATACAGTGTAGTATATATAGTATACAGTGTAGTATATGTAGTATACAGTGTAGTATACAGTGTAGTATATGTAGAATACAGTGTAGTATATGTAGTATACAGTGTAGTATACAGTGTAGTATATGTAGAATACAGTGCAGTATATGTAGTATACAGTGTAGTATACAGTGCAGTATATGTAGTATACAGTGTAGTATATGTAGTATACAGTGTAGTATACAGTGTAGTATACAGTGTAGTATATGTGCATGTGTGTATATGTATATTTCTTTATTTATAGATTCATACTATTGTTAACATCGTTATGCTTTATACAATAGTTTTGACATGTTGAATGAATCAATAAAACAAAAAACAAAACATTGTCTTGAATCAATAATATTTTATGTACAAAATATTGTTACAAGTATATTCAACATATGTCACATCAGAGTCATGGTAAGTACTTTACATACATTTGATCAGTTTATATTTCACAGTACATGGAACTAAAAATCACCATTCTAGTGGACTTTGTGTACAATAAATACATGCTCTAGTCATAGGCTTTTATTTTTTACAAATATAGTTCTGAACAGAGTGCAAGAGTTCAGTGGTCACGGCAGATATGATCCCTGTTCGCTCACTCGCTGCGAACAAACGCTTGTTCTGCTCACCAGAGCAGCGTTTCCCAACGCTGGTCCTCGGGGCGCTGTGCTGCACGTTTCAGATGTTTCCCTGCTTCAAGACACCTGATTCAAATTGATGGTCGTCACCAGCTTGTCATCAAGGTCTGCGCAACTCTGTTAATGACACAGCTACTTGTATCACAATGCGCTGAAGCAGGGCCGCATCTAAAACATGCAGGACAGGGGGGCCCGAGGGCCAGGGATGGCAAACCCTGGTCCAGAAGGTATCATTTGGCTACTTTAGCAGTAAAACGTGGGATTTCTACAAAGGCCACATCTCTCCGTAAACACACAAGGAGTGTTAGTTGAACATGGCTCGCTGAACACGTGTTCCTTGGCACGTAGTAAACAAAAAAAAGTGAGTTTGGTCAAACCTGCCTGTGTCTTTTGTTCCATCGGAGCCCAGAGTTAATTTAAAGAAACACAATCCGGACTGCATGCATGGCAAGGCTGTGAAATATGACTTGTTCTCATTCTTATTAAAGAAATTGAAAGATTATCTTTGAGTTCATGTTGTGGTCCTCGTCATAGTCACCGCAGTCAGAGGAGGTGAAGAATAACCTGGCCAGTCATACTCATTTATGATCCGGTGCCCCTCCCAGTCACAGCAGTGCAGAACCAATCGCATTGGGGCGGGGCTTCATCTGATGACTCATACATGCGCGTCCAAGAGCTAATATTTAAAATAACGACGGCTATTAACACCTTGGATCACCAAGTTGTTGCTGCCAAACCAAGTGGTTCACCAGCGGTCCTGCCCCCCCCCCCCCCCCCCCGCGGATGTTTTGGATGTCTTTGTTTGTGCCAGTCAGGTTGTTGATCTGCCTACGTCACATGATTGGTTGTTTCCCTGCCCAACAGCATCCAGAGGCGTCTGTTGGTACCGCAGACGAACCAGACTAAATATTTGTCTCAAGAAGAAAAGAATTATGATGGCTGGTCGGTTTAGGTGAACAAATCTTCACAGTTACGTTTTAAGACTAAACACAAGACCAACCCTCGACGGGCCTCGGTCCAGTGGTCTCGGGTCATAAAAATCTATATCTTTAAACTCTACATTCAGTGTTGTAGAACTAATTCACACGTCACGTCTCAAACACACGGCGCTATCCTCGTCATCTAGCTGGCTCTTTTTAAGGCGTCTGTAGGAACTCGCTACAAAGTCCTGCGTGAGCTTTCTGTATTTCCTGTCAACAGACATTATAAAACATCCGGATGTCCCGTTTCTTGGCCTAAAGTGTTAGAATACGCCACAGTCCTGCGACTGTCCAGGAACTTTAAACTTTTACAAAAACGTCTTCTCCCGTTTGGGGCTTCAAACCGGGTGCGTCATGGCATCTTGATTCTGTAAGACACGTCCGGTGCTACAAGTTTCAGTCGGTGGACTGTCCGTCGTAAGGTTGAATGAAGAACCCTCCAACCGAGATGTCTATGAGGACTTCAAAGGTTCAAAGTCCACAACAATGGGATGAAGTCCTCCACCTCCCACCTTTAAACAGTAACGTGACAGCAGCTAAGACCAGAGTCGCGTTACCGCTGTCTCTCTTTACCAGAAACGTTTTGAGGTAAATCTGATTTCGTCCAGGTAATCTGGCTACAGATGGGTTAAACATTCAGCAAGACAGTGTCAAGTTTCCCCTTTAAACTGAAGAGCCTTGGCTCCTTTCCATTTGGTTAAACATATTTCATAAGTCTTCAGCTTGTGTGCATTTCTCCTCCCTGTAAGAGATCGTTGGGAGTCTGGGTTAACCGAGCTGAAGATGACGGCGGTCCTGAAACAACTGGACATTTCACCTTTTCAACCACATCTGATCGTGGGTCAGCACGCGTTCATCTGCCCTCCTCGGCGGGGCGAGTCTCGGATTTCATCTTGACAAACTCCTTGGCCACCTCGTCAGCGGGCCGCTGGGACAGGATGCGCATCACAGTCATGCCCGTCTCGTCGGTGTGGATGCGCGGCCCGAGGGGACACCAGCAAACGCAGCTCTTCCGGTCGGCCACGTCCCGCAGCTGGACCACGGCCACGCCGACCACCCGGTCCGCCCGGCCGAAACAGTAATCCTTCACCGTCACCTGGATCTCGTAGCAGTCTGGGGATTCCTTACCCAAGACGCTGCGGAGCAGAGGAGCAGGTTAATGACCCGCTTGGAAGCAGGGACCTTCACAGACGTTTACGAGTCACACGGACGGGACGACGTCGGGGGTCTCTTGAACCCAACACACCACCAAAATCACCGATCCCGTCGTCTTCATCAGCTGCCTAAAGGCCTCTATAACCTATGTTTATAGGATAAGAAACAGCCTCTAGGTGTTTAGAAGCCCCAGAAACTCATTGAAACTTAATAAAGATTAAAAGGGAGATAAGAGAGAACCATTAACTTTTATGATGAGATACCTCATAAAAAGGTACTTTATATATATATAAAGTAATAATGTCACCACTTTATTAGGTATACCAGGCTTATCTGATTAAGTCGCTGGTCTTTGCAGCCTCCCTGCAATATAACGTAGTTCACAAATCATTTTAATAATGACCTCAAACTGTCCCACACCAACACAACCTTCATTCAACTGTTCAAAGCTCAACTACAGGCCTAACTAAACTAAAGCTGTGGATCTAATCGAGCCACGCGGTGAGCAGACGCTGGGTGACGTCACACTCGAGCCGTTTCGGCGACGCTTCACGTTTCAAACTCACAACTGGAAGGCCTCGTTGAACTTCGCGGTCCAGCTGTTGTTCTTGGATTTCGTGGTGAACTTGCGCTTCTTATCGGCCAGAAACGGGCCGACCATGGAGACCTCCACGAAGGGCCGGAACATCCCCGATGTCTGCCACTTCATGTCGTTCACAGCGATGACTGGATGGACAGATGTGACAGAGGGGGTGCGGATGAGAGAAAGCTTTGTTTTTGGTTTTGGAAAGTCATCATGAAATGAGTCTGATGCCCCTCCCAGTCACGCCAGGTCCAACCCAGATGAAGCAGACTGATCGTTTGTATTGAAAAGGTAAAGCCTCGGGACGGATGTCCAAAGCTTCACGTCTCACCTCGGACGCTGACTTTGCGCTCTTTCCCGAGCATCATGTCGATCTGCAGCATGGCCTCTCCTATTGGCTTCTCCACCCCTGAAACTGTCACACAGCATCACATTAACATGACGGACAACCTCTTCAGGCTTTACTCTCTTTATTCTTGATTTATGACCCTGTTGCTGCAGTAGTGACACATTTTCTTAACCTGCCTTTTTTGCTCATTAAATATTTGTTTCTTTAAAGGCTCACATTTATAAATTGGATAATCGTAAAGTCACATTTGCACATTTTCTACTTCAATAGTTTGTTTTTAGATCATTTTTTGTCATTTGCAGAGCCAGACCCCTAAAGCAGACGGGCTTTGTTGGACAAAAAGGACATAAAAGTGAAAACAAACACAAACAGCAGATTTCAGTTTTATCACTGAAAAATCAGAGCTGACAGACAAAAAGCACTTTGCAGGGTTCAGCGGGATTATTTGAACCATGTAACTGGGGTGCAGCGCGTTACAAGGACTGGACTCACCCCGATCTGGTTTAATCTTCTCACTGCCAGTGATTCTGATGCCCATCCCATTGTGCACTGCGGGAACAGCCAAAAGAGGAAAAGCTCGAGGGATCTGTACTGAATTCAGTCTCTTCAACAACACCAACATCCAACAGCAACAAGCCATGATATTGGACATGCAGTGTGTCTGTGATCACCTTGGGAGTGTTGGGTGGTGACAAAAGTCTTGATGAGAGCGTCGGTGCTCTGGGTGTAGAGCGAGAGGGCGTAACGCAGCGAAGCCAGTTCGGGGCTTTTCTCGACAAATGCCTTCTTCAGCCCGTTTCCTCCTGCATGGAAGTATTGCTGGCAAACAGCAACGTAAATAAAATTAGACTTTTATTAAAACAGAATACAAAGTTTACACATAACGTGAATCTGTAATGAATTGTTGCTCTATAATGTATATAAACGAAGACAGTGAAAGGCTTTTCATCGAATTGAACAGCTGATCAGCACGATCAGCGTTTTGGAGAAGAAGAACTGGACAAACCCTCTAACGCCCCCCGCAGGCTTTCTGAAGCGTAGCTACTCAGATTTCTGGGAGCTCTGTTCGACGCCGTCTTGGCAGGAGGCGACTCCGCCAAACCACAGTTAAATGACATCTTAAACAAGCTCCCGCACTCGTTTGGCCGCTATCTGGTTAGTTAGTGCTAAGTAGCTAAAGTGTTGAAGGCTCTCTGCTGGACATCACAGACCACAAAGCAGACTCAGTCACAAAACCGCGGCCCTAATTATGTGTAAATCATTGGTTTGATATAATTTTCTTTGATGAGGGGTATAAAATTCACCCTGGTGCAGTGGTCATGGATGTGAAGCCTAGCTATGGAGAACAACACCATTTTTGGTACCAGGGCCTAAAGGCAGGGTAAGTGATTTCTGGGTGATGTCATGTTTGTTGATGAAACCAAACAGCAAAACAAATCACCAGCTCCTCCCTCCATCTCACTCCCAGATGTCATCCGCTGAACTCCCACAATAATAAAGTGCGTATGTCTGCACCTACCTTGATAGTCTCCAGGCCTGCATCGATGACTATGCACTGTTTGGGTGTCAAGGTTTTGGTTTCACCGCCCCCCTGCAGCAACGTTACATAGAAAAATATATTAACAAGCATTTCAGTTATGATTTCTGATACACTTTAATAAATTATTGTCTTGTCATCTGCTTTTATGTTATTGGATATGCTCTAAGAACATGCAGACCTATTGTAAAGCACGTTCAGGCCTTACAGAGTTTAGACCTACCTTGAGATTAGAGAGTCCTTTAGCTGCTGTGAGGAGTTGGGCTCCCTGAAAACAGAGACAGAGGAAGAAAATTGATTACATTATGCAACATTCAACATACTTTCCCTTAAAATAAGGTAAATCCACATGATTACAGATAAAAAAAGGCAGGGGCAAAACCCCAAAATCGTTAGTTTGAGAGGGAACGCAGTAGCTGATTTCACCCGCTAGAGGGCAGCAGAGCACTGCGTCTGAGGCGGAGACAACAGCATGTACTGCTTTTACATATCTGTACATTTATACACTCCGTTCTGACATCCTCAACAGCAGGTGAGGAAACATTAATGAGGTCAATAATCAGTGTAAATTACATCCACCTTGATTTGTTAAAGTGAAGTTTCAGTCGTGTTAGAAAGATTGTACATCCAAATAAATTCTAAGGTTGTACACAAAAAAAAAAATCAGGCCTGGTCAGGTCTTTTGATTTGGTAAATAAAACTCATAATGTCCAAATATGTAAAGCCGTAGTATTAAAAGTGGGTATAGTTTCACACGACTCTAAACTTTTATGAAGAACGCATCACAAAGAGATGATTAAATATGCATTAAATGTTCTACAAAAGTTCAGTGAAGTTGGAACCAACGAACTCTGTCTGGCTTAACTGAACTTCAAAGTGAAAAATCAGTACATGTAGACTTGCAGTGAAATGTGTCCAGAAAAAGGAAATAAAGAAGAAGGGACAGTGTCTGGTCCTGGTTACACAGCTGCTCTTATTTGCTGTATTTGAGCTTATTATTAGCAGTTTTGTCAGGTGCATTGAAGGTCAGGAGGTAGACACGCCTGGAATGGAAAGAAGATGACTGTAACCTGCACTGATTCTGGACAGTTCTTCTCTCATTGTCAGCCCAGGTTGTCGGAGTTTCTTTACTGGCCAGAATTCCAGCTGGTTAGGGTCTGAGTCAGAGAAAAGCGAGTTATTCCGATCGCGACGCCTGAGGATGCTCTTACCAGGCTGTCGTTGCTCTGAGGCAGGACGATGGTCTTCTCCAGGCTGCTGAGGACGACTTTCCAGAGATCCTTCAAGATCCTCTTCAGCACCGTCTTCTCACAGATGTCCGCAAAGATGCTGAGACTGGATTTCAAACACACACATGGAGAATCAGACGTATTCCTCCACAGATGCAGAGGAAAACCTAGTCTGCTTTTGTTGCTGTCCTTCCTTTTCTCCTTGGATAATGTTTGTGGAGGAAGAAAAAATACAATGAAACATTTTACGGCACGCTTTCAGATCCGAAGCAGGAGACGCTGCACCCATAGGTGGTACTGTCAGGATCCAGTTCCCTTTGTCTCAAAACAGTTTGGCCAGGAACCGAGAACTTTGATCCCTAAATTCTGATGCAGTTATGTCACTTTCAAGAATCTGCAGTAGCTCATGAAAGTCAACTTACTTCCCATCTAGGAACTCCATGAGGGGTCTCAGCATGGTGTCGGCATCTGCCTCGGCGGTGTTGTGGTTGGGGGGGCCTTTCATCTGGTAGAGGATCTCAGCCATCTGACGCATGCAGCCGTTAATACGATTCTGGAAGCTGGAGGGAGGAGAGTCGGGTGGAGGCGTTGTTTCTCACATGGAGGGCGTAAGTGTTTGTGTGAGATTCTTTTTACTTTAGGGTACAAGGCTTGAATCAGGCTGCCAGAGGTGCTTTTCATAGTTATAGTTAGTCTGAGACTGTAGTGTTAGTGCTTGTGTGTGTGCATGTGTCCGTTACCTCTTGGCAAACATGGTGCTGAAGTTGTCCAGGACGGTGCTGAGCTTCAGCTGCAGGTCGTTCAGGATGTCAGCCGCCTCGGTATCCAGCTGCAACACACGGAAATGAAAAGGAGGAGACATGAAACCACGTCACGTCAGTCCCTTAAATGAGCGTTTTTGTCTCTGGTAAAACTAAAACCAAGAGAAAACATCTGATCACATGGGTCCAAACAAATATGCTGTGATGACAAAAGAGCCACCAACAATACTGACACGATGAATGGAAAAGATCCCGTAAAAAAGGTCTTGTAATACTGCTGTTTCACTGACATGTAGGTTTTCTTGTGATATTCTGCCCCCATGCGGTCAAGACGTGGTATTACTACATAGAGTGGCTTTAAAAGCCATGCAGGCAGCAGGGAAACACACAAACGCCATGTAAAAGGTCCCAGTCAGGATTCAAATTTGTGATCAAACCTTCTTGTTATGAGGCAATGCCAACAAACACACCTCCAAAAGATAATCTTCAGCATTTCTTGTCTTCTGTGTTATTTCTTTAGCTCATTCATGAGTATATGAGGGAAAAACTGCACATTGTAAACGGATGAAAAGGAAGAATTATAAAAGACCTTCTTCAGAGCGCGTGAGAGATATTCTTAGACATCTTCACTGAAGAATGTCAACACTGCTTTCAACAGGTAAACACATATTAGGGTTTTAACAGCTTGTTGCATCAACAATGGACATGTTCTTTACTTTAACTGAGATGTTCCTCCTTTGCTGATTCTGAGTAAGACCAAACTATTTATATCTCTAATGGGACTTTGGTCGACTGCATTATTCTCAGCAGTGTGCTGTCAGCCAACCAGAAAGGTTAAATATCTGTGGATGCACAAAGCTGTTGATGCTGGAGACATTTAGCAATACTCCACTTTTTTATGTACCAGTGTTACAAGGGCAGCTTTCTGTTTCTGTGCAACACAGAGGATAAAGTTGCCTGGTAACAGACATCATAAACTTGTCAAATACAGTCTGAAGGCTGAAGCTCATTACAATGCAGGACCTCAAGTATGCTCCACATGCTGCTCAGGTCAAGTGGCTGGAAGACTGCAAGATGAAGCATCGCAAAGAGTCTTTATAGAAAGGGTACCATTAATAACTGTGGAACTGTGTTATTAGCAAAATGACTGTTGGAAGGCTGCCACATCATAGAAATGAACTGGGGGTGGGGGGGGTGGGTGACTTTCAAACGACAGTGCTTTAGGTTTCGGTACTTTAATTGAGAAGTGTTGCGGCGTATTAAATGAAAGGTGAGACCGCTCACTCAGGACCCCTCCCTTGGTCTGTATCCAAAAGTAAATAAAATAATAAAACATATCCATGGGGAGGCTGTTTGGAGGTGAACATGTATCTAAGCCTCTGGTGTCCTTGACAAATAAAATCAAACAAACAGGTTTCCAGCATCAAACAAGAAGCTCAGTCAAAGGCAGTGGGGATACAACGAGCTCCTCGTGCTTAAAGATGGAATAGCAGGCGACTTTTAGTACCTTAAAAAAATAAAAATAAAATCAAGAATGCAGTATTAACAATTTAAAATAACAAAAAAAATGCCAATCAGCAACAATAACATCAATGAGCGTCTCGTTGCAGCTCTGAGGAAGCGCCGTGTTTCCTATGAACTCTTCTGGGCCAAAGTTGAAGTTGTTATTCTCCTTCTGAACCAACTCTTGTTTCCTCTAAATCTCTACAGTCACAAAGTCAAACTTTCACATGCGAGCTGTGTGTTTCATTATGACTACTTGTAATTAACAGTTTCTTTCCTTGAATCTGAGCTGTGGATAAAGACCTAACCAAGAATAATCCTTCTTATTAGGTCAAATCTATAAAGCCAGTGCAGTGTGTCAGAGTACAAGAGTTGATCTTTAAAAGTGCTTCTAGTGCAAAACAACAAGCAGAAAATTTGACTTTGTTAATTGCTATATTTCTCAGCAGAAAAAGCTAGTTAGAGGATCTAGTCTAGTAATTTGATTTAAAAAGATCCTTAATTGAGCCTTTTAATATAAACCAGCCAAGAAAAGAGTGAGAAACAATCAAAAAGATAGTTGTTTCTCCATCTTCCACTATCGTACGTCCCACTCTCCTAACAGCATATAAATACTCAAAATCCTTCCAACTCCCCATCATCACCTCTCATCACTTCTTTAGGAGAAGTAAAAACCAGGACCTGGATCAGGACCTGTCCTCTGTCAGATAACTGGGGCAGCAAACCTTCCCATTTAGACAATCTAGCACAACCTTTATCGACATAACACCCCAATTCTTTTTCTGAAACTCTTCAGTGCCCAAAAAAAACACCAAGAACTTCAAAACCACTCATCCATTCATTCATCTTCTTCCACTTATCCGGGGTAGGGTGGTGGGAACAGAAGCCTAAGCAGGGAAACCCGGACTTCTCTGGCACTTCATTCGCCTAGAGGTTCTTCACCTATTTTGTTCATTACTTTCATGGACGCCCTTCCCCATATTAACGCTCAGAAAATGTGGGAGGTGTCTTTATTTCCCAATTTTTTGCTGCCTCTTGGTAATTGACTTACAAAGTTATTCAGCATTTCCTATCATCTTTATGCTGATGATATCCAGGATTTTTTGTTGTTGTTGTTGATTTTTTCAGCCAAATTCCACTTTTAGTCTCACTGAGTAAATGATTAACTGTCATCAAGACCTTTTTAGTCACAGAAGATCATGTTAGTCAGAGAGTCTTTAACTCAAGTAAAACTGAGACTATTATTTTTGCATCCTAACGATAAAACAGAGGCTTTGGTCTGTTGAAGCATTTGTAAAATCTAGTTTGCGTATCCTCTGGGTCATTCTGGATAAATCTATGTCCTTAGATGCTCATGTCCAGCAGCCGAGTCCCTCAGGTTTTTTTCATCTAAGAAACATTACACAATTAAGACATGTTGTTCCTAAGGCAGAACAGAAAGAGTAATTCATGCTGCATCTCTTCAAGGCTGGATTGCTGTAATTCTTTTTACCTGTCTGAACAAAACATCTCTGAATGGGCTGCAGTCTGTCCAGAATGCAGCTGTACGCCTTTTGACCAACTCCAGGAGGAAAGACCACATTGCTGCGACTCTAAAAACTCTTCACTGGCTTCCAGTCAGTTTTAGGATCAATTTAAAAATTCCTCCGCCCAGTACATCTCTGAGCTCTTGTGCTCGAACTGTTATGGTCCAGAGATCCGCTGGTGGTTTCTTGTTTTCAGTGTGGTGATCTGGATTCTGGAATAGCGGCACAGGGATCCTGGAACTGTCTACCACTATCCATTCAGACACTTTTAAAAACCAGCTAATACATTTTTATCCAGACAGACTTTTCAGTGATATTTAATGTTGCATTTTCATACCAATTTTCTACTGTGATTATTATGATTTGTTTTTATTTTATAGCACTTTGGGACTGGTGTCTGTGAAAGGTGCTGTATAAATATATAGTACTCACTTCCAAAAGCACCATTAATAATTGATATCTGACAGTGTTTGCTATGTGGCGGGTAAAGAAAGAGAGAAACAAGAAACAAACTTTAGCTCTGCAGAACCAGCAGACTGGTGAGTCCACTGGTGAGCAGAGGCTTGTGAGATCGCAAAGGATCTGTTTTTAGCTCAGAATAGAAAACAATGGGGAGAAAATGTTTTCAAATATAGTGTATGCGCTTGGAAAATGTACACGCGCACGCACATTACATCTCAGCCTGATACTGGAAGCGTCGCTAAAGGTAAAACATATTTGACCAACTGTCTCAACTGTACCTTCTTTGTGACAGCAGCAGTAGCTTCAGTCTTCCCGGAAGAATGATAAAAGACACAAGCGACAAACAAAAATCATCCAATAATGAGAATACTACTAAAGAATAAAAACAAAAAACCAAAACTGCACATACAGACTGCACAACATCACACAGAACAGATAAAACCAGTGTGACAAGTGTTCTGGGGTGGCGGACCGGAGATTTTAATGAAAGCTTCTTTTGTTTTCTTGTTTTTGCCTCCAGTTTATTTGAATCAAATGTTTCTGTTGTCTGTGATGTCTCACTCCGTCTGCACTGCCATCATCTTATCGTCTCACAGAGAATGATCTGAAACCAAAGTGTCAGAGAGGGGCGGCTGCTTCCTCTTAAACTATCTACATTTCCACCTGTGCTTCATTGCAGCACTGCTGTGCAACGCTTCTGAGAAGGAAAATTAAGCGTGCGCACACAAAAGACTGAATTAGGACAAAACATTTACAAAAACACTGAAGTAAAGCTTTTATTTTTACGAGGCGCCATGTTTATTCTGCTCTCTCTCATTTGACTACCAGCTGAAGCGTAACTGCTGCCCATCAGGATGGCGAACGTCTTCAGGGGAGCAGTTTAAACTCAGGTAATGGAATTTCAAAGAGGAAAATACATCTACAGAGGGAAGAGGGAGACGACACTGAGCAAACAAACCTTGTTTACTTCCTCTTTTGACTGTAAGGAACACAAACACAAACTAATAAATTAAACAGACAACTGCCTTCAAAACCACTTTTTTATATCATTTTGTTTGCAAAAAAAAAACGACATTCACTGCCTTTGTTTAAAGAATGAAACTGGAATTGATTGAAAGTGTGCTTTCTGTTTCTTGTGATGTGAAATCATGTGGAAAATGGGAATAATAGAGGGAAAAGTCTGACTGAATGAAGCAGCAGACTGAACTATTGACAGGATCAGCTTCATGTTCAGTGAAAGGCCTCAAATGCAAAATATACAAAAACAAGCTATTGGAACATACATATTCAAGTAATTTGCAAAAGAGAGTACCACATCACAACCCATCATTACAAAGAAAACACCTAAAAACATCAAAAATGTTGCAGATGCAAGTGTTAGGCTTTAAGATTTGAATGTAAAAAGGAAGCACAGATGGGTTCATCATTTTGGACAGATGCATTACCTGCAGTGCATGAAAACACAAGGATTAGGCCAAAAAAAAAAAAAGAAAGAAAGAAAACATCAGTGATAACTGATTGTGGTCATACTGCAGGTGATGGAAATGTAAGATTTTAGGGGAAGGGGCGTGCCAGGCTTGTATTATTCTGCCAGTTTGGTCTGTTACACAGTAAAAGTGTAGAATTAGAGTTTAATTTGCATGTAAAAAACAAGCCAACCTCCATCAGCAATGCTGCCAAGGCATGGTTGAATATGAAGCTGTGGCACTGATCACAGATGAGGATTTTTATCTGTATTTTGAAACACCCACCTCTTTGTTCTTATCCTCCTCCTTTTGCAAGGACACAGAAAGAAACATTTTAGAAAAAATAAAAATGAAGCACTTGTTTTTTTTAACACGCAAACAAAAACTAAAATGGACATTAATAGAAGAAAACTACTCTAAACATATTTAAGAGTGTCAGAAAAGCAGAAGTCTTTTACTCGAGAAGAGAAAGTGATCAGAAAGAAACCAACCTGCTTCTCTTTGTCTCTCTTTTCAGCCTGCAAGGACACACATTTGTGACAGACTGAGCATTTACAGCGTGTAAGAAGAACTGGACAATCGTCCTGTGATGTCACCCACAGGTGTTCTCTAGACTGATTTTGAAGCCTCTTTTTTCTTTGTGCTGCTCATGTTGTAAATGGGCGGAGCGAAGCTGGGAACCCGCCCACCTGAGTTTGGTTTTAGTTTGGCTGGCTTAGCTTATGCTAACTCATGATGCTAACCACTATTACATCAGTTTCATTTGAACTCAATCTGCCAATGCATCCTCATCTCCATTGTTGCTACGAAACAACCCAAAAGGTGCTGCCAGAACTGAAACGAGGACCAGCAGACCAAATGAAAACTACCACGTTCCAGACGCACCTTTTCCTTTTTAGACTCCGACTGGAACGACACAGAAACAGGAAAGAAAAACACATTTTTTTTAGCGTCACACAAATTAAAAAGACATAAAACTGAAAGTCAAACGAACCCCTCAGTGCTCACCTTTTCCTTGTCCAGCTTTTGAACAAAAAAAGAACAAAGTAAAAGACATTTCAGAAGGAAAAAAAACAACAAAACGCACATGAAAGGTATGATGAAGGGAGAACATACACCTGTAATCTCACACAGATACACGGGGAGGACAAAGAAATCAGAAGACTTCATGAACTACGTGAGGATTATAGTCAGCTATGAGATGTCCGTCAGGAGGAGAAGAAAGATTAGTGATGACAATAATGGAGGGACCAATATCATGCAGACACAGCAAACCTTCTCCTGCTCCTCCTCACTGTCATCATAAGTGGAGGAGTCGTCCTACAGGAGGACAGACGGTAAAGATCTGCCTTCAGAGGAACTTGCACACAAACTCAAACATCATCAACAGGTCTGGTTTCTCCAGAATAAAAGGTTTCTGATCTTCAAGCTCTTGTCTATGACGAGCTGCATCTACGGTCTAACTGAACTCGAATAAAAACATTTATTGACTCATCAGCTGAATGTTGGGGGTTTACTCAAGGACAGCTGAAGATTCAAGATGTTTAGAGTCATTCCAGAAGACGAGGAACATTAAAGGAACAAGACAAAATCATAAGATCCTGTGAAGAGTAATAAAAAATTATCCTTCCACCCATCCGCCCGTCCGTCCATCCGTCCGTCCATCCGTCCGTCCATCCGTCCGTCCATCCATCCATCCATCCATCCATCCATCCATCCATCCATCCATCCATCCATCCATCCATCCATCCATCCATCCATCCATCCATCCATCCATCCATCCATCCATCCATCCATCCATTGTTTTTTTTAGGATTTTTCTTAATTTTACTGCCAACTATCCAACAAAACTGAGACTGACACACAAAAGACAACACAACACACAAATGACACTGGGCTGACTCAAATACACCAACTAACGGCCACAGAGCTTCCTGACCAACCTTGTTCTCCTTCTCCTTGTTGTCAACCTAAAAGTGGACAGCAGGAGTAGTTTGGGTGGGACAGATGAGAAAGGAGAGGACAGGAAGTAGCGGGAAAGTTTTATCAGTACAGGACCGCCACCATGCCAGGGAATTGTTCATCTTTTTCATGAGGAGGTTTAGAAATTCAACATTTTTCAGAAAGTCATCACAAATCAACATGTACACCACAGAAATTTACAGGACAAAGCAAAAACTGCCTCACTAAACAGTTTTCTCCCACTGGATAAAGGACTCAGATCTCCGCGACAAGATGAGAACACACACCGCTACACTACCAGTCCTGATGTCTTTTACAAAGATCATAAGTCAGAAATTCTGCAGCCCTGTCGGTGTGAAAAATAGTTTCCAAAGTCTTACTGAGGTTAGTGAGGCTTCGGATAGGTTTCCAAATTTTAATAAACAAACATCTCCAGATGTCTCAGGTTTGAAGGGTTTCTTCTCCAGACTGCATGTTCCAGATGTTTCCACAGTTTCCAACAGGATTCAGATCAGGACTCATAGACGGACACTTCAGAATGGTCCAGTGTTTGGTTGGAGTGTTTCCTGGCTGGTTTTAGTTGTGTGTTTTGGGTCGTGATCCTGTTGGAGGACCCATGACCTGCAGCTGAGACTCCAGAACATCCAAGTAGGTTGTCTTCAGTCCTGTGAAGCCTAAACGTCAGAATGAAATGTCCAGCTGTAGTCACAGGAACATCCAGCTGCTTGGAGATGTTCTTCTAGTCTTCACCTTTAATGTGCTGGTCTAGACTGTGAAGTTCTTTCAGTGTGCTGTTTTCCTTTCTTTAATGGAAGGGTAAAAAAGTCCCTAATATGTGGAGCCAGCAACATCTGAGGGATGTCTGGGAGGTTATCGTTTATGATTTCAGGTGGGATTCAAAACTTCAGGATGAGCTTTACAACTTTTGGTGAGTTAGGTGATAGCTCCTCTTCTTCTCCTGTTACATCATAAACAAGTCAGCTCGATCCCACAGGAAAACAAATGTGACTCTTCAAAGCGTCATGCGTAGATGTGTAAATGTGTTTTTATTCCTGTTCTTCAAAATATTCCTTCATCAAATTGCCAGAAGAAACCATCTCATGCCAGCATGAAAATACTTTGAAGATTTATGGGATTTTTTTTTTTTTGTTTCCATTGGGCATCGTTTCTATTCATGATTTTGATTCGTGCAGTTTCAACGGTAACAGAAACGCACCGAGAGGGAACACCTCCAGGAATACCAGCGAGCTGTTGTGATATCTTTAAAGCCTCATGTTCAGAAAGAATCCAGAAGAGAACTTCTCAAAAGCGACTGCTGTTACTGCAATTTTATCACCACATACACAGTTTGTTCTGGATACACATCCAACATCTGGAAAAAAACACCCATCCATCCATCCATCCATCCATCCATCCATCCATCCATCCATCCATCCATCCATCCATCCATCCATCCATCCATCCATCCATCCATAGATGTTCAACCATTAACCGGCTCAGAACAGAAACTTTTTCGTTCTTCACTCTCTGACTCCGCCCCCCAGCCGACCCCCTCAGAGCCGAGAACCGACGCATTTGTAAAAGCTAATTAGTGGTGCTAAAAACAGCATTTTAACAGACTATAACGTGCAGTTTTGCAGCAGAGCACCGTCTGGACTGCTCAACTCTCAGGAGAGGAGGGAGCCTTCATCAGCATGTGGCAGCAAAGGCTTTGAGGTTATTCTGGCGTCATGTCTATGGAAAGTTTCATGAGGTGAATTTAAGAAGTGGTCGGTGGGGGATTCAAGTGCATTGCAAAAGCATCATATAAAACAATGATCTAATTATGTTTTAATTCTCTGATCTTTGACAGTTACTGATAACATTCCCTCAAAGCCAAAAAATGAGAGGAGCAACGCTTTACTGAAATGTTTCCCAAATCAGTTTCTGCTATGATTGATAAAAACACAATTAACTGATGAAGGTAGAACTGCTTTTTTATCCATTTGTTTCCCAACACATTTATTAACTAAAGGGAAAAAAGTATGCAAATGCTTTCAAATGCGCTGGTTTTCTGCATTTATTCACCATCAAATGTGATCTGATCTTCATCTAAATCACAATAGTTGACATAACATTCTGCTGACACAATTGTAAGTTCTTGTATCTTTATTGAACCCTGGAAACTTACACCAAGTAAACATATTGGCATTAATAGCTGGTCATACTCTGGCACTTAAATTTAGTTACCTCCTTCGTATATGTGGTGTAAACGGCAATCTGGAGGTCTTTCCACAGCATCTCCATTTGGTTAAGGTCTGGACTCTGATTGGACCACTCCAAAAGGTGGATCTTTCTCCGAAAACACTGAATTTACCTCAATGTTTAGGGTCATTGTCATGCTGCATCACCCAACTTCTACTGACATGATTCACAAGGACATTAGATGGCAACAGGTCCAGGCACTGAGGCTGTGAAGCAAACCCAGATCATGATGCTCCCTCCACCGTACTTAACCGGCGGCGCGATTATGGTCTGATGCTTGTAAAATTTTGCATTTTATGTTTTCTGGTGGCTTGGACGAAGATCAGGTGACATTTTTATGCTAAATTAAAGGTAGGGTTTGTGATTTTATGTGATTTCTTACCCAGAATACTTTTTGTCACATTCAGGGAGTACCCCCTAACCATCTGTTAACTAGCTAATTAGCAACTATTCTTTTTCTTGTTT
Source organism: Xenentodon cancila (assembly GCA_014839995.1). NCBI lineage: Eukaryota > Metazoa > Chordata > Actinopteri > Beloniformes > Belonidae > Xenentodon > Xenentodon cancila. The sequence continues at coordinate 10,495,054 of CM026202.1, read as the reverse complement.
TCTTTCCATTTAATGCTTTTATTTCTGAATTATCTCCAGCATTATATCTAGCAAATCAACCCTAAGTTAGGAAGTTCAACTTTTTTCTTCATTTAAAATAAATAAATCAATGATTATGCAAACTTATTACAGTTCCCAGCAAGTTTAATGGAGAACATCCGTGAAATCAGCACTTTCATCACTACTAAAACTGTTCAAAGAGGAAGACTTCTCTTTCTACCTGAGAAGAGGTTTTCTCTCTTACCTCAGATCCCTCTGAGTCTGAGCAGCCAGACTGGCATTTGAAGAAAAAGCAATGAAATTAGACAAATAAACGAACCAAAGATTGAAAGATATTTAAACAAAATAATAACAGAAATGAAGATGTGTGCAGCTCAGAGCTGGAGAGCCTTTCTCACCTTGGAGTCCTCCGACTGGAGATGATGGAGGACAAAACCAAACACCGAACAAAAGTTGGTTTAAAAAAAAAATAACAAGGTCAGGGAATGAAGCGATGATTTTTGCCTGTTTTTGTTTTTTGTTTTTTTACCCACCATGTCGTCCTGCCCTTCATTGTCAGACATGGCCTAGTGGAGAACATACGAGTAAAAAACAAGGCAGAAAACAAAAACATAAAGAGAACATAAAACACAGAGATGGAAAAAAAACCTCTCAAAGAACTGCTGATCTGCTGGCTAACGTCAGGCAAGAAAGAAACCGAGTTTGTACTTGAAAGCTCGGCTGCGAGGTGATGATGGCTGTGAGAGAAGATTTCAGTTCTGGTAGGAACTTTGGGAGGAATCCGCTCAACAACAGACCCTCACGTCTGAGCGTTTCTCAAGCTTGGCTACTGTAACGTACTAAATCATAATACTAGTTACAGAAATATTTTAGACAAAGTTGTTCTTTCGAGGCGAGGCCTTTCAGGTTAACGCGTACACGGCTTCCGTCTGATCTGTTCTATTATTTGTGCTGCTAACCTGGGATCTTTTAATTTGTGGTCTAATTCTGGCACTCCTGTTTTATCTTCTGCTCAGAGTGGACGCAGCGCACTTTCCTGTGTTATCGGACTTAACTGAAGTGTCGCAGCAATGAATTCTTTCTTCTTCAATTGGTGACCTTATGAGGATTGGATGTTCTCAAAAGGTCAAAAAAGAGATGAATAACGGGTTGCCGTATTTCTGCAGAGAATAAACTCGGTGTATCAAAGTCTTGAGATCTTCACGGTGCGAGACCTCCCTTCAGGACTTCAGGTAACCCCGCCATGAAGCAAATATTGTTCTGAATGGTCATGACGTCATGGAGTCATCAGCATCGGCCAGTAAAAGGGGAAACAGCGACAAACAACAGCAGACCGACTTCTGGACCCCAACCCAGACAAAATAAATGTTGCAGTTCCTCTACTGACCACTAGGTCAGTAGTCTACAAAGGTGACTCAATCTCTGTTGACCGCCACGTTGAAATGTCCAAGGAAGGAGTAATCTGTTTCATTCTACATACAAAACGTTTTTCTTTCTATAATGTCTTGGAATAATTTTGCATTTGAATGTGAGAATCGAACATCTGACAGCTCATTGAAGCATCAGATGGGTTTCTGAGGGAATCCAGACATGTCGGTTTTAGAGCTGCGGTTCCTCCAGGTGATTTGATTTTTGCTCGAATGTTTAAGGTTGTCACTGCTGAAAACGTGAGTAAATGCCCAAAGTTTTCTGTGTCTCTGTTGTGGGAAGCTTCATTCCTCTAGAAGTTCCTACACAACGTCTGGAGGCATGAAAGTGCAAAGCCAATGTAAAATATCCCATGTTAAGACAAAAATTGATGGAAATGGACGTAAAAACACTAAATAAATCATTTTAATTCCGAAACATGTTCACTTGCTGTTTTATAGCCTTTATTAAAATAATATTCTATACCAATAATGTTATTACACCATTTGATTTAAATGCAGATGAATCTCTGATTTGTTATTTTTTACAGATCTTTTATCGGGTCTATTTTGACCTTTGTCTCTTCTCTTGATCCAGGTCCTGATCCAGGTTTCTTCCCTCTTAAAGGGGAGTTTTTCTTGCCACTGTTTGGCTTAAGGTTTTTCTCCCATTAGGGAAGTTTTTACCTGCTGTTGTTTATGTAATAATTGCTCGGGGGTCATGTTCTGGGTCTCTGGAAAGATCCCAGAGACAACTTGTGTTGTAATAGATGCTATATAAATAAAATTGAATTGAATTGTAAAACAAAAAATGACAAATTCAAAGCACAACGAAAGTCGACTGTCGTACAATAAAAGTGCAAAGTTCAAAAAGGTTTAGATTTACCTTTATTGAATGTGTAATAAAACACTTAATCAGAGCACTTTTAGTAGCACTGTAACACTTTATAATCTGGCTGTTTTTATCATTTCATCTGTCGTCTTTGTTTTGTAACTCTGCTGAAGTGTTCAAGCGTTGTGGCGACACTGCTGTCAACCAAAGTTCCCCTGAGGGACGATAAAAACCTGAACTGAACATCTGGCAGTCTGACGGTCGGACTTCTCAGCGGACATTGAAAAGACTTGGAACATCCACATCCTTTGGGCTTTTTTAGCATATTTGAGAATGTGATCATACAAACAAAAACAATCTATGGCTTTATAGGATACAAGCTCAGATTTTACGAACTCTGGTGGGAAAAGTGCAGTCCAGAACCTGGACTTTTCATCAGAACTGAACCCTGAACTTTGAAGCTACTTCACAGAGAAACAACCAGACCTACCTCCTCATCATCCTCCTCCGGTTCCTCCTCATTCTCAAGCTTTTGGAAAGAAGCAGCAGTGGACATAAAATACTTCAGGTTGAACAGAAAACCAGAGTTTATTACCGGGAGAGAAAAGTGGATGTTCGGGGAGCAGGAAGAGGAGTTCTAATTAAACTCTTGGGTCAATGAGGTTCAGCCTACAAAAACACAGACACACTACTGGGCAGGAAAAGGTTTGAAGAGGAGTTACAAGGTTCAGGTTGGGATTTTACTTTAGTACTCAGACATACCCGCTCCTCCTCAGCAGTTAACTGCAAACAGAGAGACAGTCATCCACGTTAGATAACAATTAAATGTTCTCGTCGTAGAACCGTTTGGTTTTTTAGCTCAAGCTGAATGTTTTGTACCTTCAGTCTCCAGCAGATTACAGCTGCTTCTGCAAATATATACTCACTTTAAAGTTCTAGATCTACGTCTGCAACAAATTCCTTCTTCAGGATTTACATTGATGAAGGATAAATAGGTACGAGTGTTGGTAAACTTGTACACACATAGTTTTTCTCTCTTTTTTATCAGTGACTAAGTAAAACACATAAAAACAACTGCAAACAAAATCACACACTTCACTTGATTTTTTCAAATGAGGTTGTCATGGTCTAAGGACATCCAGATGGAGTGAGTCTTTTCATCCATCCATCCATCCATCCATCCATCCATCCATCCATCCATCCATCCATCCATCCATCCATCCATCCATCCATCCATCCATCCATCCATCCATCCATCCATCCATCCATCCATCCATCCATCCATCCATCCATCCATCCATCCACATGATTCTCTCTGGTGTGTCCTGAACTGTCTGGTGGCCCCTTCATCATTCAAAACGTCTGAAACCTCCCTAGGGAGACATCCTAACCACGTGCCTGAAACCCCTCATGACTGACTCATCTCGATTTAGAGGACCAGCGACTCTACTCCAACTCTTTCTGGAAAGTCTGAAGAGTCTTTTTTAAAGGGGGAGGAAGGGGTGCAGCAACCCTGCAGAGGAAACTCTTTTCAGCCGCATCTAACCGCAATACGTCTCCACCCACCTTTCACGAGATGCAAAAAATACCAAAAAAAAAAAAAGCTGATAACAATAAAATGCAATGAAAAATAATGACTCATCAAAATAATGAATGAACAAAAAAAAATTGGACCGTTGGACCACATCGTCTGCAAAAAGTTGAGATAAAATTCTAAAACCACCAAAATGTAACTCCTCTGCCTCCTGCAACATGAAAATTCGAAGCAGAACCGGTGATGAAGAGCAGCTCCGACTGGGTCTGACTCCCACCAGAAACGAATCTGACTACAACAAACAACGCAGACCAAACTCCCGCTCTGTTTACAGCATCCCAAACAGCAGGACACCGGATCCATTGCTGTGGGAACAGACCAGTAATGTGATGAAATGGTTCAATTCCAGTAACTCGGGCACATCTGAAGGACACTGACGTGACCGAAACGGGTCTAGATGTGATCGAAGACCAGAGAGCAGCAGTTTAAACAAGACGTTTCAGTTTTTTTTTAATCTTCATAAAACTTATCCTGCCAGTCGGACTTTCTTTGAGTAATCATCTCATGCTGCTTTACCATCATTTATTATTCACAGAAACTCAACGGATCTGAAAAGGAATAAAAATAAAGACAAAAACGTCCTGGGTAAAACGCCACAGCGCATCAATGCGCTGAAATTAAAATCTCTCCGCTCGATCTGGCAGGCAGTTAAAAACACTTCATGTGTGAGTTTTTACACATCACCTGCTTCGCTCCCATCGACTCAAACATCTTCTCCAAAAGGACCCTCATCTGCTGGATGTTGTTCATCAGAACGCAGGGCTGGAAAGAAGAGGCAGGCAGAAGTGAGGCAAAGAAGATTAAAATGAGGGCGTTACGAGGGAAACATCAGCAATGAAGAGAATCTCTAAAGAAATGAAGCAGAAGAATAATCGCCGTAAGACGAAGGAAAAGAGATAAGATGAGAAAACTAAAGAAACAGAAGATGGAGGGATACAGCGGTCGTGAGCAGCAGCTAAAATATGAACCCTCCTTATAATGAGTGTGCTTGCTTTAAAAATACTTGGTCTCCCCAAAGCTGAACTGAATTATGAGTGACGTGGCAGTGAGGTGAAGTACTCACTATCTTCTCCTTCTCACAGTAGGACGGGAAGCTCTTGGCCAGCAGCGCGCAGTACTGCAGCAGGACTTTGGTGATCGTCTGTGGAAACAAGATAACAAATATGTCGCACATGAACTACTGGTGACGAATACTGAGAACATCTGCTGTTTGAAAGCAGGAATCAGGCAGTTTGTCAGTAAGTCACGTATTTAGTTTCGAGTCACATCTCAAAACTTTCCAGTCAGAGTGAAATTAAACCATGAAAATTTAATCTTCATTTACGACATGCATATTTTTGCTTTCACTGCTCACTGAAGTTATTAATGCGCAACTAACGTCCCCACTGATCCAAATGTAGGATTACTACCATCAAAGTCAAAGTCTGATGACCACTGAGCAGCTTTTTGTGGAGAAAACATCAAAAACAAGTGTTAGCGGGGATAGTTGGTCCATTCCTGTCTGTTTTTTGGATATCATCAAACATGTATTTAACAAGGGGCCACATCCGGCTCATTAAACTGATACGATCCAGGTGATGAAACCTGCAGTTCCTCAACTGACCACCAGGACCCCAAAAGTGAGTCCGTCTCCATTCATGCTCATGTTAAAATGACCATCGTCCCATGAAAATAAACATATCTCTAAGCTGGGGGGGACTGGTTTCTGACGGAAAAGGTGCAGGCAAAGGTAAAAAAAAATAAAAAAAATAAAAATGCAGGTACAGACTGACTAAAACATTTTGATAAATGTCATTTGGGCAAAAACTATGAATGTCATGTTTTCCACAAAAACACTGCAGGGAAATTTTCAAATGAATCATAAGTTAATTTATCAGTTGTGATGGTAACTTGGAACAAGAAAAGGGAATTTACTTGGAGTGAGAGATTTCCCTGCTTTCTGTGGAGTCAGCCAGATTCTCATGCATTAAACATTTGGCCCGATAGCTGTCTGCAGTCGTGCAACTCCATCTCTGAGTTTATACTTCGTTTTGCCTTCACTGCCAAAATGAAAAACATCTATTGTTGCTCGGATAAGGATGAGAACGAGGATGGTTCGGAAAGCTGGTTTGGAAAAAATTAAAAAAAAAGAAATCAGGGAAAAGAAATAAAAAATCCAGGCAGATATGGATGGAAGGGTGTGGAACGCCACACGAGCTGCAGAGTTTACAGGCCGAACGAGACAGTAAGGTGGTGGAGAAGTAGAAGAAAAATGAACTAGTGCCAAAGCAGGGAGGAGATGAAAAGGCACGTGGACAAGATTTACATGAATGGGGTGGCAAAAAAAAAAATGAAAAGACATTCAGAGGCCGAGGGAGAGAGACGTGGAAAGCTCAGAGTGATGGCTTACATTAGCCATTCTTTATTTAATGAGTCCCTTATTGATCGAGCCTTAAAGCTTGGTTAGATTTAATGGCCTAAAAGCAGTTGCCTTAAATCAGATTGAAGAAAAATTCTGATGGAAAACTACAGCGAATGGTGCATGCTGTGTATTTAATTTGAACAAATACCTGGAACTTATAACTCAGTATCTAAGAGGTACCAATGATTCATTGCGTGCACGAAGCTCTGGACATGAGTCATGATCTGCACCAGGAAGGAACTTCAGGTAAAAGCAGACTCTCATCTCTGCAACATCTCTGACGGAAGAGTTATGAAAGATGCTTAAAGGGAAAGTTCACTCCAAAATGAAATATTCATACGAGTTCTTTGACCAGTAATGTTATTACAGGTCGCCCACAGGGACGACTGTCTTCGCTCAAATATGATAGAAGTGGCTGCTATTTGTTGTTCAGCTCAAAGCCCAAAATCCCTTAAAATCATGCAAACAAATATTGTGCATATTGGGCGCCGTCTCATGCAGGAAATTATTAATGTGGCATACTGTTTTCTATGAAGACTCATAAAGGAGAAAAATGATTCTTGTGAGCCTCCACCCCGCGGTGCCGAGTGCTCACACGTCGTCGATCATTTTGCTTATTCTGTTTGCAAGTTAAGAGCTATTTTATTAAAGCTTTAGGTAACCTGTCTACACAAAATAAGACATGAAATCCACCTGAAAACCTCCAGTTTTCTAAAACGAATCCAAACCGGAAAGTGAAGCTGAACTTCCTTGAATGACCACGAGGGTCTGGTTCCAACAGTGTCAGTCTCCACCGACAACCATGTAAAAAGGTCCAACTTTAAAGCAGGAATAAATGTCTTTACATCCTGCTACAAAAACAGTTTTGGTCTCCATAGTTAGATTTCACATCCACGACAACCGTATTGGGGAGATATTCATGTACCTCATCAGGTGAAATGAAATAAAACATGTTATTCTTGGTGGGATCCAGTTGATGAAGGAGTCCTACAGAGCCTTTTTTCCGGTAGGACTCCAGGTGCAGTTGGTAGATACCGCGAGGCCGAGCAAACCACGGTTGCTGCAAACGTTGAGCCAACTGTGTTGAGGCGCCCTGAAGCCATGGAGATGGCTTCAAATGGCTTTGAGGGTCCTGGAGGGGGCATCGGAGTTTCCCCAGCCAGGTTACACGTACTTTGTGGACTTGGAGAAGTCCTTTGACTGAGTCCCTGAAATGCTTTACATAGAAATGTCACTGAGGTGGTGCCGTCCCTGTACATCTGGTCTCAGAAGTCCACATTTCTAGTCATTAGTCAGATTTGTTTCCAGTGGCGGTTGGACTTCACCAAGACTGCGTTTTGTCACTGATGCTGTTCATTACTTTTACAGAGAATTTCTAGGTGCAGCCGAGGAGCGGAGGGGGTCCAGCTCTGACCTCAGAATTGGGTCTCTGCTTCTTGTAGATGATGTGGTTCTGCAGTGACGCGGATGCTGCATCTGTCTGGTGTGGTAAGGAGATGCAAAGATTCGCATCTCCTGATTCAACATCAGAAAAGACCCGACCAACCCACAACCAGTCGCGGTGCTCTGTTAGTAAAATCACAACACGACAAAACCTATTCTCTTTAAAATATAATATTGTGCTACGTTAAGTCTTTATTTACAGCTCAGTCGGTGCTAAGTGCCAAATTAAGTTGTGCTGACTGCTGAGCTGGAAACTCCAGTTTATATCACTTTATTTATACGGTTTTGTTGTGTTAAAATCAGATAAACTTAGTGACCTCGCAACAGTCCGCTTATGAAAAGATATATTTCTAAGTGCTAATTAGGTATATAGGAGAAGCAGAATCTACTTATATTCACTAACAAATATTAAATGAAAGTCAAAGATCAATAACAACAGAAGATTCATAAACAGCTTAAAGCAAGTAAACTGCTTTAAATGGCTCCCACGTTTCTACACTCACCTTGGCGAAGCGCCTGTTATAGTGGGCCACCACCGTGGGATCAGGACAGTCCAGTTTCTTGATGATCTCAAAGCTCTGGTTGAGCTGAGTGAAGATGTCCACCACTGAGCTGGAGAACAGAGCGTGCTCAGACGTCTGCTGGAACTGCAAATGGAAGAGGAAGCTCCATCAACTTTTCGATGTTCCCTTTTGGCGTACGTTCTCTGCTCCTTTGCCTCCCTGTAATCAAACCTTTTCCTTGGTGCTCATCTGAAACGGCAGCCTGATTTCAGTGGTGTGTTTTTAGCATCATGTGCTCCTGGCAAGGAACTTGATAAATATGTGTCTTTACGTCATTAATCAGCCAAACCTCTACGAGCCCAGTATTTTCTTCAGCACGCGCTGTATATTCTCCCCTTGTTTACGTTCTGAGGTGGCCGGAGGGCAGAACTCCTGACTTATGGGATTCAACATGATGCCCATTAAAGATCCATGTTATTGAAGAACCATAAAGTGGTCATTGATCCCCTTTGTATTCGACGGACGTACCCATAGATCAACAGAGATGTGACAAAAGTACCACATCTTTCATTTCTTAACATCTAAGTATCAGGATTCTTATTGAGTCTTAAAATGAACTAATGACACATTTTATTATTACATTATTATGCCAAAAAGCAGAAACAGTGTGTGTAAACTCCATGATTTAAGCATTTATGGATCCACCTTTAGCAGCAACACCTTACATATTTTATATGATGTTAGTTTGTCACATCATTGTGGATGAATTTTAGTGCATTTTAGACATGATGTCCTGGTAAGAACCAGGTCATTTCTATTATGTTCTGATATGCAGAACTTTAAAACTGCAATCTAAAACAAAAATCTGTTACTACTATTCTTCAGCATCTTTTGACAAATAACTTCTTCTTTGAGCGCCATGCAGGCAAAGAAATGAATGTGGACTTCCAGTTTCTCTTTAAATAGCTGCAGTTTAAAACAAAGTTTGCGTTTTCAGTCCGTTTCTCAATACGAAGTACACCAAGTCTGGACTTGTGTACTTGTTGTATACTTGTGTAAAGTCGTGTACTTGTGTTTCTTTATGACATTACAGCTCAGATCGCGACTAACATGTTTTCAAAAACATATAAAATTTATGCCTGCCAATGAATTTAGAATCAAGAATAGAAACAGAAGAACATAAAATTATGAACTTTAAACAACCAAGGAGCCCTCTGGTTTTGTTTTTTATGGCTGAAATACGTTGAACTTATTAATTATAAAAGCTCTGTCTTGCAGTGACCACAGAAAGTAAATAAGGAGTAAATGTACAGCAAATGCAGAGTAAAACAGTCAAAATAAGGATAAATACATTTGTTAGCATCAGATGCAAGTAAAAGTCAGGTCTGCAGGTACAATCCAGGCACTTCCCTCTCACGACTCTTTAGATTACAGTAATAAACGTTATTCTTTGCTGCGTCACCGCCACCGATTTCACTTCACCCCTGCATACTCCTATAAGCTCTGACTCTTCGTTGTCCTTGGAGGTATATTGTATTGTTGGTTCGTATTCCCATAAATTCACGCTGATGGTACCATGGCAACAACAAGGTTAGAGCCTCAACGTGTTTCTGTCCTACATTCACATATATTAAAAAAAGCAAATCTTAATTTTTTTTTTTTTTTTTTTTAATTGCACTTTGCTGTGTTGGCGCTGTTAGATCTTGTTTACACTTGCAGGCATTTAGGATGATCTCATAAACAACTAATATCTCTAAGTGCCTGGAAATGAAATGAGCCTCCACATGCATCCTGCGATCAGATGCCAAGAAACTACCACACCAACATTTTTATTCCTGCTTTTATTACCGTAAATAAACTGTTGCTCCCCTGAAGGCACATTCATGGATGTTTCTTTTATTACTGTATATCTCATTACTACATAATAGGCATCATTGCTACAAACACAGGTAACTGATGTCTTTGATAAGGTGATTACACCAACTAGTGAAATGTCACAACAAGAATAAAAGAGGTTTAAAGGTGCAGGCAGTGATGATCGAGCCCTCGCTCCTGCAGGGGTCAGTGGGTTTATTGTGTAGCCTCCAAAATACTTATTTATCTATTTATTTATTGATTTATTTGTCTCAGTAAGTTGCATATGTAGGATGGAGTAGTGGGAAGGGTCAGTGTGTTCGCTCAGTAAGTCACATATCGGTACCAAATGTGGTGCACATACTGGACTTCCTGTCCAGTTTAGGGTACAGATCCACGAGACTTTATTACTGTTGTGGTGAGAAACGTGTGTGAGCCAAATTGAGACTTTTTGTATGTTAAAAGATTCTTTACTCTGGCTTTAAACATCTGGATCTGCAATAACCAGACGGTCTACATGTACAAAATGTTTTATGATGTGGAACAGCGTTTCTTCCATTTGTTTGTTTTCTTTCCCATTTTCTTGTTTCTTTGACTCACCCCTTCCCTCTTGTCTCTCTCCAGAGCACCGTGCATGAACTCCATGGAAACCTCCTCGTTCTCAGCCAGCCAGGCGAGGACAAACTGCAGGAACCATCTGCAGCAACGATGAGACAAATCACACTTTCCAAACGTCTCCTGAGTGACGGCTCAAGCTCGATACAGAAAACAGAGAATCTGCATTTAACAACCTGCTTGAATGATGATCTGGAGCAGGATGCACCGCTACGACTTAAAGAAATATTGAATTTCTGAGTTTGCGCAGCAGCAGATTTCATAAAGTATATCTTTAAATTTTGCCCATAAATTCTCCTGTTTGGTTATTGTCAGTTGTTTTGTTTTGTTTGTTTTTTTTATCAGAGAGGTGGATGACGTCATCAGATGGACCTCAGCTGTTCTTACTCAAGAAAAGCTTCTCATGTTCACCCTCACCTGCGTTCCTGTTCCTGTTCTGAACTTTGGGATAAAGGTAACTGACTCCAAATTCTTAATTTGCGTATGAAAACCAGGCCAGTAAAAGCTCATTTTGATGCTGAGATTAAATTAAATCATTTCATTTATGATTAGAGTTAGATGGATTAACAGACTTTTTACAATTAACACAAAATTTAAACACTTAGGCTGGACTGTAAGGCAGGAAAGTGAAAAGAGTTGTAGGTACAGATGAAGCTGCATCAGGATCAGTGCTCCATTCACTGAACTGTTAAAAACAGCATACAACTGAGCAAAGGAACAACCAACAATAAACCTGAGTCCAGAGGGATAATCAGCCACTTAAACGTCAGGGATCCAGCTCAACAAGTCCAAGAGCAATGCCGAGCTGTAGAACAGTTAAAAAGACTCAAAATACTTTAAAAGGTGCGTTCGTTTCCAGTATTCCCAAAGGAAATGAAGGTTTTAATAGGAAGTTTGGAATGTTAGCTGAAGCGACAGCTCTGGAGGGAGCCGAGAATCATGGGCCGAATCACAAACCGCTCAGTCATGTTTCAGTTCAGTGAGTCGGATACGCAGCCAGAGCTCTGATCAAGGACCGAATCAGTCAGTGGATGTTTTAGTGAGCTGAGTGTCGTGATTCAAACGACTAAATAGAACAACACAAGCAGCTCAAAGAGAGCGAGCGAGCCAACACTGAGAGACGATACTAAAGGTACCTGGAGCCAGCCTAAAACCGAATTCGCCGTATCTGTGACCAGCGTCTAGCGTCTGCTGAATGACAGCAGTGGTGGTAGTAGAGTGTTTAGATGGTTTTAAGTGAACCAAACCTGTTACAAACATAGCTAATGAAGAAGAGCCGTAAAATATATCAGAGAGATGCTGGATAGTAAAACCCGTTCAGTCCTGCTTGGCTGCACAAAAAAGCGAAAGTCTGTCTTGGCCTTTAGGCGCTCAGCTGGGCTCGATGGAGAAAGCCGCCACACTAACAGCTAAACCGTCGCTTAGCAATATCGGACATCGTGAAATGCCACAAGCAACTGAAACTGGTTTTTTAGCTATTAAAATTAATCTGGCTGTCTGTGGGAGCCTCATTTGATAAGCGGCGATGATTGGGTGGTGGTTTAATAACACAACATGGCAACAAGTTATGTGCACCAACAACATAAATTCTTAATGTTTTTATCCAAGTCGGAATATTTCCAGCATCCAAACCCAAACAGGAAGGCTCTGAGTGTGCGATCGGAGTTAAGAATGACAGGTTCCCATCGTGACTATGTAACACTGGGCAAAATGTCATGAAGAGGCAGACAAAAGATCAATACAGAAGAGCTCCCGTCTGTCTGGAGGAGAAGGGATCCAGCGAAATAATGAGAGACAGAAACTGGCTGTCTTACGTGGCGTATTCAGGCACGGCGTCTGCGAAGGAGGGCAGCTCGTTCACGTACTCGTTGTAAAGCCACTTGACCTTGAAGTGCAGGTTCATGTAGTCAGCCGTCTTACAGAGTTTATGCTTCTCATGCTCTGAAAAAAGAATTAAAAAAACAGCAGTACACAAGTCAGAATGTTAAAAATCGTTTGCAAAGATGATCTGAAGCATTTTAACACTAATAGGAAAAAGGTTCACGCTTGTTTGCCTCCAGAACGACTGCGGGCTGATGAGACAGAGCTGGCTCCAAGTTTTAATAACGTCCTCTTTATCATCAGGAGGCATCCTCCAAATCACAAATCAGTTTTAATGTGTTTTAGTAGTAACTGTAAATTCTGTTTCATTTCCACAAGTGTTTCCATTTTTATTACAGTATGTGTTTCATCATGTCCTGAGTCTCAGGGGTGGAGTCTATCCCAGCTGTCACAGGGCGAGACATGGAGCCGGCCTAGGGAAGCGCCGACAGTCGAACTTCCAGGTTGAAGGAAGTAGGACGAACGGCAGCTCCTCCACTGACCACTAGGGGCTCCAACAGTGAGTTCAACTCCATTGACCTCCCAGTTAAAACGTTCAACTTTGCAGCAGAAATAAACAAATGAAGTCTGGTTGAAAACAGTTTTGTTCTTTATAGATTTGAATGTAACGTAATAATTATTAGCACCAGCTAAGTCAGACAAGCTAAAATGGCACCTGAGACTGACGTTTTCCAGCCGGCTTCCCCGGGCTGTTCTTTCTACCCATTCACAACACGGCACAAGGTCTCAAAAGCCCTCTTCAAAAAACCTGCCCGTGACGTGACGTTACATGGTTTTGTCCAGTTCTTCTTACACAGTCGGTGGATGCACCCGACCTCAGTTCATTTATGCTCACTCGTCTCGTAGTTACAGTTTTACACTCCTTTACGTTCTTTCATGTATCTCTGTGTGTTTCAAGTTCTGTCCCCTTCACTTAAATGTTGGATCTACTGTATAAAGGCAGACAAAGAACAACAAAGTGTGAAAGACCCTTTTACAGTAAAATAAAAGTACACACCTATGGCACATGGACATGCACACACAGTCTTACCAGCATAGAAATCAACTCTGCGGATGCGAAATGTGGCGGGAGCTGAGATGGCGACAGAATTTCAGCAGAGTTCAGACATAATGGAAGAGAAGGTTTCATGCAGAAAAACGATGACAACGGTTTTAGAAATGAGAAACATGAAATATGTGAGAGAGCTGGAAACAGGTTGAAGCACAAGTGGATAAATTAGTTTCTTTACGAACTTTCAGCAAATTAATCCATGATTTCTATTCAGCTAGAAAAGTTTTACTTTTACTTTTAAGAACAGTGAAGCAAACATATAAACTAAAGATTGAAGGTATGTTAAAGTGACTGATCGATGAAACTACTGGTTCCTACAAATATTTGTATTTTTTCTGAGGAAAAAGTGCAGAAAAATAACTCAAGTAGTGATTTGTCTTATTGCACATTTCGTTTAAGCACCAACTTTGACATCAGATGGAGAAAATGCAGGTTTTTATGTGAAACCACTGAAGGAAGTTTGTTTTTTCTCTCTTTTTAACTTGTACACCTGTTGCCAAAGTGAAAATGAGCATAATATGGCCCCTTTAAGATCGAAAGTGCTAAGATCAACAGCATCAACTAGACTCCAACTAACTACTGATTCTTCTGACTCTATGCTGTCGACCACTAGGTTTGGTTTTCTGTGCAATCTCACCCTTCTTCAAGTGGTAATGGTCAATTTTATCCAAAACTGGAAGAGATGATGACAGAGAGAAGAAAGACGAAAGAGGGTTGATGGAGCGTGAAAAAGACAGCTTAAATGCAGACGTGAAGTCGGCAAAGCCAAAAGGATGGAAGCCGTTTTACTCCCGCGCACAAGCAGACTAAAGCAGCACTCATGCAGGAGACTCACCTTCCAGAGCGTATTTCATGTCCTGAGCGAAGAGCATCCACATGACCTCCGCGCTGACTTTACCTACGTTCAGTTCCTGAGGAAACCTGGAAGAAAGCAAGACGTCAGGCGGGTAAAGACTCTCAAGACTCAAACGTGGGCTTTCACAGTACTTTTAAAATTTTTTAATTGGCCCTTCGGATCAAAAGTAATTTCTATATTATCTCACCAATCTTGGAAACCACTCAACATTGCAATACCACTTCTAGCCACATGAGGGCAGGAAATTAGAAAGCCCAGTGGTTTAATCACCTCTATGGTAAAGCACCAAACTTTAAAGCAAAAAATAAACATATTTATAACACCCGTGGGTGGGCGTGTTCAGGCAGTGGGCGGGTCCAGGAATGACCAGGGCACCCAGTGAGGATTTGTCCACTTCTTTTTATACAGTCTTTGTGTGAAACACAACAAAATGCACCTCTAGTGGAACAAAGTGGTATTACAGGACGTGCCGGTCCGTTATCGCTCATTAACACAGACTCGAGTAACTAAAACCAATCACATAATGAAATGGAAAGCAACCAGAAGTTTACGGTACAACAGAAGTCACTGACTGGTTAATGACGGGCGTGTACGAGTTCTTGTCTTCCTCTATGATGGACACGATGAGCGTGATGAGTTTGGGCCAAAAGTCCAGGTTCTGGATGCTCGGGCCTTGCTCCTCAGGCTGGCTCTCCTCTTTCTTCCCCTCGTCTTCCTCTTCGTCCTCCTCCTCTTCTTCTTCCTCCTGCTCTTCTTCTTCTGCTGTCTCTCCCTCTGCTTTTTCTTTCTTCTTCTTCTTTCTCTTCTCTGGCTCAGACTGCGAGAGTGAGAGAGAAGATGAGATGCAGCAGGGACGTGTTTAGGTTCAGTAAACCTCTGAGAACTCAGGATAAAACTGAATAAAACGGATAAAACAGAATACGTTTTCTCTCCAGGACTGAGACAATACAAACATAAAAATATACCCCGTGCATGTTGACGTCTATTTTTAAGAGAGGCTTGTTTCTTTTATTCAGATTGTTTTTGTATTATTGCCTACTTTGGCTCCATTCGTTGACAGTTGTAGGGTTTGATAATTACTCGTATGGTTTGTGCAGCGGTTCCATCAGCTGAAGTTGACCCAACTTCAAAAACCAGTGATTTAGGCTGAAATAATGAACTAAAAGAGTTGGATATAACTCACCGCTTCTTCAACTTCATTTTATTCATTTGTCTTTTTTTAAATCCTGAAATCTGTTGAATTTCCAACCTGTAACTAACTTCAACTGGACAGAAGCAGCTGCTCACTTTTGACTTTCTCCTTCTTTGTTAGTACAGTGTCGTGTCAGGACTTAACTTTCACTTTAACGAGTTGTAATGAACGATTTAAACACATCACGCGAACTTCAGTCCTGATTAGAAGCAGGTAATCGCGCTGTGTCGCGTGACGAAGTGAGAAGATCCTTCGTCTCGTTAAAGTGGTTCTCTTGGAGACAGAGCGGATCTCCTAAACCAACCAAGAACATAAACGTGCTGATCGTTACACAGTTGTCGTGAGATACGACTGTGTCAGGGATCCGAAGTTACTTCGGGCGTTTTTTATCAATAGTGGTCCAGTCCTCCTGAGAGTTGTCAAATATTCCTTTAAATGTAATCGAAACTGGAATTTTAACATGAAAAAAAGCCTCACTGTCACTTTAAAATATGAAACCAGCATCTGTGTGCTGTCTTTCCCTGACGTAAACATGTGACTAATGTGAAACAAAAAAGATATCATGGGTTTTTTTTGCACTTAAACATGTTCTCAAATGTTTGTCAAGGACCACTAAAAGCATGTCACGGTGTCGTAAAATCACTGTTCCTTTCATTTGACAGATGGGGAGAAGAAGTTCAGCTGCAAAACCACAGTGTGCTGTCAGCTGGTTGAGAAAACGCAGTTTTGACTTTGTTTTGACATTACCAGCGGGCACAGAAACCCTGAACTCTAGCTGAGGCTTCATTTTTAAAAGGTGCTGCAGAATCTTCAGCATCTTTCTTTTTAATGGGACTTTTGCCTCACTGAGATGTTCAGAAGCATTAGACCGCCTGCCAGGAAGGCTTTTGTGTTGCGGCGTTTGACCTCCACGTCACGGACGAACTGAAACCGACAAAACCAAAGAAAAATACACAAATAAGGACGTGACACAGTTTCGTTTTTCCACTATTTACGTACTAGTTTTGGTTGTTTTCAGCCTCAGTCCTCCATACGTTATTTCTGTGCTGTTTCATTTCGTTTTTTTGATTTAGTTTTTGTTAAAAAAAAAAAAAACAGCAGGAAATTAAACGTCTCTCTGTGTTTTGCATCATATTTCCTGTCATGCACTAATCTAACGTGCGTGGAGACTCACTGGTTGGACGGCGGGCTGGAACTGTCGATTGAAGAGCTCCTGACAGTTGTTGAAGATGTACTCGTAGGTGGAGTTCAGGCACGCTTTGACGCAGTCGCGCACCACGTTGGCCGCTCTGGGCGGGCTCGGCAGCTCCAACACCTGCACGTCAGCACACGGTGAAGGACAGAGTCAGTTCCTGGGTTCTGGACTTGGAGTCAAGCACCTGAACCAGATGTCCCTCTGAGGGACACTCAGACACTCATCGGTGTTTGTGATTGCTGTGATTCCATATTTTCAGGCGTCTTTACCTTCATCCTGAAGAAGGTGATGCTGGTGAGGAGATCCACCGTGGACTTGAGGTCACCGAGTCGAGGCTTGTTGCTGGCTGGGAAGTTATTCTGGACAAAAACACACACATGCACACAGCGAATGACTCGGTTTTCCTCTTCTCAGTGGAAATCTAATTTCAGGAGGTTTTTTTTTTTGCTTCTCACGCTGGTTGATGGTTTAATATTCAGCCCATCAAGCTTTAGATTAAACAAATGTCAGAAGAACACAGAGTTCACATCCAGGATTGAAGCTTCAAAGTAGTAGAATGTGCACCTTCATCTAAAACATTTAAAAGGCAACAGGGAAGCTAGAAGACGTCAGGATGCGAACCATGCAACCCTTTAACTTCTGCTAAATTGAGTTCAGGAGGCAGCAGCAAAGAGGCCCAGACCTTCTACTCTCCCAGCTACCTCCTCATTTTCTTCCACGGGAACACCAAGGTGTCCCCAGCATGTCCCAGATCTGCCTCAGGGCCTCTGTCCAGTCAAAGGAGACATCCTAACCAAACCACTTCAACAAGCTCTTCTCAATGTAGAGGATCAGCGACTCCACTTTAAGTCCTTCCTGAATGGTGGAACATCTGCTCGTATCTCCACAGGAGAGTCTAGTCTGGAAGTCATCAACCCTGGTCCTCCAGATCAACTGACGGAGTTCATACGGTGGACTCCGTCCGTGACTCTGTGACTGTTTTCAGTTTTAGTTTTAGTTTATGATGAGGTCCTGCACTCAGACCTCAAGAAATTTACCTCTGATTTTGGGGGGAAAGAAAGTTTAGGACTTGTTCTACTTGGATGTCTTGGATGAAACTTTGTAGTGACACGTGTTAAACAAAAGTAAAAGCAGCCAAAAAACACAGACTCACTCTGTACATGGAGAGGTCGATGCGCAGGGAGTTGTGCAGCTGATCCAGGAGCTTCACGAAACGATCTCTCTGTTGAAAAGTAACAAGACAAAGTCAAATAAAAAATCTCTCTTAGATTTGTGTGTTTAAACTAGAAGCATGGTTTTATTTCCATGAACATCCAAGGCTGTGTTAGTGAAATCAAAACACACGTTTAAGTAATGAAACTACAATAAAACCTTATTTACTGTCAGCTATCTATTCAGCTTGTCTCCAATCCTGATAAAAACTCATTCACTTCATTTTTGTGGCAATAATATGCAAACAAATGCAGAAATACACCAGCAGAAACTGCAGAAGACGAATAGCAGGCAAGCAAAGACGACCGAGGTGCAATATGAGAGTGTAAAAGTGTGATGGAGAAACTACAAGTCCTAAAAATAGACCCGTATCAGTCTCTTCCCTCCTTCTCCTCGAGGCCAGTCAACGTTTTCCATCCTGGACCACAGATCCTTTTTTCTGTCCACCTCTTTGTTATGTCTTGGCCTCTTTTTCAGCTCTCTGTTATTCAGTAACTCCTGTAGCGCCGCAGCCCTTCTACTGACTCTTTGACTTTTCATTCGTACCCCCGTGAACACGTTGTGGGGCGATGTAGGAGTCAGCGCCCTGCCCAGGGACACTTGGACATGTGATGGGGTTAGTTACAGATTCTCTGATCTTCTGGTAAGAGAGAACCCGCTGAGCCCATCTGCCCAGTTATTTGAGGTGCAACTCCAAGCAGTGGAAGCCCAACCAGCATCCAGATGCTCCTGCATGTTAAAAACTCTCCTGTTGGCATGGTTACTCACGACAGATGTTAAGAAACGCGAGAAAAGTCTCTAAGTCTTTAAGGCAGCACAGACACCAAACCAACATTTTCCATGAACATACGCAGAAAAATATAAAGAAAACAAAATCCTATGGGGCAACGACATTAGGTTGGTACACTGGTTGCACTCTGTGGAAATGTACTTCCACCGCACACATTCAACAAGATGCTAAATACATACGCAATTGTGTTGGAAAGGCTTGAGGGTTAGTGAGTCCCGCACCCGTCCGACTGCAAATAACAGATGAACGATGCTATCTGGCTTCAGTTGGTAACTTATCACGCTAAATGGATTCCTTACTCACCAGTTTTCTTTCTTTTGTGCTACTTATGACTTGTCTGGATTCAACTTCTGCACTTCTGTAGCTACTAACATGGCCACACGCCTTATGCTACACAGGTGTTCTCAAGCCCAATGGATGGATGGATGGATGGATGGATGGATGGATGGATGGATGGATGGATGGATGTACGAGGACTCCAATCATCAGACTAGATGTTCAGACCCTTTTAGGTGTTTAGACAGGTGTGTTCAGTCCAAAGTTAGACAGATGCTTCCCTGTATTTTCCATCACCCCAGATGGCAGACACCAACTGTGTCAACGGTGGGTCAAAGAAAACGTAGATGTGAGCCACATCTGGCCCAAACATTCTTTGCTATCTGGGACGTGTTAACGCTGAGATCTCTGTTATGGAAAGGAGCTTTTTGTTCCAGGAAACACATGCATCGCCAACTGTTTTCTCACTGGGAGCAATTTAAGTGCCTTATTTGAACGAATGGGGACAGGGAGAGCTGGGTTCAAGCCAGTAGAGGTATCCCCCAATATTTATTTTTATCCGCTTGCCTTCATGTACTTTGGCTGAAAAAAAAAAAAAAGGTATTTACATGGCATGGAAATAAAGCAACCTGCAGTTTGGAGGGAGAGTCCTCTGCAGGAGCGTGAGTCACGACGTGGCTGACAAACGAGAGCGCAGAAGAGAGAGAGGAAGGACTATCAGCCTCACTGAAATAAATGACAAAATTATGTGAAAACAAAAAAGTTTGAACGGCACAGTTATCTAATGGGTGACGAGGAATACCAAACTGAACCATTTTGATTGTTTAATGGCTAAAAGCTCTTTGGGATGTCTCCCATCGCTTTGACTTTTATGTCAGCAGAAAGGAAGGCTGCATGCATAGCAGCTCATTTGTGCAGTGTTAGTAAACTGCAAAAGGTTCTTTGTATACAGCTATGAACAACGTCCAAAAATAACTGGCGCTTAATGCCGATAAAAAATGCCAAACTCTAATCAACCTCCAACAGAATTTATATCTCTAGTTTTGTTGGTGACTGCTTCTCCATCCCATGGCGATAGGAACAACAGTCAGTGACTGTTTGAGAACGCAGAGACTAAGAGAGCGTGAAATAGATTTGTGAGTCACGAAGGTTACAGAAATAAAACAATGAGAAAGAAAAGGCAGCAAGAAATCCAGTAACACAATAACTCACTGTCAAGTTCAGCTCCAAGTTTGACAGATAAGATATCCTACTTTGTTACTTATTGTCATGAAATCTTTCAGAAAAATATCCTAAATTCACTTTTTCTCTTATTTTCTGACCAGACCAAGAAACAAAAAACTGCCGTTTCCTGATCGATTAGTCGAGGCTGGTTTCAAAAGTGAGTCTTATTGCTGGAAATTTTGTTTTACAGATGAAAACAACTTGTTAAAACCTTCAAAAAGGTTTAAAGCCATTTTCTCTCACCAGCATCTGACTCGGGTTCTTCTGCGGTTCTTCTAAGCATTGCCTAGTTGACTTTGGGTAAACCCGCTGTGACATCCACTGTCCTGGGAATATGAAAGCTATCCTGGACGTTTTCCTCTTGTAAATAATATTAAATAAAGGCCTTCAAATAGTCCACTGTAGAGAGCAGAGTGAGCGCACAAATGCATACAGAAACACACACACACACACACTTTTATCTGACAAGCTAAATACAAGGACAAGAACTTTTTAATTTTGACCTTTAAAAGATATGACAGTGTGACATTTTCCTTCCCTCAGGCAGAACCGTCTTCATTTCATCCCACAGTACACATCAGCTCATCGTCTAATGCACACAACGTGTTATAATTATCATGAACTCAGAGTTACCTCTTCCTCACATGCTCAGGGACGGGTTAATCTCTATCCCTATTGTGGAATTGACACACCTTGAACCTCTGCTGCTCTGACACAATTTATGTGATCACAAACCATCTGGTAGAAGATCATCGGAAACAGACCATCGGAAACAGACTGCTTTCAGCTGTCTATTATTGCCATAATCAGGTGCATCGTGTCTCCAAGAGGCTGGAGAAAAACGAGTCCATGAACCTGACCGTCTCAACATTTCTTGGAGAAGCCTCAGGCTGATCTACAATACCAAAGAAAGGAACCCTGATGAGAACTAGCAGGAGACACCACACATTTCCAATTTTAGAGGCATCATAAAGGAACATGTGCACATTTGAGCTCAGAGGGTCTCCCTGTAGAAACAGAGGTTATGTTGGTCGGATGATAGTCTGAGATTTATTCTTGATTGATTTACTTGAAGACTCTCGTTTCTCCTCCATCACTTCCATCACTTTCTTGAGCTTCTTAATCCTGGTTTATGTGTCGGCGTCAAACCAACAGCAGGGAAACCCCGTAGCACAAGCTACGCCGTACCCTGACATACCCCTCCGTCCAAATGTCCCCTTCTTCTTTGTCATATTCAGGCCGAGTAGAAAAAAGAAAAGTTCCTAATGTTCAATGTTTCTCAGCTCCAACTTACATAAGACCTGCTTCACTTGCTCTCTTGCTGTATCTGAGCTACGTTTGATAAGGAAACAAAAGGAAGTACACTACTGAAAGCTACAGCGCTGCACAAATGAACCTGCACCACCACAGAGAGTTTGAAGATGTGTACAGAGTGGCAAAGGACAGCTAACAAGCCTAAACACTAACGATGGTGTGGAACCAATATGTAGGCGATGTTTGTAGCTGCTGCGCAGGCGTAAAAATCAGACTTTAGTCTGATTTAGTCTGCCCTGGCGTCTGTCATTATATCACATTACATTTTGTAGAAGCTTATATACAAAACAATCAAGTCACAGTAAACAGGGTGAACTGCAGCGTAGGTGGAGTTCAAAGAGCAGTTGGGTGTGGGTAAGAAGTTTAAGACATAAGCAGTTTACAACAGGAGGAACTCCTGGAAGAGCGTTTTCAGGAGCTTCCTGAACGTCGATGGGGAAGGCCCTGCTCCGGCAGAGAATGGTGGATTGTTCCGAGCAACAGGAATCTCTGTGGGGCAGTTTTATTGCTGTTGATGTGCGACATCCCGCCTTAAAGCCATAAATAATAAGACATGACATGGACGGGGGTCCAAAGCAACTTTTGCCGATAGAGTAAATGTTAGAACAGGAGAACTAAAGGACATTTCCTTTCATTAAACCGAAACCAATATTTTTTTGTGTTTGTGCCTTCAATCCAGGACAAAGTCTAAAATTCCTCTTCTCACATATAAAGCACCTAAGGGCATAGCTCCTTCTTATCTTAAAGATCTCATAAGATGAGATAAAATAAAGATAAGATCAAACTTTAGTGATCCCACAGCGCAGAAATTCCCTTGTTAAAATATCTCACAAGACAATATAAAGTGCAGAAAATACTGAGTAGAAAAGGAAGTTCCGTCTTTTTCCTACCAAGCGCTTCGAGAAGCGATTCTCCACTAATGTAGATGCTGCAGCAGAGCAGGTCATGGTTTAAATCACAAGCTCATGAATACTTGATGAAGATGATTTTGTGAGAAAATGACACAATTTAAATTAGCTCAATTTAAGTGGAGCCTTAATAAGCTTTTCTGTCGTTTTTCACCATTTGTCCTCTCGTGACTTTGAATGTGAACGTCCCTTAGTCCAAGAGGAGGGGCTGTAATCCAGTTCACTTCATTTGTATAGTGATGAGGCGGGGTTTGGGGGTGGGGTTAAGGGGGGGAGGGTTGGGGGTGGCAACAAAAATCACAGCGTGCCCAGACCTATTCCTACTCCGCTGCGTGCCAGTTTCGATGTCTTTTGTTGATACAAGACTGGCAGGAACTCTGGCTACGTCACATGATTCACGTCTCTGATTGGTCAAATATCCAGTCAGTTCATTGGCATCCAGAGGCAGTTTCCTCTGAGTGTAGTTACAGCGCTTGGAAATCAGTCAAATCCAGAGCAAGAATACCATTCCTTTACGCTGAACTGGAAAATAATCAGGATTATTTGCCAGGCTAGCTCTGGACACTTCCATACTCCTTGTGAATGTTGCTGTCTCGGTCCTGTCGTCCCTCCGTCACTATAAACTGAACTGGATTACTGCTCCTCCTCTTAGGCTTTGGGACTTTCACATTCAATGTCAGGAGAGGACAAATGGTGAGAAACATCAGGGAAAATTATCATGGCTCCACTTCAAAAGAGCAAATCTAAACTGTGCCATTTCCCCACAAAACCATCTTCATCAACTATTCATGAACTTGTGATTTAAACCATGACCTGCTCTGCTGCAGCATCTTTTGTAGGTGAAAGTTTTTTCAGTAACCTGCCTTGCTACTCAGAGTTTTTTAGACACTTTTGATAAAAGCAGTTTTAACACTATCAAAACTAGATATTCACTAAAGCTCTGCCCGCAGGCAGCTGATGATTCGGGCAAACTCAGGTGCCAAGGTGTTCGACGGTTAAGGGCCGTTACTAAAAAGAAGAGCAGTGTATGTGCTGAGTGAATAATGCAGGTTCCCACTGGCAAGATTCCCGGGTTGCATCAGCAGCTCCAGATTAAAAAAAACTGAGAGTGGATGTGAGATGCTGGCATCTCTGTAGCCCCTCTGCTGTGCACACCCACACACACCTGTGCAATACAACATGCAATAACATTAAAACTTCTGGCCGACATGATCCCAGAGATGGATTACAAAGGCTGGAAGGCGGGATTGATATGAGGGGATATTACAGACAAACAGGGCAGGTTGCGGGCAGACAGAAATGAGAATCAAACATTGGCGGGAGTAAGGTATTACCAATTTAAAAAAAAGAAGCCATTATTGCCATGGCAACAGGTTGACTGAAATTGACTTGGTTCAGCGGTTAAACAAAGAACGCAATGGCGGTCTCAAAAACGCAGGGGGGAAGAAACAGGTCTGTTTTTCAAGGACTGTCTGAGAAGAAGCAGAGCACATCTACTGAGGGACGAAAGCAGACTGATGGAGCACGGATGAAAGGAGAAGGTGAAAAATGACTTTTCTTCTGGCTCTCTGTTGTCCTCTGAAACCTTCTTCTTCTTCGGGCTTTCCCCTTTATTGCTCACCACAGCGGATCACCTGTTTCCACCTCCCCCTGTCTCTGCATCTTCTGTCACACCAACCAACTCATCACACGGAGAAATCTCCCACCTGGCAGCTCCACCTCCAGAATCCCAGTATAGTCACTATCCCTCCTCTTTACATATCCAAACCTTCTACAACAGTTTTAACCACAAAACGGTTGTAGAAAATAACTCAATTTAAGAGAGTGACATCCGGAGTGTAGATGTACTGTATCTAGCCACTCTTGCTTTGTCTCCAAGACGTCCAATCCTAACTGTTCCTCACATCGTAGGATTTCCTAAAATAATTCCAAACAGCCTCTAACGAAGTATTTTTCATCTCTTTTGTCACCTCTTGACTGCACAGCATCACAGACGGCTCAGAAGTTAATATTTGATGCATTCTGGGTTTTTCTCTTGTTTTTCTATGGTCGGTGTCAAAGGGCTGGTTGCACAGCAATGCCAAGAATGTATTTACTTTTATTATACTATTATTTAAATTTCTTAATAATACTTCATAATTGCATCTGCATTTAAAAGATATATATATTATTACTTTCACAGATATGGAAGACACCTGTCAGACAAGTCTGTCTTCTGGCTACTAAGAAAATGCTTTTTCTTGCTGGTTAATGTTAGTACACTTGCTCCGTGCTTGGTGATAAATCATCCTCATAAAGTGTTTCTTTGAGTCTTACCACCGTCCCAAAGCAAAAATATACTGGCTTATCTCCATTAAGCATAAACATTTTCTTTTTTTGCTTCCCATTCCTCTTTAAATTGCTTTCCCGCTCCATGAAATTTTCTTTTCATGGACATTTTTGTTTCAAATCCATCATTTAACCACAAAGCTGTTGTAGAAAATGACTCAATTTAGGATAGTGACATCCAATGTGTAGATACAGGTAGGTGTATTCCTGTTGCAGGTAAGGGACTCCAGAGGCAGTATGGTCCTGGTACGTCTCTAAAACACTACAGAACTGTATCTTAAATACATCATTATCTTTGCATGTTCCCACAGACCACATGACATGAGATTATGGGCTTGATTTGTCCCACAGGCCTTTGGTTGGACACATGTGGATTACCTAAATTACAATGAATTTGCTTGAATTGAAAGATAACTGCACCAAACTGGATTATACTTCACAGAACTGTGTTTGTTTTGTTTTCTGGGTAAAGAGCCTAGAGATGACTTCTGTCGTGAGATGGTGCAAAACATATAAATAAAGTGAACTGAATTCAGCACAGAAGAGTCCATTCACAGGAATGAGCTCACCAATTTACACTGCTGACCATTATGTCAAGTTTAAAACCCAGAAGCAGATCTAAGCAGCTGTATCTCAGAGTGAGAGCAACCTTGGACACTTTAACGCAGGAACTGACCACCTGCAGCCTCTGATGTTATTACAGGTCATCCAGAGGGAACAGATCACTGCACGATTCCTGTCTGCCGCTCCTGAGGGACCTGAAGGCTGAATCTCCGTAAAGTTCACCGCCATCACAGGTCCTACCACATTACCATTTAATGATGAATATTTGGAGAAGAATAAGCATTAACTCTGGGTCTGTGTGTGTCCTGCTCCTGGATGTGCAGATGACAGAGAGACTGAAGTTCTGGGAAGTTTTTTGCATGTGTGGGAAGATCTTTTTTCTATTTCAAGGAGTTTTGAAGTTGCTTCAAACATGCCTTACAAGATCTCCGCAGAGCTCCTGTTAATAAATGAGAGAATTTACTTTTTTTAATTTCCTTTAAAACCAGAGTAAGTTATGTTTACTTTTTCACAAGAGCTTGTATGCTTTTTCTTTGAAATCAGTTTATTTACATTATAACAAGTAAAATAAACTATAATAATCATATCAGTATTTAAACATTTTCCTGAATACTTGAGTAACTTCAGGAAGTATTGGTATTGGAAAAGTAAGGAGTCGGTATGTTAGCTTCGTTATACATTTCCTTAAAAGACAAATAAGTAATTATCATCTTATTGACAACCGTCAGTCTTCATATGCCTCGTGGTCATTTCAAGGCCGCCACGCCGTTCTGTGACTGAGAAAGGCAACGAAGATAAAGAAACAAAGCAGCAGAAGGGAAACAAACTGGGAACGCGCTGCTGTTACTGTGGCCGTACAAGTATTAGAGTAGTAGTCTTTTCTTTGTTGTTCAGTGCCTTTTAAAACCCGGGTTAGATCGTTTTACATGAAGCACAAAGTTAAAAACACAAGTAAAAACAACAACCTTGAAGCAACTTAAAACAATACAAATGACAATCATGAACCTGCTACATCCAGTAGAAAAGCACTTTAAAAAGAGACAGCTATCCAACCGTGACTGGAAACACTGACAGGAGTCTGCTGAGCGTGAGACCCTGATTAAAGCTGTTCCACACTCGGGCACGAGCGAGGTCCAGCTGGCAGGCGTGGAGCAGTCCACTGGGGATCTGAGGCATCGAAAGTTTCCTGGCAATCATTCATGTTCTTACATGAGGAGGAAGATAATACTCTGAATCCTAAAAGTAGCTGGAAGTGTTTGTGACGACAAACTGGGGTGATATTAGAGCGATGTGGGATCTTCCACACCCATCCTACTACTGAAAGCAGCTCAGTAGTCAGAGTATAAGACCAGAAGAATAATGAGAAGAATCATCAGTTTTGCTCCCGTGTTACTAGATTGAAGCGTGCACGCCTACTTCATGTCAGATGTGTTTCAGCCACGTCTTGAATCATGATGCAGCTGCTTTTCATCCAGAGTTTTGGCGCGGTACATCTGGGAGCAAACTGCTTCAGGCTGCTTTCGTGAACTTCTCCCCCGGATCCTGTCAGGCCAACTCAAAAGTGCTTACAATTGTCTTTTAGTAGAGGTTAACAGCACTAACAGCTATTTAAAAAAAGAATGGTTACGGTTGGTTTCTTTAGTTCACTAAAATCGCTGAGTGGCTAAAGTGAGAGTTAGATGTGACAGCACAGACTGAATAAAGCAGTCACTTAAGAAAGAAAAAACAAAATCACTTATCATTTTTTTCCTCTTTACTTTTTATGTATTTATTATGTAAAGCAACTTAAGTTGCCTTGTTGCTGAAATGTGCTACATAAATAAATTGTCATGGCTTTATATAACTTCACCAAATGAGGTACATAAAATGTCACCCCGCCACACAGTTGTCATGGATGTGAACTCTAGTTATGGAGAACAAAACCATTTAATCCAGAATGTAAATAAGATCATTTCTGCGAAAACTGGACTTTTTAACACCAAAGTCCATGGTGAATGACTCTCTGCTGGAGGCATCCTAGTGGACAGTCATGGAACTGCAATTCCAGATATGCTTTAGAACGGAAAACTTGATATTGTCACACACACACACACACACACACACACACACACACACACACACACACACACACACACACACACACACACACACACACACACACACACACACACACACACACACACACAGCAGTTAAGTAATTTACTTGGTTTTTAAAATGCGTCAGCACCAGCACATCTGTGACAGACGTAGAAGAGGCTTTTTGTGAGTGATAAGGCAAGTTTTGAATCGGCAATGGACCAGCCAGAAAATAAAAAGATCATAGTGGAAGTCCTTTATGAATGTACGTCTGTTTAGGTCTTCTCTCAGTGTTCCATACAATGCATTAAAGGCCATGCATGAACATCACTGGTCATCCAGGTCAACCTTTCCATTTTTAATGCATTTCAAACATTCACCAATAAACCAGACTGTTGGGAGGCATGAGGCTTTATCTGCATATTTCGTTGTGACTGCAGGTTACTTACCCCAAAGTTGGAAGCTGCAAATCTGGCTGGAGCAGAGACATTTGTGGAGGCAGTGGGGTGGGCGTAGAAGGCATTGATGTTGGCCAGCAGCGTGCTCATCACAGCTGGTATGCCTGACAGCATGTACTTAGATGACAGGCAGGAAAAATGGCTTGAGGAGGAAAAGAGAGCAGAAAGGAAGAAGGACAAAATAAGTTTTGTGGGGAAAGATTGATGATAAAAAGGGGAAGGATGTTGTTAAAATTTCAGGTTGGGTGGAGAGATTGAAAATGAGTCAGGGTTTAAGAATATAGTAAGGAAGAGATGGATGGATGGATGGATGGATGGATGGATGGATGGATGGAGTATAGTAGGAAAGAAAGCAACAAAAATAAATTGAGATGTAAAAATCCAGAAATCACCAGCGAATATTTGCTGTAAATGTAGAAATTGTGCCAAAAATCTTGACATTAAGCAAAAAATAAATCACACATTGGATAAATAATTAGTAATAAATCAAATGGCAATGCCATTAACGCCTGATTGCGATAAACCTCCTGATATTCGTTCAGCTTCAGCTGGGATCACTTCCCTTTTGAAAGTTCTCTCTCAACTCTCAGTCTCGTTTGTCGCTGCTGGAAAAAAGCTGTTTTTAAGGGAAACTGTTCTTCAGACCCTTTTAAGTTTCATTCATCTTAAATGGATTCGCTTTTCTTTCTTTTCTTTCTCTACATTCTCACAGAGCAGTTCACAATGACAATGACCCAACTTGAGATGCTGATGACTAAGTGGAAATGCTTTTTATTGGGTTGCTGCAGCTGTTCCCGTGTCGCTCTGTCTGTTCTGAAAAGCCTCTTTGCCATCACGGCGTTTGACTGTAGGGATGGGAAGCTGGGCTGGTGCTCGCTGCCTGCTTTTTTAAGGAAACAGAATAAAGACAAAAAAGTTCAATATGATTTCATAGGATCTGAGAGTTTTTTCCGCAAAAGCCTGCAGACTTTGCTGTAACTTTTAGTAAGAAAACGTACTCTCCGAAGCAGGCCTGACTGGTGCAGTGCTGCATCGATGTTTGCACTTCCTGTGAGAACTTTCACTAACAAACAGGGGCTTTAATTGTATTCATAGAAACCACTAGATTGCTGGTTTTATATGAGCCCCTTAGTGCCCAGAAACTCAGTGAGGCAGCAACAATCTAGGAAGTATGGTAGTGGCTTCCATCCTTGTTCCGAAGGTTTCTCTGCTTTTAACTACTTTGACTGAGGCACAATTTCTTTTGGTATCTCTCTGTTCTCTCTTGATCTGACCCTTGACACAAACTAATCTTCTGGGATGAAGAAAGTGATCCTGCCAAGGAAACATTTGTTTGCAGGGTCCGTCTGAGATATAAATGGACCGCGAAACCCAGGGTGGATTGTCTGCTGGGTCCAAACTGGCAGCGTTTGAAAGCCTCTCTTGGGTTACGTTGTTGGCCCAAGTGGGACCTACAAGGTCCATTTTTAATAGTGTCGTCCAGGTTAGGTATACAGGATCCCACAGACACACCTGTGTGTGTGTGTGTGTGTGTGTGTGTGTGTGTGTGTGTGTGTGTGTAGGTGGGATGGGGTGGGGAGGCATTTTTAGCTTATTTCTATCCCAGATGGACCCCGACACAAATGTTGGCTGTGTTACATCAAGCATCAGCGGTGAGAGCTGTGTGTGCTTTCTTGATTGCATTTTATGTTTTTTCTTAATAACTGAAACACTTTGCTGACTCATTTCTGATTTATTATTGTTACAAATTGTCTGAAGATTTATGAGAGATATGAAAATATTAGGGTCTAAAAATCTACATACGGGTCTAAAAAGTTTCGATTTGCTCTGCTCCTGCCAGCTTCAGCCCACAGGCAGACACAGTTGGAGTTGAACGTTGCAGATAAAGAGACAAATGTTTCCCTCAGGAGTTATAAGAAACCAAAAACAGCGACAGAAGCAATTTAATATTTGATTTCTATTTACAAAACCATCACAAATACAATCTGAAATGGAAATCAGTTGGGTGCATGCGTGTGACTGAAATCTTTGGACTTCATATCTGCTGCCCCACAGATTCCACCCAATAAATGTGTGTTATATTTAAAAGTGCTCTGCTAAAATTGCTTTTGCGGAAGGTTGAGTGTAAGACAATATACTTTGGTGTGTCAGTGAGAGCATTATTGAAAGCCAATTATCAGTTCGAGGGTTTGAAATACAAGACCTCTGACTGGATTCACAGCAACAGGCACATTCAAATGTGCAGGAATACGTTGATATTCTTACATTAAAGAAAGAAAACTCTGCAAAGGTGACTGGAATAACTTCAAACAAAAGTCAAAATCACACAGTCCGTCACTGTTGGAAGCAAAGTGGACGACCGAGGAGGACTCCACTGTTGGAAGAACATCAGAAAAACCCAAACAGGTATTTGTTTAAATGCAGGTTGACAAACCACAAAGCTTCTGGGAGAAGGTCCTTTAGACACAGGTCCTTAGAGAGAAGAAGACTGTATCTACTGTGGAACGTGGAAGATGATCAGTTCAGAGTCAGAAAGCTTAGTCTCAGCTGCAGATCATGGGTCCTACAACAGGACAACTAAAACCAGCCAAGAAACACACAGAACCAAACACTGGACTGTTCTGAAGTGTCCTACGAACATCTGTAAAAACAACTGGAACATGTAGACTGGAGGAGAAACCCTTCAAACCTGAGACATCTGGAGATGTTTGTTCATGAAGACACCTGAGGTGATCCTCTCAGAAGGCTGTGTGACTACATATTAAACTGAGAGTCCTATCATTTTAGTCCAAAACAGTTTGAGCTGCGACAGACGCCAGCAGGACCCCCCCCCCCCCCCCCCCCGTGAATGAGTAAGCGGGTGTAGAAAAGAAATGACAGTTTTGTTAAATTTCCTTTTTCAAATGATTCTATTCAATTCAATTCAAAAGCAACGTCTGATAATTGCAATTGTCAATTTTATGAGTCAAATTAATCTTTGTGAATCATGACATATTTTTATTTTTTGTTAGTTTCAAGTTTTGGTTTTCTTTTTATTGACTGGTGGGTTTTTCTTTTTTGTAATAGAAAGGTACCAACAACTTTGTTCCCATCGAAAGTCATGACTTTGCTTTTAAAAATTAAAAATGTGTTGGTTTTTTCCTCTTATGTCCATCTGCTCGGGGATGCTCACAGCTCTAATCCACTCACTGCTTTCCACTATGATCACTTTTTATGATTTTAAACAACACACAAGAAAAAAACCCACACCAACCCTGTGACCCTTTGATTTATAACAACATTAACAAAATACGTCCATTGTGTGTCTTTGCGTTTCAGACGGCTGAGAGTCTCCTGTTGACAACGATGTGATCACAACACAGGTCATCTTTTCTCATTAGAGGAGATAAACTAATTTGCATGCTGGGTCATGACAGCCGGGTCCACCACACACACACCGACCCACAGAAACTGTTCACAAACACACTCGTTGAAGCATTTCCTGATTTGATTCCCCCACAAACACAAACAACTAGAGAACATCAGGAGCATTTCGGGCAAATTACAGTCAACGCTCCACTTACGTCATGGCCTGGTAGATGGACTCGATGCCATATCGCATGGCGAACTCATCCACGATATCCTGGAGCACTTCATCAAAGTAGACTTTCCATGCGTCATCCCCCGTGGCAGCTGGGATCTTCACAACACCGCCTCCCTCTACATCCGTTGAGAAGTGAAAGATATTCTACAAAGGAAGGAGGCGAGTAAACAAACAGCAAACTGAAACGCAGAACTCACAGAAACATCCAGTAGTGATGTGAGACGTTCTCATGGAAATCCCAAGGCATCTTTCCTTTTCAAGATTTTCAATACAGATATCTTCTTGTTTTGCTTTCAGCTGTTCTCTTCAGGGGTTGCCACGGTGAATCATCCGTCTCCATCTAACCCTGTCCTCTGCATCCCTAACCCAACTAACATCATGTCCTTTTTCACTACATCCATGAATCTCCTATTTGGTCTTTCTCCAGCCCTCCCTCCCTGCTGGCATTTCAGTCAAGTCATTCCAGGTTGTATCCATCCTGGTCACTCCCAAAGAGAACTTCAACATTTTAACCTCTGATACATCCAACTCTGCCTCCTGTCTTTTCTTCACCGCCACGGTCTCTAAACCAAACACCATCTCTGGTCTCACCACCGTCTTGTACACCTCCCACCTTATTTCCACATTGCTGTTGCTCTGGACTGTTGATCCTCAGTACTTAAAATCCTCCACCTTTTTTTATCTCTGCTCCCTGCAACCTCACCGTTCACCCTCTAGATGTTCCTCCACCTGCTCCCTGTAACCTCACAATTCCTCTTGGGTTCCTCTCATTCACACATGTACTCTGTCTTGATTGCAGCTAACCTTCATTCCTCTTCTTTCCAGTGCAAACCTCCACTTCTCTAGATGTTTTCTCCACCTGCTCCTCGCTCTCACTACAGACCACAATGTCATCTCCAAACATCATAGTCCATGGAGATTCCTGTCTGACTTCATCTGTCAGTCTGTCTATCACCATAGCAACGAAGAAGAGGCCCAGAGTGGATCCCTGATGCAGTCCCACCTCCACCTTGACCTCTCTTGCCACACCCACATCACACCTCACCACTGTCTTGCAGCTCTCATGGATGTCCTGCACAACTCAAACATACTTCTCTACCACTCCAGATCTCCTCATACAGAACCACAGTTCGTCTCTCTTTTTTTTATACTTCACACAGTTTTAAGGTTTAATTGAAATGTCCATAAAATGTTTTGGTTAAAATAGGACAGAGACAGAAAACAACAGCCCCATCTGTATTTTCTGGGATCAGATGTCCCCTTTGAACCTTATTCTGACATCTTAGATGTGCATTCATGTCTATTTATGAATAAACTGCCAATGTCGTTCAGCTTTGATGATCTCCCTCAGGTTTAACCCTTTCATGGTAGCAAATGAAGTACGCAAAAAACAATATAACAAGAGCACAATTCTCAGAATCCACTGACTGGGGGCAAAAGTACCAACTCAAACCATTTAGTCTAAGATTACGTGATTAAGTGAGCGGTCACTTATCAGCACGCAATCAACATCTGTGAACAGCGCCCCATCTGGTCTGGAGTGGTATCATGACATACAGAGCCTTTAATGGTTTGGTGAAATCTAATCAAAGACAGTTAGTGGACCTCAGAAATGTTTCATGGTGAAAGTAACAGCACGTCCACGCACACACAATGTGAAGAAAACTGGCTAGAGGTGGCCCGACAAAGATCTGTCTTACCTCATGAAGGCACGTGTACTGTACATGGTACGGAGCCACCTTCTCCTCTCCTTCGATCTCCACACTGATCTGAAGACGGATGGCGCCAGACACCGCCGACTTGTCTGTTCTCTTCTCTAAGAGAGACACAAACGGCTGCACTGAAGCGATACGTTTCTCTTTTTGGCTTAAAATGAACTTAAACTTGACCTGACAAAAGATTTCCCCAGTTATTGTGATGATTGGCAAACACGCACGCACACATAGACTCTGACACGACTCACGTCCGGTTCCGGGATGGCGGCGCGTGCCTCACGCTGCGGCTTCTCTCTCTCCCGACGGTGCGACGTTTCGTGTTTTTCGTTCGTGTTTTTGTCACCAAAGTTGTGTTTTTACAAGTCATATGCATACCAAACCAAAGTACAGCCGGGGGTTTCTGCTCGACGTTGGAAACAGCTACACTGTCGAGCTGAACTCTGAACTCGCCGGCCAACTTCGGGAACGCGGTCTGCTCCGGGAACCACCACTTCCGCCGTCCCCCGCGCCTCGACCTCCGCCGCAATGGAAGCGCCACAAGCGGCGCTACAGGAAGCAGAAGAGGGGCAAGCGAGCCGGTATCCGGACGAGACTGGCGGAGAACCCGAACAAACCGACGGTTCCCTCCATCGTGTTGGCCAACGTTCGTTCGCTGGACAACAAACTGGACCACATCCGATTACTCTGCTCCGCCGAGAGGACCGTGAGAGAGAGCTGTGTTTTTGTGTTCACGGAAACATGGCTCAACGACAGCATACCGGACCACGCCATCCAGCTCGACCAGCTGACCTGCTACCGGGCGGACCGAGCACACACCGAGGCAGGTAAGGGCCGCGGCGGCGGCCTTTGTGTTTTCCTCCGTGATGCTTGGTGTAGAGATGCTGTGGTGGTCTGCAAACACTGCTCACCCCTGGCGGAGTTTATGATTATTAAATGTCGTCCTTTCTATCTACCGCGCGAATACTCGGTCATACTACTCACTGCTGTTTACATCCCCCCCAGCCCCTCCACCAACACCAGGAGAGAGGCGCTGACCGAGCTGTACCAGCGGATCAGCGAGCAGCAGACAGCCCACCCTGAGGCCTTCCTCATCCTGGCGGGGGACTTCAACCACGCAGACCCAAGGACCATCTTTTCAAATCTTCACCACCACATCAAGTTCCCCACGCGAGGAGACAACATTCTGGACCAAGTCTACACCAACAACAAGACAGCCTACAAAGCCCACCCCCTCCCCCACCTCGGTGCCTCAGACCACATCACTGTCATGCTACTGCCAGCATACAGGCCACTGGTTAAAGTTGTCAGACCAGTCTGGAAGCAGGTCCGGGTGTGGCCAGAGGGGTCCACAGAGGCACTTCGAGACTGCTTCAACACCACAGACTGGAGCATGTTCAGAGAAGCTGCCACCATCAACAACACCACAGACCTCCAGGAGTACACAGAGTCTGTTACCGCCTACATCGCCAAGTGCATCGATGATGTAACAGACTCCAGAACCATCAAAGTCAGAGCCAACCAGAAGCCGTGGATGACAAAGGAAGTCCACAGACTCCTGAGGGCTCGGAACGCTGCCTTCAGAGCTGGAGACAAAGTGGGTCTAAAGACAGCTACGACCAACCTGTCCCATGGCATCAGGGAGGCTAAGAGACGGTACTCCAGGAGGATAGCCCGCCGTTTCAGCAACAGCAGGGACACACGGAGCCTGTGGCGAGGGATTCAGACCATTACGGACTACAAGCCCCCACCGCAGACCTGTGAGAGCAGCACATCCCTGCTGAATGAGCTGAACACATTCTTCGCCCGCTTCGAGGCACACAACACCATCGCCGCACAGAAAGCACCACCCCCTCCCGGCGACCAGGTGCTGACGCTGTCACCGGACATTGTGAGGAGATCCCTCAGCAGGATCAACGCCCGCAAAGCTCCGGGTCCTGACACCATACCTGGTCGTGTACTGAGAGACTGTGCAGGAGAACTCACGGATGTCTTCACAGACATCTTTAACATGTCACTGAGTCAGGCGGTGGTTCCCACGTGCTTCAAAGCCACCAACATCCGTCCGGTCCCAAAACGGTCATCTCCCTCCTGCTCCAACGACTACCGTCCAGTCGCACTGACTCCCATCATCATGAAGTGCTTTGAACGGCTAGTCATGCATCACATCAAGGCTGCTCTCCCCCCCTCTCTGGACCCCTACCAGTTCGCATATCGCTCCAACCGGTCCACTGACGACGCCATCTCCACTGCCCTCCACACAGCCCTCACACATATGGACACCAGAAACGCTTATGTGAGAATGCTTTTCATCGACTTCAGTTCAGCATTCAACACCGTCATCCCCCAGCAGCTCGTTCACAAACTGGACCAGCTGGGGATCAGCACCTCGCTGTGCAACTGGCTGTTGGACTTCCTGACTGGGAGACCACAGGCAGTACGGGTCGGCAGCAACACATCCAGCACCATCACACTGAGCACAGGGGCCCCCCAGGGATGTGTGCTGAGCCCCCTCCTCTTCACCCTGCTGACCCACGACTGCACACCGATTCACAGCTCCAACCTCTTCGTAAAGTTTGCGGACGACACGACTGTGGTGGGTCTCATCAACAACAACGATGAGTCAAACTACAGGAGCAAAGTGAGCCGCCTGGCCGAGTGGTGCAGCGACAACAATCTCTCCCTGAACGTGGAGAAGACCAAGGAGATTGTTGTTGACTTCAGGAGACAACACACCCAGCATGCTCCTCTGACCATCAACGGTGCTGCTGTGGAGAAGGTGAGCAGCACCAAGTTCCTGGGTGTCCACATCTCAGAGGACCTCTCCTGGACTGTTAACACCGCATCACTCGCCAAGAAGGCACAGCAGCGCCTCTACTTCCTCCGCAAACTGCGAAGAGCCAGAGCCCCGGCCCCCATCAGGTACACCTTCTACAGAGGCACCATCGAGAGCATCCTGACCAGCTGCATCACCGTGTGGTACGGATCCTGCACCGCAACCTGCCGCAAATCTCTCCAACGCGTCGTGAGAGCAGCTGAGAAGATCGTTGGTGTCTCTCTCCCCTCACTTCAGGACATTTACAGCAGCCGTCTGACTCCAAAGCCCTCAGCATTGTGAGAGACCCCACCCACCCGTCACACAGCCTCTTCAGTCTGCTGCCATCTGGGAGGAGGCTGCGGACCCTCCGAGCCAGAACCAGCCGACTGAAGGACAGCTTCGTCCACCAGGCTGTCAGGACACTTAACACTCTCCCTTCTCTTCCACCGTTTCCCGCCTTGCCCCCCCCTCACTCACTCTGACCTCAGTATCTGTATTTTGGCAGATCTGGACCACTTGCTTGCTTTGCACCATGTCACTTTAAACAAACCGAAAAACTGTTGTTGTCATGTCACAACTTGTTTGTTGTCTCTTTTTAACCTGCACTTTGTGTTTAAAATGTATTTATTGTGTAGCACCGAGGGTTTGAGGGTAACGCAATTTCGATTCTCTGTATGTGTCTCACATGTGGTAGAATTGACAATAAACTTGACTCTGACTCTGACTGTCTTCTTACCCAGGTTGTACCACACGTCCATCTCTCCGCTCAGCGTTCGGACTTCAATGATGCTCTGACCCAGGAAGTCGTCGGACTCCCTCTTCAGACGCTGCTTCACTCGGGACTTGATGTCGTCGTCCTCGTCCCAAACTCGCAGTTTGATGCGGTCGGATGAGTTGTGGCACTCACTGTGAAGACACACGACAAGTGGGTGTTGGTGTTTGAACAGATGTGTGAGCTCTGTGGGAGCTGAGGGTAAAGGTGGAGGTAAGCTGCAGATACTCTGCCAAGGAAACAAAGATGCCAGAACCATGTTGCTGGATTAAAACGTCTACTTCACTGCATAGTACTTTAATGCCTAATGAAATAATTAAATGTAGTTTGACCACATAGATTACATTATGAATTTCTTTTTGGGTTTCCTTGAACAGCCTTATCCATTGACCTCACAAAAGCATCTCTGTCATGTCAGGGGTCCGTCATAAGCCGCTTTTCCTACTGGTACAGAACATCCCGAACCAATCACAACAGCACGGAGGCGGAGATTAAAGAAACGTCTATTTAAAAAAGATGGGTTGTATGTCTGCCCACAGGCATCCAGAGGTTGTTTAATCTCCAGCCGTTGGTGCCGTCACCTGGAAATCAAAGTTGAATCCAGAGGAACCAGACTCATTCTTTTTATCGAAGAGGATATCAACTAGGATGGCTGGCCAGGCTTTGTAACTGGATTTGAACTGAACTCATTCTTTTTCTTTGCTTAAATGCCTTCAGATGTCTTTGATGCCTATTTAGTGCTGTAGAAAAGAAAGTGAACTGAATAAGACTGAATCTGGAATTCCTGTCTATAGTAATGCTTTTCATTAACTTCGACATGTACATGAATTTTATTGGAAAGTATTTGTATAATAACTTGATGAGATTGGACTTAACTGCACTGAACTCATTTACTTTCTAAATGCCTTGAGATTAGCCTGGTCACAAATACATATTTATTTTGAACATTTCTTTTCCTCCTGAAATGGGTCGTGTGCCCGGCAATCGTTTCCTCTGGTACAGAATGTACCGAACCAATCACAACACAGTGGGCTTTATGGGAAGTCAGACAGAGCCAGTGTTCAACTTTCCCCTCATATAAGTAAATATCATAGAGAAGAACTGCAGAATCACAATAATGCAGTTGAAAACAACTCCTTGGACTCCTTGGATCAACATGTTGCCACAGCAGAACCGGCAGCCGTCGTCCACCATCATTCCTGCTCCCTACTCCTGTCTGTTGGTCTGTTAGTGTCTGGTTGTCGCTCTGCCTACGTCACATGCTTTGTTTAGTTATACATCCATTCAGAGGCGTTCAGCTTCTGTGTTTCTTCTGTGTGCGTCGCTGTCACCACCGACAAATCAGTTGAATCCAGAGGGATTCAGACTAATATATTTAACTGAGGAGTAAAAGGATGTCTGGCTGAAGTTAGTGGAGCTCGTGCTGCCCGAATCTGAGAATCATCAATTACAGCCTGTGGGTAAAGATGTGTACTGAGGTGTGACTTTGCAAGCACATTGTGTTATTTTTAGTTTTTAGAAGGTCTCACTCTCTCATATATGTCTCATGAGGCTCCACGTACTAATGAGTCTGCTGTGGCGTAATCAGGTGCACCTAAGCCACCAGGTAATGTTCGTCTACACAAAACTACACAGCTCTGAGAAACGCTTGAAGCAGGTCAAACCTCCTATGTAGGTTTGCAACCGCTGTGCCGGCTCTTTCAGCCAGCAATTTGACAGCAAGGTCATAATGAGTGTGTTTTTCACACACTGTCAGACCACTGAGAGCTCCTGCAGAGCCTCCCCACCGGGAGCGAAAAAAAACAGCAAACTGCACTCACAAGCTGAACTTTTCCTCCCAGACTGGGTTCAGGTTGCCATAAATGGTTTTTGTCCTCTTCTTTGTCTTGCCCACTTGGATGGTGACATACGGATCGCTGGAGCCGGTCCTGTCTTTGGCCTGGAGACCCTGGGCACTGACGACTGACAATAAAAGACACACAGACACAGAGTGAATGAAAGTTGCATAAGAACAACAAACACGACACCTACTCTCCATCATTTCTACACAATCACGCACATATCAAAGCTTGAGATGTCACCCACACAGTTACGTAAAGTCTCGTAACACAATTCTCATGACTCATAAGCAACATTACTCTTGATGTTACTTTAACAACTACTGTGTGAAAATTTAGCCAAGGAAGGCTTGAAAGAGTGGTCAATTAATAATAACCAATACTATCTTTCTTTTTAAAAGTATTTGGAACAAGACAGAGAGCCACTCAGGTCAGAACATAAATGCAAATATAGAGAAGAACTGCAAAATCTTAATAAAATCATGATTTAAAATATTAAGGCTTAAGAAAGAAAAGCCTTGGAATGTTATATTGCACCGTCATCAGAAGCAGAATAAGATAAAATATTGAGTCCTAACATTTACAACGACACTTATTAGATACCGATGAGAATTTACCCACATTTGTTTAGCGAGAGCAGCCTTTGCAGTTGCGACTGCCTCCATTTTCAGGTTTAGTTATTCAGGTGATCCGGGTTCATTTAATTTCAGTGTTATTTTAGGACAAAGGAAGCAGTTGAAAGGTCTGGAGCTACGTCAGAAACTAGATTGGTATTTAGCAGATGTTTGTCTGCAGCTACTGATACGAAGTCCAAAGAGATCTCAAGCCAAGTGAAGGAGCTTATTAGACTGATAAAACAAAATAAATCCAAAAGGGAGACAGTAAAAACCTCAGATGTGGCCAAATAAGTGGTGTAGCTCATTTTCAAAAAGAAAGAAGGAACTACTGACAAAACATGGGAATGACTGCAGGACCACGGAGACAACTAAAGTGGATGATCACAGAATCCTGTCCTTGGAAAGCCAACTTCAACTAACACAAAATAATATGTGGAATAACAGCCTCAACTGTTCTGGAATCAGATTCTTTGGACGGATGAAACCAAGAAA
Source organism: Xenentodon cancila (assembly GCA_014839995.1). Taxonomy (NCBI): domain Eukaryota; kingdom Metazoa; phylum Chordata; class Actinopteri; order Beloniformes; family Belonidae; genus Xenentodon; species Xenentodon cancila. Next base: position 10,455,249 of record CM026202.1, on the reverse strand, counting down.
AATCATTTCTGAAGAACTGTGTCAGAATTATGGGAGAAAAAATTCTGGAGAAGGAAAGGAACATCTCATGATCCAGAGCAGACCTCCTCATGTTTCAAACACGGTGGCGGTGGTGTTATGGTATGGACATGTCTCACCGGCGTTTATGGATGATGACAGAAGTAGAAGGTGACTCCAGAGGTGCTGGTCTGAACTCCCTGATCACATTCAGACTAATGAAACTAAACTGACTGGAACAAATGTTGTTTTTTCATGTTTTTCATGGTGTGGTTGATAATAAATAATCCTTAAACTCTGAATACTTGGATCGTGCTCCGCAGTGCAGATGGATAATGACACTAACAGAGCTAATCAAGACTTTCTGAAGGCAAACAAATTAAATCCTCAACAGCCCAGTCAGAGGTCCGATCTGAACCCATCAGAGACGATTTTCAGATACTGAAGACAGATGAACCCACAAACAAGCAGCAGCTGAAGGTCAACAGGTACCAAAAAAAGCAGTTTTAATTAAGAAGAAGCTGAATCCTGATGCCTCTGACTGCCACTTTCATCCAGGTGGAGGAAGGAAGGTAAGCGAGAGCAATGCAGCACATAAGTGCTGCTATTTATAGGTGCAGATCTTAAGTTGAGCTGTTTAACATCAGGATGAGGTGTAAAACTGCCACATTATTTATCACATTTAGACCTGGGGGGGTGGGGGGGTTATTTAAAACTAAAACATTAGAACATTCAAATAGAATTTGAAACTGTCAAAACATATTATAGCTTGGCCTTACACCCCTGGAGAAGTGGAACTGTCTCCTTTTGTTACGGACTCACGAACATCAACATATGTTCAAACTGTGATGACTGAACATCCTGAAAAAGGTTGATGTAATCTTTGTGATGCTCTGCGTTAAAACGATGGAGGTGTGAGGGGTTCACTCACAGAATCCTTTCTACTTATACATCCACTCTTTCATTAAAGATCTCTGAACTGCACAAGAAGGAGTTCAAATGAAAAGTGACTTCGTGAATCTGTGAGTTCGTGGTCCAACCGTGACCACGAGAACGAGTGAATGACAGCAATTAGCTTGTGACACCGGGTGAATTTCATCAAAGCACCAGCTCAAAGATCGCTCCCGCGTTTCGTCTCATCACTGGTGATCGCAGAGACAAGGTGTGATGGCTGCCATGGCAACACTGCTGCCACCATATGATGCCATGTCTCTGGTTGCTCTGGTAACAGCAGCCGCCCTGATAATGTAGGGCACAACGAGACGGACTTTTGTGAGTGTCAGCCTGTTTAAATCAGATAAACGGTTTCCCCCACAGGCTTGACGAATGTGGAAAAACATTGCTGCTGGCTGGTATAAAGGGAAACCTGACTTTGTCAGACGCACGCCACCTCACATGCACACAGCTGCAGGTAAACAGGTGCTGGTGATAACTGCACCAGCTGGGATTTGAATGCAGCCAACAGTCAAACTGGTTTTCCACACAGCGCAAAAATGTGCAGAATCTATCACAGCACTTCCTCGATCAATATTCTGATCATTTCTATCAATATTCTAATAATATCGGATTCATGTGCAGTTCTGAGGACTGTTTCTAAGCATGCATCAGCTGTCCTGTCAGAGATTCTGAAGCATCTTCCCTATTCGTACAAAAAAGAAGGAGAAATGTGGGTAAAGTGCAGAGTCCAGACCTTGCGTTCAATTTGCAGACCGACTTCACACCAGGATATGTGTCACAAACAAGTCAGATTAGATTTCAAACAGTTTCCTGTTGCTACAGGCCTCATGGACTCGAGTAGGCTGCATTAGTGACTGAAAAATCACAAAAGACAGCGACAGGAACGGCAGAATTCAAAACAGAGATTGGAAACACACACGAGGTATGATTTTGTCTTCATTTCTTTATGCTTTGTGTAAAAACCACGATGCGATTCATCTGGCTGTAGAGGGTATTAGTACCAGGCAAATACAACCGTAGATGAACAAACACGTAACTTTTATTCACTATCCCGTTATTCACTATAGAAATATGGAGCCAAAATAAATAAATAAATCAAGTGGGATCAATAGCTTGTAGCTTGCTGATCTTTACCAGAAAAAGCTTGACGCAGTGATGTTTTTCTGGATTTAACCTGATCAACGTGTCACATCTGGGAGGCATTTTGGCTCAGTTGTTTCACTCATTGAGGTTTTGGGGTTTTTGCTTTTGCACAGCTTTCTGAGGTTCCACCACAGCATGACCTCACCGTAGGCCCCGCCCCCTTAGTTACTGTTGCTAAGTCACCATCTATAAGCGTTGTTGACAGTTTTACAATTAGCTTAGTTTAGTTTTATTTATTTCTGTAAGAAAATGTCATGGTATGTAATGGAAGGAAATGTCGAAAATTCAGAAATAGATCCAGTTGGTAATGAGGTCAAACCGGAGGCGGCGGTTTACAGGGTTCACTGTCGTTACGGCTGTACTGTGTGTGTAACTGTGTCATTTCATGAGGCATTTAAAAAAGAAATGGAAGCACATTTCTGAAGCCTACTGGAGGACCGCTCCACTGGACCTGATTAGTTGTAACTCAGGGATATGAATAAATTGGCAGCTGAAGGTTTTTTTAGGCAAGAATTGTGTTACAAAACGTTTTAAAAGCAGAGAGCCCTCAGACAAGTGCGTATATTATAAAACTGTAGAACTTACCGTTGATGGTGATCTTGGCCGACCACTTGGAGGTGCCGTCCAGGACGCTCTGCTTGATGCTCTTCATATGCTGTGCGTGGATCATCTTGGCGACGTCAAACACCTTCCGGATTTCCTCAAAAATCTCAGGCTTGTTTCTCTCGCGGATCTTCATCCGGTCCTTCATAGCCATGATGATGTGCTGCGTCCTGTCCTCCGCCCCGGTCTTGGAGCTCTTCTCGGCTGCTCCTGGAGATGTTGAGCAGAGTTCAGAGGAAACATGACTGTGTGCTCAGATGAAAACAGAAATTTCAGATAAGAGTTTCGTGAGTCGACTCACTCTGCAGACAGTCGGCATTCAGCAGCTCCTGGCACTTCTCGTGAACTTTGACGCCACATTCTGTGCAGCGCATTCCCTGCCGGGCGATGCCCCACAGCAGACCCTCGCATTCGTAACAGTAGGTGGGCGTGGTGGCCGTCCAAACCTCAAAATTGTGTGGCGTGGTGCAGGAGATGGGGTAGATCAGAGCCTGCAAGGTCTTTTTGTAGACGTGGTTTTTCTGTTGGAGCAAAACAAAAAATGAACAAACTGGTGACAGAGTACGACAGAAAGATCAACTAAGACGAGGGATTGTCAAAGCAAGTACAGCTGTTTTGAAATCTAAGGTTTTACATGTGAGGAGATGAGAAAAGAACCATCTGGTTCCTCCAGAGACTTTAAAACGAGAACTGGACAAAACCTCTGGGATGGTTTGTCAAGACTAGTTTTGAAGCCTATTTTTTTACTTTTATTTGTTTGACCTACGGGGGCAGGAACCCGACTCTGCCCGACCCCCGTTTGTCCAGACCACCTCTCATTAGAAGAACCGGTGAAAAGTAGGATTGTATTGACGCAAAGTCTTGATGGAATAGGTTAGTGATCTTAACCAGGCAATAATTATTACTATTATTGTTATTTTATTGGCTGTGCATGAATTTGACTCACTTGAAATGAGTGAGCTATGTTCTCAAAGATATTTGTTGTGATTTGGTGCTTTACAAATAAAGCTGAAATTAATTAAAATGAATTGAGACAATCCTGTGGTTGCCTTTATACATTAATCAAGACACATTTCAAACTAGCTTTCATTAATTTTATAGCGACATTTGATGGTGTTTAGGACTAATTTTAAATCAATTCTTGGACTCTGATCAGATGAACTGAGCTCTTCTAGTGTCCAGAGTGGGAGGAGAGTGGGAGGAGGTGAACATCTCTGCAGGAGGATCCGACACCCGACCGCAGCCAGAAGCTCTGATTTGGTGAAAACAGGATTCAAACAGGGACCACGAGAGCCTTTGTTATTTTCTATCTTTCACTTTTGTAACATGTCGTTTTATTCACTTATCCAGCTGTTTTTAAGAGCCACAGATCTGAACGACGTCGATGCCTTTTAATTATTTTCAGTGATAAGTGGGAATAGACTAATAATAAAAAAAACATATACATGATAACAGCTATCTTTTTCTTATGGAAAACCCATTTTTAAATTCAGTACAAGCAATAAAAATCAGATGTTTCTGTATGTATGTACAGTCAGATCCAGAAGAAAAGATGTTTTAGTGATTTTGACTTTCTATGACTGTAAAATGGATTTGAAATTAGACAGTCAAAGTGCAGATTTTCAACTTTAGTTAAGAAATTTAGCAAAAATATGGCAGTGACCTTAGTAAGTGATGACAGTGACAGGAGTTTATTTATCAAAGGAAGCCCGGTAAAGAGTATTTATTTGATCCAAGCCAAACAGCACAGCTTAATTATTTTACCGTAAAAAGATATCAGAGTCTAGTCAGCGCAGCTCCCTGCAGACTGCTCTCTGCAATATCAAAATAATCTGGGTGTTTGTAGATCAGTGCAGTTTCAAAAGGACGCCAGCAGACCTGGACACGACTGTTGACACTGATCGCCGATTCACGCCGATTCACGCTGATTCACCCCGATTCACCCCGCTCAGTAAATCTGCCCTTGAAGCTTTGAGGAGGCACCGTAAGCCCATTTTCAAAGCTTGACACAAGGCCCCGACAGCTCAGAGATACTACTTTGATATGGTTCAAAAGCCCCCTTTGAACCCTCGACTTTGCAGCTCTGTTCACAGCAGCTGACTTTTGGGGTTGAAGTCAGCCCCCCAGCTCCTCGCCACTTTTCTTTTTCGCAGGGTTTGGTGATTGCTGCCGTAGATTTACCCATCCTACTTCTGCCCAGCTGGGCCCAGCCCCTCCTGTGGGCTCACCGACCGCAGGAGGACCATATGGGTCGAGGGCTTGTTTTGGGCAGTGACGGAAAGCATGGGCCTTGGTGGGCTGACCCTCAGCTGTCAAAACTTCCTACCCCCTTCTGAGCTCCAGCAAAATACTGCAGGATGTGAACTTTGGTGGAGATAAAGATGAGGGAGGTGACCTGTGTCTGTGATGTCACAGTACCCTGGACACCTGAGCGGCAGTGGCCCCCCTTTAAAACTAAATCATCCCCCAGCAGCTGTGCTTTGTTCTGACAGATGTGCACAGCTGGGAAAGACTTCTTTCACTTTGCAAATCCAGTTCAGCATCTCTATAAGATGCAAGTTCAGGAGTCTAGCACACAGTAGGCATTTAAAAAAAAATAAGACGCTACTCCCTTTTCAGTGGTTTATCATCCTCCCCTTTACTGTAGTTATCGTGAATAAATTTTAACCTTTTAAACTTGCCATTGCTGTTTTCTGCTCCATCCTACTTTATGCTAAATTCAGTCAACTTCTTTATACACTTGAATTATTGATGTTGCTTCTACTATTTAATGTAATTTTCATTCTGACTCAGCACATTGCAGTGCAGAGGAACAAAGGAAAGTATAATAACCACGGCGGTAAACAGTGCTGCTCCTGGACTCGTAACTCCTGAAGCCGAATGGAAGCGACTAAGCAAAATTAAAATTAAATCAGCTGTTTTAGTTTGAAAAAGCAAAACAAATGAGTGTTTTAATACACAACTGTTTTATTTAACAGTAGTAAATAAGAGCACCTCTTCTTCTATTATGGAAAAGGAATTTTACTGCTTTACTGCATCCAAAACTCTCTAACTGTTGTCATGGACCATTGTTTCCTCCCATCCATCCGTCTGTCCATCTGTCCGTTTGTCACTTCTTTTTCATTTTTAGGGTCACGGGAGTCTGCTGGAGCCTTTCCCAGCTCTTTTACGGGAGAAATTCGGGGCGACACCCTGGATGGGATTGTTTTCTTTCCATTCGTGAGCCGATCTATATTTTCTTTAGGAAAGTTTTAAAAGCCTTTGCTCTGAAGTAGAGGTGTACCAACCCCGGTCATGACTTAAGTACCATCAAGGCTTCTGATGGTACTTCAGTGGTACTTAAGTGATGGTACTTTCTGATGGTACTTCTGATGGAAGGAAGAAAAATTTCCTGACTAACTAAAGTCCCAGCTCCACCCAGCCATCTATCTATTATCTAGAACTGCTTATTCCTATTCAAGGTTCCCAGGGATCTGCTGGAGGCTATCCCAGCTGTCCCCAGGTGACAGGTAGAGTTACACCTTGGACAAGATCTTATCTGAGCCAGAGCTGTAAAATGTTGAGTAACAGTATGTTTTACTGAATTGTCAGCAATGTGTCTCATAGTTACATTTGTGTGTAGTTACATTCCTGTGAAGGTGCATGTCGGAGCGCGTGGAAGTTAAAACAAAGGCTTCCATGTGATAGAAGACATATGTCATCTGTTCAACATGGAACCATAAAACACACTCAAGTGTGTGTGTGAACACTTGAAAAAACGAACAGAACTACGTGTAAAAACCCCGTCTGTCGACATTAAAATCAAAGTTTGTCTCTCCAGGTTCTGCTTCATTGTGTGCACGTGCGTTGGCATATGGTGGCTCCTTGTTTTAGCTACTCACAAGCTCTTCGTCTTTCAGGGAGGTCCGAGTGGCCAGTGTGTGGGCGAGGCCAGCTTTCCTGGACTGTATCATGGTCTGCAAACAAGAGAAAGCAGAGGAACCAGTGATTCGCAGCTTACAATCGATAAATCAAAGTGAAGAGGAAAGAAAAACTTCCAGGAAAACAATTCAGGGACCAAAATTATGTGATGGCAGGCTCTTTCAGCTTTGAAGGTCGTGGAAAGAACACACATTCCTTACCTTTTTGTTTGTTCTCTACTGACGCGCTTTGTATTTCTATATTTTAAAAGATTTAACAACTTATTATTGATACACATGTTTCAGTCTCATTGTTTGCTGGGCTGCAAATCTTTAACAAAGGAAGGGTCCTGTTTCCCACAGCTTTCATTTGACGTCGGGTAGTTTGGGGATGATTTGGACAGCGACAGCTTCATTCAGTTGGAGAAAACACTGGAGTTCAAATGAGGTTTTCATGCTCTAAGCACATCCAGATGGAGTGTGTCTTTCCATCCATCCATCCATCCATCCATCCATCCATCCATCCATCCATCCATCCATCCATCCATCCATCCATCCATCCATCCATCCATCCATCCATCCATCCATATATCCAGCTCGGTTCTTAGTAAGCTTCCAGACATGGTGTCAACAAAGTGCTATGTCTTTATTACAGGGTCATGGTCATCTGGGCGTCACCCTGGAGGAGAAGACCTTTGCTCACTGAGTCTAAAGGAGCTTTACTGGACCACCCGCCTGCACAGGAGGACGCTTTTGCAGTCCAATCCTCGGTTCCTTGGCATGATTGATTGCACCTTGGCTGTTAAATCCCTTCTTTCTAAAACTGGAAATTAGAAATTTGTGGGATTCCAGTTAAAGCTTTTCTTTTCTTTTCTTTTTTTTTTTTTTAGATCCAAAGTGGATTTTCTGACAAAAACATGGGAACATGCTGTCAGTTATTATTATGCTATACTGATTGCAGCAACTTATCTTACTAACTATTTTCTTGACATTACTGAATGAGAGTCAATCAAATCACAAACGTCTTTAGAAATCCAGACTATGCACTTATAGGGACACAGGAACGGTGGATTTTATGTGCTTCCATCAGCGGTGCGGCCAGAGGTCTCGACCGGAGTATCGGGTCAACACCTTGGGATTATGGGAAATAAAACGTGTTATTTTAACATCTGAGGGACATTTCTGCTTCCGCTGACTGACGCGGAGAAACTGCAGGTAGTTCAGAGGAAATTGAATCGTGAGTAGCTGTTTCCACTGTGCAGGTTTGTTACTCATAGCGTTAATATTACAGCGAGGTAGAGATGTAGGCGTCATTGATTTAACAAGGACCATGCTTCATGTAATTTTTAATAAAATGCACTTTTCTGCCAATCGTGCATTAAAACAATTGACAAACATAAAACATAAAACGAGCCACACTCGCTGAAAAGAAAAAAAAAAGTTCTGCATGAGAGATATACTCGGGTTGCCAAATGAGAAACCTTTTATTTTTCCTTTAAGAAAAAGAGCCATATTTTTAAGTGTATTCCTCACTGAATTATTCAAACAAAACACCAGAACAGATCATTCTGAACTGTGGATTCCACCTTCTGGAGCCTTTAAAGCCGACCGGTCTGATCAGACTGAGCTTTGTGGGGAAAAGCTGCAAACTTTCTGTTTTCACAGGCTACTTACAAAGACGTTCACCACCCTTATGGTGATTTATGGAAATGAAGAAGATCAGCGATTGGTTGTTTGAGGATTAACCTCTCACGTTTTGGAGGCATCAACAACTTTACTGTCCACTGACTTTCATCAGGAGAAACTGACTTTTGGATCTTAGCAGCGTTTCTCCCGTCAGAGTAAAGTTCAATCAGCTCATCGGATTCCTGCTACGCGGAATTTCGTGAAACAGTAATATTAATGTGGTTTTAACATCTGAACATTTTAATTTGATCTAAACAGCACATGTAATGACTTTTTTCATTATTCTACATAATTTATCTGAGCTGAACTTCCACACTTAATGAAAGTTGTAGCTTTATTCAGAAAGTGACGTTCATTCACTTCAAATCAAATGAGTCGAAATTCATTAAGAAGATAAGTTAAGTTTCTCAGATCTCACTAATCAGAACATAATAATAAAGATTTAAAAAACCCCTCAGATCCTCTCAAGGTCTTCTTAGATACTCACACGCTCAGACGAACAGCCAAACATGACATGTTACACCCCGGCATTATTTATTCAACAAAAACTAAGAAAAATGCAGAAGCAGTGCATGAAAACTACCTACAAACCATGATCCAGTAGCTTGTAGTGCCTAAACCACCTTCAGTAGCAAGAAGTTGAAGGAATGACGTTTTCAGCGTCTCATATTGCTGTTGAGGAACTTCGGCCCATTCTTCTGTCCAGTGCTTTGTGAGCACGTCTGGACTCTGCAGCATCAAAGTTCTTTCTTTTCTCAGCCGTTCTCTTGCAGATTTGCTGCGATGTTTGAGATCATCGTTGCTGCTTTATGACTTGCTTTCATACAAGTTTCAGCGGTCAGACAGACGGTCTCATGCTTGACTAATGCCCCGCCCCTTTGGCTGTAAAACAAACCCAGACTGTTGTCCCCCATCCGACCGCAGTGTTTGAGATGATGAGCTTTGATCATTTTTTGTACTATATCAGGTAAAAATGTAAAAGGCTACAAATGTGTGCACGATTAGGGGCGTGGTCTTCTAATCGGTGGCCAGCTCAGCCATGGCTGAGGTTTGATCCCTTTTTTCTGAGGATTGTATTTATTGTCACTTGGACTCAAGTCAAACACACATCTCTCTGGATATTGATCACGTAAAGTAAAACTGAAAGTGTACACCAAAGATTTTTTTTGTATGTTTAGCAGAACAATTTGACATTAAAATCCCCAATAACTGATTTGTTTTTTGTTGTTTTTTTGTCTATCTTTGCTGCGATGTGCACAGAATAAAATGAGTTTCTCTAAAATAACAAGTAACAACTCCATAACAAGCAGATCGAAATGATTTGTTGCAGTCTTGGCCGTCATTGAATTTAAAAAAAGGCTCATCAAACAAGGAAAAAAAGCACAGCAGCTAAAATGTGTTTGTCTTTTACTCACCATAGCCTGCAGGTCGACAAGGTGATGGAGGCAACATGTGCAGAGATAAAAAGCAAAAAGAAAAGAAAAGTTAGACAAACATGTTCCCTTCTGAGAAAATGTGCAGCTTTGATCTTAAAGCCAACTTCTCATTGCTTGCAAGCAAATTATTATACAGTTAGCATCAATGTGCAAGTGTTATTGCATCTATTTATCCTTTATTCATCATGCATGCAAATCACGAAGACTGAAATAAGGTCATGGTTTTGTGCACAACACTGGTATCATCCAGTCTTATTGACATTTCAGCAAAATCTCCAAATTTGAGATGTGATGAAATACAAAGAAACAAAGTGCTTGGACTGCTAAATGTACAACTAATGTCTATAAAAACACACTTCATGAACCATTTTGTAGCAAGTGTTTGGGAGTAAACATAAAATGAAAGTAAATAACTAAAGAATTTGATTTGAAAATAATATAAAATGGTGAAAACAAGATTTGACAACATACAAAACCTGGTTCTGTAGATGTGAACTAATGGGTTAGGCTTTCCTGGCGATTTCATGTTTTCATCTATCTGAAGCAGAGAAAAGCAAAATCCAGGCACCATATCCAAGAAATAACCCCTAACCCCGTATGTCTGCTTTTTAAATAGTCCTTCTCTGTACGACATGTAGACAGTCCGGGGTTTTTTACTGGTGGCGGAGGATCTAGCAGCTCTTTGGCTACTGAAAGACACAGAACTTCGCATCAGCATCAGCTGATCAAACTAACCACTCTGCTGGAAACTAATCAAGAAACATACATTTCTGCTAAATAAAGTTTTTGGAGCTGCACACTGCTTCTACTGGTAGACTCATGCAGTGTTACATCTTCTAGCTGGAGACTAACTGTGCAGTCAGTTTCTTTCATGGTGCCTACCCCGCCTACACCTCCACCATCTCCACCTAACGGTCTGCAACAGAAAAACAGTACAGCTAAAGTAAACTATAACAAATAACAGCATTAATGTCAAAAACATTTAGCATGTTATGAACAATGATAAGAATGATCTTAAACCTCTGTAACAAATACGCTTACTAGAGCATGCTGGGAAACTACACCTGATATGCGACATTACTAACATTTTTTTTAAACATGAAGCAGCCAATGAGCTTCTAGGTCCCACAACCAGGATCTGACACTGTGTCCTGTCGTCCCCCAAAACTGTAGGTCCTCAAACAGGAACCTCTGTACAACTGAAGGACTGGGGCTGCGAAAGCGCCGTCAACACTTTCACGCTGGAATCATTACATAATCACTGACAAACACCTGAAAACACCAAAATCAGAGTAAGTTACATCTTTGCCTCGCCAGCCATGCTCATTTACTTCTTCACAAAAATGATTTTGTGAACTCGGTCTGACCCACTAGGCGTTTCCACCGGCACAGAATTAACCTAACCAGCTGCAGCAGAGCAGGGAGCCGGTTTTATATCACGACTTTTACATGAGCATCCAAAAGTCACTTTACACAGCAGCAAATAACGGCTGCCATCACATGCTTCATTTCTCTGGTCGCAGGCCTATCCACTGGTGTCCAAAGGCAGTTTCATCTCCAACTGATTAAAACTGAATCCAGACGAACCGGACTAATTCTTTGTACTAAAGAGGAAAATAACTGGGATGGCTGGCTTCTCAGTCTTGGCTTGTTTAGTCCTCACTCAATCAGCAGTGATTATTTCCATTAGTCTGTAGTCTGTTTGGTTTAACAAGCAATAGATTAAAACAATTACTGAAAGTCTGATTGAAATACTGATGTGTGTACTCACCAGTTCACTGACGAGGGGAATGGGCCTCCTCTTGCGGAGGTCTGGCATGCTGTCGATGCCAAACGGTGCATTTCCCCTTTATACAATAAATCATTACCCGAGTTATTAAAAGAAAATAAAAAGACAGTGAATAACACACCCAGACATAAACAACAAAAAAGATTGTACTGACCCTGGCTTGGCCCATGGGTGCTTGCTGGGGTCCCCTTCTGTACCTCGACTCTGAAAAACAAATGTCATAGTTCAAGCATTTAGCCATCTGAACGCTCCGTTCATCGATTTTACGATGGTGGAGCATGCACACGAGCAAGCATGAGGAGTATAAGGAAGAAAGCGCAAAGCAAATAAGAGGAAAGACTGAAATGGTTTGGTTGAGTTTCTTCTTACATGCCAAGGAGGACCTTTCAATCACTCCTTCTGTCCCTGTATATTCAACACAATTGTGTAGAGATCCCTCAGATCACATAGACTCGCAAGAAATGCACCAAATATTGACCTCTAACTTGTTATTGTCCAAGAACTAATAAAGAAAATACCACAGAGGCCGTGAAAATGTTCTGACACACTCAGCGTCAGCTCTGTTTTCCAACATCACCGAGGGCACTGTTGTGTCCATCTCATAAAACCTAAGCTTTTTCATTTTTCGTGGCTTTTTAATTTACATTGTATTTTCAGGACACAAGGTCTTAATTACCTGAAATGCATCGTTGTGGATATAAGCAAAAGAAAAATGAAATCAAGCAAAGAATAAAACAACTATAATATGAACAAAATCACAATAGATAAGAAAACAATATGTTTGTCATTTTAGTGGGATGAACCACAGAAGCGGTAACCTGATCTTCATCTTGACCTCCATCTGTTCAACAGCATGAGAGAGAGACGACACAGACAGAAAAAAACAAACATTCAATGATTAGTTTTACTCATCATGGCGAAATAAGAAGCCACACGCTAGATTATTCAGTTTGTCGTAAGTGCGTGTGTTTAAAAGCAGCAACACCAGTGAGTTTTCAGATAGATGGGGCATAAGGTCATAAATGTTTTATTAACATGTATAATTTATCATGAAAACGACTCTTAATATTTCCCCTATCCTTCCTCTTTAATGTCAGCCTTGCTTTCCAAGGAGATAATTAATGTTTTCTAATTCAGCAAATGGATACCGCTGATAGCTTGGAGAGGAGGAGGGGACTCGCGAGTGGCGAGGGACGCATTACTCACAAGAGGGTAGAAAATTTCGATCCTAGAGGAGACCCTTTAAGTAATCAAGGGAACTTATGCTAGGAAGGCTTATTCATCACCACTGTACGAATATACTCCAAGTAATCAGTGTAAATAATCCAGAGCAACTGTGACAGATCAAAGAGGGTTCAACAGACTTTGATAAGAGGAAGGTGGGGAGGAAGGAAAGGGGAGTTTATTGAGAAGGCAGGCCACTTTACTCAGCCCAATCTATTCATGTTCACAGGGGGAAATAAAAATAATGTGCAGTGTACTTGTACCTCTATTCTCATCTCAGAAAAGAAAAAGCATGATGCCCAACTTGAAATCATGTCATGACTACCTGGTTCATAGACATCTTGGGAGAGGGTGGACATGGTCGTGCTGGCAAGGTTTCGTCTGGTCTCCCTCTTCTCCCGCAGGATCTGCTGGAAGCTCCTCAGACACTTTAGCCTGCGTTCATCCATCTGGCTCATCCCTGTTGCTGGCTCTGCTGTATCTCCTTCTGGTTTGTCTTCCAGTGCAACGGCATTGTCTGTGGTCACTTGCTGTAGCACCTCAATTTGTCTTTGTTCATCTAACCCTGAAGATTCATCACCCAAGATGGACATTGACAAAGAATCTCCAGTGGTGCATTGTGAAAGTTGGGCCTTCACACCCACATCTGCGGGAGCTTGTACAGATTCTTCTACTGGGAATTCAAGAGGTTTCTCTGTGAAGCTATCAGTTATTGCACTTCTACCTATTGTTGGGTCGGGCCAGACTGAGGGCTCTTCAGGACATGAGGGGACCCTCTCTAAGCAAAGATTATGTTGGGAAGCTTCTGTAGGCTCCAGAGTAAGGCTGTTAGTATTTTCAAGCATAGGTCCCACAGACAAATGACTAGACTCATCAGTGGTACCATTTATGGTCAGTTCTCTAAACGTTATACCACCATCACCTACGTCATTTCCCTGGGTTCCATCTACGGTTTGTTCATCAGGTGCCTCGTAGCATAAAGACTTTGAAGGCAGCTCAGTGGTAGCTAGATCAGAAGGCACTGACATTTCAAAGTCTGTTTCCTCTTCAGGATCTACAGCTCCAGGTGGTTCAAGTTTGCGCAGTGCACCACGCAAGGCAGAGCTGAAATCAAGTACGGCCCGTCCTATGCGTTTGACATTGAAACCTCCAGCTTGGCCATCTGCATCACCAGGAGGAGGAAGTCGGGCTCCTAAGCTTTGGTAGTTGACTTCAGTCTTTTGACTGAATGGCATCTCAACACCACCACCAATGGTACTTGAAGGTGCCTCAGTCCACGTCACTGTGGGGGACTCTTTATAGGCTAAATAAGTTTCAGTGTGACAGTTTTTTATACGACTCAATTCATTTATTTGCCCAAAGTCAAAAGTCTCTTCATTATGCCCCTCAACTGAATGGTAACTTGATCTCTGACGATAGGACATATCAGCAGCACATTCATAGCCTTCAGTGGTGTTTCCAAGGTTGGTATTTGCTGGATCATGAATCCTAGACTCGCTTTGAGGTCGTCTCATCTGTGATTGCCATTCCTCCCTGCTAGACGTGCTGGCAGGAGAGTTGTAATGTTTTCCAGAGTGAACAGAAAGATGTTCTGAACTCCCTGTGGAGCATGGACGTGATGTACCATATCCTCCTGCACCTCTGTAATGATCCCACCTTTCAGCCTCTTCACTACAAAGAGGACTCTCGTTGTCACGTCCCTCCGGACCCTTTTCCCTGAGGTATTTAGTGTCCCTGTTCCACACAGATTCCTTTGCAACACTGTGAGGGGGAACAATGTCACAAGTCCAATGCTCTTCCCTATCCCCAGTTCTATGTTTCTTTCTTCCATGACTTTCTTTCTTCCATGAAGGTCTCTCTAAGTCTGGCTCCGACTTGGAGCTATGACCAGAGGACAACGAGCTAGTGCTTAGACAATCTTGCCCATCATTCCGTTCAAGGTATCCAAAATTAATATTTCCAGCTATAGCACCTTCTGGGATATCTGAACTGTGGTCAGAACCATCTTCTGGTTCCTCCAGTTCTTGGATATCCACTGACTCAATAATTGGAGAGATAGTAGACTCTTCTGTCCTTGGTAGTAGAACCTCTCCATGTATGGTATGGCGCTGATTGTATACTGGAGTGAAACAGCTGGAGTCGGACTTTTGTACAGCACTCCCCAAACTGCCATAAGCACTGGCAGGTCTTCTCCGCGGGGATGATCCATCATGGCACCCCATTCCTGACCAAGTACCGGCATGTGTCCCTGAACTGCCTTTGCTGCTAGAACGAATGCCCTCAATCTCCAACAGAACAGCGTCCACACAGGACGATACCTCCTCAACCGATCCTCGCACTGAAGTCAAGTAATCCCTGAGGTCGGAGATTTCTTCCTGGATCTTGTTGATCCCCCTTAGCTCTTTTAGAATATGCTCTATGATGGCGCTTGAGGCCTCCTCTTTATCTTCATCCTCTTCCAGAAGTGTATCCGGAAGGGCTCTGTTGAAGTTGTAGTCCACACAGTCACCAGTGGAATATGGTCTCTTTGGTCGAATACGAGGTGAGGCAAAATCTCTATGAATTGTAGATTCAAATTTTGTCCCATTCACGTCCGGGTTGATTGGAGCATAGTGCGGGAGTGGTCGTATCTGCTCAGGAGGGTCCCGAAGTCCACTCTCAAAAGATATTCGTTTTAGATTTGGGGGTCTGCTGCTTTTATGCTGCAAAGTGCAGGGTAATCGTATACATCCTTCTCTGTTCAGCTCTACTTCGCCTACACATGGTGGACCTGATGCAACCCCGTGTCTTTTAATGCTTGAAACTTTTGGAGAGAAGTCATCAGCCCTTGGGCTAACCTTTTGATGTACGCTTCTGCGGTCCTTTCTACTCTCATGTGCCTCCCTCTCATCTTGCTCTTCAATACCTGCATAATAGAGGTGGGATTCTGGGACATGATGGTCTGCAGACCCTTGCAATAGACGATGTATTTTACCACGAATAACTAGTGCTACTTTGGGATTTGGGGCTCTCTTTTTAGGTGTATGAACCTTTGACTTTGCCCCTCCTTTAGGAGGAACGCCTGCTCCATGTTGTCCATTGAAGCGATTCCTGGAGAACATGTTCTCAAAAGAACAGACTGTCCTCACCTACTTCCCCACATCATTAGTGGGACAGATTGTTATACTGGCTCGTGGTATCATAGTTCTTTTAAAAAAGCCTGTGGAAGGTTTTTCAGCCTGATCATTCAGGGTCAGTGTCCCGTGACTGAAGTGGAAAGAAAGAATAAATACTTATAAATACAGAAAAAAAAACACTGTACCATGCAGGCAAATTGATTGCTGGGGAAAAGAACAAGATATTTGAGGGATTATGTTTCTTCTTTAATTTGGTTTTGCATCACTGCATCAGCACATAAATAGAAATATCTTGCTCACATTTGTTACATAAAGTATAAAAGTGCTAAGTTTCCACTGTGGGTTTGTGTTTAATGTTCACTAAAATGTTTACCAAAAAAGGTTTGCTCTGTTTCCAACACATTTCCTCTCTTTGTCCTGAAAGCAGGAATGATGAGCTCTTCATGTACAGCATGTTATAGAAATTTGATCATTGCTGCTATGACAAGCATTTAAATCATGATGCAGTTCAATCAACATTTCAGATCACAACGACAATATCAGAGCAGACTGACCACAAACATTATTGTCAGCAGAAAGGTCCTCCACTGAACATTAAAATGATGATCAATTCCTGTCCTGAATCCATTTACCAATTTCTACATGCAATTCATGAACCAAGTTTCTATTTATTTTATTATTCTCTGTGTGTCCATACCCAGTTATAGGAATAAATAGGTACTTGCCCTAATAAGGCATGTTCAAATGTAAGAAATAATTGCTGTTCCTCTGAAAATGAAAATATTCTTGGTGAGACTATTTATGCTTTTAGCAATGCAACATAACATAACTGCCTTTTCATCACAAAAAATGGACATAATGTGTGAACGTGCGTGCGTGCGTGCGTGCGTGCGTGCGTGCGTGAGGTGCGTGAGGTGCGTGCAGGTGCGTGCGTGTCTGTGTGCTTTGCAGTGATCCAGCCAGTAAATACATCACTGAATTATCAGTCTTAACATCAAATAGATTATGTTTTATTGAAAATTTGTCAAAGTGCCAACATTTGTTTTTGCCTCCAGACTTAATAATCTCAGTCTGGGGGAAGAAAATATTTAAGAGTGGAAGTAAGAACAGCATGTGATTTACTACACTTCAAACAGGTTTTGACGTTTCCATCTCGATGACAGACTAACAAGCCGGATGTAGCCCCTCGATTAGAACTGAAGTACACACCAAAGCCAAAAAAAAAAAAAAAAAAGTCTCACTTTTCGTTATGTTTGACATTAAAAAAAACCCGACAGTGACAGTAACTGCAGTAGAGGCCTAAGTGCTTTGTTTTATCTTTTCTTAAAGGGGACTCTTTCAAACGCCGGCCTGAGGTCGTGGTGCCATATCTGTGACAGACTTTATGTAAAATACCAAAGAGTATCTGGTGGTACAGGTTTGCCCTACCTGCTTCAAAGGAACAGCAGATGCGGCACGTTGTGAAGCTGAGTGGAGGACAACATGGGGGTTCTGGGTAATTCTGCTCAGAGCTGGGTCACGGTACCCTGTTAATCTGAACAGGTGACTTAATGGGAATGAAGTGTCAGGGTCTGGCTATGTCAGACACCCAAATATACGCCATCACAGACAGAACATGAGATTCCCTTTTCCTCTGAGCACATGGGAACCGTGTCCGTTTGTCTGGTTGTGTCACGTGCACAGGCTCCACGGGGTTATAGGGTAAATACTTGTTAATTTTTTAAAAATCCTCTTCAAATTAAATAAAAGAAAAAATATACTTAGTTCTTATGCTAAAAAAAAGAACTATTGACCTTAAGAAAAGTGGTTTGTGAAAAATCCTTTTAGTGACTGTGAACATTTCTTCAATTAGAGTAAGCCTGAAGGAGAATTAAAGCTTAATTAGCGATTATATTGGACGAATGTATGAGGAAAGCTGTTTTAATCCCTGTTAAACTGCCTTTGACACAGCACAGAACCACCTCTGCAGGACTCTGAAGTGAAAACCAAGCTTCACCGAGTCTGCTGATAAATATTCAAAGTGTAGAGATGAGCATCAGGGAACTTACAGGCAAGAAACCAGTTGACAAAAATGACTCAGACTTTAATTTTAGATAACAAATATAGCTATTTGTTGTGCAGTTTAAATAAACCCTTTGGGAACATTTCCATGATTGGTAGGAGAAGTGTTTATTTCACTGAGCCTTCTAGACAAAACAGTTAATGTTTTCTTTATTTCTCATTGATCAATTAATCCGTGTAGCCATCACAAACTAGGGAAAACTGGGAAACACTAGTATCTAAAAGTACAAATCCACACAAGAGTTGATTATGTGACAGAAGTCCAAGGAGGAAAAAAGAAGCAGTAGAAGCTGTTTGTGCTAAGATTTGTTCAGAACACAACCAGATAAAAGAAATAGACCAAAGACACTCAAATATAAAAAAAGGATTAAAAAGAAGAACGTAACCTTGGATTTTCAGTGAGCTTTCAGGAAGCTCATTCATTGCTTTCAAATAATGTGATATTTACTTTATACCCCAGAGAGGCGGGGACATGTCGCCCTCATACCTGACTACCATGACCGTACCAGGACTAGCGGAGGCCCCCCCCCAAAAAAAACCACACACACACACACACACACACACACACACACACACACACACACACACACACACACACACACACACACACACACACACACACACACACACGGTAGTCATAGATGTGACATCTAATCATGGAGACCAAAACACTTCCAAAATAAAGTTCAATGTAGGCTGATTCAGTTTCGGAGCCTCTAGTGGTCAGTCAAGGTACTGCTGACAGTACTGCTGGGGGAACTAGCGACAGGAGACACCCCTGTCTTGTACCTCTGGATAGCTGAAAGAATGATGAGATTTTGTCATGACTACAGCTTTAGGATTGCTATACATTACTTTGATCCATTTCTCAAACCCATTTCCAAAGCCAAACCCTGACAAGGCAGAGTGAAGGAAGCCCCACTTAACCTTGAGTCAAAGGCAGCATCAAGTGATACAGCCGTCACAGGCGCTATGTTGGAAGAATTCAAGAATTCAAGTGTAAAAGCCTTCGCAGGTTATCCACAAAAGATCTACCAGGAGCTTTATATTCTTAAAGAAATTCTGCATCGATTGGTTGCTTGGCATATCAGATGATTTGTACAAATTCTCACAGAAGCTTTCAGAGCCATCATTAATTCCTTGGACGAGGTTCCTAGTGACTCGCCTGCTCTCCCTGCTGGAATTACACGTGCTGGGTTTTGCTCCAAGGGCGGTCTGTTTTCACTCCTGATTCATAAAATGTTGTCTTTCATCTAAATAAAGCATACTCAGCTTTTCTGTTAAATATTTCTTGTATTTTAAGTAAGTACATTTGCTAATCTCATTAAACAATCCATGAGAGTTATTTCCTTCCAGATCCCTTTATGATTAAATCCTCCTCTATCTTCTTTAAATCTTCAATTTGTTCTCTTTTTTCCTAGAGGTTTGTGAAGTGGCTTTGCCTCTAATAAAGGCATTTGATATACTGCTGTCAATGACAGCATTGATCAGAGAATGGGAAATCAAAATAATGTCTATTTGTGAATAGGATTTGTGGCAGTGAGAGGAAAATGAATTGACTGGACTCCACCTATCAATCAAGTCATCATCTTTAAGTAGTACATGAATAGCAGCCCTGCCTTTAGGTGTTGATGTTCTAGAGAATCTGCTTTTATCTAAAATACCATCCAGAAACTGTGTATTCCCCAACATGCTGTTAACATCATGGAAAAAAGCTGGGTCTCCTTTGTTCGGAGGATAGATATTACAAAGTTTTACCTGCACACCATTTCTTGTGGCATCCAGACAGATAATTCTACCATTGTTATCCTTATATCGTGTTTTTAGTCTATTTGGTAATTTCTTTTGCACAAAGACAAGACATTTCATACTGTCAGAAGTTTTAATCTAAAGCCTGCTGTTTACCGGTGTCTATGCCTCTTCTCCATGGTAACTGGGCCATGGAGTCCATTGTTGAGAGCTGTTCATTATTCTAGTAAGATGTGAAACATGAAAAACAACTGAAATACTGACAAAGACACCAGCCACGACACAAACGTCAGGTATTCCCGCGATGCGTCTCTGTGTGGGGGGACATTTGATACCTGCTTTGAAGAGGCTACTGTCAATCACATTTCATCAAACTGCACCTACGTGTGGAGGCGGTGCCGTTGGTGCAACTGGTTTTCTGGCAACCACGAAGCTCCTCAAGTCAAAATGAAAAAGAAATTAGATTTGAAAATAAGAGTTTGGCGCTCACCCTGTCATCTGGAGTAAGTATGACTACGTCTGTTTTTTTTTTTGTTGGGGTCTGGTGGAAAGCAGCTGGCTGATGGCGGGTTTGGAAACCACGTCGTCTCCTTCCAGCTCACTGATTAGTGAGTTGCAGCGAGGATGGGAGGAAGCTTTATCCAGGTGCAAGGGTCTCTCAACCACGTCAAGACTGCAGACCCTCTTGTTGCACCCCATTTATATTCAAAGCTGTTATTATCAAAACCTACAATTTGCATACATGCAGTTTCATCATCTTGATGCCGCCACCAGATCAACATTATACACATCTTTTCACTGGCAATGCTCTCTTCTTTCTTTCACAGCCATTTCATGTTGAACACAACCCAAATAGAGAAGCTGACATTTGAAAAGGAAGATTTTCCAATTGTCTGCCTCAGTAACAGGAAATGACAAGGATTAGTTTAAAGAATCACCTCCACCTCTCTGGTGAACGCTGTAATGCTGCACCATGCTGCACCATGCTGCACCGTGCTGTCATGTCACAGCAGAAATGGAGGGATGGACGCCCACGAGTGTGTATGCAACCCTTTCACGTTTAATGCGCTGCGTATGTTATGTGGTGCATGCGCAAAATGGACCGAATTGTAATCGGTAAAAAAGTGATTTTGACCTGCGTCACTGGTCAGGCCAGTCAAAGTGAAAATTGGTAAATTCCTGTCGCGGGCTGATCAGTCGTTGCGTCTCTAGTCAGAACAGCATCCTGCTGTTTAAGGAAGACACTTTGCAATGATATGCAAATGCATTCATAGTGGATTATATAGCGTTTGTGGAAGTAAATGTGACATAACATTTGTGATGTGATGGTTAGTACGAATCCTACGATGGTCACGCCAAAACGCCGATAGGACACGCCCTCCTCTGTCTGTTATTGGTCCACCACGACACGTTGTGAAAATGTATAGCTTTCCTATATTTATGCATGTCTATGTCTTTTTTATCCATTTGTAAAAACATTAGACTGCTCAGATCAAATATCATAGATAAAAAATAAATAAACTAAAACTGCTATGAGCAAAATCCATTATACCAGCCGCAACACAACATGAAGCCCAGATCCAGCCAATCAGAGACTGAGTAGGGCGGGTCTTGGCGTGGCCATAGTAGGAGTCGTGAATTCACTCCCTGGAGATCTAAGTTTAAAAAAATGGTTGACAAGCATGCTTTCCTGCCGCTTAGCACTTGGAGTTTTTATATCACGAATACCAAATGACAGTGGTAAACATGAATTATGTTATCAGTGAGTCCCAGCAGGAGAAGATGTGGTTAAGTCTGAAGAAACAAGCTTCCTTCTGGCCTCACGCCTGCCACAACTTTGTCTATGTTCAAATAGGACACGTGACTTTTTAACTGTCCCAGGCTTTCATATAATAACTGTATGTACGCTCCCCATTAAAGGTAGGTGCACCTAATAAAGTTTGCATATTAAATTTATTTGCACATGTTGAACAGTTAGGGTTAAGAGGATTAATGCAGTACAACTCAATATGCTGTGTCACCACTGTTTGGTTTGTGTATGTAGTTATGTACAGTATGTATTTCTCAATGTTTAAGTATGGATTTATGCAAGCCTCATATACTGCTAGTCTTCTCATGTTTTGTGTGGGCATGCCAAGCACGTTGAATTTACATGTAATAAAATGCTCTATATAAAGAAAACTCAGCTGCGGTATCTTGGTTTACTGGACTGCAGTCCTGTCACTCTGGGGTTTTACAGATTTTGCTGCAAGCACAGTCACACAGATCAAATTAAGTGTGACACCAATTTCTTAATGGACTTGCCTGGGTTTTATGGCTCAGAACCTAAAGTAGCACAACATCAGTCACTGCAGTCTGCATTTGTTTAAATTAACAAAAAAGCATGGTACTTAGAGAAGCACCATTGCAAATGTGGGAAACGCCAATTAGAGTCACCAGTAATACAGTTCAAATGCAAGTGGAAGTCGTTGCAGGAGCGACAAAGCAGGCAAGAGTGGGATTCTTGCTGGTTTTTACAAACATCAATGAGAAATAACAAGAAATAAATGCATGAAAAACCTAAAGCAGGATTACTACTGTGGTCTGGTTCTGGTTTTAAGTGTCCAGAAACACCTGGAGGATTACAATGGAGGGAGGATCTAACTGTCCCAGCTGTTTTCAGGGCTTGTGGCCAACAAGTAAGAAGTGATGGTTTGGGAGCCGTGGCAGCAGATTCAGCCTTGGGCCAAGGTGACTGCTGACTGCTGCCTGCAGTGTGATCAAACCCTCGATGTCATGGATGTGAAATCTAACAATGAACAACATACTTTTTTCTTTTTTTTTAACCAGGCTGTTTGTATGTTTATTTCTGTTGCAAAGTTGGACACTTTAACGCAGAGTCAGTAGAGTCTGATTTTCTTTTGGAGTCGGCCCCTAGTGGTCATTCAAGGAACTGCAGATGATGCATCAGTGACAGTTCATCAGGTTGAATGTAGCTCCTTGTTCTGAGCTCATCTGTCAACCTGTCCATCAGCATGGAAAAAGGGGGCTCAAGGCCGATCCCTGTGACAGTCCCACTTCCACCTAAAACCTCTCTATTACTCCAACTGCATTTCTCATACGGTCGTGCTGCCCTCACACAAGTTCTGTACCTCTCTGGCATGCGTTTTATGTCAAGTCACCAGATCAATGCAAATTTGTTCTTCCAAAATCTGTTTCATTAGAATTTTCTTTACAATCAATAATCATTAGACTATTACAAAGCCTTGCCCTTTTTTTTCTTTTTCTTTTTAGAAATGTTTCATAGAAAAAAAAGACAACAGAAGACATAATACTGCTGATAACTCTGCAAGGAGCATTTGTGTGTCTCTGTTGGAAGCATATGCTCATGAGACTTACATCGTTTGTAATGAGCGTGCAATTCAGTTTGGGACAAAGGGTGCCTGACAGAAAATAAATACCCCCATTAGTGGGAGCTTGAATGTTGAAGAAAAGAATGGCAGCTGGAAGAAAAGTAGGCAGCTGGCTGAGAAAGAGAAACAGCTAAAAGAGAAAGAGACAAGAAAAAGTGTGATAACAGGTGCTTCAAAAGAGCAGCAAAGCCAATATCAACGACTGGGGTAATTTTAGAAAGTAAATAAATGGAGTGAGTACGAAAGGAAAAGATGATGTTCGGGTAATACGTTTTTCATGATTTGAATCAATTTTCCTTGCTTTTCCTCTTCAGACTTAATTAAAAAGAAGGAAAATACAGGACAAATAAAACTAACTGGGTCTGTTCTGATGTCCTTAATTTTAATCTTAGCACATAGGAACGAATAAACAGCACAAGCTGCGCTGATAATCCACCAAATACAGTGTCATTCTTCTACCAGCCTGCTCAGCCATCCATCCGTCCGTCCATCCATCCATCCATCCGTCCATCCGTCCGTCCATCCATCCGTCCGTCCGTCCATCCATCCATCCATCCATCTATCCATCCATCCGTCCATCCGCCCGTCCGTCCATCCATCCATCCAGCCATCTGTCCAGCCATCTGTCCGTCCATCCGTCCGCCTGTCCATCCATCCATCCATCCATCCATCCATACATCCAGCCAGCCAGCCATCCATCCGCCCGTCCATCCGTCCGCCCGTCCATCCATCCATCCATCCATCCATCCATCCGTCCGTCCGTCCGTCCGTCCATTCATCCATCCATCCATCCGCCCGTCCGTCCGTCCATCCGTCCGCCCGTCCATCCATCCATCCATCCATCCATCCATCCATCCATCCATCCATACATCCAGCCAGCCAGCCATCCGTCCGTCCATCCGTTCGTCCATCCATTCATCCATCCATCCATCCATCCGTCCGTCCGTCCGTCCGTCCATCCATCCGTCCATCCGTCCATCCATCCGTCCGTCTCAGGAGTCGGAGGGAGCTGTCTCAGCTCTCTTTGGGCAGAAGTCAGGGGTATACCCACGACAGGCCACTGCTTCATTGCAGGGTCATACCCATTCACTTTGTGAAAATTCTCTTTATTGAAATGGGTCTGAACCTTCCCATTTAAGCAGTTTCCACCAGTACAGAACTTAAGTAATTGCAACGAGGTGAAAAAGGACTTTATGCAATGACTCATACACAAGCGTGTCCAAGAACTGCCATTCAAAACAACCAAGTCGGCTGCTGAATAGCTAATAACACCTTGGATCAACATGCCTTTACTGAAAAACCAACAATTCCAGCCTTCCTACATATATGTATGTGGTATTCAAGTATTTATTGTTCTTAAGGACAAAATATCACATTGAAATCTTGAAGATTCAGAGTTTTATCCATTCATCGTGACCAGTGGTTAAACAAGCAAACTACATATCCTCCTCGCTGATGTGTGGGCTTCAATAAAAACACACTTGCCTCCACCCAAACACACCCACCGAGACTGAGTCATGACTGAGTGGGGCTTTGGTTCTGCTGTCGCCTTCATTAGCCTAATTCTCCTGAACACTACCATTGATTTATAATCGCCACTTCCACCTCCGTCCAGTGGTATCTGTCATCTCACGCGCGAGCTCGAAAGCATATATGAGAAAGACAAGCGCCCGTGTTCTCCATTAATCTCACACACAACTACACAGAGACACAGGCCTCCACCCTGTTAACGGACAAACAGCAAAACTCCGGTTGTGTTTCCACTGGAGGGCTGTGACGGCTCTCAGGAACAACTGTAACAGCAGCCAGGAATGCCTTGGCAAGGTGTGTCACAGTCATTCAGCATGCAGACGGAGGGAGGGGAATGTTGGGAAGTGGAAAGTGTAATCACTTTCTCAGAACAAATCGAATGAGCCAGGCCCACTCCCTCCTCGCAGCCCCCCCCCCCCCCCCCCCCCCCCCCCCCCCCCTCCCTCCCTCCCTTGTTTCTTGAGTGGACAGCTCCATGAACCATCGCTGGCCATCTGCCATTTGTAACCCGAAGAGAATGACAATGCACGGCCTCCTGGGGCTAATTGATTTAACTTTCTCTCAGCCATTTTAGAGATGCCAGACAATGATGCTGCTTGTTGTCCCGGCCAATTCAAGAGAAAACCACTGGTCTGAACAGAGAGCTTCTTCCTTTCAGCTGACTGTGATAAATTGATGGCTGTGGAGGCTGCTGCCAAGAGCTTCAGTCGCAGCTAAAGTCAGTGCTTAAAGACTGGCTCATACTGTTTGGGTTTTGGACAAAATCTAAAAACGAGAAGTTTTGACTTGTAGTTTTCTCATTAAGGCAGTAGTTTCTAGAGAGGATTGTTTTATCTCATTTTATACCGACTCATTTTAAATGAGTTTTAAATGAGTTCCAGTCTTCCCTTCCAAATATCAGCAAAACCCACCCAAAGTAAGTCTGGACTCGTGTCCCGGGCATATCTTGAGACTACTGTGCGTCGTTTTATGACACAGCGCCACATGTTATAGCAAGTAAAACAGCGGTGTTTA
This sequence comes from Xenentodon cancila, assembly GCA_014839995.1. Lineage (NCBI taxonomy): Eukaryota > Metazoa > Chordata > Actinopteri > Beloniformes > Belonidae > Xenentodon > Xenentodon cancila. Next base: position 10,429,653 of record CM026202.1, on the reverse strand, counting down.
GAGGCGTCTTTGAAGGACAGACCACTTTCACCAAACCTTTGCGAAGTCTGTTTTGGCTCTCAGTCACAGCAAATCCTTGTAAACGCAGAACCCGACAGATCAAGTTGGCAAACATCGGACAGATAAAAGGCATAAAGAAGCTGGAAGATTTTAAAAAATAAAATACCACAAGCGAGAAATACGTTTTCTAACAAGCACATGACTGATCCTCACGTGATCTTCACACCTTTGGGTAAACCTGTACTCTTACACTTCCAGGCAAACAGGCTTGGACATGCTCAGTTTCTGAAACACGTGGCGGAACCAGAGGTCACGGTAAAGACAATAAAACCGCTGCAACACCAGACTACGACACAAAACCACTCCCGAACATACAGGTGAAGCAATAAACATAATGTGTCAGGTTCGGACGTAAAACCTAACGAAGTGCATCTCTAGCGGGAAAAAGAAGTGTAACAAGACGTGCCGGACCGTCCCTGCTCATTAACACAGTGTGGCAGCTGCTCTTTAATCAATACAGTTGATCTGTGAGGCTCAATGAACTCAATGTGATGTCAATCTGTTGATTTATTTATATGCATGTATTCATATTTAAATATTTAAATGTGTAAATCTTATTTAGCAAGTTCAAAGCGACCAGCATGTGCTAAAACAGAGAACAGCAACCCTGTAAACCGTTAGTTTAACAGCAGGACAGAAAACACACTTTATTTACATCTTTTTTTCTGGGAGCAATAACTGGGTCACTCTGACAGCCAGTGAACATCGATTTACTTTCTCACCTAAAGAACTAAAACCATAAAGAGCAGCATGTTTGAAACACAGTCTTCATACTCTCTTTTATGCGATTCCATCAGAGCCGGTGGCGACATCAGATAAATTAACAATGGACCGCAAATAAAAACAAACTTGAAACACATCTGCAAGGCTGAAAAAAAAAAAGACATTGGTACAGTGCTCAGTTTACTTTATCAGGTTATAAATTATTTAACCTGTACTGATGGAGTAAGGAGCTTTTCATTTCTCAAACAATCTGGTTGGCAGTGCAAATAATAATTTACAAACGTTAATTTATTCAAAAAGAGCAAATTAACTGAGCAGATTACTGAAACCAATAAAATTAGTTAAAATTGTGCAGCGCATTGTTGCCTGGAAGGATAATGGTGGACCGTCATCCTCCAGAAATAACGGTGGTCAAAAAAACCTTCAGGGATTCCAGCTGGATATCATTTAAACATCTGGTAAAATCAAATTCAACAAAATCCACAGCTGAGATCAGGGCAGGGTAGCGGCGCATGAAGCGATGCACCCATCAAAACTACAGCTGGACTGCTTCTCTCTTTGTTGTGGGGAGTATAAACACGAACGTTTTCAAATCCAACGTACATTCAGAGTTCAGGTTTGAGTTAGTTAACGCCACGATTCTTTAACAACATTAACGCCTTTCAGGAACAAGCAGTTGTTTAAAGCAAGAAACATTGTCTGCTCCTGTATTATTGCAATTTGACAAATATCTCTTTAAGGTAAACTGAACATTAAAAAAAATGTATTTGTGCAATTAATTGCGATTAATCGTAAGTTAACTGAAAATCGCGATAAAAAAAAAAAATCGCTTTCAAGCATTATGCTTTAAGCTTCCTGCGGTCTGCTCGGCGGTCTGCTCGGCGGTCCGCTCGGCGGTCCGCTCAGCGGTCCGCTTGGCGGTCTGCTCGGCGGGACCTCTTCCACGACTGAGTTCAGCCTCGTCAACATTAATGTGAAGCAGCACTGACGCGAGCGCTCTGCTGCAACGTCAGACAACCTCTCCTGCCTGAGATTCTCCCGGTCTGAATTATCATCCCATTTACTGGTGAGCCGTAACAAACGTTTGACGTGTTAAACTGAAAACATTAGTTCAAAGCTTCCCTGCTTTGTTTGTTTCCTTCTACATTTTTGTCCCACTGTCTTTTTGATCTTTCACGTTCTTATCTTGTGTTGCTGCTTCTCTGTTTCACCTCTTTATCTCTTTCTTGTCAGTTTGTTTGCATCACCACCAGTCTTCTTAATTTTGACGCTGGGCTGGAAATAAACTGGATTTTGGAGGGTAACCCGTCTTGTCGTGCTGAGTAACCATCACCTTTTATTGTTTCGGTCAATATTCATGTTACACTTCTGTTTTTTAGTGACCCCTGATAAGATTATTGACAAACCAACTCGTATTTCGTATCTTGTATCTCAAGCTGACAACATCTAGAAGTCATCGCCAGACTCCGACACTCAGCTCCGGACATCCTCACGTTATTCCACGTGTCCGGCACATTTACAACAATAACCAGACGGTTTACAACCTCCCTCTGCTGTCGGATATGAAACAGATAAGGAAACACATGAAGCACATCCAGCTGAGGTTTTTAACTCAGAGCTGGAAACTGGACTTTGGAACCAAAAAGGTTCAAGCTCATTTGCACACACAAATGTCAGCGTGTCTACAGTAGGAAAGCCTGTGCGGATTAAACCGGTTCATGCACACAATGCATGATTGACGGACAGTAAATGACTGTGGCCTTTCACGTATCAGCCTTCTCTCACTGCTGTCTGCAGACAATTAGCAGGGTCAACACGGGTGACCGTGCTGGAGATCGTCTTCATCACATGGTACTTTAAATGTACAGAGGTTAAAACCCGCCGGATTTTTCAACCGGACAGAAATGTCAATTCACAGATGAGCTATGATACATATATCGCAGTTTGCTCCTCCCCAACCTGCAACGTGGGAAAAAAATACAATCTGTGGCCAAACTGTATTTATGTCTACATTTGTATTTAAACCTTTTGCCCTGGACACTAATTTATTCATATTTAACCCTTTACATGCTGACAAGTGAAATGTCCTTGGATTTTATTGTTTCAGAAGAGTGAGTTGGTTTCACTGGTGTAAAAGTGCATGAAATAACACCGCCTCCCACCTTTTTCTACATTTGTTAAAGAAAATCTAAGGATGTAATGATTTTGCAGTCTTGAAGATGTGGTGATTTTAAAGTTTTGACGGCAGATTCGTGTAAAATAAATCACAGACTAATTGGCATGTAATGAGTCTGGAGACTGGCATAAGCAAAAAATTACAATTATGAGCCTCTTTTTTTTTTAGACACTTTGGTGTTGTATTCAACTGTAAAGACATCTTTGGCTCAAAATGATAAACCATTACATTTCTTTCAGTATCCACAACCGTTTAAAAGAAATACAACTGTAGAAAAACCTTTTTTACTCTAGGAACATCATAGATGTAAAAGTAGTCATCAGCAAAGATGTAAAGTTATGATAATCCACAACTTCGGAAAATGCTTCATCTAAAACCAAAAGCATCCACGAAGCTGTGAAATGAGACTCTAAAGCTGCTGAACGTCACTGTGACGGCTGCTGACGGAGATCAAACCCAGCTGTGGGCTGTCTGGTCAAAATGCTCTTCACTGTTTCCAGAAATCAGATCTTGGGTCTCGCGTCACATCAATCATTGGGATGATTTTGGTTAACGGTTGTTTTTAAAACTACTTTACAGTCTTTAGAAAATCAATTATTTACATCCGGTTACTTGAAACCCGTAAGTAGACAACACAACACATTTAAATATAACACATTTCTTCGGTGACCTTATGTCCCAGCAGAGCGCATAGACCTCGTTTCACCTCCGTTAGACCTCGTTTCACCTCCGCTGGACCTCGTTTCACCTCCGCTGTACCTCGTTTCACCGCCCCTAGACCTCGTTTCACCCCCGCTAGACCTCGTTTCACCCCCGCTAGACCTCGTTTCACCCCCGCTAGACCTCGTTTCACCCCCGCTAGACCTCGTTTCACCTCCGCTCTTCCTCGTTACACCTCCGCTAGACCTCGTTTCACCTCCGCTAGACCTCGTTTCACCTCCGCTCTTCCTCTTTTCACCTCCGCTAGTCCTCGTTACACCTCCGCTAGTCCTCGTTACACCTCCGCTAGTCCTCGTTACACCCCCTCTAGTCCTCGTTACACCTCCGCTAGTCTTCGTTACACCTCCTCTAGTCTTCGTTTCACCTTCGCTAGTCTTCGTTTCACTTCCACTAGACCTCGTTACACCTCCGCTAGACCTCGTTACACCTCCGCTAGTCCTCATTACACCTCCGCTAGTCCTCGTTACACCTCCGCTAGTCTTCGTTTCACCTCCGCTAGACCTCGTTACACCTCCGCTAGTCCTCGTTACACCTCCGCTAGTCTTCGTTTCACCTCCGCTAGACCTCGTTACACCTCCGCTAGTCCTCCTTTCACCTCCGCTAATCCTCGTTTCACCCCCTCTAGTCATCGTTACACCTCCGCTAGTCCTCCTTTCACCCCCTCTAGTCCTCGTTACACCTCCGCTAGTCTTCGTTTCACCTCCGCTAGTCCTCGTTACACCCCCTCTAGTCCTCGTTACACCTCCGCTAGTCTTCGTTACACCTCCTCTAGTCTTCGTTTCACCTTCGCTAGTCTTCGTTTCACTTCCACTAGACCTCGTTACACCTCCGCTAGACCTCGTTACACCTCCGCTAGTCCTCATTACACCTCCGCTAGTCCTCGTTACACCTCCGCTAGTCTTCGTTTCACCTCCGCTAGACCTCGTTACACCTCCGCTATTCCTCGTTACACCTCCGCTAGTCTTCGTTTCACCTCCGCTAGACCTCGTTACACCTCCGCTAGTCCTCCTTTCACCTCCGCTAATCCTCGTTTCACCCCCTCTAGTCATCGTTACACCTCCGCTAGTCCTCCTTTCACCTCCGCTAGTCCTCGTTTCACCCCCTCTAGTCCTCGTTACACCTCCGCTAGTCTTCGTTTCACCTCCGCTAGTCCTCATTACACCTCCGCTAGTCCTTGTTTCACCCCCTCTAGTCCTCGTTACACCTCCGCTAGTCTTCGTGTCATCCCTGCTAGTCTTCGTGTCATCCCCGCTAGACCTCGTTACACCTCCGCTAGTCCTCCTTTCACCTCCGCTAGTCCTCGTTTCACCCCCTCTAGTCCTCGTTTCACCCCCTCTAGTCCTCGTTACACCTCCGCTAGTCTTCGTTTCACCTCCGCTAGACCTCGTTACACCTCCGCTAGTCCTCGTGTCATCCCTGCTAGTCTTCGTGTCATCCCCGCTAGACCTCGTTACACCTCCGCTAGTCCTCCTTTCACCTCCGCTAGTCCTCCTTTCACCCCCTCTAGTCCTCGTTACACCTCCGCTAGTCCTCCTTTCACCTCCGCTAGTCCTCGTTTCACCCCCTCTAGTCCTCGTTACACCTCCGCTAGTCTTCGTTTCACCCCCTCTAGTCCTCGTTACACCTCCGCTAGTCTTCGTTTCACCTCCGCTAGACGTCGTTTCATTCTCCGCTAGTCCTCGTGTCATCCCTGCTAGTCTTCGTGTCATCCCCGCTAGTTCTCGTTTCACCTCTGCTAGTCTTCGTCATTACACCTCCGCTAGACCTCATTTGCATCCCCGCTAGTCCTCTTTCAACCCCGCTACTCCTCGTTTTATCTTTGCTAGTTCTGTGTGTGTAGATGGCAAAAACTTAAAACAACAACAAATAGTTTGGGTCCACTCAATTAACAGTTTTTTTAATTTAACTGGTTAAAAAAAAAGAAAATATATAATTCATCTATCACACACAAACATCCTCTTACTTTTTTCTGTCAATGTATTTCAGAAAACTCTTCATCCAACAAACCTCTAGCCCCACACTTCCTGCAGCTCCCACTGGTGAAAATTCATGCTCAACCCTTCACTTGTACACATTTCAGAGCAACGTCATGATGCTGAGCAACCAGTGGGCAGAAAGCAGCGCTCACCTCAGTTTGTTTGGCAGAGTCAAGCTCTACAACAGAGATGAAGAGGCTGGTTTCAGAGGACTAGGATGAGAGTGGATCCAAGCCAGCAAAACATAAAATCTCTGCAGGTAGTTGCAGAAAAACTGATTCTGTGTCATAACAATCATATTGTCTCTGCAGAGAACAGGATTATATGCAGCAAAAAATTTCCATGCAAGCAGATTATACTTGAGAAATGTGTATCCAGGGGACCACATCAGGCTGATGCACATCTGACATGAAAGATAAAAAAAAGGATGACTTAACATTTGTACGTGACTCGTACATCTCCACCAGATTATCTACAATGAAAATACTGACTTACGAGTTGAGAAGCAGTCTAATGAGTCAATAAAGCTTATTCATTTTTCATGAACTTTTATTTGAACATTTGAAGCTGCAGCTGACTGCAGGTTCTGGAGACGCCCAGGAGCTCTGAATCCTCAACAAGCTCACACACTCCTGATGACACAAGTGGGGGATCACGATTACTGAACCCACACAGAGAGCTGGTTTGGTAGCACCGAGCTTAAGAAAACTTCACTTTTTCTTTTATTATTTTTTTTCTGCCTAAAATATTGTTGCCTGCAAGCTGAATGTCAGGTCAGAACAGCAGGTGAATGGAGCAAGAGGCAAAGTTAAAAAGCAGAAAAATGCTCCATCAGTAGACGGAATAAAAACCGGTGGATCGGGAAGTTGTTTGAGAAGCTGCAAAAAAAAAAAAAAAAAAGACTTTCAGACATGACAGTGCAGTGTGGACAAGGAGAGGAAATGTGTTTTCCTTTTTTAACACTCCCTCAGATCACACACATCCCATTCAGGTGAATAAAAAGGTTAATCAGAGGGTCATCTAAGATCTCAAGAGGCCAAAAAGACATCAGAGCTCCACAGTTGAAGAGCATTTCCTGATTTTACCCAGCTGCACAACTCAAACCAGCTGCAAATCCCTCAAATGTCTTCATCTTTACCAGTTTGTTTAACACTTTTTAATCTTAATGCTGCCCTTTGTGAATTATTGTCAAAGGAAAACTGCATACGTACCTGATGCAAGCACAAGAATCACGGAAAAGTTTGTCAGCCGAGCATCCGACAAAGCCTCTATCATTCCCGGTGATCATGAACAGACTGACTAAGCCTCTCTAGATTATGTTTTTAAAGGAAACACAAGACAAAAAGATAAGAGAACTAATTATCCTCCGCTTGTATTGTAGTGCAAATCCACTCAGCTGCAAAATTAATTAGAAAAAAATAAGTGAATTAAATATTGATCAAAAAAGAAGAAAAGTTGCCAGGCTCTCGTCTGCTGCTGTCATGATGGGTGTGTCAGTCAGTGAAATCTCTGTCACTTTTCCTGCAAGTCTTTTACTCCTCTTTTTCCTGACGGCAGCGCTCTGAGTCACCTCCCAGTCACGTCTTACACCTCAGTCTCCTCACACACAGCGCCGTCTCTTTCTCTCCTCCCATGTCTTCTCAATGATCCTTACTCCCTCCTGGCTGGTCCTTCCCCCTCCCCTCCCTCCTTTACCTCCACCGATCGCAGCTTGTTGCTCAGCCGACAGAAGCGCAGCGTCTTCTGCGCTCGCTCTCCTCTCTCTCACCTCATCTTCCTTCCTCACCGCTCTCTGTCAGTGTCGGTTTTCACTTCTCACCCACTCCGGCACTCCAACAGCTACACATATGCTACAGTCTAATATGCACATAACCACAATGAATGATTTATTTCAGGGAGTGTATTTAGCATTTGTAGGAATTTATTTCCCTCTATAAAACACGGCTGCATATAATTCAGTTCTGTTACAGAGAGAAATTAGCGAAGGATGAGCAGCAAAACTCTAGACTCCTGCTTCGATTCAAACCACAAAGTACAAATGATTTCATAAAAATTTAAACCTAATGTCTAATTGAAAACAAGACAACGAATGTAACTTCTTTCTTTGTATCATATTTCACCTGCTCAGCCTCTCAGGACGTCTCTGGCTGAATTTTTAATTTCATAATGCATCAGATGTTTCAGTGAATTGTCTGTCTGGACTGTAGGCAGGTCACTTTAGCACTCAGATGCTTTCATTTCAAAGTTCTTTTAATGTGCAAATTAAAGCTCAGCTTTGCCTTGCTGAAATAAGTCAAGCCTCCCCTGAAAAAGATGTCATGTGGATGGTAGCCTCATGTTGGACCGTGACGTCCTCGGCTCCAGGGGCAAAGTCCACTTTCTCAGCTGCAGTTTCTTAAAACATGACCAGAGGCTGGCTTCAAAAATCAGTCCATTTCCATTGAGAAAATGTACATTTCTACTATATAAATAAGCATAATTAAAGAACAAAATTAACCCAATAAACAAACCTGACACCTAATGTGGCATAAACAAGTCTTTACATATGCACCAAATAAGATAAAATCACACATTTCTAAAAGTTTAGTATGAGAGAAGTAATGTTTTACTTGTTAAATAAATGCAGTCTTTTGCATTACTTAATATTAAAAGTTGCATCTATTGTTTGATTGAAGGTGGTATTTTGCTGAACGGCAGATTGAAGGATTGATTATTGATCTGCATATTGCAGCCAGGTTTTCATTAATTCTTTCCTGGGATCAAGATTTAGGATTCAGGATTTGTTTATTTGTCCCGTGGGAAATTTGTCTTTTTACTAAAAGTCAACTACATAAATAAACATACAAACATAAACCAACTTACACAGATACGTAAAACACGGTGAAAACCATTACAGAAAGTGCCAATACCTAAATAAATGTTCATCACAAAGTCCAATTATTTTATTCCAACTCTCATCAAAGGGGCTTGAACAAGGGAGGATTGACTGACGAGGAAACCACTGCGATTGGTGATCAGTTATCAGTCCAGGACTCATTTAATGACTAATTCAACAAAACACAGCACGACAAAGTTCCAGAAACTGCTGATCGACTTTCACTCCATGCAAAAATCAAACGGAAGAAGGCGGCAAGTCTTCTGGAGGATCTGCTGGAGTCTAATCCTGCTCTGTTGGGGTGAACGGCAGGTGCACCCTGGAGAGGTCCCCAGTCCATCTCAGGACCACAGACCAACAACCACACACCCACACCTGTGAGCAACTCCACATAGAATGACTCCTGCAGGGATTTGAACCAGGAACCTTCTTGCACACATGCAGCACACCAAACGAATGTGTGAAACCACAGATTTAATCCTTTAAAGATAATTTCCCCCAAAACAAACACAATTCCAACAACAAGCAGGTGTGTGAAGTGACAACAGGCCATCAAGCCATTCCTGAGATATAGCCTTACACAAACACAGCCACTCCACAGGAGGATAACTCAAAGAAACTAAACCAACACAGATTCATTTGAAAGGAATTAATACACTTAGTGACATAAACAGCATATTAAATATGACAAGTGTCATAGTTTAGTACCTGAAAACCTTAATGGCACAAACATCATTAACCATACTAAAAAACCCTGATACATGCCTAGACCTCCAGACCTCCGGACCTCCAGTGCCTTTAGAGGCACTACAGGTTCTACAGGGCCGCGTCCACCACCCCCGGTCTCCATGTAGTTCGCTGGTCCACGATCTCCACAGGGACTTGTACAAGACGAGAGCTCATGGTCTGAAAGAACTGTTGGACACCACTGCAGTAATGTTGTTGGTGCGGTAAACGTGTCATCACTGTCACACAGATAAAACATCACTGATCGCTGCAATCATATGCATCATTACTGAAACTAAAGTGTTATCTTCTCAAATAAAACAAGAAGCACGCTGATGTTGTCTGTGTTGACCTTTTCGCTGGGATCCAGTTTTACTCTGCAGCTCATTTATTTTTCACAGACCACTAGTTTAAAGAAAAAAATAATTAACATGTCATTTACTCTTTGAAGGACTGTCATTTTGCAACTTTGTGAACATTTTATTTTAGCGGTCATTCAAAAGATTTTGATTCAAAGAAAAAGACGCATTTCAAATCAGACAGCTGAGACGTCTTTGCTCGCACGATGGTGGATGACCAGTGACTATCAATATGCACACTAAAGGTGTAGTATTTTCTCAAATAAAAGAATACTCGGAACTCATAACGTCCATCCATCTGTTAATCATCTGAGTTTGGGTCACAGGAGAAGCAGCCTAAGCAGAGCCTTCACGTATCTCTCTTCCAAACCCCCTCCTCACACTCTTTCAGGAGGAAAGGTTTTTCTCCCACTAGGGGAGTTGTTTATGTAATAGTTGCTCTGGGGTGATGTTCTGGGTCTCCGGAAAGTGCCTAGAGACAACTTGTGTTGTAATAGACGCTATATAAATAAAATTGAATTGAACTAAATTGAATTGAAACCAAAGTGTTTCCAGGCCAGCCAAGATATAATCTCTCCAGCATGTCCTAGGTCTCCTTCGTGGCCTTCTCTCAGTTGGACATGCAAGCTGGACATGTGCGACAGCTGACCCACTGCAGTCTGCAGTTGTTGTGGGGTTGGAGCTAAAGATGTCATCATACACCTGTTTTAGTGAACCCACAGTCATCTGGACAAAGCAGCAGCACTGTGAGGATCATGATTTAACAGCATCCAGAATGTATTACTACGTAAGAAACTCCAGAAGACACATGTGGCTCCACAATCACCTGGATTACTGACTACCTGACAAACAGACCACAGTTTGTGAGACTGAACAGTGTGTCTGACCAGGTGGTGAGCAGCACAGGAGCACCACAGGGAACTGTATTCTCACCACTCCTCTTCACACTGTCCACCTCAGACTTCCAGTACAAGTCGGAGTCCTGTCATCTGCAGAAAAACTCAGATTACTCTGCAGTTATGGGGTGTCTCAGTGATGGACAACATTAAGTTGAATAGTTTTTCCATCATGGGAGAAGAAGTGGAGTTGGCGGAGAAATATAAATACCTCAGTGTTCACCCGGACAACAGACTGGACTGGAGATACAACACTGATGCTGCTTATAAGACAGGACAGAGCAAACTGCTACAGGAGATCCTTCAGGCCTCTACAGCAGATCCTTCAGATCTCTACAAGAGATCCTTCAGACATCTACAGGTGATCCTTCAGATCACTACAGGAGATCCTTCAGACATCTACAGCAGACCCTTCAGAACTCTACAACAGATCCTTCAGACATCTACAGGTGATCCTTCAGACCTCTACAGCAGATCCTTCAGACCTCTACAGCAGATCCTTCAGATCTCTACAGCAGATCCTTCAGATCTCTACAAGAGATCCTTCAGACATTAACAGGAGATCCTTCAGATCTCTACAGCAGATCATTACGGCCTCTACAGCAGATTCTTCAGATTTCTACAGCAGATCCTATCTGTCCACATCAAAAATGGTCTACAATGAATCTACAATCTGTCAATCTCCAACTATATTCCCCCCCCTACTCGTGAACAAGACAACAAGATACTCCTCCACTTGAGGCAACACCTTAGTCAACTAAGGCAACCCAGAACAGACATCCCACTCTTTAAATCTGCTGGATGTGTTACATTTATTTTGATACCAGACTTTTATAAAACACCTTCTAGTTGATGAGATAAACACAATATAAATTAGGTATCTCATTTTTGAGGAGAAATCCTAAAAAAATAGGCTTCATGAGTTTGGAGTCAACTCGGTTCAGCGTGACAATGATGTTCTGTCAGGACCATGATCAAAGAAAGAGTTCAAACACCAGTCAAAAGGGCAAAATGTTTGTACAAACACGGTGCTACTGCTAGATTTTTAATGAACTACAGATGTAGTGGAGAATCACAGATTTTCATTTTTTACTGCTGTGATATTTTAGTTTTCGTGACAATCGTTTGTTTTATCCTCTGAATCATGCAGTGATCAATGCAGACACATAAAGACTAACCTGGTTACTAAAGTAATTGTAGGTCTGCTTGTTAGGGGTTTCACAAAGAAGCGTTCCCCCACAGCCGGATCTGCTCCAGCATCATAATGAGACTCCACCGTGAACCTACCATAAAAGGATTTATTAAAATATTAATATTAAAGAAAGATTTATGGAAAGGATAATATATTAAAACCCGCGACTGGTGCAATGTTTCAAAGCACTGCCGTCCTGAGAAAGCCTCCATCCTGGTCTTCACTCACTCCGTACGTTAACGTTTCTGAAGACCACTTGCTCCCCCAGCATGGCAACAGCATCCTCTGTGGGAGGTATGAATGTTCACCTGAACGAGGTCGACCCAAACCACAGACCCCGACTCCCAACGTCCAAGTCCATGACTAACCACCCGCAACCACACACTCCAGGGTCAGATGGTCTTTATCCAGGTCCCAACTGGCCAGAGCGGTTTTGACATCCTTCTTCCCTCTTTTTTTCCCACTTTACCCAACTGCTTTCTTCCAACTTGCCTGCTTAAATCCTTATCTCCTTCCTTCCTTCTTATCTTATCTTATAATCCTTCGTTCATCCCTTCCTCCCTTTACACCTCATCCTTTCTTTCAGTTAAGGGGCTTAAATCAATCCCTTCTTTTTAAATCAAAATCTTTTATTCCTTCTTTCCTTACAACTTAATCTTCTTCTTTCTTCCCTCCCTAGCTGCCTAAATCCTTCTATCCTTAGTTCCTTCTTTCTTCCAGATTAATCTTCTAATCCTTCATCCCTTTTTCTTTTATGCTTCACCAAATCCATAATTTCTTTTTTTCTTGAATCCTTCAAAATCCTTTCCATACATCTTTCTTACCTTTCACCCTAATCTTTTGTTCCTTCACTCCTTCCTACATACATCCTTCTTTAGTTCCTTAATTCCTTCTAAATCCCACCTTTTTTCTTCTATCGTTCAAAATCCCATTTTCCTTAAATCCTTGCTTCTCTCTTTCTTTCTCAGCCTAATCCTTCCTTTCTTCCTGCTTAAATTCTCCCTTCATCCCTCAATTCCTTTATAAATCCTTATTTTTATCCTCCTGAGATCCCTCCTTCCTTTGCACCGTAACCTCCTTTCAATTCACCAACATCACCTTCCTTCCTTTGTACCTACATTCCTAGGCCATTTCTCAATACCGAACGCACAAACTATGGACTTGTTTTCGTAGTATTTCATTCATCTTTAGATGTTTTCAGGTGTTCTTGTCTAGACGCAGATGTTGACCTGTAACAGAACCTCAGCTTTGACTGATGAAGTTTCACACGCCAGACAAACATCGTTGAAAAACTTCCCTTATCCTAGATTCAAACTTCCTAACATCATCTTTCTTTTCTTTTATCCTGCCTACCAAATCCTTCCTTCCTTCCTTCCTTCCTTCCTTCCTTCCTTCCTTCCTTCCTTCCTTCCTTCCTTCCTTCCTTCCTTCCTTCCTTCCTTCCTTCCTTCCTTCCTTCCTTCCTTCCTTCCTTCCTTCCTTCCTTCCTTCCTTCCTTCCTTCCTGTATACCTAGTAGAAATCTGGTTTCCAGATCTTCTATAACCATCTCACCTTTAACAGTCTTTAAGAACAGCTACCAGAAGTACATTTGTTTCACCCTCAAAAGTTGCCTCTTATAAGGAGGGAAAATCTTCCATCCACTAGCTGATAAATTTAAAGCCACTTTTTCCCCAAATAGACAAACAGCATCAGGGAATAGAAGTGACCCAGATGGTTATCTGCTGCTGCTGCTGGTAGACAAGAAAAATAAAACACTCTGCCGTTTACTGGAATAAACTGCAATCCCTGGAGCATTTAAGATGTGATATGAAGAATTTAATCAAAGATAAGACAATAATTATTTTTTGTAAGGTTTGCAGAGAAATGTTTCTGCCTCTTCAACAGCATGTGTGAGTTTAAGTTCACTTCCCTAAAACTGGTACCCCTCCCATTCAGAGAAAATCCACCGGTACAGAACGTACCGGACCAATCGCAACAGGATTGGGGCTTTAAGAATCATATTAGAACGTCCAAGAGTCACTATTCAAAACAACCAGGATTTGTAGAATTGCTGCATCTTGGATCATCTTGGAAGTTTTTACTGTAAAGCCGACAGCAGCCGTTTATGAGTGTTCCTGCGCCACAACAGTCCATTTAGATGTCTTTTGATGATACTGCTCCGGTTGTAGCTGCTTCTTCACCACATGATTCCTTTCTCTTGGTTGTGTGTCTTTCCGGTGGCATCTAAAGAAAGTTTTCTTCTGTTTGCTTCACTCTAGACATCAAAATGGGATCCAGAGAAATCGGACTAATTCTTTGCATCAAAGAGGAAAAGAATGAGGCCTGGAGGCCAGTTCGTGTACTGGAGGTCCAAGCTTGGAGGCAGAATGCAGACACAAAATAGAAAGCACAACCATAAACAGCATGACCAAGTTTTGCTTTTGAAGTAACACCAAAGAAAACAACCCCAAACCATCAGAGGTGGTGGCATTTCTTTCTCGTGTTATGGTGATGTGGGGAATGAATTGATCTCTTTAACTCTAACTTTATTAATGGCATTAGCATTATTGTTGTTTCCCCCTGTTAAAGGGGAGTTTTTTTCTTTCCACACTCGCCCAGTGCTTGCTCAGAACGATGGACTTCATCGAATCTGTTGGTTCCCTTCCCACTACAGTTATTTGTTAAATTGGCTTTGTATGAATTTGATTCATGTGAAATGAGTTGAATTTTATTCTTCAGTTAAACTGAACTTAATTAATGTTAATTAATAGTGAATAAGACCACCAGCAGCATTTTCTTATGTCCTAACAGCATTTGATGGTTTGTGTTGTCAGACCGCCGCTTTGTTTAACGCTATGCCACACAACTGCAGCGGCGGTCCGGGACTCGTCACTCGTCACTCGCCAACTAGAGCACCGACCAACGCGAGCACGTCTGGCGCTCAAGTGAACAGTATCTCATGTGTTTTTCAAGGACATGCACCACGGACATGTCGCCTGTACACAGGAAACGCATGTCAGCTATGATGCATCCGCGCACGCCTTATAAAGGGTAAATATTTCCAGGCCTTCGGGCGCCCGGCCAACACACCGCTTTTAGCATCTTGTAATTGTGTGATGAATAAAGTGGAAAATAAAACTGGACACGAGTCCAGTGATTTATGAAAAGATGAGTGCGTGCGCAGTCTGGGTCCCGGTATTTAAAGCCAGATTTTGATCTCAGTTTGATAAGCACAGAGCCAACGTTTAACTCAGAGGGAGCAGGCAGTCAAACATCTGATTTAACACCAGAGGACCCCTGTAATCCATGTAACACACACACAAACACACACGCCGCCCACAGGCCTGATTTCCATGGTGACTTTCAGTCAATGTCATGCAGCAACGAGGCTCAGACGCCTCAGAGGGGCGGCGAATACTGAACAGAGTCATCACCAAAAAAACACGAACCAGTCCTCCACTCTGTCCTTTTCTCTCTCCGTTCTTGTCCTCTTTATTTTATTTATCCCTCTCTTTTTTCATTGATGCATCCTTCTTTTGTTTCTCCACTCTATCGACCGAATAGTCTGAGTTCATTAAAATAAACGTTTAAAAATGTTGTTAAAAATTGTGAGTTATTTCTTCTCCTTCTCTTTTTGATTATTTGTTTTCTGTTCTTAGAAGCAGGAACCTTCTTGTTGTGAGGGAACAGTCCTAATGTCTATGCCGCCATGCAGCAGATATAAAACATATGTCCTGATTTCAGCATTACAAATCTGCCTAAAAATATGTAGCAGAACTTTGAGAATGTGAGCAGCCTGGCAGGTAAACGCCGGCGTGGTTTAGGAAGACAAGAGGAGCCACTGAATTCGTCCAGTCGGTTTAACGTTCACACCCATTATTTGCAGATAGAAGAGGAGAAGAAACACGCTGTTGTTGGAGATTTGAAATTCATAATTTTTCATCTGAGTGACTGAGATCATTTTTAATGCCATAACGACGCAGTGAAGCTGCAGGAGAGGACTGTTTACGAGCTCAGTAATATTCATGGTTTGACTAATGAGTCATCGGTAGAATATGTCACAAACTTTGTTTTCAAATGAGGATTATTAATTTCAGGTTATTTCTTTGTTCAGAAACAAAACAGATAAAGATATGTAATTCCAGTTTCCATCTGTATTAAAAGACTATGTCTGGACCCCTGGACAGACACCGGAAGACCCCCCCCCCCCCCAAGTTACAATCACTTGTAACATCATTACAGTTAAAGTGAGCATTGGATGATGCACCCAGTACTGCAAAATTTAAAAAAAACATCCTCCCGCTATAATCTTCTCTAAAAGTTTTTGATGTCTTTTCGAAAGTTTCGGATCTTACATGCAACTCCTTAAGCAATGAAAGCTTACAATTTTATTTATTTACCTTCTTGCTCCAACATAAATCCCTTTAAAGTCACTCTACGGAGCAATGCCATTTCTGACCACATGGGGGTGGTATATAACGAGAGAGCTCAAGTGTTGGCCCTGGTGTTAGGGGTGTTACTGTGACATAGGGGGGCTTTAAACCGTGGACAGATAATGCTTTGTGGCCAGTAGACTGTGATGACATGTATCCTTCATTATAAAGCTGCTTTATTTTGGTTTAGCAATACTATTCTGACCACATGGGGGCAGCATATCACACAAAATGTCATGGCTGCTCTATATGCCCCCTGTGGTCAGAAATGATATTGCTCCTACATCAAGCAGCATTAAGCTCCTCCTCACTTGTTGATATCAGTCCTGTTTAAGAAAAAGTACAGTAATTCTTCTCTTTATTCACACTGTTTATAACAATAGAACACTTCACATTCCAGTTTTTAGTATCATTGTTTTTTTTTTTTTTTTTGTTTTTTTTATTGGATGCTGGTGTATTCCATTTATTTGCTTCAAAGCATCATTTCGTCTAAGTTTACAGGACCACCATTTAATTCTCTGTTTTGTTTAATAGTCGTAACCCGCACATTCAGCTCTCTTTTTAAAGGTTGACACAGGTAAAGGTTGAATCTAAAGAGGCAAAGACCTCATCCTCAACTCTGTTCAATCTCTTCAGCCAGCTTCATCTTAGTGGAATCAGCTTCTTAACTTTTACTCAACTCTCCTCTGAACCGTGTGGAACTTGAGACATTCAGACTGACACTGTGAGGGGAATTTTCTAGTTCTTGAACTCTTGAAATTGTAAGAGGTGCTCCAAGGTCAGATGGTGCAGATATTATTTAAGTCATTTATTTAAGGCATGGAGCACAGCAAACAAACAGTGAAATGTTTAGGCTGGATCTTTTAAAGAAGTTCACCTAAATAAAACATGTTTACACTGAGGAAGTGAGCACACTGTAAAAGATGAGTGTGGTCCTTAGGTGAGCATCTCACACGTAAGCGGGTCAATTGATGCAAACAAACCAAAAACAATCCGGTTTTTCAACCCTGAGCATCCTCATCACAACACAGTGATTCAGCAACTTCAGTCAAGAACGCGTGTTTCCGTCCCTCCTGGATTTGTGAAAACCAAACATCAAAAAAGACATTCTGTAATGGAAACGGCACTAGTTCGAAAAAACCTAAAATAGCAAATCTTTTTTTTTTTTTCAGGCAAATTAAAAATCTACTTATTCATAAAAGTGTAATGGAAAAGCTATTAAGCATGTAGCGTTTAGTCTACGTTATGCTGTGGTTTTTTAAATTACTGTGCAAACTGAGACTCTTTGTCATTCCTGCATCAAGACGCCTGAAGTATGTTTGACGGCACTTGCATGCAACTGCTGAAATTAAATCTACTAAACCTGGATCTTCTCTCACGTCTTTATTCACGATAATCTAATTAACTCAGTTACTTTAGATAGTCACCTAGTCGTTAAAACAGACCGTTACAGGAGATCTTTCAGACCGCTACAAGAGATCCTTCAGGCCGCTACAGTGGATCCTTCAGACCGCTACAGGAGATCCTTCAGACCGCTACAGGAGATCCTTCAGACCGCTACAGGAGATCCTTCAGGCTACTACTGGAGATCCTTCAGACCACTACTGGAGATCCTTCAGACCACTACAGGAGATCCTTTAGACCGCTATGGGAGATCCTTCAGACCACTACTGGAGATCCTTCAGACCACTACTGGAGATCCTTCAGACCACTACTGGAGATCCTTCAGACCGCTACAGGAGATCCTTTAGACTACTACTGGAGATCCTTCAGACCACTACTGGAGATCCTTCAGACCACTACTGGAGATCCTTCAGACCGCTACGGGATATCCTTTAGACCGCTACGGGAGATCCTTTAGACCGCTACGGGAGATCCTTCAGACCGCTACAGGAGATCCTTTAGACCCCTACGGGAGATCCTTCAGACCGCTATGGGAGATCCTTCAGACCGCTAAATGAGATCCTTCAGACAGCTACAAGAGATCCTTCAGACAGCTACAGGATATCCTTTAGACTGCTACAGGAGGTCCTTCAGACCACTATGGGAGATCCTTCAGACCGCTATGGGAGATCCTTCAGACCCCTACGGGAGATGCTTCAGACCGCTAAATGAGATCCTTCAGACAGCTACAGGAGATCCTTCAGACAGCTACAGGAGATCCTTTAGACAGCTACAAGAGATCCTTTAGACTGCTACAGGAGGTCCTTCAGACCACTATGGGAGATCCTTCAGACCATGAAATGAGATCCTTCAGACATCTACAAGAGATCCTTCAGACCGCTACAGGAGATCCTTTAGACCACTAGAAGAGATCCTTCCTGCCCACAGCAATAACCATCTACAATGAATATTTGAAGAGACTGAAATCATAACTACTGCAACAGTTAATTTCCCTTTAGGGATTAATAAAATGTGTTTGAATTTTGAAATTTGAAAAGAATTCTTACAACGATTGACATATACATAAAAAAGAAAACAGTTTTATAGTTTGATACCTGGAAAAACCTCTCAGAAACAAGTTCTAAATGTGCCAAAAATGACCAATTCATAGTCTGTAAAAAATTTCTCTTAAAAAACTTCTGTTTCACCGCAGAAAAATCAGTCTTAGTCCAATAAACTGTGAGATGTTGTGGAACAGATATCTAGAAAGCTCTACGTTTTCACTACACCAATCCAGCAAGATGCGCTCGTTGAATGTCCATTATCATGTCAGATCAAGAAAAATGACTTTTTGTTTTTGGTTAGTTCTGTCTTTCATTTGTAATCTCACCTTTATTTTGATCCCCACTGAAATTTTAAATTGGAAATGGCATTATGACATGAAATCTTACAGGAAAAAATTTAACATGGAGGATAAGCGGTAAAGTCAATCATGTGTCTGATTTTTGAAAAGGTTTCTATTCACAGAAGATCTTTGAGGAGGTCAGACACAAATGTGTGCATCATAATTTATATAATTCAAATACAGAGCACAGAAATCTGAAACACTTCAAACATATTTGTGACTGGACTGCAAGCGAATGAGTTTCAGTAACCTCTCAGCCTTTCTCTGGACCACATCATTTATTATTCATAAAGGAATCTCACTAAAGAAAACTGTTTTGTCCTGGAATCTGCGACGGCAGTCTTTCAAAGGGCTGCTTGCCAGTGATTGAACGAGGGCATTTTAAATGTCCATAAATGTCTATGTGAACATGAAAATGATTCTCTTTAATGATGTAGCATCTGTACAGCTGAAGGTTTCACTAACGCACGCACAGAGTTAACAGTCTGTTAAATATTCTCCATCAACACAACTCGCATTGGATAATGTAATTATTTAATTCCTAATGAGGTGAGTGATAAAACTCATTTCTGTGCAGTAATTATGAAGCTGGAGAGGGAGCTGACCGGCTCCAAGCAGAAGGTGACAGGTCACCAGGCTTCTCCAGCAATCCCTCTGAAGAGCACAAATGAGAGAGTTTATCTCACCAGAACATGAACAGGAACGCAGAGACATCATGTGATCATCTAAGGAAATCCATCCTCTCTCCTGTGAGCAGAAACACCTCCTGATCAATGTTTAATAAAGCACACGTGCAGACAGACTAACTGCTGGGGGGCCGCTGACTTTCATGACTACAATTCTGTAAACTTTTTATAAAAGTCTTATTGACTGATGTTATTTTTAAAAAATGCCATTATTCCTATAAGTGTTGTGAGTTACGATCTGCAGCATGAGACAGACGAGTGATCACGTAACCGACTAGTAATCCATTTTAAATTCTTTTTGTCCACTATGGATCATTTGTTGCAAAACTATTGTACAGTAACTGCTTGAAAAGTATAAACAGCTTAACATATAGACTCGAGGCCTTTGGAGAACAAATCTGTACATTTATATGTCTTTTGATTAAACATCAGAGAAAAAATGGTCGGAAACTTGAGCAGCGACAGGTTTGTGGGTCTCTCATTTTCTTTACAACAGAAAAAACAATTATACGTTTAAAGTTTAACGAGCTCATAAAAGATCTGAAGCATTATGACATTTCTACCTTTAAAGATTCAAATGAAGCAGAAGATGGCTGAGCTTTGTATTCTGCTCCAAGCGCCCCCAGATAAACCCCCTGAGGCCGACCTCTCAGACTGACTCACATCCTTTTGTACCAATAAGTGCAGTGCATTTTTATTTATTTTAGTGGCCCTTTTTAACAAATTGGACTAAGATGCGTAGCATTTGTTCAACAGTCAAAGTAAAAAAAGTACAGGAGAAGAACATGGCAGGAAACACACAAATTAGCAGCTTGAACTCCAGGTGGATTTGTAAAGACAACTGAAATGTGTGAAAAAGCTCCGCTCAGTACATATCATTTGATGAAAACTTGAGTTCGCACAACACTGCAAACACACGATTTTATCACCTGCAGCAGCGTAGTTGTTTGTGTTTCCATAGAAATATCATATTGTTGCCATGGTATGATGCATGCTGCTGAGATAAAATAGAACTATTTTTGTCCTTGGTGTTGATACTCCTGGCCACCAGCAAACCTGGACCAATCCCCTCCGTCTCAGCCTCTACTACTGAAGAAGGAATGTTTGTATTTTATATATGCTGCTTTAAAACCGTTCTAGTGATAACTGAGACCTGAACACAGAAGAAAACTCTTCATGTTAAACTTTCCCTGTTAGACTGGAAATGACCGTGAATCCCACACACATAGGAACATCAGGACCAAACATTATAATTTATTAAGCTACATCTACTCAGAAGAAAAAAAAATCCTCCAAACTGCACAGTTTTTGATGGGAATGTTTTTTATTAGTGATGATGAGGTGAAGAACCTGTGAGCTTTTCCTCTCTCTGTCTTACAAAAGATCAAAGGTGGCACTCTGAAATGATTTGTCACTGATGAGCCACTCGCGACAGGACGAACTAATTATTCTCTCAGATCTGTGCAGAAGTGGCCTGCAGCAACAGCAGCCACATCACCTGCATGAAGGGGTGAACTTCTATCATGTCTCCTTTGTCTGTTTGTGTAGACCCACTGAACCAAGAAGAAACATCTCATATAGCTGAAAATGCTTCAAAAAAAGCAAACGTGAACATGAGCAGATACATTCAAGGAGGTATATTTATATTACATATACTGATTGTCTGCAGCAGCACTGTAGCAACATGTTTTTAGAGAGTTTGAGAAGTTCATCAGCTGGGAAATGGATTGGTCGTGATCAGCTTCCAAAACCTTCACTTACTCCTTGACATGTTCTAGAAGTGATATGGTTCTGGACTGTTTAGCCCAAAGTAATCATCATCATCATCATCGTCATCATCATCATCATCATCATCATCATCATCATCATCATCATCATCATCATCATCATCATCATGTCCACTAATTTCTAGCTGATGATAATATTTTAACATCATTTTACAACAACATAGACATGCCCACAACAGCTGGGCTTACAAGCTTCAGCACCATGGAGAGCGACGATCAAGAGGACACGAAGCACAACAAACCACCAGAACAACAAAAACATTGGGCTACACGGTCACTAATAATAAAACAATGTTAACGCAAAGCAGTTCAGCACCACTGACAGCGACACATCATTTTGACACCCACTTTAACTATTTCAACTCAGAGCTGATATCAGCAGCTATAAAGTTTAGTAAAACTGGCACAGCCACCCACATGTTCACAAACACAATTTCAATATGAGATCCTACAGACCTCCTCACCACTGTCTGAAGGACAGACGACGAGCCCTGCTCTCTGTCAATAACCTGGCTGTGCTGGCAGTGAATTGCTACCGACAAAAAAATCGCGTTCATGCCCAGGGCGAAGAGCAAAATGTGTCTAGTTTTTGCAACTTGGCTTTTCCTTGCTCTCTTTTTTCCTGTTCTTTTTGCTTTGCAACTCCACTTTTATGCTCATATGAAATGTCACTCATGTTCACTTAGTCCGTAAAAATGCTCCGCCTAGTTTGCTGAGAAGTGACTGATGAAGTTGGTGGATGGTTGGTGACGATTTTTACCCAAAGTACACTATCGGTACAATCAGAGATCCACTGATTTTTGTAAGTCATAAAGTTAAACGTGAGAGTGAAAATAAAGCCAGTCAGGCAGCACATGATTTTATTCAATATTTTACACCTACTACATCACTAAATCTATAACCGCATCTTTACGCTGCTATAATGGGTCGTCCCATAAATCCCTTTAATTCATACTAAAAATGAACCATAGTTGTCGCAATAAAGCAAACCTTGAAGTGATGCTCAGTGTGAATCTACGTTAACACAATAGAAAAACAATGTCAAGCAAAATCATTGTGGTTTTAGTCGATTAATCATTGTAGTCAATTAAATATAAAGGGGACGAGTCGCGCCAGACTCTTAACAACAGCAGCCCAAATCTGAGATTTAGAAACACCAAATCAGAATCCAATCTTTCTGACTGACCATTCACATTCTACTAAAACAAGTGATCACATCTGAGCTGTGTGTTTTTGCAGATGTTCCCTGATCCAGGTGGTTGCTATGGTAACCTGCATGCATAAAAAAACACAACAAAAAAACAAACTAGCGTTGCTATTTATACAAATGGTTATGTGAGGCTGCAAGTTCATAGAACGTTTCAGATACATCAGAGGCTGCTGTTTACTGCTTTATTTCAGCATCCATCAACGGATTGCTGTCCAAGGTCCACCATGTCAAAACCATGGGTCAAACAGAACACCCAGCATCATTTTAGGACTCTGAACTTCCGTTTTCTTGTAGATTTAGCGTGTTTTCACACTGGCAATATCTGAGATGACCCAAACGTCCTCTGGACACGAGTACAGTTCACTTGTGTCAGTGTGAACCCACAGAGACCGTCTGGATGAGGTGGTCTTGGTACGACTCTAAGGGAACTCTTGTTTGGTCAAACAACCAGAAGACTAGATAACAACCAGAGGACTCCAGACTGCATGTTCCAGATGTTTCCACTGATGTTCAACAGGATGAAGATCAGGACTCATAGAAGGACACTTCAGAATAGTCCAGTGTTTGGTTCTGAGTGTTTTTTCTGGCTGGTTTCAGTGTGTTTTGGCTTATTATCCTGTATGCTGAGGACTCATGACCTGCGACTAAGACTAAGCTTTCTGACTCTGGGCTGCACATTTGTCTCCTCAACATCTAGATTCAGTTCAAAGATTCAGTCTGTCAGAGAGATCTGGCTTCTGACAAGCTGGTAGAAATAGTTGAATTTATCCATGTTGAAAACTTTCATGACAACACAAATAAAGCTTCTATACAGAGTTAATGCTGTGATTTTTAAAATAAGAAAACAACCCAGTGACATTTGCAGTATTTTGCAGCTACTCAATTGTAAACTCCCTCAGGGGAATGGAGCCATCTACTCAGGGCTGAGTCATAGCCAGATCTGAAGGAGCTACTAATAAAATGTAATTTTTCAGATCAAAGAGGAAATCTTTGAGGGGCACAAAATGTGTGCAAATTACCGCAGCATGACAGGAAACTCAACCAACCCATAGAAAAGAAAAGGCAGGGAAAGAATGATGAAGAAGAGGAGAGAAAACGTGAAAAAGTGCCCGTCTGGAGCCATGAATGTATGTGATTGTACGGTTATCATTAGGTAAATGTTTAGGCTTGAATGTAAACCATCTGTAAGGTAATTACTGTATAAATGTATGAATGTGTGAAAGCCAAAACACACCAGCGCCGGACAGCATGTGTCGGAATGAGCTGTTGGCGTCTGTCGGAGCCCTGCACTCGTTCTGTCCTCGACCTACTACGCCTGGACACATGATCCTGTTTAAAGCATCGCTGCTCCTGAAACAAGCAGCTTCTCTATTCTACCTGTTCATCTCAGCTCCATCATCATGATCCTTCTAGCAGTCCTTCCTCTTTAAATTTCCAAACCATCTCAATCGCGCATCTCTCATGTTATCGCCCATATGTTCAACCCCACTGGCTCCCTGGTGAGCTCATTCCTAATCCTGTCCATCCTTGTCACTCCCAAAGATAAACATCTTAATCTCTGCCACTTTCAGCTGTTTGTTGTCTCCAAACCATACAGAAGGTCTGGTCCCACTACCATTCTGTAAACCTTTCCCTTTACTCTCACTAGTCTCATCTCTAATAAATCCAGACAGTCTTCTCCAGCTATGGTGTGGAAGTCACACGCTGCAGCAGGATGCTTCAGATGGTGGTGTGACAGTAGCTACGACACGTCATCGGCGCCGGTGTGGTTTTGTTGTCAGCTCAAGAGAGAAATAGATGTAAAGTGCAGAGAAAATCGTCTTCCTACCTCAAGCAGCTTCACTCTCACTTTGTTGTACGCTTTAAGCCAGCGAACTTTAGATGGAGAGCAGGGTGGAGGGCCGTTCTCAAAGAAACTGACAAGAAAAAGGATAAATGTCTTCAAACATAGAATTTAAAAATTTGCAGAAGCATCAATATGAAAAAAAAAAAAAATCACAAAATCTTGAGGTAAACTAAAAACAAAAAAAAAACTATCTATTCATCTTTTACTCTGAATGCTAAAGAAAGCAGTCTCTGACACAAAAACACTAAATGTGTTCACATGCTTCAACGGGGATCAGCGGCCTAATTCAAAAATGGGAAATGACGGTTTTGGAGTAAAAACTGAAGTTGATGTGAAAGTTTAATTCTTGAATCAACAAACAAAATTCATTACATACCAGATGTTCTCTGGACTCTTGCGGTCCTGCTCTTTCAAGGTTGGCTTGGGAAGGATGTCTGCAGAGTCCTTCAGATCCTTGTTGGAACCAGGCTCTGGCAGAGCGTGCACCTCTTTCTCAACCTCCTCATCCTCATTCCAGCTGGACGACTGGGTATGGAGAGGAGGGTGAGGATCTGCCGGCGGACACGGCGTCGGATGCCGGCGCTCGTCGGGCTCAGAGCTGAGCTGGGAGCTGATAGGGCTGAGATTCCCTGATGAATCCAAGTGACTGCTGTCCGGTGGGCTGCAGAGACGTTATGAAGGAATTTAAATTTAGCAAAGAATTGGGAAGTTAAAGAATGAAAAGTTTTATTCCAAAATTAATTCTTTAAAAAAAGTAACTTTAAAGCTGTACATGACTGCAAGATTTAAAAAAAAAACAAGTAAGTTGCTATAATTTAAAGGAAGAACTGTAAAATTAAAGGATTATAATTTTGGAATAAAACGTTTCAATGGAAAACAGTTTAATTCAAACATCAAAAAGAGACTAAGGGATCAAATGAAGGAAGAAAGAAACTAATAATGCACAGGGTTCAGGAGACACAAGGTTAAAAAGAAAAAGCAATATTTTTGATAAAAAGTCACACCAGAATGTATGACTCGTTCCAGGGGGCGGGACCACACAAGGAATTTAGCTGGAATCTGATTGGCCCCCTGAGGGGTCTCTATCCTGGCACTCGTCTGTCCGTTAACCAAGAACATGATCAAATTTCTGATTAATGCAGCTCCATGTCCAAACAATCGGTGACACTATTGCATCAAACAGGAACGACACCCGTCAATACAGCGTACAGAAGAGGACGCCGTCTTTAAACGCTGCTGCTGCAAAAGAACAACTGGAGATAAGCTTTTACTTGACTAATAATGCCGATCGATATGTTGTGGAGTCATTCAGCTCAGATTTGACAAATGTTACAGTAAAATGCAGCAGTTTGCCTTACATTAACAGTAACTTAATCGTGTTTACGGGTAAATAATGAAGGATTTCACTGCCACTAATACAACTAGTGTGCATTTGAAAGTTTCCTGTACATGCACAGTAAAATTAAAAAATGTAGTGCCTAAGCTTTGCCTTTATTTATTAACTACATTAAGTGTTTGAACAAGGTGAGACTTGTGAAAAGTATACACTTTACCCAAAAAGGGTTTTGAGAACGAGGCTTTGAACAAATATGTGGCCCCTCGATGACCCTTTACTGAGAAAAGTCCTCCATCTGCTACTGGCAGGATATAATTCATGACATCAGGGTTGGTCCAAATTTTAGATCCAACCACATAAATCTACCAACAATATCACATGAGGACGTTTCAGGTGATGCATGGACTATGTACTAATACTTTAAACTTATTACATTTAAAGACACTGGTTAAATGCTCATTTTGAGCCGTACATTTGTGATAAAAAAGTCCCTGACTCAGAAGGAGAGAGATGTTTGACTGCTGATTACTAAGTTTTTCTGAATAGGAAACCAGCTTTGGGTTTTAACTGGAATGATTTACTTTGACTCGAGTGTGAGCCAAATTACTTCTCATTGTTCATTTTGTACCAGTGTCCAGCCTGCCTTTATGGTGTGCACTGCTACAGCGTCATAAATCCATCAGTCTGATTCATTTAAACAAATTGGTTGAGACCTGGAAATGATTCTGAGATCCGGAGGGGATGGAGAGAGGAGGGGCTCCACAAGCACCTCGCCGTCCAAAAGCTAATAAATAAAACCAACAGCTTCTTCTTTTGTTGTGCTTCCATCACTGTCAGGAAACTCATTAATGGGGTGGTGTGAAATGGCTCCAGTATGTTTCACTTTCTGATATGTGATCATTTCCTTTATTATTATACTTATATTAACACATTTTCATTAACTGGTTTATATTTATTGCTGTGGTCATAAATAAATAAATAATTATTTTTAAAAAAGCCTGCTGTATTGTATGTGAAAATAGTTTCCTCAGTAGGATCTATAAATTACAGCCAGGTTTACTGTGGTCCAGTATAAAACCTAAGATGCTGAAAGTGTATCAGAAAATCTGGTTTATGTATCTGTATATGGTCTGAATTAAATTTTACATTTGTTGAACTGAAGCTAAAAACATCCTTACAATTTAAAGCTGAAATTCAATTCAGCTTTATTAATACGGCGCCAAATCATGAAAAATGTCAAGTCAATGCACTTCAACAATACACTGCAACAAGTTTCAAAGTAGTCCAATAATAAAAAGCCCATAAATTAATAATTATTATTATTGTTATGCGACAGAAAGATCAAAACTTCTATTTGATACAATGCCCCATCCTGAGCAAGCACCAGGTGACTGTGGAAAGCAAAAAGTCTCCTTTAACAGTAAGAAACCTCTGGCAGAACCAGACCAAGGAAGGGGGTACGATTGGGAGAGAGGGAAAGGATTCATGGAGGCTAAACTGTAGAAAATGAGAATAAACGGGTAATAAGGGATAGGAAATGGGCTCAATATCTACCTACGAGGGAATGATAAATGAACAATGCCATTCATCATATGAATACTAGCCTTTTTGAAGCTTCCTTTGTCAATAGATCCTGTGGTTGATCTCTTCCCACATCTGTATGCGTGGTGTCAGGTGTGCGATCTTCGCTCCTGTCTAACTCGCATGGAATTATCGTTAACTGAGGTTTATCCAAACTTTCTGTTAAGGACCCTGAGTGGGAAGGGAAGCCTGACTGTGGTGTTTGTGCTAAGGTATCGCAGCTTCCTGTTTTTGATGTTTCTGTTGGCCCTTCTGTATCACTAGCATCTGGACTTTCAGTTTCTCCAGAACCTGGGGAAGGATTGTCAGATTCTGGCTCATCAAATTCATCTGCAGGTTTTGGACTTTCAGACGGAGGTTGGGATGTGACCACGGTAGGTGTGGATTCAGGTTTGGGAGAGTCCGAGCTTCCAAACATTGAGCTCAGTTTCACGCCAAACATGGACGAAGCAGGTGATGCTTCCTCCTTTCCAGCTGGCTTTTCATCCTGGAAAATACCAGCTGAAAGGCTTTTAAAACCTGAAAACAGACCACTCTCTGGCTGTTTTTGCTGGGGTGTCTTGGCAGCAGTGGCTGGAGATGCTGTGGAGGAGAAAAGGGATCCAAAAGATGATGTGCCTTCTGCAGCTACAGACATGAAGCCAAATTTAGGTGTAGTCAGACCTGGTATGTCAAACACGCCTTTAGTGTCAGCTGTATTAGCTGTGGGTGGTGCAGCTTTGTCAGACATGTCACTAACTGGTTTTGGTGAATCCTCAGCATGGTCATCATCGCCTCCTTCTTTGACAGAGCTGGGAGTTTTTGGTACACATTCAGTTTGAGAACTTTCTTCTGCCTCTGTTTTGTCTTTTCGTTCTGCCTCCTCCACAAGTCCTTTTTCAGGTGTCTCAGAGTCCTCAGTAGTTTTAACATCTTCAGTTATGGATGTACTTTCACCAGTTGACTTCTCTATTATCTCAGAATTTGTCACATTTTCAGAGAGATCCTCTTTCCTAGACTCTGTGGCAGATTGTTGAGATTCCTCAGATTTTGTCATCTCAGGACCTTTGAACATACCAAATAGGTCATTGGTAAGGGATTCTGTTGCAATGCTACTGGGAAGGCCAAAAAATGAGCTCTTCTGTTGTTGTTGTTGTGGTTGACGAGGAGCAGGTGATGATCCAAATAGTGATCCTGGTGAACTAGAGAAAAAGCCACCAACAGCTGATGATTTACTTGGTGCACTTGGGGTTGAGAACATAGACATAAAGCCAGAAAATGGAGCTGGTTCAGGTGGTTTTTGTGGCACTTGTTGTCTTGGTCCAGCCATTCTTGGTCCAGCCATTCTTGGTCCAGCCATTCTTGGTCCAGCCATTCTTGGTCCAGCCATTCCTGGTCCAGCCATTCCTGGTCCAGCCATTCTTGGTCCAGCCATTCCTGGTCCAGCCATTCTTGGTCCAGCCATTCTTGGCCCAGCCATCCTACTTTGTCCAAGTGGATCAGGTGGTTTGGCCATGCCTGGTCTGGGCTGTTGCTGTATAGGAGGACCAGCAGGTGCTAATGAGCTGCTCCCAGTTATTTGTTCTTCATTTAAAGGTGAGACCACAGCAACAACAGTACCACCTTCAGATGTTTTATCTAATTCCTGTACAGATTCTGCGGTAGCCTTCTCTGTTGCCTCAGTTGGCTTCTCTGCCAATTCAGATGAGATTTTCAAATCTTTTTCAGTTGAGATTTCTGATTCTGAAACTGCAGTAACTGTACTATCCACAGATTCTGCAGAAGGTTTCTCTGATGTTTCTCTGACTGCATCAATCACATATGTGTCTTGGGCTAAATTTTCTACACCTGCAACTGCAGTTTGTTCTTTACCATCAGCTGTCAAAGTCTCAACGGATGATTTTTCAACATCAACAAGAGCAGTTTTTTCTTCACTAGCAACTCTTAAAACCTCCTCAGGGGATTTTTTAACATCAACCATTAGTTGTTCTGCACCAGGAGCTTCCAAAACTGCCTCGGGTGTTTTTTCAAAATCAACCATTTCTTGTTTTGCACCAGGAGCTTCCAAAGCCTCCTCCGATGATTTTTCAGAATCAGCCACTGCAGGATGTTCTTCACTATCAAGTTTCAATTCTTCCTCAGGTGGCTTTTCAACAATGGCTGCTGCAGTTTTTTCTAGATCAGTAACTTTCAAAGTCTCATCAGTTTGTTTTTCAGACTCTGAAAGTGTTACCTCCCAATCAGCAACAGCTTTTATTTGTTCCTCTACAACCACATCCGACCTTGTGGGTTGTTCAATCGAAGATGCAATACTTTGTGGCATTTTAATGGTGTCATATTTTTCTGTTGGGCTTTTGATACCATCCCTGTCAGTTTCTTCATCTGTACTCTTCATTCCTAAAGTATCAGTTTCTGTTTCAACAACCTTCTTCTCAACCTCTACTGAATCCGTTGTGTCTTTACTTTTACTTGCAATGATAGACTCAACTGCATCATCTTGCTTTTCTGGTTGTTGCTCCATGAGTATCACTTTCTCTTGCAAATTAACAGCCATGTCTGATGCATCTGTGATAGAGGTTTCAGCCACCACTGAGGTATTTTGTTGCACTGTGGCATCTTTTACCACATCAACACAAGGTTCTGTTTGGGAAACAGAACATTCTGCACCATTTTTACTGACGTCTTTGGTTGGGTCTTGGACATCTATGAAAGCCTGCTGTTCTTGAGGTTCCTCCTTACCCGATGATGTAGAAAGTGACTCAGGCGGTGTAGTTGTAATGGCTTCAGCATGGTTATCCTTTGTTTCTTCTTTTGTGTCAGTGGGTTTCTGCTCTTCTGGTTCTGGTTTGGTTTCCTCCAAGAAAGACATACCAAAGAGGCCAAACCCAGTTTTAGATTTGTTACTGTCAGAATTTCCACCAAGTGAAAACACAGAGGAAACTTTAAAAATACCCTCAGATTCAGGTGGTTTGGAAACTGTGGATGGGGCTTCTGATGTTTGCTGGCTTGTTCCTCCAAACATGGAAAGCAGTCCTTTCCCTGAGATCTCTGGACCGCTGGGTTTGGTTGACGTAACTGTTGGTCCAGGTGGACGTACTTTAGGCCCTGTTTGGGGTTGAGTACCAAGACCACCAAACTTAGAAAATAAACCAGTACCAGGGGTATCTTTTTGAGCTGCAGAACCTGATAGGATGCCACCAAATAGAGAAGATCCAGTGGATGGCCCTCTTGGTTGGGCACCACCCTCCAGATGACTTCTGGGACTGGGTGGTTGTTGAGGAGCAGATCCCCCAAACATTGAAAACAGGCCTTTTCCAGGAGATTCTTTGGGTGGAGGGCCTCTAGGTTGCACACCTGCAGGAATTGGCCCTCTTGGACCATGAGGTCCTTTAGGAGGAGGGCCTCTAAGTTGCACACCACCAGTAGTTGGACCCCTCGGGCCAGGAGGTTCTTTGGGTGGAGGGCCCCTGGGTTGCACACCCCCAGCAGGTGGACCTCTTGGGCCAAAAGGTGGCTGACTAATTGATCCTCCAAACACAGAGAAGAGACCTTTTCCCTGCGCTTCTTGTGGGGCTGACAGTGGCGTTGTGTCCTTAGACTCAGGTGAAGGAGAGGCATTTGATCCACTAAACATTGAGAGCAACCCTGTCCCAGAAGAATCTTTGGTAGATGAGCCAGGCAGAATGCCACCAAGAATTGATAATCCAGTTTGGGAAGATGCTTGTGGGGTTGATGTAGAGCCACTGAACAGAGAAAATATACCCTTTTCTGATGGCTCATTAGATAAATTTGCCTCAGGCTGATCACCCTTGACAACAGAAGAATCTTCCTTGATGACAGCAATTTCCTCTTTGGGCAGGCTGATGGCACTGGACTCAGGTGTCGTTTGAGTGATATCCTTTTGCAGCTCTACTTGAATCTCTTGAGTTTCTTGAGGCAATTTAACATCTGAAGCTAAGGATTCCTCTTTATGTGATGATTGTTTCAGACATTGATCTTCTTCAGGCAATACATGTGAAGATTTGCTTTTATCCTTGTGACCGGATTCCTCAGGTGCTTCTACACCTTTTGGTGGTTCTACTGAACTTTCTGGCTGGGAGACCAGCTCGCTGAGAGGTTTAACTACTTCAAGTGCTGTTATGTCTGCAGTTGGCTTCGTGTCTGTGGAGGTCAGCTGAAGTTGTGCCTCAGGAACCTCAGTAATCTTTGACTTCTCTTCAACCTCTGAGATGGTAGCCTCTTTAGTTGAACTTTTCTCAGTCAGGATGTCCTGCGAACCTTGTTTATTTTCTTGTATATTATTGGCTGTATTTGGTGTAAGTGATGACTCTGGGGAAAAGGTTTTAACCTCCTCACCTGGTGCATCAGTAGGCGCTTCAATGTTGCTACTTTCTAGAGACTTAACATCCTGAGAAAAATCAGGTTGTGTGGCAGTGTCATCAGGTAAAATCTCCCTAGAGTCTGATAGAGTTATTGCACTTTGAATGGTTTCTTCACCAGTCTCTGGCAAATCAGGTTTGCTAGATTCACTGAATTCAAGTTCATTTGTTTCTTCTTCTGGGGAACTTGCTGCTGAGACAAAAACATGGGGCAGTCTAACATAAGGTGTTGGCTTACCTGGTTCATTTTCTGTAACAACAAGTGGGGCTTCTGGGGAATTAATTCCAATGTAGATTGACCTTGGCTGTTCAAGGGTGGTGACAGATGAAACTTCACGAAATCTGGCACTGACATCAGCAGACTCTGTGGACATAGGTTGTTTAGCCTCGTCTGAACTTTGCTGTTGTGACAAGTCTGATTCTGACACTTTTGTGACAACAGAAGTCTCCTTAGTAGATTCCTTTGATGTGATGTCAGGTAATGTTTGTAAAGGTTCTCCTGAACCATCAACACTTTGAATTCCTTCACATGGCATGGTATATGGTAGTTTAAGTGGTGAAGTCTGAGGAAGAGGTAATTCTTTCTTTGGTGTTTCCATTGTTTCCATTAGTGGGCTTGCATTTAGTGATGCTGGTGGTTGCTGATAGTCTTGGGAAAAAGAAGAAGATCTGAAATCACACAGTCGTGACTCACTGGAGGTCGAGTCTGGTGATGACACCACTGGGGATGTTTGATGGCTCATATCACTTGGAATTAAGCCTGCTTGTTGTGATTCATTGATCAGTGATGATGTAGGAGCCAACTTTGTTTGCATAGCTGAAGATTGATCTTTGGATAATTCAGATGTCGCAATTACTTTGCCTTTAGGTGTCACTGGTCTAGATTCAGCGTTTTCTTGGTGGCTTGTAAAAACAGGTGTGGAAGGCTGAGAACTTGTCACAACAGGAATTTGAGGGCTTGAGGAAATCGTGTCTAATGTTCTAGCAACAGGGCTCAGATGGATTACTGCCTCTTGCTTAACGGCAGACGATTGTGGTGGAGTAATTTGTGAACTATGGCCTTGTGGTTTAGACACAGACTCTATGTGGTGAGATACAGTAGGTGTTACTGTTCTGATGGCAGGTTGTGACTCCGAACCGCTAAACAATGAAATCAAGCCCTTAACAGAGGCCTGTCCTGCTGGGGCTAAAGGTACCTGTGGTCCTTGTGGTTCAAATCCAAAGTCCTGCTTTTGAAAGCTACTTTTTAATTGTATTGCAGGTGCTGGGTCACGACTTGTGGTGGCTTGTGATGTATCTGTGCTATCTGGTGACGCATACTGAATTGAAGGCATGGTACTTGATGCTACAGATGGTGTGGGATAATGCTGGGCAGAGACATAGCTTTGGCCTAAATCAGGTTGTTTTGAGAGGTGGTGAGGTCCATCTGGGTGATATGCTGCAGCACTCTGTACAGGCTCTATTACTCTAGGTGGCAGAAAAGAATCAGCTCCTTGTCTATCATGTGTTTGCTGACTAACTGAACCAGGAACCATCTGGATTCCACCGTACAGTTGTTGGGTTGTGTATGGGGAAGACCATGGTCTTCTACTTATCATTGTCCCACTTTCTTCACACTCCTCATAACTCCCACAACTGTCCACGGTAGCCTGCTTCTTGAGAGTTTTGGGTCTGTGGGTCATGTCATGCAGAACATCCGTGTCTTGCTTTTGCAGTTGTTGAGCATTTGGCCAATAACTCACATCAGATGAAGTCCTGGCAATGTCCACATCAGGATGCTGGTACTGCTGTTGGGTAACTAAAGGCTGTGTGTGTAGCTGAGGTGTTGGAGACATTTGTTCAGGTTTCTTGGATTCCTGCTGATATGCAGGGCTAAGTGACGGCTGACTAGATTTCCTGTCCAGCGTAGTCCAGGCAGCAGGATGCTGAAGAGGCTGAATCCTCCTATCATCAGGAATCATAGTTAAAGATGAAGAAATCATTGACTCAGTGTTTAATCCTGTATCCAACCTTGTTCTGTAATGTATTCCAGGCTGGATGCTACTCTGTTCATCAGCTGAATATTCCCCATTTTTAAATGACTTTTGAGTATGAGAAAATGTGTTGTTTCTCACCTCCTTCAGAGAGGTTGCTGGTATATACTGTTGCTGACTGAACACACTGTACTGACCTGGTGAAGAAAGATAAGGTGAGGTATAATTCATTGCAACTTGATGCTCTACCACTGGTGTTTTGTTTTCAAGATCCACAGTTAGGTCAATGATACCCACAACTTTTTTCTTTTCTAACTGCCTTTCAGTGTGCCTTCTTTCAGCCGTTTCTTTCTTTGCTATTGTATTTGTAAAGTTCATGGGCTCTCCGTCCTTTTGTTCAATCTGGCAGCTTAAAAGATTGGTTGTAATAAAACTGTCTTTTGCTGAGAAGTCCACTGGCTTATTTGGTTGCTGTGTGTCCTTGTAGGTTGTCTTTTTCTGAGAAAACTCTTCGTTGAAGTGACTGGCAGATATCCGTCTATGCAACGTTCCATTTGTGCTGACTTCGCTCACAACTCGTCTACTTTGTTGACATGTAGATTGCTCCACTATCAGCGGTACACCAGCAGAACCATTTCTAGATACCACTGCCTTGTTTCTGACCAGTGGCACAACTCCAGCTGATGAGACAAGAGGTGTTGTTTCAGACTGTTTCTGTTGGGATTTTGGAGACATATCTAAGAAGCCCTTGACAGCATTGGCAGGTGCAGACATTTCTCGACATCCACTGTGCACAAACACTTTTTGGATGTGTTTTTGTGATTCTACCACCGTGGGCTGTTGCCTTTGGGACTGCTGCTGGGGGTGCTGCGTCACCACAATTAATGGGACACCGGCAGAATCATCTAAGGAATATGTTAAGCTTGATCGTCTTGAACGTACCAGTGAAACTGGATCAGAGTAGTGTGCCACTGCATCAGATATGCATGCCTTTGTTGACATATCTAATGTGCCTTTCACAGAGTTTGCTGGAGATGTACTGAGTGAATGCAACCTGGAACTGGATTGAGGTGCACCAGAACACTGAGCTGCCATGTAGCTGGGAAGTGGCTGCTGCACAACAGGGGTCGTTTTTCTGTCTGTGATTCGCTGTATTTGCACTGGGACCACATTTTCAGATTGCATTTGGCTCATTAACTCTGGAGTGGGGTCAACTATCAGTGGAAGACCCACAGAATCTACCATTTGTTTTCTTGGCTTATTAACAAGCGAGACTGCTTGATCTGGACTACACTCAGTCTCATGCGCTGTTTTAGCTGTAGTGGCTGTAGTGACATGAGATGGTTTGGGTGACATATCCAAAACTGTAGCAGTGGAATGCTTTGTGGATGTGGATGTCTCAGGTTCTTGTTTTGTTACTGACAGCAGTGAAGTTGATTGATTTGATAGGATCATTACCCTGGATTTACTCTGCCAAGGCTGTCGTTGATCCAGACCAGACTCTAAGTGGCACTGAAGCCTATTGTCTTGTTCAAAGTGTGGACTCACATGTGCATGCATTTTTTTAGTGGGTATAGCCACATTTAGAACCTCTTCTTTTAAGGAGGCAGACAATTTTAAGGTGATGTCCTGTGTAGCCTTCATTAAAATAACTGGTTCCTGGAGAGGAGCTGACTTAATACACTCAGGTTTTTGTTCCAGAGGCTCTGCTCGATATGTCAAGTCAATTGATTCATGATGGCTAGAAATGTTGTCAGTCTCCACAAATGCCAGTGGTTTTCTCCTCGTCAGTGACACTGCCTCACAAACGGTATTGTTGGACTGAACAACAGATTGTCGCGTTTGCTGTGCAGCTGTCTTGACAGACATATCAAATGTGGCTTTAATCAAGTTTGCTGGCGCAGTGGTCTTCTGGTACTGTTGAGCTTTTTCACAAGTTTGAGACCAAAGTGTAGGTTCTGGTGCCTGAGTGTGACTGGGAGTCCTCTGGGTGAGACCAGTTTTAACTGCTGGTGGGCTTTGCTGTTGGTGTTCCTGGATGTCCACCTGCTTTCTCATGACAGGACTCAACAGTGGTGGGGTCACCACTGTTTGTGTTGCCACAGTTTTCATAGTTTGTTTGAAACCGCCATCAACATTAGTTGGCGTAACTCTGGAGCTTGTTGTTCCTGACGTAACATTGGCATCAAAACCTTTCTGTAATTCTGGAGATGGACCAGCTAGCTTGGGTGAAATACCTTTTTTGCTTTCACCAGTGGATTTGAAATCAGTTTGCTTTGTCTCTGCTCCTTTTGACGAACCTTGGGAGGAAGGTAACTGGCCAATTCCAACTTCTGGCCAAGACGGACTCCCCTTTGGTGTGTTGCGTGGATCAGCTGACCAACCTTTGTCCGTCTCAGAGACTCCTGAATTTTCCCGTATTGAGCTCACACTGGGATATTCTGGAGTTGGCCATTCAGCGTCCTCTTCCTCAGCTTGTTTCGTAAGATCTACAGCAGTAACAGTCTTGTCAGTCATTTCCACATTTGCCTCAGAAATTGTCTGCTTTTTCTCTTTGAATCTTTTCAACTTGTACTTTGTAAAGTCCACAATCTCATTTCTTTTCGTAGACTCTACATTGGTCTTAGCTTCATTTTTTGGTTTGATGTCTTTGTTTTTGTTAATTGTGGAGGAGAAATCAAGAACTTTATTGGATCCTTGCGAGCCAGAAGAAGGGATAAATAAGCTCTGGTTTCTGTTGTATAGGTAGCTTTCATTATAACTTGAAGTGTCATTCAGGATGTGTAACTGTGGTGTGAATTTCTTTGAGGACTCTTGCAACTGTTCTGGACACTGGGGAGATATTTGGTCCACCGCTGAATTGCTGCTCTCTTTGCTAATGTTGCATATCCCTCTGACTGGGCTCTTATTTATTTGTGATAATACTCCAGGTTTTTCTGCTTGAGATGGCTGCCTTGACAGCTGGGCTCTCCGTGCCAAAGTAGAAGGTACATTTGAGGTGGATGTCACAGCTGAACTCCTGACAGAAGTTCCCTGAGCTGAAGGGGCTGCAGTGGTTTCTGATGTAGTAACTGTTTGTGTAGCAGGGGGTTTCTTTCCTGGCTGTACAGGTATTTTTGAAGCTGGTGGGATCCCAGTCATGATTTTTGAAGTGTCCGGAAACTTGTTGGACACAGAATTTGATGTCACAGACGTTGAAGGCAGTGTTTGCACTTTACCTGGAGCCTTTCCAATGATTCCTGAATGTAGGGAAGTTGGCTTCTCCCTTGATTGGTCCACGTTTGTATCATCTACATGTGCAACCCTGATTTCAGGAATTAGTGAGCGCCTGTTTTGAGGGATTTGTCCTGAATAAGACACAGGAGAAGGTCCACGTGTTGTTCTAAGCACATCTTTTAGCCCCTGATCCTTCCAGTACGGTCCTCCATGTCCCCCTTTCAGAGAATTCAAACTAAAATCAGCTGCTTCCAGAGGCTGCTCGTGGTAAGTGTTACCATTTTGCACCGATTCCACCTTTATCTTCTTAAGTTTGTACACTGTGAAGTCTACAGGTTGCTCAGCTTGATGAGATACAGACTCCTGAAACATCTGAGAAAAGCTTTCCAAGTTCATGTTCATAATTTTTTCACCTTTTCTAAGGGCAGATGTTAGATCCATTGGTCCATCAAGTAAGAACATGTTGTTCTGCTGCTGGCCTGGAACCCAGACACCTCTGCCCTCATCACTGAGGGGGATTTTAAAGCCACAAAGAGTCACTTTATTGGCTTCATTTTGTTTCAGAATAGTAGCAATATTTTCTGTGATATTTCCCAGAGCTTCCATATCCTCTTCTGTTGCACAGGCATACAGGTGCCTACCAGATTTGTCTGTTAAAAGAGAGTAAATGTAGTCTTGATCTGTGTAAATATAATACCCACAGTCCCCTGCCTCAGCTGGCCACCACAGTCCTTGTTCCAGCAGTGAAATCCATTGCTGGTACCACTCGGTATCATTAAATAGCATCTCCTCAGCTGCGTCCCCTGAAATGCCTGCAGACCTGCTTAAATCCAGAGCACCTCGTCTCAAGTCCACTGGACCCTTTTTTGTGGCAAGTTGTTTTAAAAACTCAGTTGCTGATTTCAAATCAAAGTCTTCTTCTCTTAAATGACTATTAGCAGCACTTTTTTCCACTACTTTGTTGAAGTCCTGCACACCGCATTCAGAGAGCGACTGGCATCTGCTAAACCGCTGTTTTGTTTTTTCCTTGGATAGGTTAAGAGCACTTCCACTTGCAATCCATGGCTTCCTGTTGTCGTCGAGATCGTTCAGATGGTCACAGCTACTCCAGGGTTTTTTATCTCTGCAGCTCATGTCAAACAAAACGACATCTTCATCCTGCTCAAGAAAGCGGTTTCTGCTCTCAAAGAGCTGGGAGGCAGTGTCCCTCCAAGGATGTGATGGTACATTGAAGTCAGTCAAATTCATTGCTTGAGGCTTCAACTGGATGTGACATTGAGGTGCTGTAGCTGGGGGTAGTATGTGACTTTGGCTTGTCTGGTTGGCTTCCTGAACTCGAGTTGCAAGGGCTTCAGTATGGACATAATCATTGAGTTGTTGCCACAGGAGAGCTTCTATCAGACACTGGTGCTCATACAGCTCTGGAGGAATAACCCCGTGCTCCGTGAAGTTGTATAGCAGATCCCTGTAACCATACTCATCTGATGTCCCATACAAGAGACGCTGAAGTTCCTCAAGATAACGCTGCGTTGGGGAAACTGTAGGAAGTTGCTTAACATGAGACTGTGGATGTTCTTGATGGGTATCAACAGCTGGATGAGCTGAACTCGCAGTGGTTGTGAGCGTTGTTGTTGCTGTTGTACTTGAAGGGGCAGCCTCCTTACTCTTTGGCAGTAAATGATCAATAGAGCTTTTTTCCTTTTCCTTCCCAGTAATGCTGTTATCAGTGCCTGTTTTGAAAATGCTGGATAACAAACCAGGAGATGTGGCACCTGTACTGGTTTTTGCTTCCTCCTTCCCAGGCTGGACCGCGGGTTGCTGCTGTGTGTTTGACGGCAGCTCCTCGGTTACGCTAAAAAGACCCGAAAGGAAACCTTTTTGAGCCGGACCAATTGAGTCTTTCTCTGCGGATGCTTCCTGAGAGGAATGTGTCTCTACCGGTTTAGTTCTCTGAATCTGTGGCCGGCCCTGACTCGCGCGTGGTTGCTGCTCCTGCTGTGTTGCCTGAGGAACCGCCTGGTCTGCAGCTGACAATGGCGGTTCTACAGTAGATGAAATTTTGTTCAACAGACCAGAAAATAATCCCCCAGATTCTGGCTGAGGTGGATTTTGCGCTGGCTTAACAGCTGGTTCTCCGACCTTAGCAGGTTGTGGTGATTGCTGCTCCTGAGGTGCGTTGTCACCAGCTGCGAGCTTCATAATACCTGAAAGCAGGCCTCCACTCTGACTGGGCTGCTGAGGTGCAGTTTGCTGGTTGCTCGCTGTTTTGTTAGG
This sequence comes from Xenentodon cancila, assembly GCA_014839995.1. Classification (NCBI taxonomy): domain Eukaryota; kingdom Metazoa; phylum Chordata; class Actinopteri; order Beloniformes; family Belonidae; genus Xenentodon; species Xenentodon cancila. The sequence continues at coordinate 10,390,481 of CM026202.1, read as the reverse complement.
CTGTTGCTGTTGTTGCTGCTGAGGAGACGACTGTCCAAAAAGACCAGACAAAAACCCTCCTTGCTGGCTGGTTTGGGATGACTGCTGACCTGCAGGCTGAGCAGATTTACTTGCAGTCTGTGTGTTCTGCTGTTGGGGTGCACTGTCACTAGATGCTAATTTATTAAAAAATCCTGACAGTAAACCGCCCTGCTGTGGCTCTGGTGCAGAAGCTGCAGGCTGTGATGGTATCTGATTTTGCCTCCGCAGAGGTTGTCTGCTACCTTGTTGGGTCTGCTGCTGGTTTGGCTGACGGACTGGTGGCTGCTGCTGTGCTGAAGGAGTGGGGCCAGCTGAAAACAACCCAGAGAGAAAGCCTCCCTGTGGGTTTGGTGGTTGCTGGGGTGCTGGTTTTTGTGGCTGTTGCTGAGCTGGCTCACTCCCCACTGTGGTCTGAGGAGAACCCACATCGGCTATTTTGTTAAACAAACCTGTGAGCATCCCTCCAGGACTGCTGGGGGCCTGTTGTGGAGGTACTTGGTTTTGTCGCTGAAGGTTTTGTCGATTGCCTGACTGCTGCTTAGGCTGGTTTTCAGATCTGACACTCTGCTGCTGGTTTTGTGACGACTGGGGTGGGTTTGCAGGTGAAGAGTCTTGGCCCCCAAGTCCAAACAGGCCAGAGAGGAAGCCTCCTTGATTGGGAGGTGCCTGCTGGGGAGCAGGTTCTGTGAGTTTCAGTAAACCACCAAATAATCCACTCGGCTGAGGTGCTGGTGCCGGTCCTTTTGGAGGTAGTTTTTCTTGTTGCTTTGGTTCCTGATCTGAGGCTGTGGGTTGCTTCGGTTTCTGGTCTGCTTGAACTTTTTCTGGGAGAGGTCCTTCTGTTGAACCTAGTTTCATCAATCCCGCAAAAAACCCCTTTGACTCAGCCGCCGGAACTGTCCCTTGGCTTGAACTCTGTTCAGGTGTTTCTTTTTTCTCTGTTTGGTCAGTTACTTTTGGCTGTGACTCTGGACAGGACTGAGCTGGTTGAGACACAGTTACTGTTTCTGTTGCTTTTTTCAGGAGTCCGGAGAGGAGTCCTCCTGTAGGTGGCTGTGCAGCAGGTTGATCTTGAGTAGGAGTTTGGCCCTTTTGGTCTCCTGGTGATGTTGATGACAACTGATTTGTCGGAGCTGAGACAGTGTCGGAGGCAAATTTTAGAAATCCAGACAGCAGCCCACCCGGCTGTTGTTGAGCAGAGTTCTGTTGGGTTTGTGCAGAGGACTGGGAAGGTGATGAGAACAGACCTGAGAAGAGACCGCCCTGTTGAGGCTGACTGTCCCCTCCCTGGATTTTTTTGTCAGCTGAAACATTTTCAGTGGATCCTAGTTTTAACAACCCACCAAGAAGTCCTTGAGGCTGCAAACCTTCTGCTTGTGATCGCTGCTCTGCTGTCTTGGAAGGACCTTGATCTTGAGACGTGACATCTGCTTCAGACTTTAGACCTGCTTCAGGTGCTTGCTCCTGAGAAGAGTCCTCTGCACTAGGGAGAGTATTCTCTGTGGTCTCAGGTACCATCTGTTCAGTATGCGGCTCAGTTTGACCACTAGGTTTGGTTAGTGTCACAGTGGGAGTGACAATCTTTGCAGTATCCTTTGCTGGTTCACTTGGGGCCACCTTGAAAAGGTTGGAAAACCAGCCAGTTTCTGTGTTTCCTTTTGGTACACTTTCAAGTTGTGCAGTGCGACTTGGAGAGGGAGATCTCGCTGGTGTAGGGGATGGACTTTTAGGAGAGGTGTTGGCATCTTCACCTGTTGCAAACTTAAGTATCCCTGACAACATCCCTCCTTCCGCCTTTGTTGGGGTTGCTGTGGAAATATTTTCAGAGAAGAACGGGAGTTTGAGTTTGCTGCCTAAAAATGACTCTTCTGCAGGCTTGGTGTCACTCTGTAAAGGACTTTCTGGAGGAACGGCTGATATAAGGGAGGAGAGAGATTTCTTGAAAGGACTGAAGAATCCGGTTTCCTCTGAACTGCCTTCACACTTTGCTTCAGATGCTGCAGATGTTTCTCTTGGCAGAGTATCAGGTAGCTCCCCGGATGACTCAGTCTCTGGAAGAAGCTCTACCGACCCAGTAGCGGTGTCTTGTGATAGTTCCATTGATCCGCTTCCTGTGTCTGGCAGAAGTTCAACCGATCCAGTCCCTGAGCCGGGTCGCATCTCGCCTGATAACTGTCGCTCTGTTTGCGAGCCCTCTCTTCTGGGAGTCGAGGCTCTGCTTGAAGGCTCTTGTTGGGAGTCTTTGCTTGCAGCAGATGGGCTTCTTTGCTCTGATGGTTGGGAAGACGACTCTCCTGATGGAGGCGCACTGGAAAAAAGTCTCAAAGGACTGAGCCTCCCCAAAATAGATTCAAACCCAGAAGCGGGTTGGTTAGCAGCTGATGCGCCTGCCTGTGTCTCCGCACCGACTTGTGTCGATATCTGATTAGCGTCAGCTTGTCGAGAGGGTTCAGAGGATTGAAAAGGCAAAAGAGATTGAAGGGAAAACTTTTTCTCCGTTGTGGGGTCCTGAGAAGCAGGAGGAACAACGGCCACCGGTGGAGAGGTACCACCACTCTTCGGAATAAACGCCAGCAGCTTTGAGATGCCGGAGTCAGGTTGGGGTGATACTTGGGACGTAGGTGGTTCCGTTGTAGCGGCACCAGAGCTTTCTGTGGCTTCAGTATTGGATTTAGGGATGAAGGAAAGCAACTTTGAAAACCCAGAGTCTGTCTGTGGTGGCTGGGGGGAAGGCGTTGTAACTGAGACTTCCACCTCAGTTGGGGACTTGGATCCTGTGATTGTACTGAACAATGAACTCACTGCATTTTTGACTCCAGCTATGCCCTGTTCAACAGCGCTATCCTCCTTCACATCATCCTTTACCTCACTGCTAGATATTATATTTGCATCATCTTTTACCTCACTGCTAGATATATTTGCATCATCTTTTACCTCACTGCTAGATATTATATTTGCATCATCTTTTACCTCACTGCTATCATTGTCTTCAGGCTCCACACTTATAGCATCAGTTGGCAGTGCTGGGAGCTTTCTTCGAGGTGGTTTGGGAATTGATTCATAGTTGTTGATCTCCTCTTCTTTTACAGCCAGATATTTAGACACAGAGTCAACTAAACTCCGTAATTCACCCATTGGATCTATATATTCATCTATGGGTTCTTCTTCAGGAGACAACATTGGATCGTGGCTCTTTCTCACTTTGCGTGAAAAGCTTTGTCCTCCAAAAGGGGGCGTATACTTGTCATAGTAGCAGCTTTCGTATTCGTGGCTAGCGTCTCCCTCAGCGAACATCAGATCATCTAGTTCCTCCTCAGAACCAAACGAATATTGCATTTCATCGGAACCAACAGAGTTATATTCGGTCCGGGCCCTGACCCTTGAAGCCTCTTCCCAAGCAGACTGCTCCTCACAAAAGGCTGCATAGTTCTCCAGCGTGTTCTCTAAAGCAGTTTTGGCCCAAAGTCTCGTTTTGTAAAGGAGATTTTCTGTGTCTGTCTGCTGTCGTAGCTGTTTGACAGATGGAATTATATCAATTTCAGGAGGGGACGATTCGTCCTCAAAGCTGCCGGCTTGTTTGTAAACTAAGCGGACTTCTCCGCTGCCAAACCCGCGCCTCTGTTTTTGCGTCCTGTCGCTCACTTCCAGCGTGTCCTCAGGTGACAGTCCGTCACATTCGACCGTCTGATAGAACCTGCTGCCTTTAGACTCACCGCTGTCACTGATCCGGTAGATGATGCTTTTATCTTCATCCTCCCACATTTTCTGCTCAGCATCCAAATAGTCATCCAACACACACGAGTCAGGCACTTTGTATTTACTTTCCCAATCCTCCACACCCATACCTGAGTCTACAGGGATTATTCTAACACCCTTACTGTTTGATTGCCTGGATTTTAATAAAAAAAAAAAAAAAAAAGGGGGCCATGCAGATAGAAATGGAGCACAATGTGAAGAAACAGAAAAAAAGACAGAAATGAAGCATTAGACTCAAAAACAACAAATACTACAAGGAAAGTGTACATGCAAGCACAGATTGTAACCATAAATGAATCAAGAAAAGGCATGTCAAGATGTGGAAAGAAAAGAGTATGACTGATAGTAAGTCTATTTTTTTAAGTTAACAGGCAGCTTTCACATATAAATATATCTTGCAACTTTTTTTGTGTTTTTATAACAAAACTATAACAAAACTGGTAAACTTGGTAACTGTCCATCATTCCACAATTTTATCTGTAAGATGCAGTTTTTCTGTGTTGAAGCAGCAAAAAGGAGTTTTTTCATGTTAAAATATGAGTTTGAATTTCTTTTGAAGGAGTATTTTGTTACTTTTAGGAAGCGTTGTCTCGCTTTGGTGATGTTTTGGTGATGTTTTGGTGATGTTTCTGTCTCTACTATCAGGACAAAGTTGCCAAAGTAATGCTGGACTCCCGTCCCGGTCCATCGTCCGCATAACCAGTGATGAGACTCACCCACAGAGCTACAGTGGAAACCACGGCAGAGAAGACTGAGAAACCCCAGAAAGTGATGATGGAAGAGAAAACGAAAGTGACCGAGCAAGAGACAAAACAAGAGAAAACTTTGGAGTTTTTTAAAAATCATCTTAACCTCCAGGGCTACAGGGGAAGCGCCTGAGCAAAAAAAATGGAAAAAAAAATAGCTCCTTTGTGCTGCTTTATATTAAAAAAAACAAAGTTCATTGGAAAAGAACACCTGTTTCTGACTAAATGTACATTTTACAGACATCATATGTTGAAGAGCAGAAACATTCGCTGCATACAGCAACATTAGCTCTATTATTAAACATTAAGTAGTGGAAATGTTTGTGAAGGACCGAAACCATGTGAACTGAAAGCATTTGCAGCATTTTAGCTCAGGGATGAGCTATTTTTAGCCTGTGATGAGACTGAAGCTGATGTGTTTGTGTGTTTCTTGTAGACAGACGGAGGTCAATCTAACATCACGCATTCAAAAAGTGGTAAAACAAATGGGCTGTTCGTGGGGGCTGGATCAATAATTTAAAAACTTATGGAAAAAGTGGGAAGCGACAGAGGCAAAGGCCATGAATGCTCTTCAATTTACGTGTGTTGATGTTTGGTAGTCGGCTTGTATGGACCTGGAACAAGGTGGAGACATCCGGGTGGAGACCTGCCAGTACATACAGTCTTCTTTATAAAGTACCTTAGTTTGTCTGCAGAAAACCTATCTACACTATCGCATGAGTGGAAAAACATTTTTCAGGTTCTGTCAGACACTTAAAATAGCAGTTTTGAGTCTCCTGCCCACATTTTTCCAATTATTCACTCTCTCTCCTGGCTTCATGTCGTTTGGGTAGTTACACTTCCAACATCTATTAATAGATCTGGGGTCATTTTAACTCCAAAATATTCTTCTAACGAAAGCAGCACCTCATCTGTTAAATGCTGCATTTTTAGTTATAGCTGCAATCTTTCACAATCTTCTGTTAACTTGATTCCTGTAGATGATTTCAGAGTCTCAGGTTCAGAGTTTTAGATTGAAATCTATGAAAAAGCATGTTCTTTAGTGCTTAAACGATACATTTGAAATGTTGGTTTCATGTAGAGATAAAAGCAAAAACTTGTGCGTGTGTGTGTGTGTGGGCGTGCGTGTGTGTGTGTGTGTGTGTGTGTGTGGATGGGCGTGCGTGTGTGCGTGCATGTGCGCGTGCATGTGCGCGTGTGTGGTCCTTCATGTACCTGTGCGCCCTCATTTCTCTATAATCGAGCTCGTAGTTCTGTACAGAGTCAGACTCCCTGGACGGGCTCTGATGGAGGAGCCTGCGGCCGATGGGGTACTGGTGGACCGATGAGTTCATCTGAGGAGTGTTGTGGAACCGCGGAGGTCGGTTGCCAGTTTCACTGCGGTAGTCACCGTCACGCTCATCCATCACACTATCATGATCATCAAAAGCTAGCAGGGAACACAATTAAAAACTCTCCAGTGAAGCATTTCCACCCTCCTTTGTACTGCAGAGTTACAACCAGGGCTTCGTTTATAACATAATTTATCCTGAATAACTGATACTGAACTCTGGTAGGAGAGGTGATTTAACAAAAAGCACCACGTGCACTGTCGCAGTGACAGACTCCAAAAGTTCTGTGACAGAACGTCAAAAGAACATCAGTATGCATTTTTGAATAAACAGCTCCCCCTCGTGGCAGTAAAAACACAATACAAGCAGAACGACCTGTGAGTCATCTGAACAGTTTATGTGTCTGCGACGGGAGAGTGGAAAAAAACATCAATCCAAACACAACAGAAACAGAAAGTGAAAAACACAAAACAATACAAATTTTTTTTTTTTAAAAAAGGGCATTTCAATACCAGTGAAGACAAAGAATGGAGTGAACATGCGGAGGTACGGTACGTACTTTGATGGTCATCCCATCCAAAATAACTCCAACTGCCTGGTGACACGGAGGCAATTTTTAAAGAAGAAAAGTAAATCTCATTACTGCCGAATCAAAGTGGTTACTTTAGCTGGTGATGGTGAAATGAGAACGCAAAATGAGACTGGACCAATCAAGCCACGATGGGATGAAGTTGTGTGGAGATACGAAAAGATGGAGACAACAAAACTATATTCTGTTTTAAAAGCTGCATGTTGTACTGCTAGTTAGACTGCACTAAAATATGTAATGTCTATGTAAAAATATGTAAAATCATTAAACTTGGATAAAACAATAAAACTACAGGTCCATGAGACCTCATTTCCAATTCCACCAGATAACTACGCCACGTAACATGTAACATCACATTGATTTTGTTATTAACCAACGATTATTAGCTGCTGTGAAGCCACAGACAAACAATCTACTGTCCCTCTACTGGTCTGCCTGTGTGGATGGATGGATGGATGGATGGATGGATGGATGGATGGACGGACGGACAGACGGACGGACGGAGGGACGGACGGACCAGACTCGGGGGTGGTTTGGCCGAGTCTGTTCCACTCAGTGCTCCGTCACAAATACCTCCATCATTTAAACTGCAAATGTTTAACAATGTCATTTATATTTTAACCCATCTCTGCAGCTGAATTATTCAGACCTCTGAAATTATTTTATTCTTTTTTCATCGCACACAAGAAGAAAAAATGTTCTTCTGTTTAAATCTGTGACAGGGGGGTGAAACAAAATCCCACAAAACACCCGTAAAGAGAATTTATGAACGTGGCATGAAAATGGTTTCAGATTTATATCTGAAGACTTACAGCACTGGGACGGCACAGAGGCCATGTTTCTTCTCTGGACTTCGTCCTGTGGGGGATACTGATGTGAACAAAAAAAATAAAAAATAAACGGGAGACCAAAGCAGGAAAAAAGAAGAAGAAAACATGAAGAGACTGAGAAGGAAATGAATTCAACTGAATTACGGCACAACAAAAAGACCAGCTTCCAGAAACGCTCTGTGCTGTAATAACCTGGTTTGTCATTAGGTGTCAATAGAGGTCTGAAACACGGCAGCGGGGTGACGTTTCTGATCAAACTACAACGAGAGAAATAAAACCCAATAAAAGAGTTTTAATGCCGCTCAGCTTACAAAACAAGAGGATTTTTTTATTATCTGCTTTTTTCTCTGACCTGCTTGTATGTATTTTCAAACAGTACATTTTCTTTTCTGTTGCATTTTTAATCAATAAACTATTGTCCTACAGTAAGTAATGTGTTGAGGTTCTTGTTTTATCTACTGGTGGAAAACTTCACCAGTAAACTTTAGGGGTGATTTTTTACTCCGGTCATCAACTTCAGTGGCGGTGTTTGGATAAATAAGTATATAATTTAATCTCGGTCAGTCTGCGTAGATAACTGTTTTATTGGTCATGCACGTGTCAGAGGGAGAAGCTTGAGCCTGGATTTCTCTAAAGTTTGGATAAGATATAATAACCCCTGTCATTAAAAACAAATGTATAACAATTTATAATTAAAAACAAAATCATAATAAATCTAGAAATACAAATCATTAACTGCAGAAGAGCAAAGTGATATCTAAGACTTTAAATTTTAATAAAAGCCACCAAGGAAACAGTTTCTGCGTTGATCAGAGGTTTATGATGTAAAGTTTAAATATAAAGTAGTTTAAATGTAAAGCTGTAATTAAGTCACAAAGACCAAACAGACTGTAAACTTACCTCGTCGTGAATCTGCATGGTGTTGATCCGCTCCAGCTTACTGGTCCAGTATTTAGCCTCATTCTCCGGGATATCTGCACACATTTATCAGACAGGAGAAACGGACGCGGAAAAGTGACAAAAATGAAACGGAGACGGGTTTGTGATGGAGGGATACGTTGATGAGTGGATGAAAGAGAAAACTGTCGTGAGAAACAAGAGAAAATGTCAGAAGAAGAAGAAGAGTAAGACGAGTGAAGCCCAGAGACGCTGCAGCTCCACCCTTCCCTCAGTCGGCTCTCCTCCGTCCTCCCTGACCGTCCTGACCAGGCTTCCTCCCATCCTCAAATGTGCTCAAACCTCTCATTCATGCATGTTTCATTACTGAAGAGAGGTTTCCTTTTGGAAGCCTAGAAAACGAGTTGACAAACGTCTTTGGGGATCTCAGAGGTCCTCCCCAAAGCCAACGTGGGAGGAAAGAGAGGGAGCCGAATCCGAAGCCGAAGCTGAAGCTGAAGTCGAAGCTGAAGCCGTAGTTGCTTAAGTACACTTCTGATAAATGTTTTTACAGCTTAAATCCACAGTTTGATTTAATCTTAATCTTTAAATTATCAGTATTCTTTATTGAGTAGCAGCAAATTATTTTTTATTACAAATCTTTCATTCATATGTAAAACTTAGAACAACCTCTTGGAACTTTATGTTTTCTCTTTGGTGTGTATGTTAAATAATAAAAACCATCTGATCATAGTTGGTCTTAAAGTTAGAAAAATAAAGCCTCAAACAACAAAATTTTTGTTCACAGTGAAGTTTTTTTAGAAAAAATGGAGGCATAAAGAAAGATTTATGTGGGCAATACTAAGTACCCCCATGATTTTTGATTTTTGATTTATCTGCATATGGAAATAGTGCACATACCAAAGGGCAACTCAAAGCGGGTGTCCAGCAGGACCTGGTGTGGCGTTGGGTTGGTGGTTCCACAGATCTGATCCTCCTTCATTAACACCTCAGAGTCCAGACACGTCCACTCTCCTGGTCCTTCCTGATGGACACAAGCAGATCTGTTTCATCCGACCACAAGCTCAACCGTTCAAATAAAAAGGCAAAGACAAAAAGAGAGTGATAAATCTTGAACTTTAACGTCCCCGTGAATGAAAAACTCATTAAAAGGGTAGGCTGGCAGTTTTCCACTGTGTCCTAAAACAATAATCAGGTTCTCATTTGTGCATCAACAAAGATATTGATTGTAATTATTCTGCCTGTTCACACTGGCCATAAAGATGCCTCCTTGTAATGGGCCTAATCTTGCAGTCCTTGTTCCCCAGAAAACACTGTAAAGCTTTACTTAATATAACTAAGCACATGCAGTTATTTGAAACAAGTGTTTTTAGAACTCCTGTATTGTTTATCCACAGGTAAAATGTTTTAAAATGAGATTCCAAACACTAAAAGCTGCATTTACATAAGCAAGGGTTTGAGGTAGACCTTAGGAGGCAGGAATTATAACAGACCCGACCTCATCCTCAGCTCTTGCAACCGTCATGTCTTCATTTACAGTGATTGACCCGGTAGGATCCACTGATCTAGAAAATTACACCAAAAATAGCCCTTTTAGAAATAAATCTTAGACTCCTAAAGCTTGTCAAACCTTCTTATATTAGGCAAAAAATCTCTCGGGCAGTCGGGTAGGCAAAAGTTTCTTGACTAGAATTCTTAAAACTAGAAAAATAGTCTAGCCACTATACATAGGCGGTTATGGTAAAATTAATGTATGTGAAATTATGGTACTTTTGTCTCATAAAGTCACAGATGACCCGGATCCTGGAACATCTGCTAAATGTGACTTGGCAGTGGAAACACCACAAACACCAGCAAAAACTGCAGAACTGAAGCCAGCACTGATGTTTGTGACCCTCTGGAGGAAGCAGGTAAAAATGTTAAGGTAGCTTTTACGGAGTGATGTGTTTTATACTACACTGGTGAACCAAAGAGACCGGAGACACCGGAGGCCCCTAGTGTGTCTTCATAATGTGATCTCTGTGTGAAAGTAGCGTGCGTTCTTCAGTCGTGTTACCTCATCACATTGCTGAATGGAGTCCAGCGGTATCAGTGCCATGCCGATCATAGTGTCCCAGATCAAACCTTTGTTCCATAGCTCCACCACCAGACCTGAGTCCAGATGGTTGATTTCGCTGTAGAAATACAAAAAACAAATGTTATCATCACACCGCGCTGCCCAATCAAAGGTCTTTCCCATCAAACAACCTTTGTTTCTCCAGCAAAGGGAGTTACCAGCGGTCATTCCAACTGCTCATCTGTGGTTTTTATAGTCTAAACGTTCAAAAATCGTCCGTAAAGAATTCAAAAGCAGCTAAAACAGGAGAGCAGCTCATCAGGTCAGGATTGGTTGGTCCACTTTTATCTCAACAATATGAGACACGCTTTTAAGAATAAAAATGCGCTCAATGTGGACATGAGAAGATGGTGATTGAAAGAGAAGTAAAAGAAGGCATCAAACCATCACTGGCTAATGTTTAAAGCTCTGAAATCCCCCACCAGTCCGTTGAAGTGAGGAAGCCTTCTGGATAGAAGGAGAAACATCTCGAAGAACAAGGAAAACAAACTCCAGTCATCGACCCGGGTTTCTGAGAATTACTGTGACCTGGAGGACGGAGAATCTACACCAGCATAACTAAAAAAGCAAAGTTCAGCATTTGAAAGCCGGAACACAGCAATGCTTAAAAGTGTTTCTATGAAAAGGGGTGTTCAGGTGACAGCAGGTGGAAGCACGTCGAAATGGACGCATGGATCTAATTTCTTCTAGAAAATAAAGATATAACAGAAAAGGGTTCCTTGTTATAGATCATAAACACAGACGATGATAACAGAAGTCAACAAAAACAAAACTAAATTTGGTCCCGATTTTCCCGCTGTTCATTGTCCAGAACTGACTTGCAGCAGAGTATCGCTGTCCTCCCATCAGGTCAAAGAAAGCAGCAGTTTCATTTTGGAAGCAGGCTGGAGGATGACAGCCGTCATCTTCTGACAGAAGCCATCAGCCCAACTGTCTTCTCTCCTCATCTGCATTTTCATTTTCACAGTCCCATTCAAATTCATTTCGCCTCAGTGTGGCTGTCAGTCATCTCTGATGACACTTCACAGCTGGGATGATTGAGCGGAGACGGTGGCGGTGGGTGGGTGGGAGCTGCCAGGCTGAAAGCTTGTGTCTGTGTTTGCCACACACTGAATTCAGCCGGTGGAGTCCAAATGATGATCTTGGTACATGCAAGCATGATTACTGTTAACCATCTCCACTCATGTTTGCTTGTTTACAGGCTTGTGTGACTGCTGACTTTTGAAAATCGATTGCAGCGACGTGAAGGGTCATATTGAGAGTCAAAGACTCCTCAGTTTACCAAAAAAAAACACAAAAAAAGAAGTGGGAGCAGAAGTTATAGATGAATACCAGCCTCCGGATGAACCAGGCAGACTAAACAGTCTTGTATTGGTTTGCATTGCAAGAATCCCAGCGTGATCCCGGTCTTAGAGTAAACCAAGTGGGAATACCACCATCCAGCAGCACACTCCCACCTTCACACCACAACAAACTGCTTACCGCCACCTCTGTTGTCTCTGTCCTGCATTTCCAGTCCTCCAAAACCCTCACATCTATACGTGGCCGGCTTTCTCCTAATTCAACCACATTCTTGTGCAGAAAAACCATAAAAGCAAGACTGTTTCAGTGTGCTGCTCACACGTCGTTCCCTGAGGCAACAAACCAATTTCTGCTAAAGGAAGTAGGAGGTCAAATTTATGACTGATATGCCAAGAGGGACACACATATATCCCAAAAGTGGAGTGAAAGGTTGTTTTCCTCCACAAAAAAGAAATCAGCCATAGTGCTGGTTTCATATCAGGAGAGCAAACAGGCCGGTGGCGTGCCGCGGTGGTGCTTCAGTATCCTTCTGGCCCATGTCACAGCCTGTTACTGCTTTTCTTTTCCAATAACCTACTGCTGAGTCATTTTGGGTTTGGAGTCGTGTACATGAAGTTTACAAACTTGGCTCTGGAGTTTATCCCTCTTATATTCTTAGGCAGGACAGTCATTTCTGAGCTTTATTAACCATTTGCTTCTATTGTCTCTTGATTTTGCAGGTTATTTTTCTGTACAACACGACTTCCACATTTGAGAAAACCTCTCTTTAAATCCTGACCTGGCGTTTAAAACTTTGATGAACAGCAGAGATGAGAGATCTGAAAAAATAAAAATGAAAAGAGGAAGGGAAAAGGTTGCGATTAGACGGCCGTAAATCACCGCTGTTGTAGTAACTTGATAAAGTCACTGGGAAAAGACTAATAGAGGCTGATGTGGGCAGAAGATAAAAGGTCACCATTTCAAACTGGAGCGAACCTTAATTGACAGATTTTGAAAGGAAGAGCAGGCTACGGCCTCAACAGTCAGTGATTTCGGTCTATACATTCATTATAATCTTCCAAGTCATCACAATGCGAATAAAACTGTTTATATCACTGAGCTTCAGTTTTATTTGACATACTGAAGAACCTGTGTCTGGGTTTATTTTTAACACTAACACCAGAACTAATGGCATTACGAAAGTTCTGCGCAAATACACATTTGAAAAAAGAAAAACTCAAAGCCACGCAGGCAAGCAAGACAGCAGCGAGGACCAGATTTATAGGATAGAGGTTGTAAAGATGTAAAGAGGGTTTGACGACAACAACTGATTTGTAATAAAACGATAAGGGCTGTAGATTGTTCTACTAAAAGAAGACAAATGAAATTTAATAAGTAGTCATGTTTCTCAACAATTTACCATCATTTTGGCATAAACTCCATAAAACAGATTGAAGTTTAAAATCCTCCACTGCTTTTCTATGCAGCTGAAAGCTACAGATGTCCAAGTTCTGGTCCCTGTGGAACTGATACTCAGTATCCACGGGCTCATCTGCTTCTGAGGAGCGGTCTCACCGATATCATCAACATCTAAGGTGCATCATCACTGCTTCATTGTAATGTCGTCTAGGATTTCACCCGCGGTTGTTAATTAACACTGTGATGCCTCCTTCACTCTTACTGCTCCGCCTGCAGCCTCATTCTGCTGGTTTGGGCTCAAATTCATATAATGAGGAGCTGGAGACACATTATGGTCTCAGACGATGCATTTAAGGGGCACTTTTGTACATTTTCTTTTCAGCATCATCCATCACATCGAGCCCTGTCATTGCTCAAGCTCTGGAATATATAAGTTACAGTTGACAAATGAAGATAAATCAGTAACAGATCTATGATGAAAATCATAATTGCTTTCACGAGTGGTGCTTAAATTGTATTTCTCTAGAACTGTTACCAGAAGCAGAAACAGACGTTATTAACAATCTGGAAAGCGATCACAAGGAGGAGACTGCCACTGATGTCCTACGGTAGGTTTTTGGGGCAGCAGCAGGATTAGGAATTGATTTGTTCGTCATACTTTGTCTCTGCGGATTAAAATGTCAGTCAGGCCATCGGCCCACAGATATTGAATCACCTGCAGTAAAACCTCAAACATTCATGATGCCAAAGACACTAATCGCGCTTTCTTTAGAGCCATTATGCAGTTGTTTATAGAGTGAGATGTCTTTATAACTATTGATCAGATTTCCATGACGACATCTTCACGCTCCCCTCAGGATTCATTCTAATTTATTTCACAATTTCATCAGCTTATGACTAAGAACCTAAAAAAAATCATTTCTTTACCCAGCAAAGGTGTTTCAGAGTTTAAAGTAGTCGAGTATTCTTACACATGTTAAGACTCTTCCTCTTGTGTAATTTTTGGTTGCATTCAAATGTGATTTTTTTAACCAGATGTATAGTTTGTCTTCCAAATGTTGGGTTTAGATTTTAATATATCAAGTGTAGATGTTTTACACCTGCAAATTATTCAATTACAGTGATTGTTTCTTGCTTCAAATGTTCCCAAAAGTATTTGCTCTTCCATCCAAATAATCAGAGTCAGGTGTTCCAATCACTTCCATGGCCAGAGGTGTATAACATCAAATCTAAATATTCCACAGTCAACTGTCAGCTGTATTACAAGAACATGGAAGTGTTTGGGAACAACAGCAACTCAGCCACGAAGTGGCCGCATAAACGGACGGAGCGGGTCAGCGGATGCTGAGGCGCATAGTGCAAAGAGGTCTCCAACTTTCTGCAGTCAATCGCTGCCGACCTCCAAACTTCATTTTGTTGTGCAGATACAAAAGCACATTTTCGCTGCTGCAGTAAACATTAAATCAGAAAAAGCTCTGATATGTTGTCCCACATCAACAAACAGCCCAACATGCACATGGGCCTGTAACTCGCTGATTTTAGTCGCAGGGTTAGAGTTAGGACTGCAGACAGAGCTGCTGAACCGCAGCAAGCACAAACAGTGAAGTGGGCTTTCTAAATCAGCTCCATCTGAACCCCTCCTCCCGCTGGAACCATCAGACCGGGCCGGACAATTCATTACATGTATCACTGGCTCATCCACTTATCTGAGCTTGGCATGTAATCTCACTTTCTATCCAGCTTACCTGCGCCAACCACAAATTCCCATTTAGTTGCTCGTGTCACTGGGCCAGACTGGAGCCCCACAGGCCGCTGAGGCGCTTTTTCAATTTCAGAAAGTCAGCAAAAGTCAGGTTGCAATCGATGCCCGGTTTGCTTTCATCAACAGGCTGACACACGAATCAGAACCTCTTAAGGCGGGAATACACTTGCTGTTTGACCCTGCGTTCGCGTCCGTTCGTGCACACAACCATCTGCGTTGTGAACGAATGTGTTACACGGCAACAGGATGAGCTGTCGAGCTCCAACAGCCAGTTACAAGCTTGGAGCAGCAACACCGGGACATTAGTGCACGATGTATCCCGGGCTACGTGGACTGATCTCAAAGACGACGTCATCATGTGAGTGCAGCGGCAATGTGACATCATACAGGTGAGGATGGCAGCGCACCTGCTCAGACAGCCTGTTTTTTTGACCTCCGGCCAGTCACATTGGTCAGCTGGTGCTCCGAGCTGCACTAGCGCCACCAGCAGCCAACACAAGAACTGCAGGTCACGTAGGCGTTCAGTTTTTTAAAGACGTTGTACATGACGACGTGTAAACGCAGACTACACGTGTCAGACATGTCATGTTATGATTTCAACATAACATTTCTTTTATCATTGTCAATTTTACTGTACCACCTTTGTTACCATAGTAACAGAGGCATTAAGGGAGTGAAGTTAGAGCTGTGTGAGTAGCCAGTGCAGAGACACAGGGGTGGGAGATGGTCTCCATGCAGAGGATGACGCCAGTCCGTCACAAGGACGGAGAGACGGTCTGCAGGACCAGCTTAAGTGCTGCCCATGTACTGAAGTTCTCCGCTTTGTTCCGCCTCCACTCGCTGGCAGTGCGAGTGGAGGCGGAACAAAGCGGAGAACTTCAGTACACCTTTAAACTGGATCTCTGCGTTAAAGTGGCTTCGGTATCCTCGGTTCCAGGAAAACTGGACAAAAAAATAACAATTTAATTAAAAGCTAACTAAAAAATATTAAACATGAAATTTCTTCCAAACTGTCTGCAAAGAAGCAGAAGTCATGCAAATTTAAGAAAAAAATTCCAAAAACTCCATACAAGCCCAGCTCTTCTGGGATTTAATTGTCCTTGACAACGCTGATCCTCACGGGTCCAGAACAGGTTTTCTCTGTGTTATAATTATTATAATAGTTAAAACAGGGCAACAGTTACATTTAAAACATCCAGATCTTCATGTTTTATTATCAGAACACTCTGAGTTCAACGTTAATTTAATCACGTTTAAGTGTAAAGATCAGATTTCTTTTTTGTTCCTGACTAAAAGGTCTCAAAGTTCTTCACAAAGTCACCAAACATCCATAATAACAGAATATTTAGAAGAAAATATAAGGATTGTGGTTCATTGAAGATTCACTGTGACATAAAAATCTCAAAAACAGTAACGCGAGGAGCCGCGTAATACTCACAACATGAAGTCCTGCTCCCAGCATGGCTGGTCTCCGCGGACCGTGACGGTTGTACTCTTCACGTTCTGCACCTTTAACGTCACGTAGGCGTTGAACTTGTCTGGAACAGAGGCGGAGGTTTCACAGTGAGATGGTTCAGGTTCTTTTACCAGCACTCGTGAGAAACCCTGTGGGTGATGTCACCGGGAATTTTCCAGTTCTTCTTATACAGTCTCCACACACAAAACCTCCATCCTATTTGTTTCTCTTTAAGCCCTTGGCTGTGTATAAATCCATCATCCATAAGTGCCTATTCCTACTTCAGGGTCACGGGGGTCTGCTGGAGCCCATCCCAGCTCTGCTCATGTGAAACTCAGGGGTACACCCCGGACAGGTCACGGGCCACACGTGGACAATCCTCCACACACATTTGTATCTACACTATATAGTTTGTGTTAAATTACATTCTTTATGGGATCAAATAAAAAACACAAAAAAAATGACAACAATATAAATCATATTTATACTGCCATAAGTCTTCTTAAATATAAATATGTTCAGCAGATTTTAAATCTATGAAACAATTCTCAAGAAAGAAATTATTATAAAGATTTAGTCACTTCAAGCCGACAATGTTGGGAGGACAAATTAAAACACCTGTTTCTAGTAGCTAACCAGAATTCAAAATGTGTCCTGAATATTTTATGATGGTAATAAAGTGCTACTGAAACATTGAAAAGGAAGTCAGAAAACCTAAAAGCAGACCAGTACAAGTACTTGAAGTCAGGGGTGGTGTGGAGTGGAGACGCAGACTCTCAGACAAAGGCAGGCTAGAGTCAAATAAAATACACACAAAGAGACACGCAATCTCAAGAAAAGCCAGAAGCTGAGGTTGGAAATAAGCATGGACAAACGCAGTAATATCCAAACAAAGGAGACAAGAATCAGGGTCTGCACAAAGTGCCAGGTTATTATGGACACAGAGGGAGGAAATGATGAGTAACAAGATGCAGATGCAGCAATCATTAATGGAGCCCAGGTGGGAGGCAAAACCGAGACGAGCAAACTCGCTCCATTTGAGTAATGTTCATGAAGCCCATTTACAGCTGAATTTAACTGTATTTCCGTGACACTGATGTTCCAGAAGCTTCAGCTTTGTTTAGACACAAATATGACTCATGTGTTTTTGTCCTGAAGCTAAAAAGTCTGACACCTCAGGTAACTTTCTAGTATTTAAGAGGGATTTGCCTGAGTCATTAAAATGTAGGGTACGCCACGCTACAGGATTCTTCACTTTTGTCACGTTTGCAATCTGCTAACTGCCTATCTTGTCAGTAAACATAAAAAAAAAAAAAACTGGCCTTCATAGACAGACATGGTTGTCTAGGCTCAGGAGGATGTGTCCTCCTGCTGTTGGTGGCGTCAGTTTGGAAATGAGGAGCATGTTTTTGTCCAGGGAGCAGTGGTGGGAGGGGCAAGGAGGAGCTAAAACTCACTTACCCTGCCTTTAAATCTTAAGTCTGTCTCTGTTATGTTTTGTAACTTTTAAAAATAGTTGCTGACCCAGTGAACCAGTCAATGACCACACGTTCAGATGAATAGATTTGGGTATGTTTATGGAAAGTAAATTATACTTCCTCACTGACTTGTGAAGCCTCCAGGCGTCTCCAGCAGCTTTCTGCTGGTATCTAAGGAGCTTTCTGCACCACAGAACAATGTTTGTCCTCTTCCCGAAAGGGTTAATCTGAGATAATCCATCATTCGCTTAAAGCGTTTTGCCAAGTCGGTGATTAAGAGACCAGGCGACTGACAGGATGTCGACAGACACGTTTCCCCACAGAATGAAACAACAAGCGAAAAGGCCACAACAGAGAGCAAAACTAATAACAAATAACCTACAACATGACATGTCCGAGGGTCGCCAGAGACGACATCTGAGTGATGCTCCTCAGAACTCACAAACACCTCGACTGCAGCCGGCGGTGACGGGGAGAACATTTCCCAGCATGCAGCAGGACCCTCTTGGGGAGCAGCCAGAATCATTTATAATTAAGTGAAGATGACTTATGGAAATAAATAAGTTATATTCAGTTACACATAGATGTGTGCAGCGCGGCTGGGCGAGATGACATTTACTGGGGTGTCTGCAGTAATGAATACTCTATTACAGACGTCGAGGGAGGTGGTGGTGGAGGGGGGTGGAGACAGCAGCAGAGAAGCTCGAAGAGAGAAGTTTCAGCCTAAGAAGAGGACATATTAAATGACACTGTTCCCCATTAAGTTGGAATAAATCAGGATTTACCTCTTCTCATGAAATTATTAAAGAATAAATGTTTCTAAAAGCTAATTTATTCCAACTTTATGGGCAACAGTGTCAACATTGAAGCCCATGAGATATTTACTTTATTATATTAATCTTCTTTGATCATTTTTTTTAACCTTTATTTAATTTGTGAAGTTTGACTTTAGAGGAGAATCAAACAATCAGAATCAGTGCAGCTGCTGATTGGACGTTGTCACTCGACTGATTGATAAAAAATAGCCTAAAAGCCCAATTAAAACACATTTATTGATTTATTTAAAGCAATTTATACAATGTACATTTAAAAACAACAATCAACACATTTAAGGCAGCTTTAATATATCAAAAATATGCCTTAGAAGCATTTGGAATGATATGCAAAACCTTTGTGGTTGAAGTAAAAGTTCAGGACAAGGTCAACCCTGAAGAGTAAGAGCTCTACAAACCAGAATGAGCTCTATTGTAAAAAGACAATAGTCTGTGTTAAGAGTCCAGCCTGAGCTTTTAGCAGCCGGGGTCTAATGGTTGTCTGAGTTACTGGAGAAAGAATACTGCACTTAGATTTCTCAGAAACTAGAATAGTCCGGCGGAACCGTCCCACCCCTGATCACGAGCCCCTTTTACGCAGCGGTTTGTTCCGGCCCTGTGACGCCTTTATCCCACCTGCCTGTGCAGTGTGAAACATGCAGCGATCAAACGCACTGGTTCACTTAAATCAGCAGAAACAGAGCTGTGACGGAGGTGAAACTAGAACAAGTGCCGTGTAAAATGGCAGCCCAGAAAGGTGCATCAGACCAAATGACCAGCAAACCAAACCGCGTCGCGCGTCCCAACACGTAGAGCGACGCTGCTTATTTTGTTCTCACTTTGATCTCACGTGTACGTCGTGTCTTATGTTGTCTGTATGAATAATATGTTCCTCCAAACACCAAAACTCAGCCAAAAACCAGGCAAAACCCGCTTAAAACAGACAACCGAACCAAAACAAGAAAAGTTTGTCAAGAACAAGTCCAGCACATTTGTACCAGGTTGATGGATTCGCTACGAAGAGGAAACAAGAGCAGTGTCAAGTTTCACCTGCCACAGGTTTCCAAACAAAACTAAATTTCCGTGGAACAAGTTTGGGATTCGTTAGGTGAAGGATTGCTGCTGACTTCCTGTATAGTTGAATTAGAAAAAGCATTTGTGATGACAGTTTTTAGACGTAGAGGGTCCCTGCATGTGTTTAGTCTGAATCACAGCTTCAGCTTTTTCTTGGAACCAATTTTTTTTTCTGTAATAAAATGAATTTATATAAGTCAGATGGCGCAACGGTTCAGGCTGCGTCAGCACACCGCCTCCTTGCAGAAACAGCACCGCCTTGTCATGGTCAGACGACCCGCTGCGTGCGTTAATCTCCAGTGAACTAATATAACCACGGTTACCGACGACCTGCGAGTCCGGCGGTAAACGCATCCTGCTTTCAGACGCCTCCCTGCTCAGACAACATTCACAACTAATAAAGTAGCACAAAGTGTCAAGCAGAATCAGTCTTTTACTATTTAAATCCCAGAACCTCCACTGAAGTTCACAAAGCTTGTCACAAGTCAGACGCTTCACTACGCTTCACTACACCCAAACACTAAAACGGCCCGTGTTAAAACTGATGTTTTAACCCCTCATAGCAGAGGAAAGATGAATATTCCTGAAAGACTTGCTTTCAACATGAATTATCAAAAGATGAAGTGTATTTTATATTCTGACACTGATCCCTTCCCCTTGAATTACAGAGGACGGTAAAAGACATGCCAAGTATCCAAAAAAAGACAAACACTACAATTACGTCCGTACAGGTGGTTCTCACGACACGTTTGTCATGACAGCGACGAAGAAGGAGAAAAAAACCAGTCTTTGTCTCTGCTCATAGCCACAGGATGTTGATATTGATTTAAGCATCCTGGACGTACATCGGGGGTCTCCTAGCAGGGGGCCGCAGGCCGGCCCAGGCTCACAGAGTATCTGTTACTCACCTCAGGGAGCAACGCACGGACACATGCACACAGGAGTACAATAAGCAAAGACCAACGGAGCCTGAGAGCTGTTTTACACGAGCTACAGCTGGTGGAAGGGCAGCGTCAGTTTCCGGGCGATGATACGAGAGGTGAAAGGATGCGTGGACCTGCTTGTGATCGGTGAACCGACCACGACATGACTTAAACCAAAACTCTGCCATCATCCTGGACCACATCCGTCACAGCTCCGCACCGATCCAATACTTAAAACAGGTATTGGTCTCAGTATTGTCTACAAGAGGGAGGAGCATCCAAACCTGCTCCATCCACCATCCATCCATCGACCCATCCATCCATCCATCCATCCATCCATCTGTCCATCTGTCCGCCTGTCCATCCATCCATCCATCGACCCATCCATCCATCCATCCGTCTATCCGTCCATTTGTCTATCCGCCCATCCATCCATCCGTCCATCCATATGTCTGTCCGTCCATATATCCGTCCGTCCATCCATCCGTCCGTCCATCCATCCATCCATCCATCCGTCCGTCCATCCATCCATCCACATACCAGGGCAGCAGACTTAGCAGATAATTTCGTTTCATTCCTCTCCCCCAGCCACCTCCTCCAGCTCTTCCAGGAACATACTGAGGTATTCCCATGCCAGCTAAAACATATACTCCCTTCTGAGTCTGGTTTGGGGTCTCCTCCTGGTTGTAAATACCTGAAACACCTACATCAGAGACATCCCAACCAAATGGTTCCTCTCCATTTGGAGCAACAGTGATTCTTCTTTCGCGAATGACTGAACTTCTCCTACTTTCAACCAGCCGGCAAGCAAAACCTTATCCTTCGGTCACAGATGGTTAACATGGGTAGATGGTCGTGTAGATATTACGCAACCACAGATGTAGTCGTGTTGTACTTTCACAACCACAACCAGTCAGTGCTCATAACTGGTTTCTGGCATTAACTGTAGGATGGAACAATGTAGTTTGCATGAGACGACAGTTGCAATAATATCAACATGTTTGAGTTTAGTCATAAAGATCATGAAGAGACGGCCTCTGATAGGATCCAACTGACATCTAACCACTAATGACTGACATCACCGTGCGTCCCAAATCAAGCACGACCCATCATCATTTTCTTCCAGCAGTGAAATGGATACATCCTCCTAACTGACAAAGTGACATATATACCACCCAGCGTCTCTCTGGGGTTATTCAGTAGTGGGCTTTCAGAGGGGCTGTGGGACGTCAGTCTGTTTCCCCTGGCGATGAAGCTGTCGCTTCTTACCGTTAAAGATAAATCAGACCACGTTTTAAAAACTGGGGCATTAGAGTGGGACAGGATCTACCAGTAGTGTCTGACCTGAAACCAATAATCATGAACATGATAGAGTGGCATCCTGGGTATACTTTCCTTCACCCACACAGCTGGATGGAAAAATAGGTGCATTGTTTTTAGGTCAACTTCGAAGGAAAACTGGAACTTTCCTGTGTGTCTTCCACAGAGGACTGCTATGCAGCACGGCACAAAAACACCCCACTGGGGTATCGAGCTCAGGCGATTTCAACTCTGCAAAAGCTGTTCGTCACTCGAAACATCAGTGGAAGTTAAGTCTGCTTGAGCAAAAAAAACAAGAGGTTAATTCTGCTTTTTTTTCTTGACATGTTTTATCCTCATCAACCTGGTCTCCATCATGGTAGCTGAGGTACCTCGGTCCACTTCGATTCATTTTGGAAACTTTGATTTTCATCATAACGTTCCTCCATAATTTTAAAGTTAAGTTGAAGATTTTTTTTAAAACGCTCATTTAAAGTGGTCATATTATAATTTTCTAAGTTTTCAGATAGGTGGTTATTGGTTATTGGGATGAATTATGAAAACGTGAATGGAAGCTCCATGAGCGGGAGTCCATGAGCTATTCCCCCCGGGCCCCACCAGGACTAGATCCTGGACTAGGTCCAGTTTTATCCTCAGCGGGACCTCAGGTGTTTGATTTTAAAAACAACTTGGATTCTCGTCAAATATCTCGTTCAAATATACTTTATTATACCCCAAAGAAAAATGTATTGTTGTAGTAGTCACAATTTAAGTGATGAGCACAAACTAGTTTCTTTAAAGGTACTTTACAAATGCTGCCTTTGATGTGTGCTAATAACTTTAAAAATGTTTTTGGTTGAAGGATATGTTTTGTCAAGTTCACCCACTTTGAGTTTTAAACTTCACCTTTAATCTGTTTATTGGTTTCAAGTGATGAGAAAGGTCTGGTGACAGCAATTTCAGTTTACTTTGATGTTCTAGTAAAACAAATCAATTTAATTTAATATTCAAACATATAATAGCTTGATTTAATCATTAAGAAGGACACCACTGTTGAATAAACGAATAAAAACGCTCTGGTTCTGTTTTATGGACTCTGGGAAGGGCCATTCAGATCTCTTCCTTCCGCTTTTAAAATCAGATCAGCATTGGGAGGCCGGAGGCACCGGTGATAAATCGTCCCTGTTGTCTGGAGTTTGTCTCCGTCTCTCAAAGAGTCGGAGAGATTTGTCTCCATCCTTTCCTTTATGCCAGGATGACACACTGTCATTTCAGGCTAGCAGGTGGCCCTTTGTCTGTAATGATCCATTGATTTTCCTCCTCTCCTCCTCCAGCTTTTCTTTTTATTTTCTCCTCATTATTGCCTGCAGAGAAGATGGAGGGACAAACAGCTGCAGCCAGCAGAGATGTTAAAGAAACAAAAGAAAGAATTGCGGGTCCCAGTCGTTACTGCAGAAGCCTCATCTCTGAAAACTAACGTCTTGAAAGATCTTTTTTCTTCTTTACTTCCTGTCCTCTAGCTCATAAGTCAACATTTTACATGTACAACTTATTTGAAAGTAATTTTTTTGTTTTTTACTGAAGACACACATATTTTCCCCATCAATACTCAGATATTTGTATATGAGGCTCAAGTTCCCACCTCCCCAGGGAGGCATCCAGGAAACATCCTAACGAGATGCTCCTCTCGAACATGGGGGGAGCTCTACTTCTTCAACCCTTGGGTTGAAGAAGAACCTACTGAATGGTTCCAGGAGCTATGTCGTCTTGGAGAGATACACCATGTAGGGCGACTCATCGGCAAGCGGCTTGTGGCTGAGCCTTTACCTGTCAATCAAATTTAGCTTTGTTCTTTGCTCCCAGCTCCTGAAGCAGCTCCTACTCCCTTAAAACAAACTGAAATAAACCTGGAAGCTGATCATTTATGGTAAAAAAAAAAATAGAGATGCATGGAAAGTAAGTTAGTAGCTTCATCAGACAAGGAGCCAATGAGAAAAGATTAAATCAAAGTTTCTAACTTCATGTTATTGATCTCTGTTAAGCCCATTTTTGAAATGTAAACCTGCACCTAATTAATATTGATAATAATAATAATACATTTTATCTGCTGGCACCTCTCTAGCGCTCAAGGAAACCGTAAGGTAGAAACACACAATAAAACCATACCATAGAATGACATACCATGCCATAAACAGGCGGTGGTGAGACAGGCGGTGGTGAGAGTGGCGGTGGAGAGAGTGGCGGTGGAGAGACAGGCGGTGGAGAGACAGGCGGTGGACAGACAGGCGGTGGTGGGACAGGCGGTGGGGAGACAGGCGGTGGTGAGAGTGGCGGTGGAGAGAGCGGCGGTGGAGAGAGCGGCGGTGGAGAGACAGGCGGTGGAGAGACAGGTGGTGGGGAGACAGGCGGTGGTGGGACAGGCGGTGGTGAGACAGGCGGTGGTGGGACAGGCGGTGGTGAGAGTGGCGGTGGAGAGAGCGGCGGTGGTGAGACAGGCGGTGGTGGGACAGGCGGTGGTGAGAGTGGCGGTGGAGAGAGCGGCGGTGGAGAGACAGGCGGTGGAGAGACAGGTGGTGGGGAGACAGGCGGTGGAGAGACAGGCGGTGGACAGACAGGCGGTGGTGGGACAGGCGGTGGGGAGACAGGCGGTGGTGGGACAGGCGGTGGTGAGACAGGCGGTGGTGAGACAGGCGGTGGTGAGAGTGGCGGTGGTGAGACAGCGGTGGGGAGACAGGCGGTGGGGAGAGTGGCGGTGGTGGGACAGGCAGTGGTGAGAGTGGCGGTGGAGAGACAGGCAGTGGTGAGAGTGGCGGTGGAGAGACAGGCGGTGGGGAGACAGGCAGTGGGGAGACAGCGGTTGGGAGACAGGCGGTGGGGAGACAGGCGGTGGGGAGACAGGCGGTGGGAAGACAGGTGGTGGGGAGACAGGCGGTGGGGAGAGTGGCGGTGGGGAGACAGACGGTGGGGAGACAGGCGGTGGGGCGACAGGTGGTGGGGAGACAGGCGGTGGGGAGACAGGCGGTGGGGAGACAGGCGGTGGGGAGACAGGCGGTGGAGAGACAGGCGGTGGGGACAGTCGAGTGAATGGAGGTGGATGATGGGATGGTGCATAAACGTAAATAATTTAAATGTAAATAATTGTTTATTTGTTTACTCTAGCAGGTATTTGTGATGCTGGTATAAGAATCAAAACAACGTTATCTAAAAGTTGTTTTTCACGATGTTACTCATCAAAGTCATCTGAGTTCAGTAGCAGATAAATAATGATTGAGTTCTTACCTGGAGGTCCGTGGAGTTTGGCTTTCTTTACTGAAACAAAGGAAGAAAAACACTCATTAGTTTGATCAAGATAATGATATCTCTCATTTTTAGGGGTGCCACGAATTTCTAAATGTTAGTAATTAGTTTATACCTGCAAAACCAAACAACAAGCATCTAAAGCGTCTAAAGCATCCAATGTTTTGTGAAGCACTTCCTACTCCCTTAAAACAAACTGAGATAAACCTGGAGGGGTGATCACACAAGAACGAGTAAAGACCCAACGAGAGCCAACGAGAAAAGATTTCAATCAACATTTCTAACTTCATGTTAATTACAATAATCTCTGTTAACCATTTTTGAAATGTAAACCTGCACACACAGTCTTTGTGTTAGACGATGGAGTATAAAGATATACTCTGTGTGATGTAACAAGGAGAGAAACAGTGAGACATGGACAAGTCTGATATGTAAACGTCTCCCCGTCAAACACCAGAGCAGAGAAACCTTTGAAATATGTGCAGACGAAGATCATCCTGAGACTGGAACGCTTTAACTACAGGAGTGACAGTACTGTATACATGTTTATTTTAACAATGTAATTCTGCTTAACAGCTCGATTTCATTTTTATTTAGTTATCTTGGACCATTTTTAGCTGTAACTGTGGTTCTGCGGCATTTTGACTTTTGTCTGCCTTTATTAGAGTGAAATGTTTACTTATTCAGCAACATGTTAGAAGACAAACAATAGTTAAAGTCATCAGCTACACCTGCGTTTGACCGCTCAGATACAGGTGTTACGTTGGTTCAGACCGGGGCCAAAGGTCAGAGACGGGATCTAACGTGTTGTGTTTAAAGGTTAAAAAAACTAATGCGAACCAGGAAGCGAGCTTCTCGATAATGTGTTCCTTTAACCGGCCCTCCATCGAGACCCGTCCAGACTAGGAGGCTGCCAGATTTCTGTTGTCACCAGTGAAGGTTCACTTTTTGTGTCCTACAGCTGCCTTTGTTTTGTTGGTAATCCCACCCTGTTGGTGTTTTTGGTTTATCATTAAAGGCTTTTGTGCATCACTCCTGTACGACCTCAAAATTATAAGAATCAATCTCTGTACACCTGCGGTGCGATGTGGTGCGATACAATACGGTACAACATGATACGATACGATGTGGACACACTTTATTGTCCCTTATGAAGAAATGTTTTATTTCAATCCAAGTCAATCATAAAAAATACTTTATTACTTTATAATTTATTATTTCTCAACTGTTTCACATTTTTTTATGATAAAAAACCAACACATATACTAAATAATAAGGGAAAAAAATTAAATAAATAAAAGCCATACTGCAAAAATAAATATTTCATATAAAAAAGCACACACAAAAAAAAAAAAAACATTCAACAGATAGGTTTCATAAACACAAAATGTCTCAAACTGTCGTGAAATCAGCCTGTTGGGCCTCCGTCTAGAAACTCACCCACAGTCCAACTAACCTCCTTGGACATGTGCTTTGACTATGCAGCACTACAAATGTTTATTGCCTTTTTAAGGGTCAATTAGTTAGTCAAATCTTGCTCAATTGCATATTCTCACAAAGGGGGATCAGTATTGTCATTCAGTCACTGATAAAAGGGGCCGAAACAGATATGCCGGGGGAGACTGGTAACAGGTCATTCGTCTCAGGCTGTCAACACAGCTTGCCCTCTATGTCACTCGTGCCAACTCAGCCAGAGGCTCATGGGAAACCTGGTGACCTCTTTGGTCGAGGGCCAACTGGCTTCTGGAAATACACGTGTGAACTGTGACACAGCGAAAGAGCCTCCAAGAACGCTGCACAGCCAGAGGAAGGCGGGTTACACCCACTTACATTCATAAATAAACATTCATGTTCTCACTTTGCATTCTTTCAGCAGAAATGTATATTGATTATTGTTATTATTATAATTATTATTATTATTTAAAGTCTGAGTCCCTTTAAATTTGCCATGAGGTTTTCTTCCATGAGCATGATTTCCAGCAACATGGTCCCATCCTTCTCATAGACTTAATTATAATTAGGGTAGATAATAAAAGAGTTTGGAGCAGTGATGAAGACAAACCTGGACTGTCTGGAGTTTAGTCCTATGTCCTTCATCAAGACACGGGAACATACACTGCACTCCAAAGACCTTCTACCTCGGACAGAGACCGCTAACAGAGCGGTAAGATTAAAGGAGGAAGGGCTGCAGCGTTTGTCAGCAGCAGATGATGTAATCCTGGACATCTTACGCTGAGGCAGCGTTTGATGCCCATGTTGCCCAGCAAGTTCATCTGCAGCCCCGTTCATACAGCGAGTTGTAGCACCGGTATTTCACCCCGCTCTGCAGAGCGAACGGTGTTTTGGGCATGTCCAACCAGGAGGAGGCCCAGGACCTCTCTCAGCTGGTCTGGGAGCTTCTCCGCCTTGGCAGGTCCCTCCACAACCTAAACTCAGATGAGTGGAGGTTAATGGATGGATAACGGAGTAAAAACTCCGTCTGCAGCGAGAAGCAGCGTTTAAGCTGCATTCACTTCTACAGAACTCAGTCGTTATAAATAATAAATGTCAGATAAAGCAGAACTAAGCCCAGTGGTTTTAATCCAGTCTTCACTGCTGGATGGTTATTCACCATAATTTATTTCTGACATAGTTTTAGCAGCGTATATGTGCATAAGAGACTAGAGAGACTAGAGTATAAATGACCACAGACTAGATGTTCACCTTTTAGATGGTATGTGATGTTTTAGAAGTAAAAACACGTGTTGCAGCGCGACCTGATGGTTGACTGGAGGGAAATCATGTTCTGAGACTGCTTTATTTAAATGTATTCACTTTTACAACTCCAGACCGACTGAAAACTGACATTTTACTTGTCATCTACTATTAAGTGCTGTGTGATTTGTGTGATTGATCCCACGGTGGCAATTAGCTGTTTTTGGTCAGATGGAGGGTGGAACCGGACCATAAGCTGCATCACTGATCTGGTTGCCGTCTGCTTTCATTTCTGACGAGCTTATTTAGAAGTCCCTTAGAGAGTTTATCACAGCAGCACAAAAACAGCTGTTTGTGATATTCCTTTTGATTTTAACACAAACAAAAAAAAAACAAAATAACTTTACTTGTCAAAGCTCAACATGAACCTTGAACCATGAACCAAATGATTAAAAAAAAAGGAAAGAATAGACTCGATATTGCTGTTTTCAGCGTCAGTTATCCTGAAGGCTGCTTTTAATGTGAAACTAGGTTTAAAATACCTACGCTTCATATAAACATGACAAACTGTGAGAGTGTCATTTCACACCTGACTGCTGCCAGATGTTCCCCCGAAAACATCTTCTGAGCACTAAAGGGGTCACAGCAGTCGCCCACTCCCACAGGTTTTCCCATTTTATTTTTTTTTTTATTAACAAGTTAAACACCATTTGTTTTAATTAGTTTAAAATAAAGAGTAACTATTTAAAAAAAGACACAAATATGTACATATCGAAATAGGCCTAATAATTCAATAATCTAGTCAAATTATCTTATATTAGGTGAAATTTCTCTGCCAAGGGGGTAAGAAAACAAGAATTCTCAAAACTAGTCCAATAATCTGGCCACTAGACAAAAAGTAACACAAATTTTCTTGAAACAAAAGCTTCTTTTTTTTTTAACTTTCTTAGAAATGTGTTTTTGCAGTGTAACATTAAGAGGCATTTACATTCTGACATTTGAAAACATTTAGGGTCCAAATGTCCATCACTTCTTTCAGCTTATATTAAACATGAAGGCGTTCTTGAAGGCGTTTGTCCAAGCTGGGAAGCTGAACCTCAGCTCCAGATGAAATGAAATCCAGTACCGGTCATGACAGGCGGGGGCTCATCCTCTTTCTGCAGGTTTGTCCATCATTATTCTGAGTCTCTTCATTTCTTTGGGGAATGTTTTTAATTCCCTAAAAGCTCGAGAGTTTGCTGCTGCAATTAATCCCTCTTTCACTCTGCTTGATGAACTATTTTCACATCAAGTCTCCTTAAATATCTTTAACAACATTCAAACTGCCTCTGGAAACTGCATCCTTGCATATCGAGCATCCATCTACATTTCTCGGCTTGATAATCCGGGGTCGGGTCGTGGGGGCAGTACACTAAGCAGGGAAGCCCAGATTTTGCTCTTCATCCAGCTCATCTGGTGCTTTCCTAAGGTGTTCCCAGGCCAGCTGGGAAATACAATCCCTCCAGCGTGTCCTGGCTCTACAAAGCAGATGTAGACTGGTTGGGTAAACTCCCATACCCCCCTCCAGGACCCCACTGAGGGTGTAGATCTGGTCCACCGGTCCACGGCCAGGCCACACTGCTCTTCCTGAAACCGAGGTTCAACCCTCCTCTCCAGAAACCCTGAATACACGTTCCCAGGGAGGCTGAGGCGTGTGATCCGTCTGTAGTTGGAGGGTGACTCACGAGCATGTCACAGCTTTGTTTTGTTTTAGTTGCTTGTTTAAGTGGTATTAAAGGGTGCGTAGAAGTAAATACTCCCTGATACAGATTCCCTTATTTTCTGATGTATCAGCTCGTATTTCCAATTCTGGTATTCTGGCATCGACATAACACTTAAAGTCTTGCGGACTATGACAGCTAGAAAGAAAAGAGCAAAGCCTCAAGTTCTTAATGTAATAAATTAAAAAGACAAGAAAATGTCATTTAAAACTGTCATTTAAATGGCTACAATGCAGAAGGATCCTGGTTTGAAACTCTCCGGGGGTCGTCACTGTCAGCTGATAACTGATAACCAAGAATCAGAATCAATATCTGAAAGGAACAAAATGGTATTGTAACAAACAGTTACCTTATAAAACTGTCAACTAATAATCAATATCCAATCAAGTGTGTTTTCTTGCAGCTGGGAGTAATGCAGAGGTCATTGTCACATCTACAAGCTTGCGGAGGTCTGCATCCCCGCGGTAGTAAAGCAGGTCAGATATCAGGCACGTGTCCGCTGCAGTGATGGTATGAAATGGTGCGTGCTGGCTGGCGGGATAATCTCTCTAATGCCTTAAGCGGGACTGAAATCTACCAGACCCTGCTGCATTGTGCTGAGGATGGCTTAACAAAGAAAGATGGGTCAAACGCTGAAATATTTGATATTCCTTACATCTTACAGGACGTGAGCTGTAAACCTTTAACCTGCAAGCCTGTTTAGATTTTAAGAGAAGCCGCAGTGGTTGATGAGGCAAATAAGGAAGCTCACGTGACGAGTCCTGGACTGGATTAAACCTGCCGCTGAAGAGCTGAACCGCCAGATTTATGTCACACTCACATCTGCAGTGACTGAGAGCAACAGCTGGCCAAGAATTCTCGTTTTCATATCAAATCACTGCGTTCCAGCAAGATTATCTCTGCAATGACTTTTTTTCTTATTTTTACTTTATAGAAGACTTGTATGTTTGTAAAGTTGCTGAAATTAAATCAAATTTAAAACCAAAAAATGAAGTAATTCGTCCATTGTAGCTATAATTTAAAGAGAATGACAAAAACCTAAACCAGTGAACGCAATTGTCTGCCACAAATGTCCAAATCAAACGTATCCCACAACAGATCAATACAGCTGTAACTGCTGCATGACTTTGAAGAAATAATCACACCTGACTACAACAAAGCAAAATGATTATGAATAATTTTCATTGTAATCTTCATTGTAATCTTCACTGTACTCAGACGGGAGTCTTCTCTTCATCAGAGCGAGGCTCAGTTCCTTCCTCTGTTCCTCCCGACAGGCTTTTGCCGCCGGATCTGGCTTTATCTTTTAACAGTGAAAGTGTGGCTTTGAAGCTCAGAGGAGGAAATAGACTCTCAGTTGAGATTTACCGATATTCTAAAAGCTTCCGAAGCCACAAATCCAACATTTCAGGGATTCAACCAGCACACTTATTGCTTTTGATGTTAATCATTGGTGATAATTGATAAGAGGACGGACGCTGACATTCGAGGTCCAGATCTGGACATCGATTCCCTGACACAATGAATATCACCGATGTTTTTGTAGAGGTTGAACTGATGAAGATGAAGAGCCTGACGGACCATTGGACTCAACATCCGAAACGAAAATGGACGGATCCTTCCACCAGTATCCGGCATCGGTTTTGTCCTGCCATGTCAATGCCAAAAGTCCTGGATCAGTCGCTTCCGACATCCTGAATACTGATAATCGTGTTTGTGGTCAATTTCACGCTGATGAATAAAACTGAAGAAAAAAACATCCCGACTTTGGTGGGATGTTCGCTGTTTTATTTATTCCAGTAAGAATTAGCGTAAATAAAACAATCTCCTCTGCAGTCACCGTGTTGGTGGAAATCAACAGTTGACTCGTCACTGCCCCTGGTGGATGTGTTGCATAGAAACCAAACCAGCAAAAATAACACTTGGATATGTGGCGTAGAGACAGAAACAACCTTTGTAACAGATGTGTGAATGTAAGGGAACGGAGCACGAACTAGGCTTCAAGCAGAACAATAATTCAATTAAAATCAAAATTTCTATTTTCAAAAAAAAACAACTAAATCACAAAAGCTCAGATTGTACGTTACTGTCACTAATCAGTGTTGCTGAGGAGAAAACATGAAGCGCTGCTTGGCAGGAATTCAAAATAATATGGATAATAATTAAAATACATACTTACATTAATATATATTCCATGAAATAAAGAAACATGACAATGAAATATATATCAAATAAATTATTAAACTCTTTATTCTTTAAATGACAACTTTTTACTTCATGACACTTTTATCTTAGTTTTATTAGTGAGACTTTGATTTGTTATTCCACTTTTAGTTCAGGGTTCTTTTTAATTAATTTTCTTATATTTACATAAAGGGGCGTGGTTTATGTGGGTGTGGCCAGTCATGAACTCCAGCGGATCCTCATTAGGGACAGAAAAACCAGAGGAAACAGAAAACCGATAAATCAACGATAAGAACAAAACGTAGCAACAGTTTGGGTGGATTTGGACTTTCACTGGACGTTTCAGATTTGACTTCTCTAAAATGTCTTAATGACTAAAAGCATCTCAGACATATATGTGTGTACTTTATATTTTATATAAATAAATAAATAAATAAATAAATAAATAAATAAATAAATAAATAAATAAATAAATAAATAAATAAATAAATAAATATACACACACACATACATACATAAAGCCTAATGTCAGTCAGTCAGACATCCTGTATAATGAGTTCCCATTTAAATCTCATTTCAATAATTGCACCCATTCAGCCTATTTCCACCTGCGCGACATCTCCCGTCTCCATTCATCCTTTTTACCTATAAGTACTGCCCTTCTGGTTCACAGCCTGGTGATGTCCCGTCTTGACCGCAACTCCCTTCATTTTGATCTACTCGTCAAGTCCATCCGTAAACTACATCTAGTTCAGAACTCGGCCGTCTGCATCATCACCAGAACCCCTGCCACCAGTCATATAACATCTGTCCTATACCAACTCCACTGGCTTCCCATCAAATTCTGTATCAAGAATTCACAACAATCACAACAACTTCGCACCTCTGTACCACACCTACCTCCTCCATCTCAACACACCCAGCCGTACTCTCAGGTCTTTGTCCTCAAACTCACCCGACCAGAGTACTAATGGATACAAAACAATCTCTTTCATATTTAAATGCAAGAAAGCTCAGCATGAGGGTAAAAGGAGTGTAATCTGAGATATCATTAATCACAACATTACCTTAATGTTCTACACTAGTTCATATAGAAAACATCTGCTGGACAGCAACATCAGTCCTGATGTGCACAACGAGCAGGCAGCTGTGGACGGGAGTGAGGTCCTTGCACGAGTCCTTCAGCTCCCAGTGGGTTTGAAAGTGTGCATGTCAGAAAACCTGGTGGCCCTGAAACTAACACCCTCACTTCCATTGGGTGACAGCAACCGCAGACCTCACAGGAGGAAATGAACAAACTGTGGATTCACTTCTCTGACTCAGCTGGGTTCGAGCTTTCTCCATTGTTTGGTAAGAACTTCAGGGGACGCTTGTGATATTAATCCAGTGCAATTGCTCCATGTCTGATTTAAAAACAAAAAAAAATCCACCTCAAATTACCATCCCTGTTTCAGCAAACACAGAGTTCATGGGATGATTTTAAACCCGTGCGAATACAGATCTCAGTCATTCAGGGGTTTGTTAGCAGGACTCCCTTAGATTTAGTGATCTCATATGATAATATTATATCCAACTGGTGACCTTCAAGGGCGTAGCTTTGTCTTACAACTGGGATGGATGGATGGATGGATGGATGGATGGATGGATGGATGGATGGATGGATGGATGGATGGATGGATGGATGGATGGATGGATGGATGGATGGATGGATGGATGGATGGATGGATGGATGGATGGATGGATGGATGGATGGATGGATGGATGGATGGATGTCATATCCACAGCATCCACAGTCTAATGAAAAATAATGTAAAAAAAAAATCACTTAATTTCTGTCATTTAAAACTTCCTATGGAGGTCTATAAAAGGCAAGAATCCCAGCAGCAGAGGAGAAACGATGAATGACATGTGTAGCAGCAGGCAGCAGGACTCTATTGAAGCCCAAACGCTCGTCTGACAGCACCAGTGGGACTGCACTGCACAAAACACAGATGTTTGGATGTGTTTTAACCCGTTATCGTGCAAATAACCATATGTGGTAACTTCAGTAGACAGACATACAATGACAAGTCAGGTATCAAGGTAATACTAGTCTCGTGTGAAGAAGGTACTGACAGAAGACAAAAACAAGAGAGTAACTGAGCAAGAGGTTAAACTCAATCACGACCCCCTTCACACAGCCAGTTCCTTCTCCTGCCGTCGCTCCTTTATTTCGCATTTCTGTACTGTGTGAGCGTTAGGTGAAACTGTGTCACGTTTCGTTTCGTGGCTGATAAACCTCTGATCCGCTGTTGGAAGTTTAAACAAAGGTGTGACAGAGGGACACTGGTGCTGTGTGAACCGGTATCATGGAGCAGAGCGAGAAGAGAGTAAAGATGACTGCAGAGGATCACACTGTGTTTAACAGACGCTTTCATCCAACCAACTCACAGAAACAGGAGCACAATCAAGCCACAAAGCAGAGGGATATCGCTCTGATAGCAGTTATCAGGTCTGTGAGACTGCGAGGGTCTTGGGTGATGGGATGACGCTTCCAGACCACATCTGGACCAGCTGAGATTTCGTAGCACAAGCTGGAAGACCAGCCAAGACTGTGTTGCAGTAGTGGAGGTGGGAGACAACGATGGCCTGTAGCAGGACTTGGGAAGCATCCTTAGACTGCTACGGGCTGATTTGTTTTTTCTTTTGTACAATGTGATTTGTTGTTACTGGAGTAACAGCAGCAACCTGGTGAGAAGGACGGATGACGACCACGTTCTAGATACTAATGAAAATACAAGATAAAGTATGACCCGTGATGGAGAACCCGCTCCCCAAGCGCCCTCCTCTATTTCAATGAGTTCATTCAGTTGCAATTAATTCCACAAAAATAAGGAACAACCTTGACAGAATAAATTAAAGAACAGGACTCTTCTTTCCCTTTACTTCAGCATGTCATTATGTTTATAATGCGTACACTTCACCACACCCAGCACAGTGACAATTTAACAGATTTATCCCCTGCTGGCTCCCTGTCGCACCACGATAACAAGCCAATTAACGAGAAATGGCTCAATAAGACCAGGAGTGATCTGCCAGGACGAGGTCCAGGGATGGGGTTTGATCAGTCATGAAACCACATTTCCACACATGTAACAGTTCCTTAAAAGGCCCAGAAAAGGAAAGTGTTGTTCTGTGCCTCGATGGACTAAGATGTTGCATTTTTTTCTTCTTTATTTAGTGAAGCGTCTACAGCCAACACATGCTGAAGCTACAACCCGATTCCAGGACACCACAAAATTCCTTTAAGACCACAAAGTGAGACCATCAGCATTCAGATTAATCCAAGATTTCAGCAGAAACACACACGTCACTGAGCCACAAACCACAAGAGGCAACAGCAAACCTGTTACAGGTGCAGGAGAGTCTGATTCGACTGAAACGGCTTCCAGGCCTCACATTTATCTCTGCGTACTCAGCCCCAAACCATCATCCCTCCACCGCCATGCTTGATAGTGGGTATGGACTATTGTTTCTGGTTTTCACTGGGCGTTGAGGTCCAACAACTGCTCTTTGGTCTCATCGGTCTGTAGCTGAAACTACTAAAACTGGGTTAAAAACTGCCCAGTGCTTTATCAAAAACCGGAAGGATTGTGGGGAACCGTCATCTTCCAGGAAGAAGTGTGGTCGGAAAAAAACCTCAAATGATCGTGATCAGCGATCACTTACATACTTGGTGAAATCAAACAATCAAAAAGCATGGTTCGGGAAGCATAAGATATCCCGTTCACACACGGATCACACCAGAGTCCAGACCTGAACCCCACTGAGAATCTGCAGGATGTGCTGGAGAAGACTTTGTGCAGCGGTCCGACTCTCCCATCATCAGTACAAGATCTTGGAGAAACATTCATGCAACTCTGGACAGAAATAAATGGGACATTCCAGAAGCTTATTGGAACAATGTCACAGTGAATGTGTGATGTAATCAAAGCTCACGGCGGTCCAACAAAATATTAGAGTGACTTTTATTTTTGGACAGGGAGAGTAGACGAATTACAGGTCAGGGGAACACTAATAATGACTCACATGTTTGCTGTATCTCCTTTTTTGTGGATCAGCAAATAAAATGGGTGTGTTAAATAACATATGAAGGATTGTAGTTTTTAAATTTCCTGTGAAAAATTCCTGGGGGGCCAGAAGCAAAGGTTAACAGTAAAGTGAAGATGCAGGTTAGAGGCGGGGCCTAAACAGCGAGGTAGCCTTATCATGAAAAGTAGAAGGAAGTGAAGTCCAGCGTCCCACATAAGTCATGGCTCAATAGACACTCACACGCACGCACGTGCACACGCACGCACACACGTTTGGACACGTACAGAACAGCAAAAGCAGCAGATGGCTGGAGGATTATTCCCCCTTCATCCCCATCCCCGCCTCTTCCCAGACAGGCCACTCAAGCTTTGCTCGTCTTCCCGTCATTCCAGCGCAGTGTGCCGGTACCGTGGCTCACCTGCTCCGTCCTCACCTACTGTACCGTAACGCAACCGGTGACCCACATACTGGTTTTACTTCAGACTTTCATGTATCCAAGTCACACATTTATCAAAAAAAAGGAAAGACACAATCTCTATTTCTGTACGCTACAAACGCCATTTAGAGTAGAATAGAATAAGTAAATGAATAAAAATGACAACAGCATACTAGTTACCCGGTGGCTCACATTACGCATTCCCCTTATTGCACAAATCAAAATAAAAAACACACGGAAACATCTCAATCATATTACACAATACAGACTCTGGAGGCTTTTGGAGTTTGTATCCAGACGGGAACAAACTCATTTTTAAACACCTTCTCCCTGAAGGTGACAGCTCGTTCTCGACTCGGTCGAGTCGGTGCCTGTCTGAGCGTGGACTGCTCAGACGTGGACGAGGGAGGAGTTTTGGGTCTCCACACGATCATTCCAGGTAAGCAGATCCAGGTGGGTCCGCAGGTATCTGGAGGATGTGACCTCACTTGTTTCCGTTTTTTTTTTTTTATTGATAAGGAGGTAATGGTCATCAGACCACTGGACAGACCTGTTGACCCGAGGTCTGTGTCCCTGTGTAGCGTCTGAAGATGGCGGCGTTATTAGAAAACTGAACAAACAGGTCACCTGGTGACCCGTCTGTATGACAGGTCAAAGGGACAGGTGCCTAGACGTAGCCCTGAGGTGCACCTGCGCTGACGGATTCGGGTTCTGCTGTTGACGATAACGTTATAGGACAAAGTCCTCTGATAATTACAGCAGCTTCACTAAACACTCAGCATATGATTCAATGTTGATGCTTTATACATTTATTCAACTGCAAATGGCCGTCCAGAAATAGCGGTGTGTGGGTTCTGACTGAGCTGTCAGACGCCGCGTCCTGCCGTCTCTGCCGTCTCCCGAGTCGGCAGCCACACTCTTTTAGCTGGTAAACGAGTTAGGAAACACATCCAGCAGTTATGAATAATATATTTCAACTGAAACACGGGCTGTTAACAGTTAACGGTTAAAAGCCACGGAGCAGCTGTGTTTTTAGTTTTCACCAGACATGCTGGTGTTTTTACAGTTTTCTCAACCATGAAATGTGCCGCTCTTCTAGCGCACCAGTTAAACCAACCGATCAAAGACGGTCCAAGTCTAAACTCTGTCGACTGTGTAAGAAGAACTGGACAAGCACCCCTGTGACGTCACTCACAGGTTAGCTGAAGAGTGTTTCGAAACCCTGTTCTCCCTCAAACTGCTCAGCGCCAGCTGGAACACGCCCACCTTGTGTCAATCACGGTCACAATCAAAAGTAATATTACTGACATGACAGCTGAAACGAGGAGCCCCGCCAGGACCGGTGGTCACTTGGCCTGCTGCTACCGGGGTTGGACCCGTAGCCATCGGGGAAGCTTACCGGCAGGCACAGTGCGATATACCGCAGGTCCCAGCGGACCTCCATTTTGGAAGGATCCTGAAACAATCTGCCGAGTTTGTCAAGGCCAAATTTTATGCCACAAGAACTCATTCGTGGTCAGGTAGGACAACGGAGCTACACCTTCCTAACACCACGGGCTTCACTGATTTTGACTGGTTGACTGGTCAGAAGTCTGGGTAATTATTGAATCTGAGCTTGATCTCAAATAGAATTACAATGTTTTCCTAACAACTGCAATAATATAATTTTCCAAAGCCGTTGATCTCTTCTTGAAACTTTCCGTAAATCTTGGTAAAGTCCAGTGTGTCTAGACAGTTCATGTCCACTTGCATCAGTAAAATTCACGAACACGTTCTGTTTGCAGGCTTGGATTTCTTTTCTCTCGTTCCATTGGTTTGAGCCCAGCTGTGCTTCGCCCCCTCCATCTCTCGCACTTCACGCTCTCATCACTCTGTAACAGATGAGTTTGGCGTCGTGGAGCTCCCAAGCCTCAGGCAGCACTCAGGTCCGAAGATGAGAAACAGTTATAAAAAAAAAATGAACATGAGTAGGAGACAAAACGCCAGGGTCTGAGTGCAGGAGAGAGCCAGACAGTACTTTGATGGTGTGAAAAGTCAATGTCAGTGAAAGAGGAGCCGTTAGCAGCCTGGAGGACCCAGGATTTTGAATGAACCGGTGCTGGTTGGCCCTGATTCCTTTTGATAAACTGAGCTTTGTCTCAGTGCAAACGCTGAATTTCAACAACAATCCGTTTCCTCTTTTTACAGGTACAGAGCTGCCCGGCGCGGCGCTCTCACCTGCCGTGCATCAGCGATCCGTTTCACCTGGACAACCGCGGCTCCACCGTCTTGCTTCAGGGCACCTCAGCAGCACGTGTGGCCACCTTCACGTCACTGATCCAGAAGCTCGCCCGAGAAGAAGAGCAAGAGCCGCGTGGCCTCGTGGCCTCAGGCACGCTCATTTCCTCACCAACAGCAACACCCTCAGCTAGTATTGTGGAATCCATTTGTACTTATAATTGTAACTTCCCAATTCCAAAAGGTGGGAGTTTCAACTGGAACGCCCCATAAGGTTGGAATTCCATGTTAGACGGTCAGAGGAAGCTCATCCGCCCCGATTTCGGTCCAGCACGACTGCTAGAAACCAGCTTGGGACGTCATTCCCGCTGTGATTCCCGACCTCCGAGGTCAGACGTCATCTCCTTCAAGTCAAATCACTTCCAAACCTCTCACATTTCAGTCTTTGACACCTTCAGCTGTGTTTCCTCCTTGAAGAAGAATTCTGAAGTTAGAATTCAGTCTGATGTGGAGCCGGCGCCTCGTGTGCCAACATTAAGACGCAATAATGATCAAACACAATTTAATTCAAAAGTGCAGTGAAAGTTTGCAGCATTACCTTCTAATAGCAGACATAAGGACCGTTTTGACTGCAGAATGCTCCTTTAATTAGACAGCTTTTGATCAAAAGAGTCGATTAAATGGTAACTAACACCAAAGAACAGAAAAAATGATGTAGAAGAGCAATTTTGGTGGGAAAAAAAACAAAAACGGATGCATGTGCATCGTTGTTTAAATTGAGTTTCATTTAACTTTTTTACATTTTTTTAAGTCTATGTTAAAATTCCTAAATAAAGTTCCAACTGATGCGTAATGCTTTATTGCCGTCAGGTGGACGGGTATGGCTGGCCATGCTGTAGAAATCCTCCAATCTCAAACAAGCTTCTCTATAATCAAGCTGCATTACAAGAAAACGTACAGCTGGAGTTTAAGTTGTTTTGTTTGTTTTTTTTTGTAAAGCCTTCAAACTTTGTTTGCCATCTCTGATAGCGTCTCTGTCTTGCATCACTTCATAAACCAGGCAACATCATCTCTCCATCATGACCCCATCCAGGAAACTGAACGCACCGCAGAGTTAAATACACTAATGACTGCAGGAGCTGACAAGTTTAATTTCACGCATCCCAACACTCATCACGTAAAATCTAGCAGATAAGCCAGCATGGCCATAGAATAATGTTACATAATATCCCTCTTTGGATATGCTGCCGCATAAGTTCACTACTGTAAAATCCTGATTTTAAATGTGAAACAGGCGACTGCACCGTAGAAACTTTACCTATTCTCAATAAGACAATTAAAAACTTACAAGCAAGGCATTAAGTGATGTTTGTCCATTCTTCGGTTTTTTGTTTCGTTTCCCCCTTGAATATAAAAACCTGCGGCTATAATGAGAGCATACCTCTGACGCACAGCAGGGACATCTCCGCAGGATTTCGTGCAACAGTTTCTCCGACGCCTCCACTGAGTTCCAGTCCAGGCGCCTGTTGCTCACCAGTCTTTCATATCGGCCCAAATGTCGCAGACTTTCCGCTTCATCACCAAACACACTAAAATCAAACGTGCAGCTAAAAGATGGGTGGACAGCCCTGTTTGAGGGATGACTGTCACCGGCAGAGACCGACAGACTGCCGGCTCAAATCCAGCTGACCGGGGCGGCTCTTGTGCTGCGTTTAAGGCTTTTAATCAAGCTCGGAATTTCCATGTTCTTGTGCTGTAACGTCCAGGTTGACTCCATTCAGGAAATACTCGAGAGTCTCTCCTGGAGGAAACTCATTTCAGCTGCTTGGATCAGTGATTCTTTAGGTCACCAGACAATTAGTGAATGAGTCACTTTGGAGTCGAGGTTAATATGTCCAGATTTGCAGCAGAATTAAACATATTTTCAGTCTGTTATGTCTCTATAGCTGGAGTTCACATCCGAGTTACCATAGTTAACTGAAACTAAGACTAAAACTAAAACTAAAAAACAGTGAAGAAAACTGAATATAGAAAATGAAGTTTGGAATAAAACAAACTGAAAATAACATGAAATATAATTGTAGGTAAAATCAGCTTTGTTTTAAATTTTGTTTTGTGCCTTTTTATGTTTAGCACTTCATTTTTCTAATAACTCTTTTCAAAACGAATCAAACTGAAAAACAAAAATTAAAATAAAAAAAAAAACTATTTAAAATGTCAAAACCATCAAAACTCTGGTTCACATCCATGAGGGGGGGATTTTCATTTTTGTACATCCGGTAAAAATAAATAAATGTATGAATAAATTGGGGCGTGCATTTTTGATTGGCAGCTGGTACAGCCAATGACCTGCTGTCATCACTTTGGCTGCTAAGAATTGTCCGGACTTCTGAGCTGTGAATAGACCCAACAGAGCATGGTAATTTGTATTTTAGAGAGAATACGTTTTGTGGTGTTAAGCTTTCTCACGGCCCACCCTGACTTGCTGTGGGTTTGTCTGGAAGGGTCCGTTGACAAACCTTTGCTATGTCCTACTACCAATGTTTGCCAGCATCACACAGCTTTTCTGGTTTAATAGGCTGAAGGAGCCTGGAGCAGGACAACTTCAGTACACTTTAGACTTCCTGCTCTCGGTGAAGGCGGACAGTGTTTCCTTCTCCCGCTGCTCTCCGTCTTGTACTGTCTTTGTTAATGTATTTGGAGCTTCTCTCTGCAAATCTTTTAAACCATAGATCTGATCAGCTGGTCTCTCAAAGCAATTGACCAATTGACCATTTCTCACTACTCCAATCTTGAATAAGTCTAATGTGGTTCACAGGCATCTTCAAATATATTTAAGCCCTATAGATTAACATA
Source organism: Xenentodon cancila (assembly GCA_014839995.1). NCBI lineage: Eukaryota > Metazoa > Chordata > Actinopteri > Beloniformes > Belonidae > Xenentodon > Xenentodon cancila. The sequence continues at coordinate 10,349,176 of CM026202.1, read as the reverse complement.
ATAAAAAAAAATTTAAAAAAGTTACAGAATACCCATTTTGACATATTTTAAAAAATAAATACCAGACCAGACACTATTGCCAACATAATTGTAATTCACATCCAATATAGAAAAATGAAATTATATTTAATTAGAGGATGTCTGAAGAGGCAAAGCAAGAGGACTTTCCAGTATGTTCCTTTTGCTGCTAGATCTTCTGTTTCCATAGCTGCAATGGCTCAAACTCGATCTATAAGAGGCAAATTTGTAATTGTGCGACAAACGAAACTCAATTCATTAAAATTGCCTTATCCAAACTCACCTCGAATTCCTCATTCACTTCACCTTCATCTTGGGAAAGACCGGGAGAGTCCGACTTGACATCAGTCTGGTAGGGTTGTGCAAAGAGGTGAGGTTTCTGCAGGTAGCTGTGGCCCTGGGGATGAGTTCCCAGCTCATATTTGGTTTCTTGGGGCTTATGTTTATACTGTTGGCCTTGTGACTGGCCTGTGGGTTTAAGGGATTGAGCCATCTCTTGGTAACTAGGCACTTGGAGGTGAGGCTTCTGAGGCTGGGAAGTCTGCTGGTAGCCAAGTCCCTGGGGTTTATGCCTTTGCAGATAGTCGGGACCCTGAGTGTGAGCTTTCTGGTGGTAGTCATGTGGTTGGAGCTCAAACCTCTGGGATTGAGCTCTTGGCTGATATTTCACTGTTCGTGGAACAGGCTTTTGCTGATAACTGGGCAATGGGGACTCAAGCCGCTGGGGCCATGGCTGGTAGTTGGGCGCTTGGGGCTCTGGCCTCTGGGATTGAGGCTTGGGCTGGAAGTTGGGCACTTGGGGATCTGACAACCGGGATTGAGGCCTGGGCTGAAAGTTGGGCGCTTGGGGCTGTGGACTCTGGGAGTGAGGCCTGGTCTGGAAGTCGGGCGCTTGGGGCTGTGGACTCTGGGACTGAGGCCTGGGCTGGAAGTCGGGCGCTTGGGAATCTGACCCCCGGGATTGAGGCCTGGGCTGGAAGTCGGACGCTTGGGGCTGTGGCCTCTGGGATTGAGGCCTGGGCTGGAAGTCGGGCGCTTGGGGCTGTGGCCTCTGGGATTGAGGCCTGGGCTGGAAGTCGGGCGCTTGGGGCTGTGGCCTCTGGGATTGAGGCCTGGGCTGGAAGTCGGGCGCTTGGGGCTGTGGCCTCTGGGATTGAGGCCTGGGCTGGAAGTCGGGCGCTTGGGGCTGTGGCCTCTGGGATTGAGGCCTGGGCTGGAAGTCGGTCGCTTGGGGCTGTGGCCTCTGGGATTGAGGCCTGGGCTGGAAGTCGGGCGCTTGGGGCTGTGGCCTCTGGGATTGAGGCCTGGGCTGGAAGTCGGGCGCTTGGGGCTGTGGCCTCTGGGATTGAGGCCTGGGCTGGAAGTCGGGCGCTTGGGGCTGTGGCCTCTGGGATTGAGGCCTGGGCTGGAAGTCGGGCGCTTGGGGCTGTGGCCTCTGGGTTTGAGGCCTGGGCTGGAAGTTGGGCGCTTGGGGCTGTGGCCCTTGGGATTGAGGCCTGTGCTGGAAGTTCGACCCTTGGGGCTGTGGCCTGTGGGTTTGAGGCTTGGGCTGGAAGTTGGGCGCTTGCGGTGCTGGTCCCCGGAATCGAGGCCTAGGCTGGAAGTTGGGCGCTTGGGGCTGTGGCCTCTGGGATTGAGGCTTGGGCTGAAAGTTGGGCGCTTGGGGCTGTGGCCTCTGGGATTGAGGCCTTGGCTGGAAATTGAGCATTTGGGGCTCTGACCCCCGGGTGTGTGGCCTGGGCTGGAAGTTGGATGCTTGGGGCTCTGGCCTCTGGGACTGAGGCCTGGGCGGGTAGTTGGGCGCTTGGGGCTGCGGCCTCTGGGATTGAGGCCTTGGCTGGAAGTTGGGCGCTTGGGGCTGCGGCCTCTGGGATTGAGGCCTTGGCTGGAAGTTGGGCGCTTGGGGCTGCGGCCTCTGGGATTGAGGCCTTGGCTGGAAGTTGGGCGCTTGGGGCTGCGGCCTCTGGGGCTGGGGCCTCTGCTGGAAGTTGGGCGCTTGGGGCTGCGGCCTCTGGGGCTGGGGCCTCTGCTGGAAGTTGGGCGCCTGGGACTCTGACCCCTGGGATTGAGGCCTGGGCTGGTAGTTGGGTACTTGGGGCTCTGACCCCTGGGATTGAGGCCTTGGCCATAAATTGGGCGCTTGGGGCTCTGACCCCTGGGATTGAGGCCTTGGCCATAAATTGGGCGCTTGGGGCTCTGGCCTCTGGGATCGAGGCCTGGGCTGGAAGTCGGGCTCTTGGGGCGCTGGCCCCTGGGATCGAGGCCTGGGCTGGAAGTCGGGCTCTTGGGGCGCTGGCCCCTGGGATCGAGGCCTGGGCTGGAAGTCGGGCTCTTGGGGCGCTGGCCCCTGGGATCGAGGCCTGGGCTGGAAGTCGGGCTCTTGGGGCGCTGGCCCCTGGGATCGAGGCCTGGGCTGGAAGTCGGGCTCTTGGGGCAATGGCCCCTGGGATTGAGGCCTCAACAAGTAGTTGGGCTCTGGCCTTTGTGGTCTCTGGTACCTGGGCGCTTGGGGCTGGGGCCTCTGGGACTGAGCCCTTAGTGGGTAGCTGGGCACTTGAGGCCCAACCCTTTCGGACTTATGTTTTAGCTGGTAATTTGTCAATTGGGGCTGGGGCCTCTGGGATTGGGGCCTTTGTTGGTAATTCAGTGTCTGGGGCTCAGATCTTTCTTCATAGCTGTGCCCTTCAGGCTCAGGTCTGGTTTGATAGCTGGGTGCTGGAAGGTCAACGCCCTTGAGTGGAGGTTTCAGCTGGTAGTTGGATGTGTGAAGATCAGTCCTGTGGGGTTGATAGTAGTTAGATTCTTGGGGCTTAGACCTCTGCTGGTAGACATGTCCTTTAAGATCAGGTCTCTGTTGAGCCTCGAAGCCCAAGGGACTGAGCCTTTGTACATGAGGTTCAATCTCCTGAGGCTGAAGGCTCTGCAGGTTACTGAACCCCTGAGGCTGAGGATTCTGCCTGTAGATGGATGTCTGGGACTCAGGCTTGGGCTGGTTGCTCAAGATCGGGGACTGGACTTTATGCTTAGAGTTGCTGTGAAGTGCTTGTGATCTTGGATTAAGAAAATGCATCTGGGAATTCAGTAGATCATCAGAAATTTCTGGCTCATCCGTCACATCCAAAATATCAGACCCAAATCCATGATGGGAAGCTGTCAAATAATCACACAACAATTCAAAATCTTTCTATACTAAAGTTCCATCAACAGCATGCAGTCCAAAATGAAATTTAACTTGCATCCTTACATTTAAAACTTGCATGAAGCTCTTCAGAGAATAGCAGCCATAGTAGCACCACACTAGATAGGAAATAAGTCGTGTTTATCCAAGAGTATGGACCATTTCTGTTTGTCTTAAGTTACAGAATATTCAACAGATATTAAAAAAAAAGTTACCACTGAATACGACCCATGGTCTCAGCCAGACACATAAAAAACAAAAAAGCTGAAATATCTATCAGACTTAAACTAACCCAACAAGTGTATGTCTTTTTGCCTTTCTGCAGCATTGAGAAAAGTCATCCAGAAAGCTTGACTGAAAACAGGTGGAACTAATGGGGGCGGGGTTTATTTTAAAACACAGGTGCACCGTAACGAATCCCACTTCACCATCCCACTCTGTGATCACAAGGAGAGTTTTGTTTTTAAACTTAGATGGGTTGCAGTGACCGTTTTAATGGTAATTCAATTCCATAGAACAAGTGAACAAATCTTTCTTTACACTCACCTTCAGACATTTACAGCTATAAAACCTTCTCTGTTGAACCTTGACTCTATTCAGATGTTTCTTATTAGTCTTTTAACAATATTTTATTTATTAGTGACTATGATAACATAAGCGAAAATATTTAATACTATTCAACACTATGAAATCCTGTCATGCTTCATGCTGCATTCAGGGACAACTGGGAACATGGATACTCTTAACTTTGAAGCGATACGCTGAAACGTAAAAATCCAAGAAGGAAAAATCAAAAACAAAAATTTCCAAAATCAGGATATTCATTATAGTTCACGTCATTCTGCAGACAGTAAGGTAACTTTCTATTTTTGATCAGATTAAATACTGAAAAGGGCCTTTAAAAACCTTGCCTCAATTTTCTCCCTTAAGTCATTTAACTACTTTTAGATGTTTGTTGTTAATAGCAAAAACAAGACAAGCAAACACTGAGGAAGCCATGCTCTTTGACAAAGATTCAGGAAGACTGGCCAGGTTAATGCCGAAGTAGGAACTCTGAAGCTTGTTACCCCCCCCAACTTTGTTTATTGAATTTTCAAACACATAAATGATAGTTTCAAGTATCAAGTTTTAGATGATTGTTATCATGGCAAAACTCAAATAAGGACATACAGTGTACAAGACACTTGAGACTTGACTCACCTGCCTCGACTCAAACTTAAGTGACCTCCCATTCCTGATCCATAGGGTTCAATATGACGTCGGTCCACCCTTTGCAGCTATAACAGCTTCAGCGCTTCTGGGACGGCTGTCCACAAGGTTTAGGAGTTTGTTTATGGGAATATTTGACCATTCTTCCAGAAGAGCATTTGTGAGCTCACACTGATGTTGAACCAGAAGACCTGGTTCTCAGTCTCCGCTCTGATTCATCTCAAAGGTGATCTATCGGGTTGAGGTCAGGACTCTGTGTAGGCCACTAAAGTTCATCCATATCAGACTCTGTCATCCAGGTCTTCATGGACCTGCTTTGTGCACTGGTGCACAGTCATGTTGGAAGAGGAAGGGGCCAGCCACAAACTGGTTCCACAAAGTTGGGAGCTGGAATTGTCCAAAATGTCTTGGAATGCTGAAGCATTCAGAGTTCCTGTCACTGGAACTAAGGGTCCAAGCCCAGCTCCTGAAAAAAAACCCCACACCATAATCCCCCCTCCACCAAACGTTACACTTGGAACAATGCAGTCAGACAAGTACTGTTGTCGTGGAAACCGCCAAACCCAGACTGGTCCATCAGATTGACAGATTGAGAAGTGTAATCCGTCACTCCAGAGAAGGCGTCTCCACTGCTCCAGAGTCCAGTGGCGGTGTGCTATACACCACTGCATCCAACACTTTGCATTGCACCTGATGATGCTTGGCTTGGATGCAGCTGCTCAGCCATGGAAACCCATTCATGAAGCTCTCTGCAAACTGTTCTTGAGGTTATCTGAAGGCCACAAGAAGGTTGGAGGTCTGTAGTGATTGACTGCCGAAAGTTGGCAACCTCTTGGCACTATGCGCCTCAGTATCTGCAGACCCCTCTCCATCAGTTTACGTGTCCTGTTGAAATCCCGCTACAACCCCGCTTTTCAGAAGTATCTGAAAAAGTTATTTTTAGGGAGAGCCAAATTCTCTAAAAGCTGCTGGAAAGGTGTAAATATGTCACCATTATACAAGTCCTTGATCGTTCTGATATCTCAGACTGCCAGGAAGAGAACGCTCCATCCACTAGTGACGGGTGAAATAACAGGTTTGGTGCTAGTGGGGCCAGTCAAGAGGGACCCGGGAGGCAGAGATATCATCTAAATTGTCTGTATAACCTCACCGTAGATTTATCTATCATGAAGCTTGTCATTTTTTACCTTCTAACCTTTGACTGGCTCCTCAAATTAGGAGCTAACCTGGCCTAGGTCTTATTTTCCACTACAATACAAGGAATCAGACTTGTGGACTTCTGGATTAAACATTAGTTTCATGCAACCAGTCAGAGAGATGAAGCATGTGATGTAAGCAGAGCGACAACCAGACTAGTGTCAACAAAAGACATCCATCAAGTCTGCAGGGCAGCAGGAACGCTGGAGAACGACTGAATTTGCAGTAAAAGCTTGTTGAGCCAGCTGTTACTGACAGTTCTGCAGCCGTCTTGGTTGTTTTGGCTTATCTGGACCTGCAGTTTTTTCTTGTATTACTTATTTACATCAGCTCCTTTAAAAGTGAGCCGTATCTTATATCTGCATTTGAATAACCTTGTAAGGTACAAGGGCTACTGATCTGGAAAAGGTTAGGCAGCGAGGCAGAAACACAGCCACTATTTTCATTGAGCGCAGGTGAAGGACGTAGTCCATGGACCTGTTAGCGCAGTGACACGCCTCCTGACCGTTTCACAGTAGGTGAGCATTAACACTTTCTCATCAGCTGTTTCAGGGAATGTTCATGGCCACTCCAGAAGCACCGAGTCCACCTGAAGTCGTGAAAGACAACAGAACATCTGTGCTGTTGCATTCTGAAGTATCCTTGGAGGTCGGCTACGGATTAGGTATATTTTTAAATGAAGAGTGTTTATGTCAGCCACCGCCGTCACACTTTTGGGGACGTTTCCATATCTGATTCACTTGCACATGTCAATGCGGCCTAATCTGATCTGAAAATATCCAAACCAATGCGCTTGTTTTTACAACTTGCACATCCTTCAGCCACATCCAATCAGAATCGGGTCACTTGAACCCTGCAGAGTCGTCACATAAAGCTAGCCCTCTCACCATTGCAACTGACTCGATACACTCTGAACCGGACCGCTCTGTGTTTTATTTTGTCATCAGTCATCCAGAAACCTCTTACCTTTCACACCTTTGAGGGGCATGTTCAATAAAGTCACAAGAAATCTTTAACTAGCTGTGTATTAAAGATCAGTTTCATTTTTATATTTTGAAATGAGCTATGACAGGATTCAATCCTAGGAAGAAAAGGAAGCTATGTTGAAACACTAATGAAAGGATAAATGCTGAACAAAGATCTCATTTAGTCACCAACTTCAGGTTCAATTTAAGAATGATATTTGACAGGAATGGAGTTTTCAGTGAAGGCATCGGGTACAATGACATCAGTGATCCCATCTGAACTTACTGATCCTATTTTTTATTAGGAAACAGAAACAAACATTTCATAATCCACCATACAATCAGCCCTGGATTACGGGGATATCAAGTCATTACCCTGAGATCACTGGACTCCGTTCAAAACAGCATCAATAAATTCAGAGCACAAAGAAGCTGAACACGCTTTTCACTGTGGCTTCCAAACGTTCGTTCGGTGTCTTGGCCTCAGATCCTTCAGTCCGTGCAGGAACACAGAGATCCTTTATCAGCCTGTGAATTAGCAGTTTAGCAAACCCATCCACAAGGTTTGTGATCAGGTCAGGGGTTTGCAACGGAAAGTTAAAAACCCACTCATGCTGGAACAGTTTAAAAGGTTTCAATATAGGAAGCAAAGAGATTTGGAAGAGTTTTATTCATGAAACGCTGCCATCAAGTGGCAGAAACCTGCACTTGTCTTTACATCCTCAGCAAGCTTTCTGGTTGTGCTTTTGACCGTCGTAGAACCTGTTCTCATTTGCTCAATATGTGCACTGAAGGTACACAAGAACCTCAACGTCAGACTCAGGCCAACTCCTGCCATTGTCTTGGTTCAGTTAGTTTGCCAAAAACTGAAACCAGATAAACTGTCACTAAGATTGCTTAATTGAGTTGAGATGTTTCCTTAAAATGAGCAGCAGGGACAAAGACCGATGACCTACTGTGCCAGTCAAGTTCAGTGGACAACTTGGCAGATTCATGTCTTTAAGCCTGATCATTCCTGAAATCTTAAAGGGGAAAATTTATAAGACAGTTCTTACATGAACACTTATGATTTGGCCAAGACCATACCTAGATGAATTACCTTGCAAGTCAAGACTTGAAAAAACACACACACACACACATTACGCAATACATTTTATTTTTCTGAATGCTCATTTCATCTGTGCCCTGAGCAGGTGGGTCGTCTTCTGTGGCATCAGGTTATAGGGGACAGCTACAGCCTCCTTCAGACCTCCCAGTACTCTAGGATAAAGCCTGCAGGACTGCTGAACTTGTGGCCTGCGGCCTGGAGCGAGGCTGTCGTGGTGACCCATGCTGAGGGAGGAGATTAGGACCGAAGCTCAGTAAGGTGGCGACGCACACTTGACCTGGTACTCTTAGGCCAAGTCTATGAGCGCAAACGCTTTCTCTGGCTCAGGCTCAGAGGGAGACCAGATGTCAGGCCAGGACAATGGCTCCTGGGACAGAGATTCAGGCCAGTTAAAGGACCCTTGAGACTGAGGCTTAGCCTCAGACAAGTATTGTAAGACTTTGGTCAGAGCGCGAGACAGAGGCTCCACCTGGTAGTACAGCACCTGGGACTGAGACTGGGGCTGAGATTGGGGTTCAGGCCGATAGCTCAGCGTCTGCGATTGTTGCCAGGTGCGGGTCCAGGGCTCCAGCCTGTAACGTACCACCTGGGTCTGATGCCGGATTCGGGTCCGTGAACGGGGCTCAGACTGATAGCGTGGTAACTGGGTTGGGTAACTGGAGACCTGCTGAGGTTTACTGGTGCCTGAAGTTGAGACACCTTCAGTGCCATAAGAGGAAGCTGGAAAATACAACCACATATGGAGGCTGGTTGACAAGTTTAAATGCATTTGATGTTTCACTCAAGTTTTACCTTTTATACTTGCTTGAAGCTCCCCAGAGAGCAGCCATGGCAGCATCACACTAGAAGACAATCACGGTTAACACAGTTACCTTAAACAGCTGCTAAAGCAGGGGTCAACAACTCTGGTCCTGAACAGTTAGTCCTGCATGTTTTAGATCAGCGTTTCTCAACCCTGGTCCTCAGGGCCCTCTGTCCTACAGGTTTTAGATGCTCCCCTGCTTCACCACACCATGATACAAGAAGCTGTGTCAGCAACAGAGTTGTACGGACCTTGATGACAAGCTGATGAGGACTATTGATTAGAATCAGGTGTGTTGGTGCAAGGAGACATCTAAAACCTGCAGGACAGTGGGCCCTGAGGACCAGGGTTGAGAAACACTGTTTTAGATGCTTCATCACTGCCTGATACAGAGGACTGTCATTAACAGCCTTGCAGACCTGCATAGATCAAGCAGATGACAACCTTTAGTTAGAACCAGGTGTGTTGATGCAAAGAGCCATCTAAAACAGGCAGGACCACAGCTCGTTAGGACAGGGGTTAACGACCACTGCGCTGGAGGCTGTAGGAGACAATGACAATTTAAAAATACCATAAAATAACTCGCATGGCTTCCACCAGAGACATGACCATGTCCTCATGTGCCACCACAGCCAAATCCTCCCGTCTGTCCTTGTGGTGCAGTGGCAGAAGTGCACAGTGTTGGAATGATATTGTTTCTACAGCCAATCAAATCGTTCTGCCTAAATGATTGATTGAATACAGGTGTTATCAATGGAAACGGCTTCTTCGTGGTGTTCAGATAGCACTTTCTCAGTTAAGAATTTTATGAATAACCATTCCACTTCGTAGTTGTGTTAAGAGTTGGTTATTCGCCTTTTTAATTAAATAAACATTATTTTGGCCTGGTTTTTATTTATTTTACTTTTTAAAAGGCTTGATTGATGATGATGATGATGATGATGATGTTGATGATTAGGTGGATCACTTTTTTATTTTTCATTTCCAGAACACAATCGCTGCTGCTAGTGGATGTGAATTAAGTGATGAAGCGGTTGGTTGGTTTGATTGAATATTGGTTAAATATGAACTTTTGGTGCATGCAGTAACGGCAAATGGCCAGTAGATGGCAATAAGTGTACACTTCCCAGACTAGATTTAACCGGTTACAAAAATGACAAACGGTATTCAAAGCCACGTTTGGAAGACCAGAGTCTGTCTTTAAATGTTTTTGTGCTTATGCTTGCAAAAACTTGTTAAATTTATATCAATTGGGATGATCATTGATCTATACAGAAAATAATGTTTGCCTGGGGTTTCCTGGAGAAACCAAAAGAAATCAGAGCAGCTCTTGAATTCACTGTTATGTGTCATGTGTTTTTTTATTTTTGTATTTTAAAATACAACAGCAGCTATCTACAGAACCTCATGTCCCAAAACACACTGAAAACACCTTCTTTTCTACTCCACAGTGGAAAGTATTTAAAATACATTTAGTTTATTTGGAGTTATTTAAATAAATACATTTGTACTGCATGTCTAAACGCATTTAACCTCAAGGTTCATTTCAAATTTTAGTTTATAGGTATTTTTTTTCTTTTTCATTATTTCTTTTACGAAAAAAAGAACAGCTAATTTTCTCTGGGTGAACCTGACATTAACTCCAAAATCTTATGTTTGTGATATTAACTTTCTCTGTCCAAAATAATTAAGAAGTATTCAATGAAAAATAAATAAAAGTTTGGAGTAGTCCAGCCAGTATTCAAATCTTAATCAACCAAGAAACTGAGAAGAAAAGTTAAAAAAAAAATCTGATCCAAGACTGGAAGATGTGCAGAATACTTCAAAACTTTATGGTATTTTCTATTTTTCCTAATGGTCGTTTTATTCCAGCAATTAAAAAAAACAAAACTCACAAAAAAAAAAACCCCACAATAAATTAAAACATACATTGGGCGTGTCTGTATGTAGATAGATAGATAGATAGATAGATAGATAGATAGATAGATAGATAGATAGATAGATAGATAGATAGATAGATAGATAGATAGATAGATAGATAGATAGATAGATAGATAGATAGATAGATAGATAGATAGATAGATAGATAGATAGATAGATAGATAGATAGATAGATAGATTTTGTTTTTTCTTTTTTATTACCTTAGTTAGAAATAATTGCTCCAATTACAGTAAGATATAAATGTATTATTATTATTATTATTACCCTTTGATACCCCGCGACCCCCGTGACCTGCATAGGATTAAAACGAGTATAGAAAATTGATGGATGTATTATTGTTATTAGTCATATCAGTAAAACAGATGTGGTCCCTGGTAGATGAGGGAGGACAGATGAGGGTCCCGGCCCCGGTCCCGCCCAGGATTAGATAACCCAGTCCGGGACCGGAGCGTGACCTCAGGCTGACGTGCGGCTCCTCCTCCCCGCCCCTCCTGCGATGCTCCGCCACCGACTGTCCGCAGTCTCTCCCTGAGAAAACAACATTCCCACACGGAAAAGACTCGCAGCCCACCGGTTCGGCCATAGACGCCCTTTCTGTCGAAAACAGAACCCACGGGGCCACGTCCGACACGGTAAGAGCCGCCAATCTCGGTTTTATGGCGAATTTGATTTGAATGTTGGTGAGAAAACGGAGAAAAGCCTCCGCTAACATCACCGCAACGGAGGCTGGAAAAAACGGTGCGCCGCTCGGTCATGACGGGAAGCCGCGGCGACCGCTTCCAAGCGACGTTTTCTACTGTTATACGTCTATACACGGAGCACTTGGGTCTTTTAACGTTTAATTCTGTGAACATTTTTATTAGTCTGGATCGGTGTCGTTTCGTCGCGCACAATAACGGTTTGACACATCGGCAGTTAACCGTCCAACTGCGGGCTGGTCGCCGCCTTTGTTTCGCAATACGTAATTCTCGGTAAAATACAATCAAGTTTTATTCTTGTTGATCTAAACCGGCGCAACAACGCATCATCGGCGGCCTGCGCACATCTGAAATCACCATATTGATCCCTGATTACTAGAAACATCAGCGGTTTTTAACCAACGTCAGGTTCGACGTGATGGACCCCGACTTCCTGTAAAACTACAAAATAAAAGCATGACGAACACATTATAATTATTATTGTAGAAGTGTGTCATTGTTTACTTTGGCGTTTATTTGATATTGATTACGTTTTTTTTTCCTATCTGCCAAGTCTTTTTTTAATTGTATACCCTTTGTGATTAAGAGAGCTTATGGACAATTGCAGTATATGTAAATATATAAGAAAGCATTGCTAGTTTTTATTTACCAAGCACATGAGTGTTTACAATTGTCTGAGATCACTAAATCATAAATTATATAGTCTTCTTTTCAACATAAAACTGCAGTAGTAGAAGCAGGTCATGTATCAATATACAAATACTGCATCATATTGATCAGTACTCAGGGAATTTATCTGCCTTTGAGTAGTAGAGTTTATAAAGATGGGCAGAAAGAATGCAAATAAATAAAATTTGAGATTCATGTTCAGTATATAACTTGATAAATAAAATGCAAAAAGAGTGCCACATACAATAAAACAAAATTGTAATATTTCTTAGTTACAGTACAAGTATTGATTGAACTGGCAATACATAAAGCATAACCTAAGAAAATAAATTATGAAGGTTTTAAACTAAACAATAAACAGTAAAATCAGGGTCAATAACAGGGAAGCCATTGTAAAGTGTTAAAGTTTGCCTTCCTGTACAGCCAGCATAATATATTTGCAGCTTATTTTTAGTTCAGTACAATGAAATGACTTAATATTTGTTGTATTTTCAGAAGATTTTGCTCATGGTGCTGCTGAGAATGGAGTTTAGTCATTTTAGGACTTTTATTTCATAAGGCCTGTGTTTCCTGTTGCGTCCACCAACCGTTGATGGTGTCTTGATGTTCATGCAGTGTGGTTTGGATGCAGATACGTCTGCTGACTAAAAACAACAACAGCACCTCTGTTTTTCGTGGCTGCAGGTTCAAGTCACGAGCTTTGCCATTTCACTCATTTATATATGATTTATCCTTTTTAAACCTGATACTTCTATCAGCTCTCTGTGGTGGCTGCTGCAGCTACTTTCTCTTTCCTTTGTTTCATTCTGGGCCAGTTAGTTGGATAAAAGAGCAGGTGGTCTGCTTACCTACTGGAAGCTGTCCTGTTAGAGATAATCGAATAGTCTCAGGAGGGAAACGGAGGAAAGGAACAAGGTCAGTGCAAGGTCCTGTTACATAAACTGTCCTTCAGCTCAGCTGTCAGGTTAGTCGATGCCTGATGTTTCATTTAACAAACTCACCGAAGAGTCAGAAAGATGACATTTCTTTCACGATTAGTGTTATACAATGTGATGAAGAGGATGTTTGACTGGAGCTGCAGCTCTGAGACAAGTTATCATCACTTAGACTGCGCTAACTCATAATCACAGGGAGGTGAGGGGATGCTTTTATCTTAAAGAGATTAGTTTATGATCGTCCTTATGAGTGTCAGAAGTGTATTTATGTGTATATATCAATGCCAACATGGAAACATGCAGTTCATTGAATGACCACTAGGGGTCGGGTCTAGTTAGTTTTCTTTGTCCCCCACATTATAATAAATAAATAAATAAATAAACATACTCTCAGCCCTGTACAAACTATAGTTTAGGTCTCCATAGCTGAGGTGTACAAATGTATGCATAATTAGGGGCGTGTGTTCTGTCTTTTCTTTTGTTTTGAGTGACAGCTGCATTGCAGTTTGTCAAAATCTAGCGGTCTTCATTTAGCACTTTCAAATGTCTAATGGACCATCGTCATCTGATTTAATTTAAGTGCACTAACAGGACGCTGCAACTGGCTCTGAGCTCGCCTGAGAGCGTCCGTGGATGGAGGTGACTCGGCGGGAGGACGAAGGTGCAGCAGCCAGCTTCGCCGGTGCGGAGGACGCCCAGCAGCTAGCTGGGCGGCTGCACCTTCGTCCTCCACTGAACCACCGTCCTCTTTTCAAGACAGTAGCGTCCGTGGGCCACCCGTCCACCCTGGCTACCCGTCCACGCTGGCCACCCATCCACGCTGGCCACCCGTCCACGCTGGCCACCCATCCACGCTGGCCACCAGGACTGTAGTTAGCTGTGATTGGCCAGAAACTAGCTGTCCAGCTAGCGGCCAAATGGAGTTTGGAGACAGTTTCTACTGAAGAAACATCTGAAATGAAGAAGGATGAGCAGGTTTGATCAGAACAATAGCGAGGTAACGTTAGTTAGTATGAGCTCAGCTAAGCTAAAGAAGCTAAGTTGTGATATTTGAGGTCAGGTGGGCGTGTCCCTGCCGCCTACCAGGCTGTTTGCTCCGCCCATTGGCAGCTGGGTTGAGCAGAGACTCTAAGCTGAGCTACTCCTGTTTCCTGTTGCCCTGTTCCCCTCTCATCTTTTAACATACGTTCACTTTGCCGCTCTGTCTCCTGTTTTGGTGGAAATAGTATTTTTAGGACAAAAGCTGAGCTCTTTCTCTCGTTTGTCCTGGATGTGTTTGCGTTGTTTAGTGTTAAAAATGTCTTGAATGATCGCTGTCTTCTGCTATCTTCTGCTCATCAGGAGCAGAATTCTAGACTAGAACAAATTAGTCTAAAAAAATGAAGAACCGTTTGATCATTTGTGGGTTTTTTTCTGTGTCAACTTAGGGAGTTTAGGGTGTTATTTGAATTAAACAAGGCATGCACAGACATCGGTTTGAGCTCTGCACTGCAAAAACTCAATTCTAAGAAAGTTGTAGACAGTAGGAACTTGTCTTGGTTCTCCAGAGCTGAAAGTGTTGGCATCAACAAGCCAGACCTGTGAGCGCCGAGCTGATCAGTGTGGATTACAAGATTAGGTCCTCAGCATCGTAGTCAAAGTCCTCCTCTGCACCGCGACTGACTCGGTTTGTCAGGCAACGTGCCTCCTCAGTGTTCAGCTGTTATTCTCTTAAATGTGTCTCCTTGCGTTATGTAACGGAGGGCCTGCAGAGGCCGGATGTGCATAGCTTCACTCTGCATGTGTGTGTTAGACGTGTTTTAGTCTGCTCTGATCAGGTCTACGACAGGTCTACGACAGGCCTGCGTGTGTTACGACATTTAGCCTCCATCGACTCCTGTGCTTTCATTTAGAAAAGCTCTGTTGTAGGTGCTGAGAAAAGCTGCAAGTCTGTGCTGCACTTCTCTGTCACAACATTCTTCTGCAGAAAGTTTTGTTGTTGTTAGTTTTTCTTGCTGATCGTGTGTTTTGTAAGCCAGGAGAGTCCACATGTAGCCTCTGGACACTTCTGGTGGTTTGGTGGTTCGTTTAAACCATTTGAGTCACATACAACATGATGCAGAAAACGCATGCATGACAGCAGCAGGAACAAGCTCAGCTTCAACCCGACGAAGAAAATTCAGCCTAAACAAACAAGGTTTCAACAGCAGGCGGCTAAGTGAAAATATTGTCAAAGAACCAGCAGTTTCCAGAAGCTTCCTATTTTTGAAGGTTAATGTTGATTAATTTCTTGATGTTTATCAGCTAAAACTGTCAGATCATTTCACTATATGTGGTGGATACAGTTTAAAGTTGTGGTATACCATCAAACTATGTGCTCCATCTGCCACAGTTACACCGGGACAAAGGCAGGAAAGATGACAAAGGAACTGCGCATTTTCCGAATTACAGACGGAATTTAAAATTATCTCATGACCTTGGTGTTTGCTGAATATCAGCATTTGCGGTAGAACTTTTATTTTACAAATGATAGAGATGGTGCATGCGCCCCGAGTTAAAATCACAGACATCAGGTCTCCAGATCTTTGTAGTACCCGGTGAATGGACCATTAGTTCCTGTAGAAACGCAGCACGAGAGCAGGACTGCTGAGAAAGATCTCCAGGATCCGGTCAGCTTCTACTTTCTTGTAAATGAAAAATGCCTGAAGTTGTGTTGATTTGTGATCTTTGTGCCCGTTGATTATACTGGCTACAAAGATCCCATCGAACCGTCTCGGACACTGATCTATCAAGAGTTTCCTGAGACACGGGCTTCCACAAACACCCCCAACCAAGCAAAAGCACCACATGGAGGCACAGAACACGCATATACTATAGACTAACCCAAAACAGTCATAGTTTAAAGGAATGAATGCCGTTATTGCCACATATATTAAATATCATAAGTCTCATAATTTGGTAAATGAAAAGCCTCCACGGGACAGACTGTTGACCAAGTAGCCAACATGGAAAGTTCATCTGAACATTCGTCTTCAAAAACCTCTCAAACGTTTGTGTGTTACTCAATTAAAAAAGAAAAAAAAAGAATTAGCGTTGTGACAATAAGTGTTGCTTCAGATTGGATCTGGTTTTCAGTCCAAACAAACCTTGTCTCCGCTGTTACCTGCGGACCTGCGCTCAGCGGTCCCATCGCAGAGGACGCCAGTGACGTGAATCCAGTGTGAATGCAGCATGTCTGCGATGTGTGACGTCCAAATTCCACTGAAAGGAGAACGACGATGGCCTGGATGACGTGTAGCAGCGCGCCATGCGAAACGTCCGTCGACTGGTGGCACAAAACGTTCACGTCAGTGAACTCTCTGGATGCAGTTACCGTTCTGACAGTGTCTCCACAAACGTGCACAAGCAGGCCACATTCAAGGTTAATGTTAACAGAATATTACCGTAGTCGTTTCACAAAGTGCAGCACTTCGGGGGTTAGGGTCAGTAAATTACAATCAAACACACACTTTTCCGTATCCTGTGCAAAACACAAATATGAGGTTGTAAGTTTTGAATGTTGGTCATTGTAATGCAGGTCCAGAGGGGCTATTTTATCAGACCAAGATAGTGATTTATTGTAGATATTTCTTTATTTAAGTGTTTTGTCTACTTCATTTTACATGTCTGCCGTAATCTCACATGTTGCTTTCGTTCTAATACCAAACCTGTTGAAATACACCTCGCACTTGCTGAGATGAATACACATTTAATTTAATGATGTCATTTCTGAAGCGGGCCTTTCCTCAGTAAAATGAATGAGGAAGGCAGGTTCTGCTCCCTTCGTGTCTCCGGGATTGCACTGGTGGCTTGCACTGAGTTCGAGGCCTGCAGACTGTTTGCAGAGCTCTGAGTGTGTTCATCGCTGACGCCGAAGGATGTTGCTGCACTTGCTTTGTGTTTTATGCTCATTTCTGCGACTGAGAAACGTCTCTGACAGCTGCTGGTAAAGTGTCAACAGGACTACGCTGAGGGTATTTTCAGTAGGTTGTAGCTGAGACACTGTTGGCTCTTTAAATATGTCAATAAAGACGCCACTTTCCATGATGTTTAGTGTTATATTTGCTACAAGAACTGTTGAGTCATGAAGTCATTCAGAGGCAGAGAGGCCGGAAACGACATTGGTGAAAAATGCATCCATGCATGAAGCTCACTTCAAATAAACTGTGATTTCAAAATTAAGAAAATTACGTTCATCTGTGAAAGAAGGAAATCGTTTCCTAACGTTTGGATTGATGAGGGCTGGGCTGTGTAGTGTGACAATGCACACCAGATCCAGCATGAGGCGGAAAGATGAGCTGGAAGAGACCATACAGTCGATCTTTGTTGGGTAAGGATGGACAGGGAGAGGGGAGAGATGGAAGGAGGGAGGAAAGATGATAAGAGAGTGGTGTAAACGAAAGATGTATTACACTGCAGTGCACAAAGTGGATGAAAACGAAGCCGAGAGAGTTGAGGAGCTGGGATTTAGTGGAACTGCGGGGGGGGGGGGGGGGGGGGGGTAAAGGACTGAAAACGGCAAAAGAGATTGAGTGGTGTTTGGACGTGGACCAGACAGACAGGAAGAGTGAGATTCAGCCACGTAGGAGAAAGAGAAGGAACACGTGATGACCAGAAGAAGAGCAAAGGAGGCAGTTGCAGTTTTTGAGAGAGGATGAAGACGAGACGAGATGGTTTGTAGTTGTGTCCCGCTAGAACTTCACGATGATGCAGCTTCATCAGAAAACATTACAAAAACTTTCAGTGATCTGGAATAAGATTCTTTGACTGGATGAAACCAAGATAAACTTGTGCTATAATGACGAAACAGAAAACTCCGGAGACGTGAAGGAGCATGTCGTGATCCAGGTAGACCTGGTAAAGACGCGTTGCAGGAGTTCAAACTGAGTATCAAGAAGAACGGCGATTTAAGTGACTTTAAAAAAGTATTATTGTTGTTGGCACCAGCAGGTTGGTCTGAGTGTTTCAGAAACTGCTGATCTACTGGGATTTCTAGGGTTTACAGAGAATGATCTAAGAGATTTGAGATTTTAGAGATGCAGAATTCCATCTCTGAACACACCAGACATGGAACCTTGAAGCAGATGTTCTGCCGCAGCAGAAGACCTCTCCAGATGCCACTTCTGTCAGCTCAGAACAGGAAACTCAGGCTACAGTCCACACAGGCTCACCAAAACCAGACCCTGGAAGGTTGGAAAACAACGTGGCCTATGTTGTAGCCACGCCGAAGCCAGCGCCGCAGCCGGCGCCGTAGCCGGCGCCGCAGCCGGCGCCGCAGCCAGCGCTGTTTTTTGGTCTCTCACTTTTAGTATGTATACTGTAGCATCTTTACAAAATTAGTAGTTCAACATAGATGAGAACCGATAGTTGTTTAGGAGCAGGATTCCCTTCCAGGATTCTTTTCCAGCTCTTTCCCTCAGACTTTATTTGAGGCTGTTGGGCTGTAATGAATGTGTGCAACAAACAAAAGCTCCTTTCATTCACGCTGCAGAAAGCTGAAAGCGTACACGTAGTCTTTAACTCAACATCCAGACAGCTACAGACTGTGTCACTGTTGCAGGAGATGAGAGGGAAGCAGGGACCGTCTGAACAGAGGATAAATGGAAGTTTGCTGCGACAGCGTTGATTGTTTCCAGTGGCTGAAAATCACTAACAGGACCAGCAACTAAAACCAACTTAACGTCTGCGACATCACCGCCGTCTACGCCGAAACCTGCCCAGATATGTTGACCAGAATCTTACGGTGGTGAGTGTACCAGTCAAAACAAGAGTGCATGTGAGCAGGATTCTTTTAAAGACATTACTATTTAAATAGAATAAAGTCATTTCCAGTCCTTACTGTCGTAGCTTTCACTCAAAACGTTGTCAGCTTTAGTTTTACTGGATAGATCCTGCGTTCAGAAGACTGAGTCCATCAACATAATCATCAACTTCTCCTCTGGATGTGTCATTGGGCTTTTCCTGGTGAGGGTGTGTCTTCTCTTTTCCCAGTCTCGCGCTTATTCCTGGAAGTGAAGCCCAGATGATACAAAAGGGAGGATGTCCGTTGTTTCAGCTTTGCTTTGTTTTTCCTTAGGGGTTGGTAAATAGGTCCGAGTCCCACCCACGTCCTTACATTTACTGGGATGACAGTCGTGTACCAGAGGTTGCACTGGCGGTGAAAAACACGTCACGTAGGACGATTAACCGAACAAATGACTCGTTATCAGAACACCAGCAGTATTACTCCTCCTGTTCATAACATTAATTAAACCTGTTAAATGAGCACGCTAAAACCTCTCCAAATCAAATACAGTCTCCAACCTTTTTTTTTTTTTGGTCTACTCTACTGGAGAAAAACATTGTTCAGTACCATTTTTGGATAGCAGAAGTATAATTACCCGTTTTCAGACTGGTTTCAGATGACGCCATAACACAACGGTAGCACTTGTTTCAGTGACCACTGACCTGCTGCAGATGAAGCTGCTCACTTTGACTTCTGGGTTTAAAGTGTCATCTTTGTCAACTGCAGCATTTTCCGACAAAGTTTAGTCCCAGGATGGACTCCAGGGATTTTGCTCTTAGGAGACTTTGTTCACATGCCTCCAACAGACTCTAAGGTTTTTTGAGTAGCTGTACTTCCTCAATGACATAAATTAAAAAGTAAAGTAAAAGTCTTCTCTGACTAGATCCACACAGTTCATGCACTGCAGGTTAAGAATAATTCATTTACTTTTAATTAGTGTAAATTGGAACGTTATCATTTCAGATCTACTTTGCTGCAGAGCATCAAAACTAGTCGATCAGAGGTTATAGGACTACATAACTTTACATCTTCTCTCAGTTATCTGGCACTAGATCTGAAGTTGTGAATGTTTGATACTACTGGCTACCAAACACCAGATTTATGTCAGTAATTATAGTGTCTGGTGCTCGTGGGTCCATAATCTGAGGTAAACCCACAACACTGGTGGTGAACAGCCTCAGCTGGTCGTATGGGGAGAGATGGCTGCTGCGCTTCTCGATGGCGGTGTGTCTACGGTGACGGTGGCGGGAACAAGAAGAGGAGACTCAAACTCGATGAGGCACTGGGACAGCAGAACAATGTCAGCTGCTGCCTGCGGCGTTGGGTCAGCGCCGTACCGGCCGCGCTGATGTACCTAACCAAGTCAGGGACCTATTTCAGCCACAGACGCCCCTGATACTTCCTGTTGCTCCTTCTTAAGGGTGTGCTGTTATTGACCTAGAACACTTTCACTGCTTTCATTGAACATGAGTAAACTGTAAAGGGGATAAACCAATATTCATTCACAGCCCTCTGTGCACGTGAAGTATTTGGGGCAGGCTGCCCTCCCAATTCTTTTTTTTTTTAATTTTTGCAAATATTAACAGATGTCATCCAAAAGTCTCATCCCACCTTTAATTACTCTGTCGGGGTCATGACAGCCAAAGAGATCTGAACATCCAGGTTCTCGTCTCGTCTCTCGGCGCTAGACGGGGATTTCTCTCTGAGCAGGACTCTCTGGGTTCTTTCTTAAATTTTAACGAGCGTCAGCTGTCCATTCAAACATTTTTAACCTTTCACTAATGATACTTAATAAATATGACCAGACAAATTATGTGTAAACCTCATTACCAGAGAATAATATTTTACAGTGCATGTCAGAGAATTGAGAGAAAACAGTTAAAAACACAAACATTTACCTGAAAATCTCTGTGATTAAAACAACTTTTTAAGTTTCTTCCGAGGTGACATCTATGGGTTTGTTACCTAAATCATAAAGTCTGTGCAGGAAGATAACGCAGGAGGAGGGAGAAACCTCTGAAGGTACTGAGCTCTGTAGCCGAGCTTCTCCCAATCCCAGCTGTCTTCTGTAAACACGCGTTACACAATCACTCTTCCTGACCCGGCAGCTAATCTCTTAAACTCATTTTGTTTAACCCTTGTTATGGTATTAACGTTACCGGCACCATACTTCCTGCTGAAAGGAACCATCATGTACTTAAGACAACCTTTCTAGCGTTGTTTGTAATGCCCTTTGTGTTATATTTTTGCTCTTATTGTCTACAAATGTTTGTTTGTAAAATATTACAAGTTTTTCAATTGATGTCCCATAAGCCATTTCAACAGAAAACATGTCGGACAACATTAATATCATGCTTTCCTTGTGTTTGCTGTTATGTAACAGACGGCGTCACAGAGTAAAGTAGCAGGACATAATGGCAGTAATAGTTTACACCGTTTCATTTTAGAGCATTTACCAGCTGCCAAAGAAGGTAATCTGTCATTACAAGTTTGGGAAATGAAGCGCATGTGTGCTTTGAAAGAGTTAAAAAAGCTCTTCCACAGGCAACTTCTTTTGGCTTTTCCCTTCGGGGGGGGGGGGCCACTGAGGGTCACTGTGATTGATTGAGGATAGCTTTCACTTTGGACGACCTCTCTGCCCAGAGACACGTTGGCACGTGGCGGAGCTGGAGATCAATCCGGCAACCATGGTTCATAAGCTGAGACAAGTTAACCTATGGCACTATTTAATAAGACCTTATCTGCTGTTTTAAATGTTGTTTTGTTGGCAACATCAGAAATGACTGCTGTGTTTAGCCGACGCTCGGTTAACTGGCTGCGGCTCAGTTAAGGTTCCTCCAGACCAACCCTGTGGTTGGAGACCCAACCAGGCAGCAAACCTGTTTGCTGCAAAGTTGAATTTTTACCTTAAGATAAAGATCGACTGGTTTGGAGCCACCTCTTGTGGTCAGTAGAGGAACTGCAGCTCCTCCTATTTCCACATGAGCGTCAACACGGAGGTTGGTACTCGTGTGTGACGTAGTGCTGTAAAGTGATAAACAGTTGTTGCGTTGTAAGGACTGACCGGGGAAACCGGGCTGCGAGTTCATAATTATTATAAATAGATTATTAAAGTAGGTTTGGCCCAAAAGACGAGGTTTTTCCACCTCTCACAAACTACAGTTTCACAAGGCGGAGAATAAAAAGGTTGAGCTCCTCTTCTTCGCAGGGGAAGTCGAAAGCTTCTCTGACAGCAAATGCCACTCTGTTCTCAGATTAAAAGGTCATCTGTCCAGAGAGCCGTCTCAGTTATGATGGCGCGGCCTCATCCCGCTAACATTTAGACCCACACTCTCAGGCAGGTAAATAATCTAATATGTGTAAAGACTGGAGAATTTAATTTCCAATTTTCTTTGAATTGACTTGGCGTAGGGACTATCTTTTATGACTGGAGTTTAGTGTAATTAAGGCTTCATGTGCAGTTGGTCTTGGCAGGCAGTCGTCTAGTCCAGGTCACGAGTCAGTGAGCTGGCGGATTGAAGCAAACCTTTCTGGGTAATCCTGCTCATCATCTTCCTTTATTATTACTGCACTGAAAAGAATTACAGGCAGTGACGTGATTTAATTTATTTAACAAGGACAGATTTGATTAATCAGGCTTAAGCAGGTTGGCAAATAGAGTTTTACAGACGAGGAATATGAAGGTTTTTACAGTCTATGATGAGACATCTTCCACTTTAACTTGAGATAATAGAACAATGAGCATAAATGTGGAAGAAGCCTGTCAGCTGTTAAACTGCACTTAAGATGAGGGCGTACAAGCTGGAAAAATGACTCTCGGTATGTTTTCTCCTTCACTTGGTTGATACAGGAACGGGTTTTCAGCAGAAATACCTTCGTTTAACAATGCTGTAAACACTGTGGAACATGCAGAACCTATGAAAGTTTTAGCACGTTGGGTCCCTCAGTGGGCCGTGGAGTTAAGGTCACTTTTAGAACCGCCGTTGTTTTGTTTTTTTTAGATAGCACATTCTTCAGACCACTGAGCAGGAGCCTCCCAGTCTGTGTCTTTAACTTTTACAGGTGTTCGGTCCTTGGCCGAGGAAAAATGTGTTCGTTCCTCCTGGAATCCAGGGAAAAGTAATCAGCGTGGAGTCAGAATGAATTGCGTGAAGTTTTGTGAGAATTTATAAGAGCGTTTCTGGTTAGTTTCTTCTTTGGTACCCAGCTTCGGTGTGTCTGCATTAATGAGCTAATGGCCAAACCTTTTGAAACGTCATTGTCAGGGCAGATATCAACAGCTGACTTTGATTTGCTGCTGCTCTTGAAATGTTGGTTCTTAAGTGATCACTGTCACAATTGGTCAAGTAGTCAAATTTAATTGGTGCAAAACTTTAAACTTCATCAACGAGTCAAAAAATCTGAAAAAACTGTTTAACCCAGCACTGTTTGTTGATAATATACACTATGGTTCATTAGGGACCATCGAAGGAATAAGTGAGAAAAATAGTATTCATAGTTCTGGAGATATGACCCAAAAGTGGAACCGGTTTTCATGGTGCCACCGTTGGGTCCTTTCACCTGCACAGGTCATTTAGCTGACGAGGAGTCTATAGACCAGGCTTGGTGTTCGTAGGATTTACAGTTGTTGCTGTAGGAAAGTAATAATAAACAGAACAAAAAACAACATGGATGTAGCAGCGTCCCTGCTTTGACCCCTACATAAAGAATAAAGAGGAGTGTGGTATTTTATGGATGTATTGTCAGCACAGCAAACGGGGGTGGAGAGGGCGATGGTGGAAATACCCTGCCTGCGCCAGCGTGTCGAATGTGAGTGGGTGTTAGATCACAGGCCTTTTTGGGAGTCAGCTGTTTGATGTTAATGCGGATCTCACCGTTTCCACTTCACATGATGCTGACTCAGATGTGAAGATGTAGATGTGATGGCTACAGTTTTGTACGGTAGCGTAGCTCTTTTCCATAAGCTTCCTGTGTTGGTCATCTCGGACGAGTTTGTAAAATATTCAGATCCTCTCAGGGAACTTATGTATCACTCCGTGGGTGGATTAAACTCTGAAAGCTGTTTCATACTGTCTTTAGTTGCTTCTGAAGGCCTCTGAAGGGCCCTCGAGGACGACGTTTAACTAAGCAGGCAGCTCGTGAGCCGAGCACCGGCTACTTCTGATATCACCACCCAAAAAACATTTGAAATGCAGGTTCCTGTGCTTCGTTTTGGAAGAGCAAAACGGTCAAAAACTAGTCAAAACTAGTCAAAACTAGTCAAAACTAGTCAAAACTAGTCAAAACTAGTCAAAACTAGTCAAAACTAGTCAAAACTAGTCAACGTCGTGATGGTGGAGAAAACGAGTGAAAGAGAGTTAATCCTAGACGAATGTATAAAAGCGCCTGAACCTTCCTGCCTCCAGCGGGATCCTGATACCAACACATTTGAAAATATCGACAGATTCACCGATCCACTTTTTTGACTTCTGATCAGATTCCAACATACATTATATTTCCTGATAACTAATATTGATTCCTAAATCAGTGAGCGATTGTTGTTTGTTAAATTGCAATAAAAGTTCAAAGACTGAAAAAATTGCTTGATTCAAACCTTCAAATAAGTTATAGTCAACAATGCATCCATTTTTTCATCGTGTTGTCGTTCTGATTTGGACAGCGAATTATCAACCCTGTTCCCGATATTGACTCGAGTCAGTCCCATCTCTAAAACATTCCTTTGTGTTGCTTTAAAAAAAACAAAAAAACATTTAGTGGTGGTTTTGTGTTTTCTTGGTGAGCAGCATTCATTTTCTTTCAATATTGTTTTTGATGCCAAAACAACATTTTTAAATGTTGACTGCAAATCCATTAACATGCTCGAGATGCAACAGATGTGTTTGTTCTGTCTTCCAAGAATAACAGCGATGGAAACGCAGAAGCTCTGTAATTCTAGGAGGTTAAAGTCTGTCTCTGCAGACACTCTGGTGATCCTCTTCTTCAGCCTCTCAAATGCGCTTTGCCACAGCGGGAGGTGTTTTTTTTTGTTTTTTTTGTTTAGGCAGACGTGCTTTTTAGCACAGCGTCTGAAGGATTTCTGGGAGTTTCTTTGTCCACGATTTCACGGAGGAGCAGTGGAGGTGACTGAGTTCTGCAGAGCAGCGCCTCCCCTCGAGGAGCCTGCGCCGCCAGGACTCAAGGAGCCATTTCCTTTTTTGAATGATCAGAAAACCATATCAAGTAAACTAATTTGCGAGACGTCTCTACAAAACTAAAGTGCTTTTACTATTCCCAGCTC
Source organism: Xenentodon cancila (assembly GCA_014839995.1). Lineage (NCBI taxonomy): Eukaryota > Metazoa > Chordata > Actinopteri > Beloniformes > Belonidae > Xenentodon > Xenentodon cancila. The sequence goes on along the minus strand of CM026202.1, from coordinate 10,324,375 downwards.
CAGTTGGTGCAGTTTTAAGGGTAAAGGAGAGGCTCCCTCTAAAAGATTTTTACCGTTTTACCTGTATGTGGAGAGTTAATCAAAACATCTTTTCTGTCTGTCTCTGTTGATTTTCCAGATGTACCACTCTGACCACGGTGTAGACTTTCCTGACCTCTGCTTCCAAATCCCTGGCAGCCCTGCCGGACTGGCTCCAGAAAACACAGTCTGAAGAAAAAACCTTCAACAAGCCACATTTCTACGTTTCTGTTACCTGCCTCTGCAGCTCCAGCTCCAGCCTCCTCTTGGACCATGGACAGCCCTCCTAAACTGTCTGGGGAGACCCTGATTGTGCATCACATTCCCCTGGTACACTGTCAGGTGTCAGGGGGGCGGCAGGGTGGCTGCGGGGGCACATTGAAGAGGAGTAATCCTTTTAGCCCACCAGAGAACCTGGGTTTGAGTCGGACCACATCCCTCCCAGAGAGAGATGTCCTCCAGAGAGAGGCTCTGCTCTACAGCAGTCTGATCCAGACCTCCAGTGGCTCCTGGTCCTCCCACAACGGAGGAAAAGAAAGGAAGGGTGGGGGGAGAGGGGGCAGCACAGCAAGTGATGATTCATCATTTACCTCAAGCAATTCAGACGATCAGCTGGTTACAGCTCACACGTTACCCAGAGCCAAGCCCAGGAGCAGGAATCCGTTTCGTCATAACCCCTTCCTGTTGAACACAGAAGATGAGGATGAAGAAGAGGACGACGATTGTGACAACCTGAATGGTTACCAGGAAGACTCTTCCTTTCACCTCCACAGTGACACAAACTCTGTGCTCGATGACGGGATAACTCCCTTTCACTTACATGATCTAGATTTTACTTCGGAGCCCTTCCTTTTGCATGGCTCAGAGGGAGGAAGCAGTCGGGAGTCCCTGAGAGGTGCAGTCTCGGATCTCTCCACCCACCTGGAGGATCTGGACATCTTAAGTCTGGAGAGCAAGCACCGCCATGGAAGCGGTGGCTCCAACATGTCCATGGACTGTGGAGAGCAAGACTGGGGCGATGACGAAGACGAAGATCATCCAATGAGGTGCGGCCGCAGCAGCAAGACGGGCTCCTACTCGTCCACCTCGTCCACTCAGCACTGTTCCTGCTGTGCTCTCTCCCAGAGCTACCCCCAACACTTCCCCGAAACCTTCTCTGAGCCTTTTTCCGAGTTCCAGCAAGGTTACGGCAGTGACTCCTCCTGCAACAGCTCTGACGGCGTCCTTGTCAACTTCAGCGCCATTTACAACAAGATGAACAACAGCATCCCGGAAAAGCCGGCGGCGACGCTTCCCACCAACCTCAACAGCTCCAACGACCAGTCCTGCACCTCGTCTGTTTCAGATCTACCAGGAAACCATGAGTCAAATGGAGGAGCTTTCTACTTGGACCTTCACACCTCCCCAACTGAGCCTCCGCTATCTCAGCAACAACCCTCCTGCCTTTCCACCGCCTTCCCCCTCATCAGTGAGCCACACCTGTCCACCTCCTCCACCTGCCCTTGCTCCATGGAGCACCAGGGTGCGCTTGAGCTCGATGCCAACTGCAACTCCTACCATCCTCCTCATTCCGGGTCCTCTGGCGACATCACTTCCTGTCTGCAAAGTCAGGCGCGTCTGGTTGTTGCCACCCAGAACTACTACAAGCTGGTCACCTGCGACCTTTCGTCCCAGTCGTCCCCGAGTCCTGCTGGGTCCTCGGTGCACAGCTGCTCCGACGAGCACAGCAAAGGCAGCCCCACTCCGACCCAGCCCAATGAGTACTTCCTGTTCAGGCAGCGAGCTGATGCGGAGGAACTGGAGGAAGAGGACGAAGAGGGAGAATCGTCCAGAGTAAGTAGAGAATCCAGCATTATTAACATTAAAAACATACAGAGCCACACTTGACTTTATTTGAAAACCAATTTAGACACACGTCCAAAAGATGACGTCTTTAAGGTACTGACAAAGCCGGGCTGTCGGAGGTGAGTCATTGGCGGGGCCAGCTCGACCCGCCACACCGCGCCAGCTCATGGAAAAATGACAGGAGACACATCAGATTTAGGTGTTAAAGGCCGGGTTTCCGCCCATGTGAAAGGGGTTTACGTTAGTACACAGGAAACCAGTACACAGCGACCAGTCGCTGCGCCGCAAACAAAAGACCCTTCAGATGTCAAAGATGTGAAAACGACAAAGGACATACTGATCTAGCTGTTGAAAAGGGCCAAAAACAAAACAAAGTCTCTTAGAACAGCTGAGTTACAGCCCAGCTCCGAGTTCAGTCTTACCTTTGATGTTCCTCTAGCAGCGATCCAGTTCCAGCGAAAAGTTCCGTTCAACTTATCCAAAGTGTCTGTTTTGGGTCTGTGATTATAGATCTTGGGTTGATCCGGTCACTGGTAGGGAAGAGCAGGCATTGCCAAGCCGGCACCGTGGAAGCATCCGGCCTCGTCTTCATTGCGTCTGGAAAATGTCTGACGTGGACGAAGATTTTGTTTTTTAAATCTTTGCTGTTTTCCATCGTCATTGTACTCTGTCCTGGTTATATGAATACTTTAATTTTACACTTGTGCTTTCATCTCACATGTGTTCTCTTTATTTTCAAACCATGACCGTCGTCGTAGAAACGGTGCTCTGCAACAACTAGATTTAAAGTTGACAGCTGCTGTCGTAGCCGTCTCTGTTCTGACCTCACTTCTCTTTTTATTGTTTTTTTTTTCTCTTTTAAATAAACGACCAGGGATTTTGTTCTATATTCGAGGCAGTTGTGTAAACTCGGTAATACAGGATACAAATTACATTTCATAGCTTAGTTACTAGAGTTGAAGATGGCTTATTCAGAATTCAGAGGATGTTCTGATTTCTACTCTAGGATTTTAAATCCAAGCATATTGTACTTACATTACACTTATAAACAGCTGCAAAAAGCTAATAAAAAGTAATAGAAATGGCTGCTGATGGTGCAGAAGACCACATGACCATGGCAGTAACCAGGAGCTTAAAATATCTGCGACTGGCAGCAGTCTGGCTCTCATTTTAGACGTCTGTCTGCACTCACGCTGTCACGTCTCGGGATTATTTTAGCGTTTACATGCAGCTGAAGGGTATTTGTGTTGGTGCTGGCCAGCTGAGGACGCCTCTCTCAGCCTGCTACTACTATACTATTCTAGATGAGGAGGATTCTCTCCAACTCAGCATTTGTCTGAATACAGTGTCTCTTTCAAGCATTTTGTTCTTCAAACAGGAACTCAGTCAGCCACTGCGTTTGTACGAGCCGTGACGTTCGGGTCACTGTATTTTGACCTCTTTACCGGTGCTGCTTTATCTCCTAAACTGGTGCAAAGGTTTGATCGTGTTTCTCTTTATACAGCGAGATGATGAAGAGGATGAGGAGGACGAGAGGAGGAACCAGCAGGCAGCTGGCGGGGTTAAATCTGCTCCTTCTATGATTGAAGGCCAAGTGTACATCAACGTTTCCCCTCCCACAGCCGTACGGGCTGTTATCGGAGGCGGGGCCTCCTCCGGAAGTCGTCCCCGTTCTCGCAGCTACGATCGCAACCTGGACAAGTCGCCCTCTCCGCGGCTGGGCTCTCTGGAGCGGATGCTGAGCTGCCCCGTCCGGCTCAGCGAGGGCGCCGCCCTGGCCCAGCCCCCTCCTCCTCGTGTCACCTCCTTTGCAGAGATTGCTAGAAGCAAACGCAGAAATGGGGGTGCGGGGGGATCGCCGTCTCTGAAAGCAGCCGCAGACCTGTTCTCCTCCATCCACTCCAACCACTCGCACTCCTCCGTGGATTTCTCTCCAATCCTGGAGCAGCGCGTCGAAGCCGACAGCCCCGCCATGTCACCTTTACCCTTCACCAGATGTTACAGTCAAGGCAGCATGGAGCGACACCTGGAAGGTGGAAGAGAGAGTCGAACCAGGGCAGAAGGTATGTCATCCTTTTACTTTGGTTGTTTGTCCTCAAGAAGCAGAAGAACTGTAAAAAAGTCGTAACCTCCAAGGACTATCCAAGCAGTTGCTTTTTTTTTCTTTTTAATTTCATTTTAAAGGCACTTTATGCAATCGTACCGGTGGAGACCAAGTGGGGGCAGTATATGTTGAGAAGGTCCGTCTGTCACAGTGGACAAGAGCAGACGCTGAAATGAAGCGGACACAGTCACTTCCTCCAGCTGTGTTTGTAACTTGTAGCGGATTAGCGCCGCGGCTCCAGTAACCTTTAGAAATGCCAGTTCACCGACCTCCATGTGTGGAAGCTACCAAATATGGAACATTGGTGTTCCACAGCTCGGATTCTGATAGGATAAAGCTAAAAAGCGAATTATGAACGGAGCCGAACTTTTAACATAAATACTAGCATACTCTAGCAAAGATAGTTTAGCCCGCTCAGCGTTCTAGAAGGAACGTTTTATTTTATTCCTTTATTTGACCAGAGTTGTTTCCGTAATAGAAAATGTTAGTGGCATTGTTAGCCGTGTTTTGTCCCTTTTTTTTAAATCACTAGTTTTATCAACGTTTAACTCTTTAACAACTTTTTTTTTTTTTCTTTGGATGCGGGAGGGTCCTCGTGGTGGTCAGGCTGTCCATTTCCCGCCAGCGCTCGTAGCTAATCCAACTTTCAATGTGACTGGTTTATCTGAAGGCACCTCGGCTACACAACTGGCCTCCAAACCACATTTGTCTTCAAAACGCACGCAGGAAATGAGCGTGGCCATGACTCAGCTGAAAAATTGAGTATTGTAACTTCCCTCAATAACTCCAGATATTTGGCTTGTTAAGATATTTGTCGGCAGTCGGAAATGGCTCCCTAAAGAGCATGTTTGAGTTCATAACAATTGTGGACCAATAGGAGCTCACCATCCACTCACCAGTTTGCCAGGTCTGCTGGTCCTCGTTTCAGATGTCGTTTCAGTAATGATGCCTGAAATTACGATGTTTGGACAGATTTGACCAGAATGAATGTAAAGTATTATTAAATAGCAACATGAGTTAGAATTAGCTTAGCTGGCCAATGGTTAGCCAAATGGCTAAATGTGACTGAAGCAGGTGTGGTCCAGCCAGATTCCCACGACTCTTCCAACTTTTTTACAATATGTTACCACACAGTATGAAGAAAAGGAGGCTTTAAAATCACTCCTCAAAAAATCCATTGATGATGTCACCAGGGGTTTGTCCAGTTCTTCTTATACAGTCTGTGTCAGCAAAGTGTGTCAGCCCATTGTGTGTGTGTGTGTGTGTGTGTGTGTGTGTGTGTGTGTGTGTGTGTGTGTGTGTGTGTGAGTAAATCCTACATACAGCAGCTTTAAGTGAAAGAGCATCAGTCAAATTAAAGAATCAGTTAAATGTTAGAAAATATTGGGGGGATTTTCTTATGAAAAAAAATAAACAACTCTCCAACCTTGGCTATTTAGGACATTCGTTGGACTTTGTGTGAATCATGTTTTCTTTTTAATTCAACATGTTGAAGTTGAACATTGTTTATTGAACAAAAAAAATAAAAAGAATTAAACTTAAGAAAAGCCATTAGCACTCTGCAGGATGCATTTAACCAGATTAAAATTTTACTTAGTGAGAAATATATCAAAATTGAGGTGATGTACTTCTCTAGAGGCCTTTTCTTTCTTTAAATGGTTTAAAAACATTCTGGTGTTTCACATGCTGGTGATTTCACCTTGTGTCATATTTATGCAATAGATGGACAGCACAAAACACAAAGAAAAATGGTAAGTTGAAATGAGTCGATATTTAAATAGCAGCTGCTTGTTCTTGTTCTGTTTGTGTGGTATTTCCACGTTTAAAAATTCCTCATCTGTGTGCAGCGCTGCTCTTGAGTTGGGATGTACAGTTTTTAGTACAGACTGATGTGTGTGTGTCCTTAGCTTCAGGAGAAATAAAAGGTTGAAGTGGGTCTCACGTGATCTGACTAACAATCAGGTGAGAGAGGAGGTAACAATGCAGAGGAACCCCCCCTCACTCTGCTCTACAAGACCCCACCGAGGTCTGGGTGGGCTGTTTGTGTACTCGCATGCCTGCGTTTGTGTGTTCCTTTGTGATCCAGACAGCCTGGAGGCCCAGTTCACCCTGAAAACGAAGTCTGGAAAATCAGACCAAACCCTTCCCAAACCCGTCAGCTTGTATTCACTACATGCTTTAAATCTAAATCCGCTATGGCAGAAGGTACGTCGGGCGGTGGAGACGGCTGACCTTCAGCTGGAAGGTCATGGAATCGATCTGCAGCCTTGTTGTGCACTGAAGTGTCCCTGAGCAGGACACTGAACCTCATGTTGACCCCGTCGCCCCACCCACTCATAGCGTCGGTCCTAAGCAGCGATAAATGAGAAGGGTTGTGTCACAAAGGTCACTGGAAGTAAAACCGATGTCAAATCAATACGTGGAACACAATGATCCTCTGTGGTGACTCATACACAGCGAAACCGTTCAGATGTAATTGTACTTTGGTCGGCGGGGATGTTTTAAATGTGTTTTTTAACTTGAAAACAAGGGGTAGTTATGGTTATTTGGGGAGTTAACTAATCTGTCATTTATTTGACTCGTCAGATAGTGAACGCTTCTGTCATCATCCACATCGCACAGGCGTGCAAAGCTGCGAAGTCCGCCGTCTGGCGGCGCTGCCGCTCTTCACTGGTTTACCTGCCGTCATTGTAGCGAAATTAAACTGCCTCATGCACTTCCTGTGGCACACTGCAAAAACATTCAGCCCTGAGCACCACATGCATGATTGTCTGGCATATTTACGTGGCTTTTATACGTCTAAAAATTCTGCGTCATTTTCATTTGGAACTTTTATAGTTAATCTGTTTAATTGACTGAAGGTTGCAGCCCTACCAAGAAAAACAACATAGCAGTTTTCAACATAAGTGCCTGATTAAATGAAGAGCAGGCATCCAAGAGCAAGTGGGACGGCTGCAGAGCTGCTGACGGCGCCGTGCATCCATGAGTGTTTACGGTAAAGCCTCCAACAGTCTTGCAGCAGCGTTGCTTCTCTGCTGCGGGATTCTGGGACATCTTTTGTTGACTCTAGTGTGGTCGTAGCTCCGCCTATGTCACATGCTTCATCTCTAGTTGTATGCCTGTCCAATGAGGCTCTTTCTGTGTATGTGCTTGGTACCGCCCCCTGAAGCCAAGTTGAATCCAGAGGAATCAGATTAAAATTTGTATTGAAGAGGAAAAGAAAAGGCCGGTTTACACAGTTTACACGGAAAACAAGTTCATTACACTCCCGTTCAGGTCATCACATTCACATTCAGTGTAATTCAGTTAATCCAGTTAATAAATCCAGATTCAAAATTCACATAATGCCAAGTCATAACAGCAGCCGAGCTAATGAACCACTTGATTGTGTTAAGTCTTCGGCTCAGTGTAATCCTCCATCCTGAGCAGGAAGCAGGTGGAGAGAAAAAACTAATTAACGTGTGAAAATAATCCTCTAGCAGCAACGGACTTGTACAAAACTAATGATTAATGTACTGGTTGTACACACCAACCAGTTACCACAAAAAAATGTGCAGCAGCAAAAGAAGACTGCAGATCAGAGTCGTCCTGAAACCTGACGACCAGCAAACCTGGAGACCCGAATTCTGACCAGCGTCCAAAGATTTCCAATTAAAAAATTAAAAGTTGTTCATCAAACAGCTTTACAGTGTGACTGCAGTCTGCAGCAGTGTGTTTAGATACACACACACATACATATACACACATGCACAAACACACACACATATATGTACACACATGCACAAACACACACACATGCACACACATGCACAAACACACACATGCACACACACATGCACAAACATACACATGCACAAACACACACATGCACACACACATATGCACACACATACATGCACACACACACATGCACAAACACTCACACATGCAAACACACACATGCACAAACACTCACACATGCAAACACACACATGCACAAACACATACACACATGCACACACACATGCACAAACACACACACACGCACAAACACACACATGCACACAAACACATATGCACAAACACAAGGGGAGGACTGCTTAAAGTATTTCAGAATATGTTTCATTGTCCGTCACTTTCTGTGTGCGAATCACACCATGTCACACCAGAGACACTGTATTCAGGCCGGAGGAGATGCTGCGCAGCATCTGAGCCTGTGAATTATTCATCAGACTCTTCAGTCAGCTGTGCTGCTTCACTGCAGCCGTCTTTAAAAGCCTCATGGAAGCAGCTCCCTCAATAATGAAGCCAACATGAGCCATAAACCTGCAAGGCAAACATGCTGGCTGTCTGATAAGCTGACGAGTGATGAAGGAGAAACAGCAGGCAGAGGAGGTGAAAGGGAACGAGATGATGGAAAAGGAGACCAGGAGGAGGAGAAACAGAAAAAAATAAGACAAATTAGGGGTTGATGGAGCATGTAGAAGGAGAAGGGAGGCTTTCTTTCTTCCATCTGCAGAGAGAGCTGGGCGTCCTGCTCCCCCCCCCCCACAGCAGCCATTAACAGCAGCTCCAAGTCGCCGCCGGTGGCTGACAGACGTCACTGCAGCCAGATCACGTGGCCTCAGTGGGCCGGCCTTCGGCTGACAAACAGCTTGCGCAACACTGTTGACATCACACGCTCCTGTCTGTCAGGCTGCACGCTGGATTTGAACACAAAAAACACTCAGACATTGACTCACGGTAGACAAACGGCGTCTCCTTGATGGTGACCTGACGCAGCACTTTCAGGTTCAGTGTGTGTGTGTGCGTGTGTGTGTGTGTGAGTGTGTGTGAGGGTCTGACAGAGCAGAGTGAACGGAGGTCTGGCTGCCTGTGATAAAGCATTTAAAGCTTTCTTTTTTTTGCTGTCAGTTGTAGCTTTGATGTTTAGATGGTTTATGATTATAAAGTGACTGTAAAATGACTAAAATGTAAAATATTTTTACTTCACTGCTTTCAGCTCATGAAATAACAGCGTTGTACCCCTGTAAATGTAAATGTAAGTAAATCAATTTGGACTCGAGGCCCTGAAGTACCAGTTGATCAGTTGTCTGGTTAGTTTGAGGGCGTCAATATTGGCCCGTTGTTTTACAACGTTGAGTCAAACTAATAACGGCTACGTTTAGGCAGACTTAGGCCGGCCCGTCTGCGCGGCTCCGGAGGAATGGAGCGTTTATTACCGTTTAGATCATAGCTAAATGACGAATTACTGCAAGGTTACTGAGGACGAAGATCAGAAAGTAAAGAAGACATTTTAAATAAAGGTTTTAACTGTAAGGACTTCAGTTTCTTTAAAGCCACAAACAAAATGATAAGAGTGTTTATTACGTATATGTAGTTAATGTTGCATTAAAACCTTTGTTCGTCTCTCGTCTTAGAGTCGTCCAGGTTATTAATTAACTCCGTTAAATCTTTATGAGTAAACACACGTGGAGATGAAACATGACGCCGTATTTGAATCAGGCTCCATTTATCATAAGATTTATTCCAATTGAAAGTTAATAGGTTATACTAAAGTAAAATAAATGATGCATTATTTAAATAATAATATAAACTATACTAAATGTGCAACACTAATAAGAAAGTACATTTATACATTTATATTTCAGTGCATTTTTTTTTTCATTCCTGAGGGAAATGTCATAAATGTCATTATTATTTATTTATTATAGAGGATGATTGGACTTATATGTACTGAAATCAGTCGTTTACATAGTTCTCCCTGTTTAAATGTTTCCAGATCAAAGTTTCTTTGCTTTTACTGTCCAGTACAACAGTGAACCGTGTTTTTATTCTGTTTGTCTGCTGTCCATGTCTCCACTGTGCTCCTGCAGGTGGTCTCTCCAGTTCGTCGGACAGTCAGCTGCCGGTGGTCCGGTACAGTAAGGAGCAGCGGCCCACCACCCTCCCCATCCAGCCCTTCACCTTTCACCACCAGTTCACGTCCAAACCCCCGCAGCCCAAGCCTCTGCTGCCCCTGCTCACAGGCTACGTCTCTGGGATGCAGGCTCGGTCCAGTTCCGGTTCCGGCTTAGGGGGTCCAGTGGGTGAGGACGGTGAAAATCCGGCTGATAAAGTGCACAATTCCCAGGATCTGCTCGGCGCAGCAGCTGCTGCTCCTCTTGAGTCGGTCCGGCCCTCGCCTCTTGGGAGCTACTCCCCGGTTCGCCACCAGGGGGCTCCCAGCTCTGGGACCTGTTCCACCTGCTCCCCCAGCCCTCAGCCTGCACACAGCCTCTCCTGTCCGCTTTCGTCAGGCCCCGGCTCGCTGCACACTCCAACAGTAAAACAAGGAGGCGGGTCAACGCCATTACCTCCGACTCCTCCGCCTCCATCTCTGGGGGTGAAGAGAGGGGTGGTGCCGCCAGCGCTGCCAGCGGTGCAGGGACAGTGTTTCCATCGTGGAGCTCCGCAGGGCTTAGCAGCTCTTCACAGTGACGCTCTGAGCCCGCTGGCCTGTCTGGACTCTGGAAAACATGTGGAGGGAGGCAAAGGACCTGTGGCCAGAACACAGAACGGTACGTTCCAAAAGAAGTCCGGGGTGCTCCTAAGGCATCGGGATGAGAGGCTCCTGTGAGAAAATGCTGCTTTTCAGGGAGTTGTTGTTTAGTTGAGGATGCACTGATTTATGTTGTGTGCACGCAGTCCATATAACTACTGTTTCAAAACTGATGACGAGCATCTCAGCTGTGTGTCAGGAAAGATGTTCATCTACATTACACCCCGTAAACGGGAATCACATGGCCGTCCGTGCTCAGCGGACACGTGCAAACAGGCTGAGTCTACGTTCTTATGAATACTGACGAAACAGAGCGACACCACCAGAAGTCAGTCGTTAAATCATTAAATTAAACTAAATACAAGAAAACTGCAAAGAAGAAAATTGCAAACACCCTAAATTAAAAGGCCGGATTAAAAGAAAAGAAGACCTGTTAAGTGGTCTGATCACGTCGCTGCTTTTCTTTCCTTCTACTCACATTCTCCTCTGCAGTCGGCATGTTTGTCTCCGACTCGGTTACTTTAACTTTGACTATCCCCCTCCCAACCCCTCCACTCCAGAACTGCCCCCTCCCCCTTCTGTGGAGGAGTGGGCGGTGCTCGCCCAGAGTGCGTGCGTCTGAGTTGTAGTGCATGGCCATGAGTAAACTACGTTACTATGGAAACCAGAGGCATCAGAGAACACATACCTGAGACTGTCTGGAGCATGTGTGTGACACTGATTGACATTTGGGAAACACGCCCCCTGGTTGTGATTGGACGAGGTGTGATGGGAGCGGTGGTGCCACAGGAGTGGATTTGATTCTCAAACTATGTTGTTTATGTTATCAGTAAATAGTGGTAATTCCAGCAAATATGACACCATCTTTAACTGATCAGGTACATAAAACGATGAGTCCTTTTACGGTTGTTATAGATGTGAAATGCAGCTGTGCAGTCCCGACTCTATGTGTGTTTACTTCTGCTGCAAAGCTGGACATATTTCGTGGAGGTTAATGGAGGTTGACTCACGTTTGAAGCCAGCCCCTGGTGGTCAGGAGAGGAACTGCACTTTTCACTTTCTGTCCCTTCACTTAAATTTGTAAAACAAGTTCGCAGTAGTTGAGTATTTTTCCGTTTTTAGGAGGTGAATTCACTGGAGTTGTGTGGACGCGTAACCATGACAGAGGTTTTACGTTTTGAAATTAGTGTGCGTTGATGTGGGCGTGGTCTCAGTCTGGAGGAGGTCATAGTTTCGTGTTTGGCTTTACATGATGAGGAGACCTGGCTCAAGGTCCAGTATTCTCTGGTGCAGGATTTTCTGGATTTGACCTCAGACCTTTAGTAGAGCTGTCTCTTCCTCGTGAATCATGTTTGGTTCTTCTCTAGATCCGTCCTTCACGTTTGCTGTCTTTTAACTATCAGCCTCTTCTTGTGGAAGCAGCCGACAGGTTCATAGTAAAAGGAACGTATTATTGTATTATTGATAGTTTCTGCAGCTGCCAGAAACACTTGCAGTTGTACGAGGAGAGTGAGATCCAGTTCCAGATTCATAAATACTACTAATATGTTGGTGTAATTAAAAAAAAAACAGTTCCAGTACATTCTTATTCTTCTTGTTTCTCTTTCTTCTCTCCATGCATGGACTTAAATCCCTACCTTTCCTCTCCTCACTTTTCCATTTACCCTTCCTCTGCTGCTTTCCCATCCTTCATTACAAAAACCCATCTCCAACCTCATCCTGGTCCCCTCATCACAACCCGAACAGCACACCACCTCTCTCCCCAGGCTCTCAAGTGGAGGGAATACCGTCGTCGCAACCCTCTGGGGGTGGAGAGGGTCTCTGGGGGGCCTCCTTCTGCAGGATCAGGTCCCGTCTCTGGGAACGCGGAGCTCAGCCGAGGCGGAGGACAACGACCTGCCAGACGAAACGTGTTTGATTTCCCTGCAGCTCACTCTGGCCACCGGCTCGGCCAGTTTAACGGTGCTCATGCTTTTACCGCCAGCGCTGGCGTTCCTTGCGGGATTAGATGGAGAGAAAATAGATGTGAACGCTTCAAGTATGGTTACTGTTTTAAGGAGTTTAAGGTCCAAAGAGTTTGACCATGAATTACTTGCAGATTCATAAATGCAGTGTCTTAGTCTTATAAAGGGTTGTCAGGCTTTTGAAAGTGTCTTATCTGTGCGTATGTGTGCGTGTGTGTGTGTGTGTGTGTGTGTGCAGTGGGTCAGCCGGCGAAGCTGCAGCAGAGCTACAACGACTTCCTGCCGGACTACTTCTCCCTCACAGAGAAACCTCCCGAGGAGTTCTGCCTGTCGCCCGACGCGTCCACTTCATCCTCCTCGTGCTCCTCGTCACAGATCTCTGTTGATCTGACGCAGAAAAGAGGTGGGGCTCTGCATGTGCGGACACGCGTGACAGCCGTGGGCGGTGCGAGTCGGTGGTTGTTAGACCTCAGGGTCGACTTTACAGCTGCAGCACAGCGTTGGTAACTCGCTCGCATGTCGACGTTTCGAGCGTCACCGAGTGTGCTGGAGCGCCTCCAGACGCTCCTGTCGGTGAACACACCTGATGTTAGTTAGTTTCTCTTGAAACTGCTGGAGTTTGAGTTTCAGTCAGGTAACACTGTACTTTTCTTCACCATGGCAACCACCAACTGCCAGTCAGGGCTCATCACCATGGAAACCCCTCACTTCCACTTAGAATCAGCAGCTTTTCTGTTGTCTGGTCTATTTACAGACTTATGTGGCTTCGTCTCAGAAGTTTAAGCTGTAAGAAAGGAATGATGGATGCTAAACTGACATCTAAATCAGGGCACCTGCAGACACAGAGTTGAAAAAAATCTCAAAAATGGTCCTAGGAGGAAAAATACTTTGATAGCAGTGGAGGGAGGTGAAGAATGGGAGAAGGCTCCTTTAACGGTTTCAAGGTTTAGGAGTCACCATAACTGTTCAGGTTTTAGTTCCAGTGTAGACCAGTAGCTGTACTCCTGAGTATCTGTGAACAGGAAACTAAGACCAGGACTTGAAAAAGCGTTGTCACGCACTCAAAGATAAAACTCCAGCGGGTGCAGAAGTCAAGGAGAAGTTCTGACACTGCAGTGCATTAAAGCTTTACTGACGAACTTCTCCGTCGTTTCTGCTGTCATCCAATCAGCTTTGGTTAAAGCCGTGAACACCGCAGTGGATCTGATCGTGGCACACTTCGGCACCAGCAGAGACCCGGATGTGAAGGTAGGAGGGTTTTCATTCTCACCCAGCGGTTTTATGAACGTGAGTGGCTACACTCGTCCTTGATTGAAGTTCATGCACTAACATTGTCGAAACGGCTGACACGAGTTCAAGATGAAATAAAAAAGTCACCAAATGAAATACTTCATCTTCACAGTCCGCTGGAGCCATCTGACCACTTATGTTCCCACTTCCTCTTTTACTAAATTTGTCATTCAGTTTTACGGTCTTGTCATTTTTACTTTATTTCATTGGATTTCTGGCACAAATCTGCAGTATTTTAGTTTGTGATTTGCCCAAATGTGCACAAGTAGAAGAGAGTTTTGGAGAAGGTGCGTGCCATCGTGCCGGTTTCACGTCCTGAACCGCCGGTGTTCCCTGCGTTCCCTCCAGGCGAAGCTGGGGAACAGCTGGGTGAGTCCCAACGTGGGGCACCTCATCCTGAAGTACCTGTGTCCCGCGCTGCGTGACGTGCTGCAGGACGGTCTGAAGGCTTACGTGCTGGACCTGATCATCGGGCAGCGCCGCTGCCAGCCCTGGAGCCTCGTGGACGCTTCCACGCAGCTGGGTGAGAGGGCCGGCACGGAGCAAAAGTCTGTGTTTGTGGCTGGAGCTTCCAGGTGAGATGTTGATTTTTATGAATTTGTCCCCGGTCAGGCCCGTCCACACGCGTCCTCCACAGCTTGTTCTCAAAGGTGAGCCAGTACTCGGAGCTCACGGGCCACAGCATGAGACTCAACGCCTTCATCTTCGGCCTGCTCAAGTGAGTCTTCTCTCTTCATCTCATTCCCACGCTGGTCCTGGGAGTCAGGACCCCACAAGCACCAGAGGCCAGACTCTTAATGAAATAAATGATATTGTTCTTCTGCTAGTTTTGTTTGTAAAAGTGTTTCCAGTTCTGCTCCGGGAGTCATGATGCTTTTCAAACATGATTTTTCTGTTTCAGCCTGAAATCTTTGGAATTCTGGTTCAGTCACCTCCACACACATGAAGGTAAGACGCCAACCACACATGGCTGCGCAAATGTGTAAAAACAACATTAAAATCCCCTCATTTCTGGGTCTCAGTATTCAGCAAAAGCAGCCGTACGATAACATAGAACCTTTTTTCTAAATGAAGGCAGAAGAAGATGAACATATCCATATCATTGAGGCGCTTTTAGATCCACCTTTAGCAGGAATGAGAGAAAATAGTTTCCGGTTTGACTTTATCAGTCTCTCCATCATTGCTGCAGTTCACTGGGTCTTCAGGGATTCTGTTCATATGCAGCTCTCTGAAGGTCCCAGGTCAGTCGGGGTAAAGTCTGGACTGGGACAGGGTCATGCCATGACCTTGGTTGTTTTAATCTTCAGCCATGGGGACGCAGGTTTACTGGTGTACTTCGGATCGGTGTCCTGCTGCAGGATCCCGCTGTGACCAAGCTTTGGCTGTAAGCCAGGTCGCCTCACCTTTGCCTTCAAGTTCCTGCTTGACTCCATGACTGCAGGGTGTCGAGGTCCATCATTCCTCCACCACCGTGCTTGACACTGGATTTCGGGGGCTGGTTTCTGCTGAAATGCTGTGTGCTTTTCTCCAGTCATGGTCCTGGGCATCAAGGACAACAAAACTTTGGTCTTGTTTTTAAAGTCTTTTGGTTTGTTCAGGTGCACTTTTGTGAACTTGGTTTTGTCCTTGTGAACTTGTTTTGGTGTAAAACATAGAACAGTAAATATTTAGGAAATGGTTTTGCAATCTTTTCCAGATTGACGGGCAGCATCAGTTCCTTCTCTAAAACCATTGCTTGTTTCCTTCCCTTGTGGCATTGTGTTAACAAACATCTGAATGCTCCAGACCAACAAACGAGCCAAATGTCTGCTTTCATGGAGGTGTGCACAGGTGCTCGTGATCTGTTCTTCAACACCCACGACTGCCCGACCCGGCGGAAACCCGCCTTCTTAAGTCCAGTTGACGCAGTAACTGTGTACTTTACTTTTTTTCTTTTCTTTTCTTTTTAACTTCATTTTTGTTAGATAACTTCTGACCCACCATGATGAGATAATTCTTCGTTTTTTAGGAGGAGGGAACCAACTCTGACAATGTCACATTCAAAACCTCCATTTAGGACTTGGTGTCATGTTGGAGCGCTTGTTTCTTCGGCACCGTGTTGATGTGGTTTCTGTCTTGTTTCCCGCTTCACAGATATCATAGCAGCACACTACAGCCCATGGGGCTTCCTTGCAATGTCACACGGAGCATGCCAGCCTCTCTTTGAGGAGCTCCTCCTCCTGCTGCAGCCGCTGTCGCTCCTCCCCTTTGACCTGGACCTGCTCTTTGAACCCCACCTCCTCCAGAAGGGACGGGAGCACCTGCGTCGTAAAGAGCAGCTGTGCTCAGCAGGTCAGAGCCTTGACCAGTCAAGTCGCTCCACCTTCCAGCTGATGAGGGGCTGGAGCACTACCTACAGCGACATGGTCAGAGACACGGGTGCAGACCCAAAGAAAGAACGAGCAGGGCTGAGGCGAGAGGGAACGTGGCCAAGGATGGATGGAGCCGAATGTAGGAGAGAGGCGGCGGGAGTGAAACCGAGGTTGAAGAAGTGGGAGGCGACAGCTGAGAGCATGACGGCCAACATCTGGAAGAGCAGAGGGGACGAAGGACGGAGAGCAAAAGGTGTAGGGCAAGAAACTCCCAGAGAAGGTGAGGACATGCGAGAGAGGGACAGGAGGAGGGTAAAAGGTCGGGACCCTTCGGATGAGGGACGCCATCGGCAAGACAGACAGGCCGGGTGGTGGTACCAGCTGATGCAGTCCTCCCAGATCTACATCGACCAATCCACCGAAGGCTCAAAGTTCGTTAAGGCAGAGAAAAGAAGGAAGTCCTCTGAGAGACGTCAGGGCCAGCCTCCGCCCACAAGAGAGGGCGTTGTGGAGGGAGCCGAGTCGAGCCAAGAGGGGGAGGGAGAGAAAAGCAGCTCGAGCTGCGAGTCGGCCGGATCCCGAGGGAGGCCTTCCTGGATGGGCAGCCCCCCGGAGTCGGTCCTCAACCAGGACAAAAACGCACGTCCTCTGGAGGTTACAGGGAGCGACGCCCCGACTGCGGCCCAGGAGCAGAGCCCCTCACAGGGACAGAGTCTGCGCTGGAGCAGGCTCTTTGGTTCCAGCGCCGGTTCTCCTCTGAGAGGAGACGGAGCCGAGCTGAAGGCAAAAACCCAGAGGACCAGGTGAGGAGTTTTCCTTCAGTCACAACAACCTCACATCCCCCATCTATGTAGCCGAATCCGTTTTCAGTGTCAGAGAACGTAACTTCCTGTTAAAAAAAACGGCGAGCCACAACATTTATCATTATTCCACATTTAGAAATAATTATGGTGAATGCGCCTCTTCCTCCTGCGTGAGCAGCCTCTCCAGCTGTGAACGAAGTTACGCAAACGTTTGTCTCGTGGGAACAAGTGTCACAGACAGGAAGTAGTGAATGAGTGAATGACCCATTCAGGACCCTGACGGTTCGGGTTTTAGAGATATCTGATTGTTTTCCTCTCTGTCTGTCTGTTAGGCCACCGTCAGATTGGCTGGGCCTGGACAGATCCGTCCTGGACCTCGTCGCTCTGACTATCGGAGGCAGTGGGAGGAAGGCGGAGCCTCCTTCCACACCCACTCACGCCCAAACCGCCGCGGCTGCAGCAGCACCCAAACAACAGACTCCGTGGTGAGCAGCCGTTACGTCCTGTCGTGTCCCACAGTCACAGTAACAAGCAACAAACAAAAACCTGCCACGAAGCCAGACGCCAGGGTCAGGATGACCCGGAGAGAGAAAAAGAGAAAACATCCTGTTCTTCTTCAGCTTCTCCAGCCCAGCTGAGTCCAGCCTCGCCTCGTTTCACCACGATAAATCCTGTCCTGGGCAAAATAAACCTGTTTGGGGTTTGTTTACACTGGCTGATGTCTTCAGGTGGTTTCATGTGACGCTGGCTCGCTTGCACCTGATTTTGTCCACTCCAGAACAGAAAAGCTGTTGTCCCGGAGAGTCGGGATGACATGAATCAACTGGAGTTTTTTATTGGAATATGATCCCAGATGCATCAAAGATGAGATCAAACTCAGACTTGGGCTGAAGAAACGGAAGTAGTTCGACTTCTGTTAAACTTAACTTTGCTTTTAGATAGTAAAAGGTGAATGTAATAAATGGTAGTTTCACTCTGGTATTTGGGTTATATTTATGATACTTAAAATATCTTAAATCTGACCGCTTCAGTTTGTTTTTCATCCAAAATTTTGCCAGTAAAAGTGTACAACTGCGCAGCTGCACCTTCGCCTCACCTTCGCCTCACCTCTTTGTCCTCTCTCCTATCTCAGTGAGGTCCGAGCCTTGTGCCACCACATCGCCACCGAGCCCGGCCAGCTGAGCTTCAACAAGGGCGACGTCCTGCGGGTCCTGAGCAAGGCTGACCCGGACTGGCTGCTCTGCTCTCTGGGCTCCACCCACGGCCTCGTCCCCATCATCTACGTCACCCTCGGCAGCATGGAGGACAGCCGGGACGCCGCCGGACTTGTGCAGCTGTGAGCAAAAATCACCCGTGAGGGCAAACAACCCGGATGAAGGCAACCGGCTCCTGAGTCGGAGGGCATCGCTGCCATGTGTGAAGTGAAAACAAAGCCGGTTTGGCTGTTCATGAAGACTCTGAGGCTCCTGCAACCACAAACCCACACCTGCTTCACGGGTTCAGACACACACACATCCAGAACACCAGAAGATCAGACAAGAAACAGCCCAAAGACTGTCAAACACACTTCTGTTCATCGGGAGGCCTCCTACTGGCTTAAACATGTGACCGTCCACGCACTGTCATCGATGTGGAGGGTCACCTCAGATCACCTCAGATCACCTCAGATCACCTCAGATCCTCACCTCATGAACTGCAGACACACCCGGCTGCAGCTTGCCGTACTGCCGATACGTTAAACACAGCGTAGTGTTCAGTCGTCCTCGTCCTTCGGTGTCCTGCTGCTTATTCAGAGCTCATCGGCCTCTTCATTCGCCCGGAGGCCTGAGGATCTTTGCTATTTGGTGAAGGGAACATTTTGACTCGTATCTACTCCCGTCGCAGACGTGTCATTTAAATCATTCTTCATGACAGTAGAGAACAGAAACAGGAAGCAGCCTCTCTCAGACGAAAAGCAAGCCGACGGGAACGCCGTCCTCGCGTGTTTCCCTCCTTCACTCCACCCTTCTCCGCTGGGATGAAACCAGTCTAACGCTGAAGGCAGAATCTGGTTACCCAGAGAGAAAGGTGGACCTGGGCTTCAAACCCAAAGTGGTACGAGGGAACTGTAGTGATTTTCAGGGGGCGGAAGCGAGTCCATCACTGACCTAAACCACGACACTGGGTGGATTTACTGCTAAACCAGTGCGCTACACTGACAACAAACGTACTTTTCAATACTTTAGGACACAGGAGTCGGAGTCCGGTCCTCGAGGACCGGAGACCGACGCCTCGAGGACCGGAGACCGACGCCTCGAGGACCGGGTTCCGACGCCTCGAGGGCCGGGGTCCGACGCCCTCGAGGACCGGGGTCCGACGCCTCGAGGGCCGGGGTCCGACGCCTCGAGGGCCGGGGTCCGACGCCTCGAGGGCCGGGGTCCGACGCCTCGAGGACCGGGGTCCGACGCCCTCGAGGACCGGGGTCCGACGCCCTCGAGGACCGGAGACCGACGCCTCGAGGACCGGGTTCCGACGCCTCGAGGACCGGGTTCCGACGCCTCGAGGACCGGGGTCCGACGCCTCGAGGACCGGGTTCCGACGCCTCGAGGACCGGGGTCCGACGCCCTCGAGGACCGGGGTCCGACGTCCTCGAGGACCGGAGACCGACGCCTCGAGGACCGGGTTCCGACGCCTCGAGGACCGGGTTCCGACGCCTCGAGGACCGGGGTCCGACGCCTCGAGGACCGGGGTCCGACGCCTGTGCTTTAGGATATCCACCAGTTTTCTTCTTCGTTGTTTTCTTCGGTTTTGTGACTCATTACCGACTTCCGCGGTATCGCTCCATTTCGTTCATATTCTGAAGCTGAACAAGACGGAATAAACCGTCTTTGTCTTCGTGTCAGACGTTTCAGTATGGCATACGCGGGTGTTCCAGAGACGACCGGGGCGGAAGTCCGGCGTTTGGCTCGGACGGCAGAAGGCTGCCGCTGCACTTCAAAATGAATCAAGTACTCACATGAAACTGAATCAGACGTTCGAAGGAACATCCCTGAGTTTAAACACCCTCGGTTCAGTTGTGGGAAGTTTTAAGAAGCATCTTTGATCACGTCGTCCTCTGGTCAGAACCGAATATGTTTGCACATGAATGGAAACCGTCGCTGGCACCTGCAGCAGTCGAGCTTGATTTAAATCGACGGCCGTTTTAGTCCTCGGACACGACTCAAAACGTCAGTCCTCTTGAGTGATGAGAGTTCACGACCTCTGCCTCCGACAGCGGCCTGTTTGGTCATAAATATGAAAGTACCGATCTCTGGAAGCAGAGGTCATGAACCAGACTTGTCGGGATGACGTGACGGCATTGACCGGACCGTTTACCTGTAGAAACTCGTTTTATACACTTTCTGTACTGAAAGCTTTAAAATCTTTAAAAATGTGCCGATCCGATGATGGACCTCAGGTTGATTTAACTCCAGAATGTTCCTCCAACGTGACGGAAACGTGACCTTTCTGCTGATTTAAATGACTGAAACTTCCCGGTGACCAATGTCCCTCTCCGCTGTGCTTCAGCTTTCTTCCTGCAGAAGAAGATAGTCTGGCAGGGCCGTAGCCATGGCAACAGTCAACCCTGCCGTGATTGACACCACTGGCAGTCCTCCCGATTAAACTTGTCTTTGTTCATTTTTTACGTTCATGTTGCCACGTTCAGCTTTAAGAGCATGTAACCCTGCCAAAATACCCCCCAGCTGTCCCCTGATCTCCTCTGTCAGCGGTTCATGAAGACGCCTGGACCAGAAGCAGCTGAACAGCCTGACTTGCGCATGTGTGTTTGATCTCTTGGTGAATTCTGTAAATACAACTTAACACACCAGTTCTATTTATTTATTGACCTGTTCATTGATCCGAGGGAAACGTCTCAGTGAACAGAAATCTGGAGTTTCAGCTGAAAACGCTCCTCCAGGACTTCTCCAGGACTTCTCCAGGACTTCTCCAGGACTTCTCCAGGACTTCTCCAGGAGCTGGAATGATGCCTCAGTGTTAACTTTGATCAGAACTGCTGCCGACTGGTATCGTGTTTTCTATTTAAAAAGAGGTTGAAGTGTCTCGTTTATGCCTTAAAGCTCTCGAGGGGAAGAAGGAGGCCGTTTGTCTGAGTCTGATGTCAGAATATATTTTGTATATCTTGTTTTGTCGTTTTTTTTTTTTTTTTTTCCAGTTTTGTTTGACTTTTAACAAAAAGTTGCAAAGAGCCGTATGGAGATATTTTTGGACGTTTAAAGGGAACCCCCCCACCCCGAAAGCATTTTGTGTCCCCACACGTGTAAAAATGTGGCCTTCGCTTCAAAACAAGTTGAAGAACTAAAGTGAGAGCTGATAACATAAACATAAACCTACGATGAGTATAATTTTACCATTTAAGTTGTTTAGTTGTATTATTGTACAGTTTTTATTTCTAATCTTTGAGTTCGTTGTCCTTGAATTGTACATATATTTAAGTCTTTCAGTGGTCAGTTTTTGTCATAGAGCTCTACTGTACGTATGTATGAATGTTATTAATAATTTAATACAGGAGGAAAGTATAAACTTTAGTTCTGCTGCTAACAAGTGTCTGACTTTGACACAAGTTGCCGTGAGGGTTTAAGGTTTGACGTTCATCTGCATCCAGCTGACAAACTCACAATAACCAGAGACGCAGGGAGGCTGGAGGAGGCAGACGGAGGTGGACGAGACTGTTGTTGAGCTGAAATGTTGTACATGGAAGTGCTACACCTGAAGGAAGGAAGGAAGGAAGGAAGGAAGGAAGGAAGGAAGGAAGGAAGGAAGGAAGGAAGGAAGGAAGGAAGGAAGGAAGGAAGGAAGGAAGGAAGGAAGGAAGGAAGGAAGGAAGGAAGGAAGGAAGGAAGGAAGGAAGGAAGGAAGGAAGGAAGGAAGGAAGGAAGGAAGGTGTGTTCTGTTCTCTCTGTAAATACTTTCAGCATCGTGACACGTCTCCTCACCGTCTCCAGGCTATACGATGTGTGCGTACGACATTATCAAACTACTATGGATATTAAATAACAAAGTGCTCATGTGATCACAAACCCGTGTCGTGCGTCTTTCTTCACCTCTTCATTCAGCTGCTTCTGCACCAGTTTTCCTCGTCGTCCCACAAGGAAGACTTCTGCCACCAGATGGCGACGTTGTTTTATTTCAACTTTTAATCTGAGACGAGCCGTTTAAGTCACACACTGTCGTCAAAGGGGACGAACCCACAGAGGTCAGTGAAATAACTCCAAACGGACAAAGGTGACCATAATTTACTGAGAATTGTTGTTCAACAGAATCATTTCACAGTCAGACAACTGAAAATGACCTGGAAAAAAACTCCATATTTTCTTGTACAACCTGAGAGGATCACCTCAGTCCAGGGATGAGTGTACCTGTCAGGGAGACGTGTCCACCTGTGGACACGTGTCCTCATGAACAAACGTCTCCAGATGTCTCAGGTTTGAAGGGTTTCTCCTCCAGTCTACATGCTCCAGATGTTTCCACAGAACAGGATTCAGATCAGGACTCACAGAAAGACACTTCAGAACGGTCCAGTGTTTGGTTCTTAGCTGTTTATGGTCATTATCCTGTTGGAGGACTCGTGACCTGCGACTGAGACTGAGCTTCATGACTCTGGGCAGCACATTGGTCTCCAGAACATCTCGATGGTCTTGAGGTTTCATTGCAGCTGCACAGATTCAAGACCCCCTGAACCAGACGCAGCAAAGCAGGTCCAGAACAGAACCGAGCCTCCTCCACGTTCCACAGTAGAAACAGTCTTCTTCTCTCTGAAGGCTTCTGGAACATCTGGAACAAGCTGAAGAGCTCCAGTTTTGTCTCATGTGTCCAAAGGACCTTCTCCCAGAGCTGTGTGGTCTGTCAACCTGCATTTAGACAAATACATGTTGTAAATGCACCTATTTTAAGCAAAGCAGCTCAATTTTCAACGACTCAGAGGTATTTGAACAAGAATTCAGTTGTCCAGATGTGGTCGATTCTTTCAATTCTTCAAGACTAATGGAGCAAATTAAAGATCTGAGTTGACATCAGGACATGAGTTGGTATTTAGCAGCAAGAAGACTGGAGGAGGTAGATGGTAGTCGCCCTTGGAACGAGAACGGGTAGGTCAGCCTCGTATTATCTGAAATGGAGCCATCGGAGAGTTAAACGAGCAGAAACGGACTGGTCTCATGTGAATCATCCTGCTGGGTTGTCCTCCGTGTTTGAGGACCCAGAGAGGACACCCATCACCCAGGTGCTGAACCCAGGTATCTGAACCCAGGTATCTGAACCTAACCGTTCAGTTCCCGTTGGGCCGATATGAAAGCAGACGCAGTCCCACATGAGGGTCGGCCCGGATTTCACCCGTATCCACGGAGAAATGTTGCCTGGAAAAGCTGTCTTTCAGTTTGTTTTGACATGTTTGTACCAGGTTTTTCATGTTCTACATTTCTGAATAGCATTTCTTATTTCTGATGATGTTTCTGGTGAATCCGTCGAACAAAGACGTCTGAACGAATCATAAACGTGTCAAAAATAAGTACACTGTCTAATAATTACACTTTCCGTGGAAAGCTTTGGGGATTAGGTTTCCTTCATTCACCTTGTTACAACACGACACATTTGCAGTATTTGTGATTAGAAACTTAAACTAAGGCAACTTTTTCTGGGAAAAAAATCAAATCAGCAAATCAACATTATTAACAAAATGCACCAGACTCCGTGTCTGTTTGTAACTGGATTCCTGATGTTTTTCCTCGTGTTTTTACCGTCTTGGATCCATGTCGAGGACAGATTTCCACTGCAGTCCGAGTCTGATCTCAAATCACTGACGAACAGTTTTCATCTGCGTTTAGAGGAACTCCACCTTCATCGTTTGTCCTTCTCGTGAATTTCTCCTCATTTTTGGGAAGTTCACACACTTTCAAACAGGAACCGCAACAAGCTCCATTTACCGAAGTGAAAGGCGCCAAATGTAAACTTATATTTATCCTGAGTTGCCGAGGATCAAACAAGCTTTTGTTTGATTAACTAAATAAACAAATCGGCTCGTCTACATTAGACACTTAGCGTCTCTCTTTTTTTGCTCCACACAAAAGACGAAAGACAAACATGGAAGTTTATAAAAGGTTTAAGCTGGAGTGACCGGAGAAAGACATGGAAGCGGCGGCGTTTTCGCCGCTGCAGGATCTCCAGTCAGGTTGGGACCTTAAGCGTGGAGGACACTTCTTCAAAAGCGACATTTAAACAGATACATTCATGATTTATGCCGTGTGAAATGTGAAGGATTTTACTTTTGATGCTCAAAGTAGCCGTCAGAGGTTTTAGATTTCAGAGCCGCAGCAGGTTGTGGGTGACATCGCTGAGGACGTGAGGAGGTCCTGGAGAGCTGCGTGACTCCTCCAAGTCCGTCTGTGCTCGTTTGGCTTTTTTGGCAGATTTATCACTAATTGTGCTTCTCGCTGCAGGAGCAGGTGGATGGACGGCGTGGAGGTACGAGTGTCAGAACCTCTGGCAGCTGACGTCCAGAGCTGGAGAAGGTGTGGACTTGTCTGAGGCCTCTCTTCACACTTTCACTTCCTCGTGTCTTGTTTGTTTTCACGCTCTTTACTTTTGTTCCGACTCACTTTTCATGTTTGCTGAAATCCAGACTTGACAAGTTCCTGTTTAGTTTTAGTTACAAGTAAAAGATGATCTTTTTAAAGGAAAATATGGTGATTTGGTTTAAAATACAGATGTTTGCAAACTTCCATTAAAGGAAGGTTAAAGTTTTGATGAATCAAAAGCCGTGTCTGATTCTCATTAGTCACTAGACTATTATTTTTATTACTTCTGTCGGTTTTAGGTAATTTCAGGGATCATTTTTCTTCCTTTGATGGAAACACAAATCTAGAGCAGGTTCCAGGGAAGATATTTGGATCAGGGTGGTGACGTAATCCCAGACATTCCAGACAGAAGCCGACCACTGCACATCGCTATTTAACCGCCATAAACTTCACACACAAGCGATGCATGAAACCAATTCAATTCAATTTTCAATTTTATTTATATAGTGTCTATTACAACACAAGTTGTCTCTAGGCGCTTTCCAGAGACCGAGAACATGACCCCCGAGCAATTATTACATAAACAGCGGCAGGTAAAAACTCCCCTAGTGGAAGAAAAACCATAAGCCAAACAGTGGCAGGAAAAACTCCCCTTTAAGAGGGAAGAAACCTGGATCAGGACCTGGATCATGAGGGGGAACCTCCTGCCGAAGGCCAGCCGGGTAGAGCAAGAAATAAGAAAGAATAGAGACATAGAGACACCGTCAAAGGTACAAGACAGGATACATTAGTAACTATCATCAGTAGTCCAATTAGACTTCTGTGTATATGGGTGATATATGGATAGACGGTGACATCCACACAAACAGGTGAATGCAGACACTGGGATGGTCAGAGGCGGAACCGCAGGTCAGCAAGCAGCTCCTGAGGCTCCGGTCCGCAGGACATGCAAAGAAGAGGAAAAGAAGGGCCAGACAAGCACAAAAAACTACCAGAACAATGGACCACAATTAAGTTTATGGGACATTGTTAATAAATGAGGGTTGAGGTGAAGCAGAGACAGAGATGGCAAAGAGAAACAGAGAAGGTGAAAGGCACCACTCAGTGGATCATGTTGGTGCCCCCCTGCAGCAGAGGCCTGTAACAGCATATCTACACCGAAGCTGTTTAAGATGAGCTGCTCTAATCTGGTCCTGTAGCTGCAGCTTTGACTACTGGCCCTGACACATTAAGGTACTAAATGTACACTAACTATATGCTTTATTAAACAGAAATGTTTTAAGTTTAGTTTTAAAGGTGGAGGTGGTGTCAGCCTCCTTCACCCAAACTGGAAGTTGGTTCCAGAGTGATGGTTCCTGATAACAGAAAGCCCGTCCTCCAAATCTACATTTGGATCTTCTAGGAACTACAAGTAAACCTGCACTCTGGGAACGGAGAGCTCTATTAGGAACGTACGGTACTATCAGGTCTTGCAAATATCGCGGCGCTAGGCCATTTTGGACTTTATATGCCAGTAATAAAATTTTGAATTGGATTCTAAATTTTCCGGGGAGCCAATGGAGGGAAGCTAAAACTGGAGAGACGTGGTCTCTCTTGTTGATTCCTGTCAGCACTCGCGCTGCTGCATTTTGGATCAGCTGGAGGCTGTTAAGAGAATTACTTGGACATCCAGCCAACAACACGTTACAGTAATCTAGTCTAGAAGATACGAACGCATGAATTAGTTTTTCGGCATCACTCTGCGAGAGGATGCTCCTAATCTTTGCGATATTACGGAGGTGGAAAAACGCAGTTTTACAAACCTGATTAATATGCTGTTTAAATGACAAATCCTGATCGAATATAACGCCAAGGTTTCGCACAGTTTTACTGGAGGCCATCGCAAGACCATCTAATCCCTTCCTAAGCTGTTTGGGACCACAAACAACAACTTCTGTTTTATCAGAATTTAGTAGCAAAAAATTTCTGGACATCCAGTCCTTGATGTCCTTAAGACACATCTGAAGTTTGTCTAATGGTTCTGTTTCATCTGGCTTCATAGACAGATACAGCTGCGTATCATCAGCATAACAATGAAAATTAATGCCGTGGTTCCGGATAATACTTCCCAAGGGAAACCATATCGCTGTTTTTATAGGACTGTTCAAAGAATCGTTGCAGTTCCTGGAGTGACCGCTAGAGGCACCAAAGGTGAGATTTACAGCCTGGTATATTATATTACATTACATTACATTACATTACATTGTATTGTATTGTATTATAGTCCAAGATGGAGTTTATCAAGAATCACAAAGACATTCTCTGAATTTTTGAACCATTTTATTTTGAATGGTTCAACATTCTGCTTGTTCCAAAGAAATGCCACTGACTAAAATAAGTTAAAAGATACTTTTTTTTTACATATTTTTGATTCACAATTTTCATTTTGTAAATGACACATAAAACAATTCTTTAAGACTTAAAGGTTTAACTTTTATTGTAACTTAAACATAATTTTACAAACAGAAAAATATAGAAAAAAAGCAAAAAGCAAAATATAAGATGTTTAGTAACAAGAATCACTGGGAATACATGTTTTAATGAGTTTGATTGTGTTTTTCGTTTCGACAGAGAGAGGAGAATGTAATGTTTTTAATGTTTGTTTGAATCATTGCTTTTTCCTGTGACCTTGAGATGGATGGATGGATGGATGGATGGATGGATGGATAGATGGATGGATGTCGTTCTTCTCTCATTTCCAGCTGCAGCTGTGGCCTCGGTTGTAAAGATGAGGTCATTTTACTTTTAATTGACTCCAACGCAGCGTTTATCCTGCAGAAACACAAATATTTAGATTCCGAAGGGAATACTTCAAACTAAACTTCCTGTGCCAAAAATAGCTTTTTCTTAACTTAGATTTATAAAGACCTAACTGCCCCTCCAAAACTACACTTTACACGCTTTTGTTTTCTTTGCTTCTTTTAACATCCGTCTCACAGAAACTGCTGTCCAAGTGTTACGTAACTCATTGTCTTACGACGGTTCCCTTTCACCGAGGTTGCGGGGTGGAAACGGGTTTCCAGGCAGAAGTGAAGGTGTTTTGTCTCTTATCTCGAGTTCACGTGCTCCTGCGACTGGTTGTTGATGTTCTTTTTGACATCTCAACAAGCGCATGACTTCTGTTGTTTTACACACACTTGAAGTTAAATGCGGCTTGAAACGCTCTTTAATTGCAGTTCAAACATTCCCAAAAAAAGGGAACCAAAAAAAAAATTTTTTTTTCTGTGTTGAACTTTAGTATCAAGTGTATCAAGACTGTGGTTTTTTTAAGAGACATTAAATTTTCACTTCTTGCAGTAAATGTTTCACGTTTTCAGAAATTGAAAACTCTCAGTCAAACTGGAAACTTCCTCCGGTGTCTGAGGACTAAGAGCGAAGCTGGAGCCCGCTAAAGTGGTTTACTTTAGCGTGGAAGTGAAAGGAAACGGCACAACTGGGCCGATGGGATCAGCTGCTCCGGTCTTCAGGCTACTTAAAGCTTTAAAGCTCCAGTTTTCAACAGTAGAAAACCAGCAGGCAGCATCCTGGAGCAGCAGACTCGAGACGTTTTCCACAAATCTGTCTGTATCCCACAACTACAAGCACCACCACAGCAGGAGGCGGTCGACGCTGTCACATGACCGGCTTCCGTTTGACCCGTACAATAGTTGTTTGTGAGGTGGTATACTGCTCACTAACAACAGCCACTCGACTAGTATGTACTAACCACTGTACACTATAGAATCTAGTATGTACTAACCACTGTACACTATAGAAACTAGTATGTACTACACACTGTACACTATAGAAACTAGTATGTACTACACACTGTACGCTATAGTATCTAGTATGTACTACACACTGTACACTATAGAAACTAGTATGTACTACACACTGTACGCTATAGTATCTAGTATGTACTACACACTGTACACTATAGTATCTAGTATGTACTACACACTGTACACTATAGAAACTAGTATGTACTACACACTGTACGCTATAGTATCTAGTATGTACTACACACTGTACACTATAGTATCTAGTATGTACTAACCACTGTACACTATAGAATCTAGTATGTACTAACCACTGTACACTATAGAAACTAGTATGTACTACACACTGTACACTATAGAATCTAGTATGTACTAACCACTGTACACTATAGAAACTAGTATGTACTACACACTGTACACTATAGTATCTAGTATGTACTAACCACTGTACACTATAGTATCTAGTATGTACTACACACTGTACACTATAGTATCTAGTATGTACTAACCACTGTACACTATAGAATCTAGTATGTACTAACCACTGTACACTATAGAAACTAGTATGTACTACACACTGTACACTATAGTATCTAGTATGCGGTCCCAAAACCGTAGAAGTAGCCCGTTGCATTATGGGATACAGCGTATGAGGAACACTGGTCAGTGGCATGCTGCAGATGTTTTCATCAAGAGGTTTCTCCTGATCTTATCCGTTAGAACCTCAGTGTTCACCATGGTGGGCGTGGTAAAGGCGGTAACCACGGTAACGGCTGTGCTCTCTGCTTCATACTGATATAGTTACCTGGCTGTGTTTCTTGCACCATATTTTCAACTTGTCCACATGTTTCATCAACTCTTTCACCCACGGCTGGTCCGGAGGGACACAGAGTTTCTTGTTGGCTCTGCTCACTAAGCTGCAACAACAGGAAATAGTCCGGTTAACAGAGACGGCGGGATCCTTCACCGCTCATTTCATATTTTGCAGCAGATAAAACTCACATTGTGGCGTCGATATTGCAGCCTTTGGACTGCTGATGGTAGTTCACAACACGGGATTTGTGAAGCGGTTTGTTCAACACCAACAAGCAGCAGTCGAGGGGCATCTGGGCCAACGTCACTGGAAGCAGAGGAGTCTTCAAGCTCACGTTCATGCAAAAAAAACCTCTACTTCACAAAAATCCTGCCATATACAGTCCAGGAGCAAAATAACTAATGATCATGATAATTATAATAGTTTCTTGAAGAAATGCGTTTTTAGCTGCAGCGAAACCAACCGGGAATCTCGTGGCTTCAGTTTCCTTCTAAAAAGCATTTAGAACAAAAAAAAATACATAAAATACTAAAAAAAAAAAAAAAAAAGGCTTGTAAGACCTGGAAATAATGTGCAGACTACAAAATAAAATAAGTATTTTACAGGATGTAGAAGCCCCATGGAAACTCAAGAGGAAGGAACTGGGGCCACGTACTAAACTTCATAAAGATATAAAATGTGCAGTTAATAATGAGCTCATTTACTTTTCATTAACGAATCGGTAGGATGCCCCGCTACTTGACAGGACAAAAACTACCTTGCATCCTTGAAGGAGTATTCAATTACATGAAGTTTTCCAGCTTCTTCAGAGTTTATGTAACCTGTCTTCTAGTAACTGTTCCTCCGTTTGGGACGATTACAGAAGATCTTGTTTCTGATTCATCTGAACTGTCAGTACTGAAGCTTTCCTAGCTGTAAGTTTAATAGCAAAAGAGGGAAACTTAAAACCCTCTTTTACGAGCAGCGTTTGGCCCTACGGAGACTGTGTGTCTATAAACGGCCTCTGATCACTGAAATACAATTAAAAACTCCTGCAGCGAGCCGCCTTTATTTCATCTCTGAGATTATGCGGGCGAGGTGCGGCGCGTCGGACATCCCAGCCCTTCAGACTCTTCACCTGTTTTATAGCAGTAAAACGATACCAGCACGTGACCTTATTTAAAGGTCCAAAACAAGTGTTCATAAGTTATGTGGGGCTCAAAAAGACAAGAACATGATTTTGATGAGGATGCAGCAGCAAGGCTGCAGATTCACTAACAGCGGTTGCGTCACCAGGTTTGGTCACTTGACCGGTAATTCCAGCAGTTAACCTTTGGCTTTTTTTTTTACCCCCACAACAAAGTTTGAACCGTGGAGCAGGGAATACCAGCGCCGCACCTTCATTTATGAAAACTAAAACGCCTGACATAGTTCTGTGCAGATCTGAGTGTTAATGTTAACATTCTTCCTTATTTATTCCTCCATATGTCAGCTGTTGTCATTCACATGGTACAAACTTGAGCTCATGAAGTTACAAATATCCATCAAACTCCCCTTCCTTGTCCGTCCGCTTTTGTTTTCTTTCTTTTTCAAATATGTGCCCTGATAAGAGATGGATTTAAAACGGAGGCGGATGTCACTCCAGCTCTGACATCCACACAAGCCTCAGCAAACTCCTGACATCTCAGATAAGTTACTTCTTGTTTTTTTTTGCCTCTGGATATTGAAGTTTTGGCAGTGACTCATTTTGTTTTTTCTGCGATGGAAGTTAAGATTGGTGTCAGGGTGTGCGTGTCTGCGTGAGAAAAACTCACCGGTGCTGCAGCACATGATGAAGAGGAGGCAGAAGAAGAGCTTGGCATCACCCCACGCAGCCATGACGAGGTGGAGCGGGCGGTGTGGTGTCCCGGTTGCTCTGGAGGCAGGTTGAGCTGATGAGGAGCCTGTTTCTTCCCTTCAACACCTGCTGCTGCAGAGGAAGTGAAGTGACTCGGTCTGTGTGAATCACTGCTTAAATACTGTGGAGACACTTTCACTTTCTTTGTGACCCCTCCTCTCCTTCTGCACTCCCAAATATAAACACCTACCAAATGACCATCTGTAGGTGATTTTTGAGTTTTTTGTGGAAACAATGAGGGCCGTTACTGCCTGTCACAAGTCATCAGAAGTTGTGTTTTGAACCCGCTGCATGAAATCGGGGACGATGAACCTCCAGAAATCCTCCAGACGCGGCCGCCTCCAAGTACGAGTGGCGACTTTAACATTAACCTGCCAAAATTAAAGCAGTTTTGCGCTTCTATCGTCATGATTCTTGAGAGGACTGACAGAGAGAGGAGAATGTAATGTTTTTAATGTTTGTTTGAATCATTGCTTTTTCCTGTGACCTTGAGATGGATGGATGGATGGATGGATGGATGGATGGATGGATGGATGGATGGATGGATGGATGGATGGAGGTTCCCCCTACAGCTGGGGCATTTGTAAGAATGACTCTTCTTCTCTTGTTTTCTCCTCCATCATTTCTTCCTTGAGTCTTTTAACCACGTTCAGACTCCACAATCACAAGCGGACCACACTAATTCCAGACCTGAACCCATTCCAGGACAAATTCAGATCCGAACAACCGAGTCACGTAAACAGCGTCTTCAAATCTTTCCACTCTGTAACCTGGTTTCAAAAACGCCGGTTTCGACACGCTGGTTTTATAAAGTACTTTTGCGTTGAGGCCGGAGCTGGTCTTCGTGTGGGCGGGGCCTCAGTCTGGAGGCCTTTCTAGTCCTTTCTGATCTTGAATAAAACTTGCAGTGGGTCTTTTTTATCTTGTTTTGCCAGCTTTTTTCTGAGTTGAGTGAAAATAAACCCTGTTTGGTGTTTGCGTGTGAAAATGACGTGTGTTTATTGTATGTTGGGAACGTCAACCCGATCAGTCTTATGTTCACATTTTAAAGCCAGGTGTGAACACACCTGTGTTGGACACAGGAGACAACTGCAACATGAGTCTGAGGTTACTTTACACAGGTTTTTGCACATAGTAGGGAAGGGAGAAGTAATCAAGTACTTGGTTACCAAAAGTAATCAAATACTCATCAAATTAAATTAAAAAGGTACGATAAAGATGAAGAAGTCCACTCTGAATAGTGAACTACAGGTGCAGATGGACTCAGTTCTTAGAAAATCTGGTTCTTCTTTTGCTTCTCAGTAGCAGAATATTGAAACTCACTGCAGACAAGGATGATATTCTGCAGGACAAAAACAGCTTCTCAGTTGGCTGCTCAGTTTAAAAATATCTCAATACTTGAACCTGTTTCCTGCTTTTCAGAGAAGTGTTGCATCGTCTGGTCTGGTTTAGAGTAACAACCCCTTACATGTGCAGTACTTCAGAAAAGAGAAGTTAAAATCCTCTTGTTTTGCTATGATATTATTATTTTTAATTCTGGTCCTTATGTACTACTACACCAACATCTTTATATATATATAAATATATATATATATATATATAAATATATATATATATATATATAAATATATATATATATATATATATATATATATATATATATATATATATATATATATATATATATATATATATATATATACTCACTGTGGGACCTGGGTCTGCCGCTCTCCTCATCCAATCCAAACATTCCCCATCAGAGTGGACCCCTTTACCTTCAGTGATAAAACCCTGCAATTCTGGAAGTCCACAACAACACCCTCCACCTCACTAAGATCACCCAGCAAAGATTTTACTTGATGAAGGTCCTCGGGAAGAGTAACATCTCCCAAAAAGCAAGGGAATAAATATTCTGACGAAGAATCACCGGGTGTGGAAGGTGAAAGACTAGAAAAAGGTGGGACATGAAAGAGCAAGAAAGACGAGACAGTGGCGGTGCAGTCTGGTGTCTGTGTTGTAATGTGTGTTTAAATTAGTCTAAAACGTGTTGTTTTAGAGTAAAGGTGGACATTAGACAACCAGGTTTTACAAGTAAAAAGAGGACAGAGAAAAGGGGGGAGGAGCTTTGTGTTTACTATTGTTTTTTTTGGTGTGTGAGGACTGCGAGCATATCCGAGTGTTTGGGGGTGTTGAGGGCAGTATTAAAGAGTCATATATATAATATACATAGAAGTATTTTACATGGTCATGCATATCTGCATATATCAATATAAAGTTGAATATATGCAGTCAACTAGGATATATTCCTACACATTGAGGGAAGAGAGAAAAAAATAAATCTATACACACACACACACACACACACACACACACACACACACACTTATATATAACAAAGATCAATGTGTTGACATCTATCTAAGAGCACATAATCGTCTTACTAGGCATGAATGTAAGATACATATGCACATGTACATGATTATACACACATACAAATACACATTGATGCATTCATGCAGAGAAAAAGCTCTTGACCATCTGCATCTGCGTTTGGTTTCCAAGCTGCAGGAAGCCCTTCAGAGGGTCATAAAATGGATCATTTACTTGGTCAATATAAAGAGTTTAGTCTGGCTCCCCTTGCTTTAAGTTTGAGTTAAAGCCCCCTTCTTCTTGTTAAAGCTCCTTTTTAAAAGCTGCTGTGGAGGACAAAGAGAGTTTTGAGCTCTATATTTTCCTTTGTGATGAGACTAATGTGAATACAGTGCATCAGGTTTTTCTAGTCTAAATCTATTCCCTCTGGGCTTATTCCACGTTGTGGCTGGAAACGTGTTGAACCAGAAATACATCAACTCAAAACCAAAACCTTGCTGTGCGAACTTAAAAAAAAACCTTCCATGAAACGGACACCTACGCATCTGACGGTAAAATTACACTTTTCTTCCCATTTACCTTTTCTGGGGAAGTCGACATCACTTAGAATCTGTGGCCTCTTTATGTAAATATTAAATAAACTAAAAGAGTTTAGTTAGGCCACTCAGATTTACTTCTGGTGCTCTGAAGTTGGCATGATCTTATCTGGGTCTGTGGACTTTCCCTTCTAAAGCAGTTACAGTAACATCAAGTTGATGGATGTGATTTGGCTGAGGAGTGTTTGGCAGGAATCCAGCCCTGTTTACTCTGGATTATGGGAAACCGTATGCTGCTGATGGTCCTGTACACTGAGCCGACAGGAAAGGACATGTTTTATCTTCCCTTAGACGCCTTTGAAGGCTACGTTTATTGGAGTAGCTTTGGTTGCAGTCACCAACATGCAAATATGCAGTCTTGTCAATGTCAAAGACCATGAAATTCCAGCTTTTCATATCTCAAATAAACTCAAATCTGGATAAATGCTGATCACAGAATGATGATGTAGGAAAGTGAACTTTTTAACCTGGTAGGTCGTTTTACCTTAAGCAGTTGATAGTGTAAAATACCGAGTCACTTCATTTACAACCACCTTTTGCACTAAAATGTCTCGTTAAAACTCTACACAATTTCCTGGCTCAGAAACGTGGATGAAGCTTCTTCACAGGGATGTGATGAGCTGACTCGGCAGCTTCAGTAACTTCTCTCATTGATGAACTCGTGTCCTATTTGAAACCGTCTTACAGCGGAAACGCATTTCTCTGGAAACACGGGTCTGTTCAGGTTGCAGTAAATACTACACAGCAGGTGAGCCAGGGCCCCAGAAACCTTTTCATGGTTCTTCTGACGACTAGACGACTTTTCCCTTCTTCGCTTTTACGGGGTCTTTCAGCTCGTGACTCGTCTTTCTCGTTTTCACTTCCCTCGGTGCTCGTCTCATGTGTTGTGTCAGTAAGTCCATTCATTCTTATGGGAACGTCCCGCCAGTGTGTTTAGGATTTTTGTTTGCCTTACGGGCATTGGAGATAAAAAGATTTAACGCAGCACAGCACAAACAATGAGCCGCCTTTTAGGAAACAAACCTCTTTCTGTTGCATGAATAACTATAATGCTGCCGTGGCGCCAAAGGGCTCCATCTGGCTCGCCAAGTTGACTTGAACCTGTAAATACAGGTAAATGCAGTTCCTCGACTGACCACTGGAGGCTGGCTGCAAACGTGAGTCGATCTTCTTGGAGCTCTGCATTAAAATGAAAACGTAAAACATACTTATGCATGTGCAAGGTGATGGCAGTCGTAGCTTAAGCCAGTGTTTCTCAATTCCAGTCCTCGAACCCCGAGTCCTAGATGTGTTAGATGTCAAACATGAGCACGGATGACACCTGTCTTCCACGTGACTCCAGTTGAACTAAGTTTCTGATTTACAGCTGAATCTTGATATGAAATAAACTGATCTAAGTGAAAACCTGCTTCATGGTCTCCTGCTGAAACTCTGAGTTGCTGAGTCAGATGGGTTAAAACCTGAAGTTGTCTAATATTTATTACCACCTTGTGCTATACCACTTATTCTCTCATTTTTCAAACATTGTACAAAAGCAGTATGATTTAAGGTGTCTTTGGATCCTCTAAGCTGCTGTGGCAACTGGACAAAATTAAACTGACATAAACTGATAAACTGAGTTTTTGGCTCAGGAGAGGAAGCTTAAATACCCAAAGAAAACCTGTGCAAACCGAACAGACACAGTCCCCCTTTCAGGGAGGACAAGAACCTTTTAGATGTGAGATACCCACGAAGTCACGGTGCCACGTCCGTAAACAGGAGGTGGGTTAAAACCAGACTCTTTGGTGGCTATGCAGTATTTCCTTTCCAACTTGTATGATGTGGCGCTTAGACTTTCACTTTGAGTTACTGTAATCTGGCTGCGCTGTACTCTGACAGTTGAACTTGGACACTTGACCTTCTGTGCTGAGGTTGGAAGAAGACTGGCAACTTCTGTTGAAATGAAACTGAAATGATCACTTTTATAGCACATCTGCAAAAATCTGTCCCAATGAAAAAAAAAAATGAAGTCGTAAATGTTTTTATGAGTTGTGTTTTACATGTTGGTGGTCTGGCACGACACAAACCCTCGTGCATTGTGGGAAATCCCACAGGATGCTGTTAGACTCTTGGTCAGTTGGAGTCAAACAACGTCCTGCTTGGAAACACTGAGACGCTGGTTTATATTCCCAAAAGTGTTGGGAATCATTCCAGCTGCTACTCATCTCACTATAAATATGCATTCAGGGGCCTCAGATGAAGAAAACCACTAAAACAAAATTTAAAAAATCCTGTGTCACCACAACCAGCTAAGCAGTTTTATAGTATTTTAATCCAAACATTCATCTTTTTCAGAGCTTTAATTTATACTTAAGCTGCAACGCTGCTTAACTAAAAAGAAATCTGCACTTTACATACTTCATTACTGCGTTTATGTTTTCACAGCATGTTCTGATGATGATCTTTGAGATCCAAGATAAGACACTCTTGACTAAACACTTCTGAGAAAAGATCACTTTCACTGATAGCAAGGTTGAGGTGAAAAAACAGAGAGTAGTTTCAGTTCTAGTGTTAATTTACACAAACTGTGGTAAAAAAAATTAAAAAAAATTATCTGATCTTGATATCTGATCTGAATATGCAGAACACAAAACTACACACAAGTGTTTACTGTCTAAATACACTATATGGCCAAAAGTATCGGCTCACCTGCCGTGACTCGCATATGAACTTAAGTGACCTCCCATTCCTAATTTATAGGGTTCAATATGACGTCGGCCCACCCTTTGCAGCTATAACAGCTTCAACTCGTCTGGGAAGGCTGTCCACAAGGTTTAGGAGTGTGTTTATGGGAATTTTGACCATTCTTCCAGAAGAGCATTTGTGACACTGATGTCATCCAGGTCTTTATGGACCTGCTTTATCACTGGCGCACAGTCATGTTGGAAGAGGAAGGGTCCAGTTCCAAACTGTTCCCACAAAGTTGGGAGCATGGAATTGTCC
Organism: Xenentodon cancila; assembly: GCA_014839995.1. Classification (NCBI taxonomy): domain Eukaryota; kingdom Metazoa; phylum Chordata; class Actinopteri; order Beloniformes; family Belonidae; genus Xenentodon; species Xenentodon cancila. Next base: position 10,287,495 of record CM026202.1, on the reverse strand, counting down.
AAAATGTCTTGGAATGCTGAAGCATTCAGAGTTCCTTTCTCTGGAACTAAGGGGCCAAGTCCAGCTCCTGAAAAACAACCCCACACCATAATCCCCCCTCCACCAAACTTTACACTTGGAACAATGCAGTCAGACAAGTACCGTTGTCCTGGCAACCGCCAAACCCGGACTGGTCCATCAGATTGACAGATGGAGAAACGTGTTGCATTGTACTTGGTGATGTATGTCTTGGATGCAGCTGCTCGGCCATGGAAACCCATCCACGAAGCTCTCTGCACACTGTTCTGGAGCTGATCTGAAGGCCACATGAAGGTCTGTAGCGATTGACTCTGCAGAAAGTTGGAGACCTCTTCCCACTATACACCTCAGCATCCGCTGACGCGCTCCATCAGTTTACGTGGCCTACTACTTCATGGCTGAGTTGCCGTCATTCCCAAACTCTTCCATGTTCTCATAATACAGCTGACAGTTGACTGTGGAATATTTAGGAGCGAGGAAATTTCAGGACTGGATTTGTTACACAGGTGGCTCCTGTCACAGTTCCCCACTGGAATTCACTGACCTCCTGATAGTGACCCAGTCTTTCACAAATAGTTGTAAAAACAGTCTGCATGCCGAGGTTCTTGATTTTATACACCTGTTGGCATGGAAGTGATTGGAACACCTGATTCCCATTATTTGGATGGGTGAGCCAATACTTATGGCAATATAGTGTAAGTGAACATGGAAACCAGGGCAAATGTAAAATTAAAGCTTCGTTCCTCAGGGACTGATGTTGTCAGCAGCACACTGACCTGATACCGCTCACAACTGTTGTAATTCCCGAGGAAACGTTCAAGTGTTGTGGGCACAAATGAATAAGGAGCAAAAAGATAAATAAATAAGAGCAAATAAAGAGCAAAACTCCCAAAATACTGGGTCAACATGGAAACACAAAATAAAAAAAAAGGAGAAAAGAGAATGTGACGGTTTTTACACAATGAACCCACCCCTCCAAGCATCCCTCCATCCCTCCATCCATCCATCCATGGGGTGGCAGACTAAGCAGAACCTCAGACCTCCCTCTCCCTGGCCATCTCCTTCAGCTTAACATTCCCAGTAGTAGTTTATATAATTAAAAATAATTGATATGATTATGATTAAAATTAAACATCTAAACAGCTGTTATAAGTCTGAAATCTTAAATATGTTTATTTCGTTTGCTAAATTGGTAATTTCATCCCGGGGATCGGTGGGAAGTGACTCACCGTCGGCCCTAGTGGTCGTTGGAGGAACTGCAATGTTCTCTTACTTGGACTGTGATGGCGCTGAAAACCGGATGCTGCCCCATCGTGGTCTCGCCACCATCATCTCCTCATTTTTATGAAGTTTATATATTTTTTTGCTGACTTTATTTTTACTGGCTTGGACTTTGCCATTTTTTAAAATTTGACCTGTGCTTGTAAAAATCTTTAAGTTAGATAACTTTCATGGGTACTTCACGAATAACATAAAGCCTTCTTTTATTATTTGTGTCTGTGATGGTGCCTGTACGGGCACCGTTAACTGATGAAAACTTTAAAAGCTTCATAAATGTTTAAATGCATTATAAGTCAGAAATTAATATTAATGTTTTAATTTTGCATAAGGAGGATGAAGTTGCATGTTGTGTTTTAGTTAAAAAAGAAGCACAGCAACAACGACTTAGAAAATCACAGTAACGTTTATTTTGATCACATTTTCTTATCACAAAAACAGCTGTATAAAAGTATTTTTTCACAAGCAGCTTATAGTACTGTTACAAAACAAAGGCTGTTTGGCCATTGTTTCTTTTATACTGGCAGGTTATAGCTTCACCAGTTAGACAAGTTAATGCAAATTCCTGTATGTGTGCACATCACACACAGGTTTAGTAGAAACGACAGATCCGCCTGCCTCAAAGTTTCACCAAAGTTACACTAAATTCTACGGAAATGACAGGAAAAGATGCAGAACTGAATCTGCTGGCAGTTTGAAGACGGTTGTAAGAGATAACATACAGAATATCATCATAAATAATACAAGAATGATGGTTTCTCATCAACATGAGGAGGTCGATTCTCCTCATTTGCACATCAGCATCAGAAATGTCTTTGGCTCTGAATTCAGACTCGTCTTTTCTCTGCAGCTGCAAGAAACCAATGAAATGATGAGCCAACAATCTCTAAAAAACCGCTTGAGAAGCCAACAGATGGAGCAAATCTTTGATCTGACTGGATTTATACCTCGGTCACGGTTTCTTCTTGTTCTTGTCCAAACGCTGGATGGTAGTTCTCACCCATTTGTTTGCACTCGGGTGTTCGGCGCAGAGTTTGTGGTTGTTCTTCATAAGGAACCTGAGAAAGCAGATTGAGGGGATTAAACTTCAGGCAAAATAACTGTAAAATAAGACAAAGTGAATTGTTGTGCAGTAAATCTGTAGATATTTTAAAATCTTGGTTGACACTTACACGGTGGCGCTAATTTCGCAGCCTTTCCCAGCCTCCAGAATGATGTAGTCTGCAATGTTTTTGAATGGCAGCCGTTTCCCACCAACCTCCAGGCAGCAGTCCACCGCAATTTCAGCTGCAGGATGACAGAAACAAAAACATCAAGGAGAGAATCTAAAAAAAAATGTGTCCCAGAAGTTCAATTTAAAAGCAGGTTCACTTATCAGGTGCAGTGTGACACATTTAATACCAAACTACCTGCAATTAAAATAAAAAATCTCCAGAACATTAAAATGTCTGTTTCTAAACACGAGTCTCACCTGATGCAAGTCCGAGGCAGATGACACCCAGCAAGAACAGAGCTGCAAGTCGAGAGGCCATGTCTCCAGGTGGTTCTGCTCACTGCTTCTCAGGAGTGTGAAGGTGTTGCTGTGTTAGATGGTTAGACGAGCCCGCTGCAGGTGCAATTTATACAGGTGTGCAACAAAAAGTGAAAGTAAAAATCTGTTTTCATTGACTGGAAGTGGGAGGCACTTGGCACCAGCCGCGCACGTGCCAGTCGATTACTGCTCAGCTCCTCCTCTACGCTGCTCTTTGCCAAAGAAAATGTTTGTTTAGTTGCTTTTCTCAAGCCAAAGGGTTCATGAGGTTTAGTGCCAAAAACGAATATGTCTATAATTCATATTTCCGCAATCATTAAATATTTATTTTTAATTAGGTTCTTGAGCATCGTACAGACAAATAATTAATAAAGTGCAATGACACTGGGAAACAGGTCAACTGGAAAAATCAGTGATTTGACTTTTAAGGGTTTGAATATTATTTTTTCCCCGGAAATGCTGCACAGGAGTTGTCATTTCTAAAATGAGCTGTCAAAGCACTCGACCTGAAATAATAAATGCAACTGCAAGGACGTTAGAAGTGGAAGCTCAGGAGATTGTTGATCGTTGTGTGGTTCGGATTTCTATGCAAGCACAAGGCATCTGTGGTAATTAAAATGAAATAAACCGTGTTTTCATCTGCATTTGAAACAGGAAGGTCCCTTGAGATGCGTCTGAGTGCACTTCTCCAGGTGTGAACACCAGACTGGATTTACTGGGATGTCACCCACAGGTTTTCACAGGTGTCAATCGAGGCATCTGAAACGAGGACTGCCAGAACCAAAATAAGTCTTTCAGCTAAATGTTGCTGGCCTACCTTCAGCCCAGCTTCAGGGAGAAAACCTGTCAGTACCTGTGGCTGGACTCCAACCGCGACCTGGACCCTTCCAGGGTGGAATGGCGGGGAGTGCTGGCCATTGGTGAAGTGGGCCTGTGATCAGAGCTTCTTCAAGAGTGGGATGCTGGCGGGTTTATCCACGTGACCTCCTGGCTTCAGGTTCTGCCACATATCTGCTGGATTCAGGTTGGGAAGGCCATCGTCTCGCTGTTTCTCCTGTGACTCGTGTTACAAACACATCTCCTGCCATTGTCCTGTAGAATTGGTCACTATTCTGTAGACTTCATGGTTCCATCAGAGATCATGTTGTTTTAGGAGGAAAGCATGCCCAAACCATAACACCACCACCTCTGTGTTTTACAGTTGGTGCAATGTGCTGTCTTTTAGTTAATACTTACTCACCAAAGTTCTCCAAAAATCTCATTTAATTGTTGCTCAGTGTTCTCCTAAAGGTCAACTCGTGAACATAAACATTACTCAAACTCTTTTTGAAATGACCTGTCCTCCTTTGTGATCTTTTGAATATTACACAACAAACCTATTTCTTTGACGAAGTCTTTGTTGATCCATCACTCCTGGGGACAGTAAAAGTCCTTAAAAATCTACCTAAATGTATAAAAATCCATGCGATTGTGGTTTAGAGAAGTTCAAACTCTTCAGATAAGCCTTTGTAAATATGACTCATATATATGAGCTGCGAATGAACGAATATATCATTTATGTATTGTGACATGTATATGCAATGTATACGTATATATTTATATATACGTGCAGTGATTTATAGGCATGTGTATATGTATGTTCATATTATATAAATAGCTATTTATAAATATGTGTGTATAAATATTTAAGCACATATACATGAATGCATCAATGTATATTTGTGTGTATAATCATGTACATGTGCTTATGTATCTAACATTCATGCATGAATATGTACTCTTAGATAGATGTCCACGCATTGATCTTTATATATATATATATAGATATATATATATATATATATATATATATATATATATATGTGTGTGTGTGTGTGTGTGTATGTGTGTGCATATATTTATTTTTTCTCTCTTCCCACAATGTATACTAATATACCCTAGTTAACTGCACATATACGACTTTATATTAATATATTCAGATATGTATGAGCAGTATTTCTATGTATATTATGTAAATGACTTTTATACATATTAATACTGCCCCCAACACCCCCAAACACTCGGATATGCTCGCAGTCCTACATGCATCTCCAACACACTGCACATGCAACACACACACATCACACACCTAATAAAACAATAGTAAACACAAAGCTCCTCCCCCTTTTCTCTGTCCTCATTTTGCTTGTAAAACCTGGTTGTCTAATGTCCACCTTTACTCTAAAACAACACGTTTTAGACTAATTTAAACACACATTACAACACAGACACCAGACTGCACCACCACTGTCTTGTTTTTCTTTCTTGCTCTTTCATGTCCCACCTTTTTCTAGTCTTTCACCTTCCACACCCGGTGATTTTAACCCTCTTTGGCAAAATATTTATTCCCCCCCACCTTTTTCTTTTCTTTCTTTCTTTTGTTCTCCAGGGATCAATAAAACATGGTTAGACTGTCATGAGGGATGGTGAAGGGAACACACTGGCACACACTTATTGCAAGATTAAAATGCATATATAAAGCTCTTGGTTTCTACCAAACTTGGAATTAACCATTAATTCATGTGCAAACAAAGAGAAAATATCAGTAGTAAGTCAGACCTGTTCCCAGTGCATGTTGGACCCTGGCAGGGCTGCCCTTTGTCACCGGTTCTGTTCATAATTTTTATAGACAGGATTTCTAAGCCGTAGCCAGGGGCCAGAGGGGATCCAGTTAGGGAACTACAGGATTTCATCTCTGCTTTTTGCAGGTGATGTTGTCTTGTTGGCTTCATCGGGCCAGGACCTTCAGCATGTGCTGAGGCAGTTTGCAACCAAGTGTGAAGTGCCTGGGATGAGAATCAGCACCTCCAAATCCACGACCCTGGTTCCGGAAAAGGGTGACTTGCCCTCCCAAGGTAGGTGGAGATGTCCTGGGGGACAGGACATCTCTGGGTCCCCCCGGAATTTCTGGTAGAAGTGTCTGGGGTGAGGGAGATATTGGCATCTCTGCTTAGACTGCTGCTCCCGCGACCTGGTCCCAGACAAGTGGATGAAGATGGATGGATGGATGGATGGATGGATGGATGGATGGATCTCTTTGTAATTAACTCCACAGGTTTAAAAAACTTAAAAGCTCTGCTCCACGATAAGAATATGGAAAGTGTGACGATTATGTTTTGGAGCCTAAAGCTACACATCTAAAATGTCAACTGCAGCAGTAGAAAGAAGTGAATGCTCATAAAAGACTACTCATCTTAATCAGTGTGTTTACTTTCTTCAAGACCGTTATCATGGCATTTTTCTTTCTTTCCTGGATAAAAACGAGCAACTCTTCAGTTTGTGTGTGAGGAATTTGTGCGAAGGAGTGCCTGCATCAAACAATTCATTACAACGTGGGAGTGTGGGAGCTGTTGAGCAACAGGAGATAAACCTTCCCAGCAGAAAAACAAGCTGTGGCAGGAAGGATGCAACCGTTAAGGGCTGTGAAGGACTGCAAAAAAAAAAAAAAGGTGCATTTCCTGGTGTGTGACTTCCAGGCATCCCAAACCCTTCAATGTTTGTCAATATCCACATACTACATACGGCACTTGCAATTTATTGCAATGCATGCAGCACATAATGGACAATACACTTGCAGGTGGATGTGCAGTCATAGTTACTATGTAGCATCCAATCGTTGCACTGGTTTGCTTCTGTTGTGGCACTGGATTGCATTATGGGATGTAGTATTCGAGGTATACCGTTAGTTGCACACTAGAAATTTCCTGGAAATGCGAACTTCTACTACATATTACATTTAAGCAAAATCAGTACGTGCAGGTAGTCTGACGTGAGGTGTGTGTCGATCCGGGGCTAAAACGCGCACGTGTGGTCAGGTCATGACATGGCATATCGGAGAAATTTCTTACAACAAGCATTATTGGTTATTTTATTGCACAATCAAGCAGCATATTTGAGGTTCTTCACTGAAAGTGTCTTAGAACGTGAGAACGTAAACAGTAAGAAGATGCCCCCGCCAGCACCGGGGGGTTCCTGTTGTAAACAGAGATTATTTTACCCAACAGTATAATTGCCAAAATATGGTCAATTTTTGCTTTCGTCTTAATATGAAATGTTAAACAGAGCATAAATATTTAGAGATATGAATTCCATCAGCGGTTGGGATGGTCAACCCACGGCTGGAAGCTTCCTGAACTGGGGACGTTTGTGTGAGTCTGTTCCTGCGTGGCTGCTCCGGTTTCCTCGCCCAGTCAGAGTTTCGTCTGTGATCGTAAATTGGCTTCGGTGTGAACGTGACTGTGCAGGGTAGTCTCTTTGAATTTGCCTTGTGGCCCGGTGACCCGTCCGGGTTTTAACCTGCGTTCCTCTAACGTGAGCAGCGATGGTCCTCCATCATCTGTGACCTGGAACCGGATGGAGGAAGGGAGGGTGGATGTTTGATGCCTCTAATGCAGTGTTTCCCAACCCTGGTCCTCAGGGAACACTGTCCTGCATGTTTTAGATGTTACCCTGCTTCAACACACCTGATTCAAATTAATGCTCGTCATCAGCTTGTCATCAAGGTCTGGACAACTCTGTTGATGACACAGCTACTTGTATCAGGGTGTGCTGAAGCAGGGAAACATCTAAAACATGCAGGGCAGAGTGTCCCGAGGACCAGGGTTGGGAAACACTGCTCTAATGCAGCCAGCAGCTGACAGCGCAGTTGTGTTAGTCCACCACATGAAACAGGACGACTGCATTAGTTATCCTAAATGGAGCGCATCGATGTGAAGCTTGGTGTGTAACAGCGAAAGCACTTTGGCGCTCTTTGGTTCTGTTCCAAACAAAAACGTTTGGAAAGTTATAATTGTACTTCTGTTTCATCAAAAACAGATTCACTGATTATTCTGGCGGAAGATCATCTGCATGTTGGTTAAATAAAATCATTAACGAGACTAATTTTCCTCAGTTTCATCGTAGGAACAAATGTGATTTTGTTGCATGACCACAAAATTAATTTGGGCAAGCTTCAACTTGTTTGTATCAGGAGGTCAGCAGTTGTGCATTTTCTGTAAACCACGCCTGGATTTTCCTTTTTTTAATCTAAACCAGCAGTGACTCCGATCTTTCATGGAAAATGTGCAGCAGGTGTCTGTAAACCACCATATCTGGGGCGAGATCTGCAGGCCAATAAAAGACAACAAAGATTCGGATCTCTCCACTACTGTTGTGATCCAACAACACAAAATAACTCTGGAACGGCTCTTTCTTCCACTGCGGTTCCGACCAGGCCGGGGGTGTCGGACTATTTCATCCCAGACCAGGTCAGTCTCATGAGTCACGCTCTACCAACTGCAACACCACTTAAGTATCTACTCAAGAAAAACACAGAATTGTTTTTTTTTTTTACTTTTAATGAAATAAAGATGTGTTGCGGGTCACGTTATTGCGGTCCTTCCATGTGTCTAAAACAGAGAGTTGTAACGCGAGTACGTAATTATGTTTGCATGTTCTTGTGGGCCAGATTAATGAGAGGGCGGGTCAGATTTGGTCCCGGAGCCTTTCAGTGTTTCTCAGTTCCGGTCCTCAGGAACCCCTGTCCTGCATGTTTTAGATGTTGCCTTGCACCAACACACCTGTTTCTAATTAATCACATCGGCTTGTCATCAAGGTCTGCACAACTGGGTGTGTGGAACCAGGGAAACATCTAAAACATGTTGGACAGGGGCTCTCCAGGACCAGGATTGGTCACATTTGGTATATAACTGTGGACAGAGAATTCAGTCACGTGACCCAGAGGTTTCTGAAGACCAGGTTTTGAAGTCTGTTTTCCTGTACCTTCCTCCCTGCTGGTCCCTCTGCTTAACATTCTGCTTGGTTTGGTATCCCAGATGTTTTGCATCCTGTCTGGTTTTTTAAGTATTTATTTGACATTCCAGCCTGTGCAGCGTTTTTGTTATATTAAAGGACTTGTAAGCACCTCTGATGCCTCACAACCTCCTGCATTCGGGTCCTCCATAATTCACCTTATGAATTAACACTCTTTAGGACACCTCTGGGTGACGTCTCAGGGGGTTTGTCCAGGTCTTTTCAGATGGCATATGTTAGCACCACAGCTCTGTGTCTGCTCTTTACACCTGTTATGCCAATGAATCTTTTCACACCGTATTTCATCTTCAAACAAATGTTCTGAACAACTAAAACTTTTCCTCCTTGGTTTCCAGGGATCAAGCTTCCTTGAAAAACAGACATCTAAGCAAACACTGTGGCCCAATCGGCATCGGGGGATGTGTGGACGTACGGATGATCCACAAACGAACAAACACTAACACAGAGAGTTGGTGGACAAATGCTGCATCTGCTTCTCGTTACCACAGAACAAACCTTCCAGTTCTGTTCAAACGCTGCCGTGTATTAGTGCATGGAGAATGGGTATATGTTTGTTTTAGTTTGATCTCATTATTCTCCGTATTATTTTGTTGTTTTGCTGTTTGGTGCTGAGCTCCAAATGCTTGTATAAGAGTTTGTTTCATTAAAAACTGGCGTTGCTGCAGAAAAGAGAAAAAATGGAGCACGAACCTTTGTGGTTTCTTATGAATCCTGAGTACAATAGCTCGTACGAGCTGCTTAAAGCTTTGAATAGCTGTTGATGTAAAAATGAGTGGGGCTTGAAGATGTGAAACAACAAAAAAATGTCATGTCAAACGAGAAAAAGCTGGATGTGCAGTTTTCTTTATTGAGGCTTGATCCCTAAATCCATTTACCACTCACACCTGGAGGAGTTCCCATGATGGGTAGGCATCAGGACCGCAGGAGAGGAGAAAAAGAAGAACCCAACAAACTGAAGACCACGTGATTTTCAGGAAAGGCACAGACATCTAGGTTATGATTTACTCCAAAATTGAGGAAATGTGCATGATGACTTTTGTGCTGATGAGGCAGCAAAGCCTTGAGGCCTTCATGAAAACAAAGCCAGCGACTTCACAAAAAAAAAAAAAAACTTTCCACAGAGGATTGAAAGCTTTCCATTGTAGGGCTGAATATTGTGAGAAAGACTGTAAATGGAGCCGTGAACTCACTTAAGTGTTATAAAAGGTTAAAATTTACAATGTGTTAACAGCTGAAGTAACAGCCAAACCCCTGCAGAGCTAAATTCACAACGGCAATAAAGGAACAGAAAAGAGAGGCATTCACAGCACAGACAGTAGTTCAGGACATGTTTAGCCTGAGATTAAAACAAAGGGTTGATTATTTGGCACTTTTTCTGTTTGAGTCCAGAACCGCTCGGGGATCTTCTGGAGCGAAGCGGTTCAACAACTCCTGCACTTTTGTCACAGGAGGTGATTTGGCTGATTCATCCAACTTTCCTTATACAGTGACATCTAACCTCTCAAGTAAAACCAGATGACACAAAATCTTTTGGTAGTTCCAGTGGTCTTCGATGGGATTGAGGACTGGGCCCTGATGGGGTTTGTTACCAGACACTGATTTCTCTTTTTTGAAGCCATGTCTTCGTAGACTTTGTGCGTTGTGTTGAAATTTGAAATTCTTCTTCATTTGCAGGTTTGTTCCAGAATAAAATGGCTTTGGACCTTTTAATTTTCCCATCACTCTTGATAAGTGCAGCAATGCATAATATGCTCCCCCCATCCTGCTTCACTGTTGGTATGGAGTTCCCTTACTTGATTTAAATACTGTACATATATTTCATAATTGTGCTCCGTTGTTCTTGTAGTTTGTTGTGCTGGTCTGTCCCCTCTTTTTCGCTTCTGTACATGTTTGCTGGCCAGATCCTCGGGAGCTGCATCCTGACCTGCAGTCCCACCTCTGACCATCCCAGTGTTACCTCCACCTGTCTGTACAGATGACTTTGTTGGTTATCTGCCGACATCCTGACCTGCAGTCCCACCTCTGACCATCCCAGTGTCTGCTGGCCTCACCACTCTCTCCAGTGCCTTCCTGTCTGGGGTGATTTTTGTTTAGCGGAAGATCACATGTTGTGATTTAAAGCTTTACATTCTAAAAACCCTGCAATTTTGTAAGGGTTTGTAGAAGTTTAAGATCCCTGCATTTCATCCAGTTCTCCACAAGAACATGTGCACAAAGTATTTTCAACCTGAACTGTTCCAGTTGCACGTTCCTGTTGAAGTGTCTTTAGGTAGATAACGGTTGCTGACTTATAAAAAAAACGACGTTAGGCATATTTTGCATTTAGCTGAAACGCAGATCTTACAAATGTCCTGCGGAAGACATAACCTTTTGAGACCTTTTAAGAAAAGAGAGCATTGTGCATTGAGATGGAGCGTTGACCCTTCTGGCGTAAAAATAGATAGTAAAAATAGATCACAATTTAATGTAATGTTCCACACCAGTCAGTTGTGATGAAGCATCTTCTTACACCTGGAAGGCAGCGACACCAACCTTCTTTTTAGACAATCTTTTACTCACACATGCAACTCTCGTGTCAATTGTTTGTTAAAGTTAGTTTCATTTCTTTCAGTTGAATTCCTTTTATTAATCAGTAAATGGTTATGTTGCATCATCTTGTTAGAAACAGAAGCTTAACTGACTAAAAGCCCTTTAACAATGAGATCTGCGCACGCCTTTGAGTGCCGTGGTAAAGCTTAACTTTCGTTTTCTGCTATTGTTTCTCAGTAAGCAAACTTCTTGTAACCGTCATGTTCAGACTTGTATTTGAGGTTTTGAACTGCAGACAGATCTGATGCGATTTAATCTCTTGATCGTCACGGTGGATAATTCTCACCGCCCACCAAAAAAAAACATTGGCTGTCCTGCAGAACATTCAGCCTCAGTTCGGTTAGAGATGAGCTCCAGTTGGCCTGAATCATCAAAAAAAGTTCAAACTGTTGAACAATTAACTTTTTTTTCTTTTCTTTTTTTGTTCACCCCTCAAAACTGAAAAAGATTTCAGGGATTGAACAGATGCCCCGTTTGCATCCACCTTTACACTTATTTTACAGAGTTGTCCTGTTCGGGATTGCAGAAGGGTTTATCGGACCCAGACTGCTGTTTCTGGAGGTCAGCTGGATAAAAGTCAGGAATCTGCTCCAAACAATAAGCTGAACCAGAAACCTTCTCACTTTTGTATCCTCAAACGTCTGTATGTTGCATAATTCCAGCTTTGAAATGTTCAGTAAATGGCAGACTTGTTGTCTGTGTTTGTAGCTCTCTTTGCTTTTGGGGCCTGATACAGAAAATCACTTCACAAGTGAGATTTTATATGATATCCTGTAAAAACTCTGCTTCTATCTGACAACACAGGTAAGTTGCGTAAATTGTCTTATTTATTTATTTATTTATTTATTTATTTATTTATTTATTTATTTATTTATTTATTTATTTATTTATTTATTCTTTAAACTGTAGTCCTGCTTTTGAAACAATGGCGATGTCTGAAAAGTTTCGTTTAGCCCATCTGCATTAATTCCAAATCAATCAGTTCAAAATCAGCCGTGTTAAACATTTTAAAAATGTAGATGAGCCTTGTGATGTCATCAAACTGAGAAATCTGCTGTGAGATCATTTGTATCTGTAGTGTTGTCTAAATAAGAAAGAAGCAACTGCATTTTGTCTGTTTTTCTTTTAGCTTTGCTGGTTATAAAAATGTCTAAAACCAGGATTTATTCTGTGGCAATTTACATTTTCTATGCTAAAATGGATTTAAATGTTATTTGTAATTTTGATGAATCATTCTTATTTCTCTTTAAGTTGGGTTTAATTTTTTTCCCCCCCGTGTTTTCTTTCCACTGTCCCCGCCTGCTTGCTCAGGATTAGCTGAATTAGATTATTTTTAAATTTACTTTATTGGACTTGTTTTCTGTGTGAAGTTCTTTAAGATTAAAAATAAACGTGACATTAATTGTGCCTCAGGAGTTATGGCACTATTTGTTTTTGCCACTAGGTCTTTTTTTTTTTTTAATTAAACTCAGATTGAGACGATCCTGTAGGCACCTTTTTTTTTTATTTTTTTTTTACAAGCAATAAATATCTCCAATATTCTCTTTTAATTCAAAGTTCTGCCTGTCTAGATACCTATATATTACACAAATAGTTGTATTAATAGTAATACTGACAATAAAACTGTTAAAAATTAAAAAAGGCTGAATTATAGACATGCTTACTAAATTCTGAATAATTTAAGCTGCTTCGCAGATTATTTAAAAAATACAAATATGTTTATAGTCATCAAAGCTTTATGACAGTTTGTGTCATCTATTAAATATTAATTGTTCGTAGTAATAAATCTGTCTGACTCTACTTTTGCAACATTTGCAGTGAGCTGGAAAAGACTGGAAAGACGAGGTGATTTCCTCTCTCGCATCATTTCACTGATGACGTTGTCCGCCTGCACACGAGAAACTTTCTGATACCAAACATCAAAGTTGCTCAAACGATTCCTTTTGTGGACAGAACGTTTAATTGCACAAGCGACAATAAAAGATTCAACTGACAAGAGTCATCGTTTCCACTGGGATGGGCAGGTAATCAAACCAGAATGGTTATGTCAAATCCGTTGTACAGTTATGATACAACCGAAGGAAATTATAGATCTGATAGATCTGAATGGAAAAAAAGAAGAAAAAAAACACCTCAGCACTCGGCAAACCAGAATCTGTGTTAAAATACCAAGAGAGTGTTTATCTTTGAAGGTGACATGCTGAAACCCACTCAGGTGTGAGATCAAAGCACCACGGTGACTCACTGAGGTTCCTGTGGTTTGTGGTTTTCACCACAGCTGTGATGAACTTTTCATTTTCAAAGAACTGTTGCCTCCTAGTGTCTCTAACTGGGATATTACAATATTTTTGAGCTGAACAGTTGCTAGTGAGTTACTGTGCTGAAGTGGTGTTAAAAGAATGGATCACATTGTCCGCTGGTGGGAGATAGTGGAGTTGGATTGATCTGGTACCTCATACTGAAAGCTTTTGTCTGAAACAGCATTCAAAAGACAGATATTGTACCCCCATATATGGCTGAATTAATCAAGTTCAGATCAAAATGTGAAATTATGGATTTTATGAGCTGAAAGGGCTGCAATAATATTATTGAGTTGACTTATATTTTAAGAATCCCCAAAGGGAAATTATTTTGTTGCAGTGCAAATTACTTTGGATTAAAAAAAAAAAAAAAAAAAGGAATAAATATGAGGTGAAAAATTTGGATAGTAGGTGTGGTTGAAATCTCCAGATGTGATCATGAATGCACTGCAGGGTTGAGTTTGAGGCTTGGCGCACACATCCAGCTTTGGCAGGTATAACAGGTGACCTTTCTCAATAGACAGAAACCAACAGTATAACATCTGGATGCAGAGGTGCTCCTTCACTGTGCTACGTCCAGCATTACATCATCTGTTGGTAACAAAAGCACTGCAGGCACTCCTGTCTCAATTCTGTTGGTCTATCTGAAGATTTTTCTCCATATGTACCCTCTAAAATCCTGGTAGAGAGGGGGCTGGAATCCAAATCCCCTCCCCTGTGTCCTATCAGTCTCCCAGAGATCCAACACACCACATAATGATCAGTGGAGGACTGGTGGACCCACATGTGGGAGAGTTGGAGGCAGGCAAGCAAACAAAAGTCCTCTTGCCTTACAAAAAAAACAAAAAACAACAGAGAACATGTAGAGGCAGACTGAAGAGGAAAGGTCATGAAAAACAGGCTTAGCAAAGAATTGAACAAGAAAAGCAAAACGTCCTGCAAAAACGAGAACCACCTAACATAACCTCTGATATCACAACAGAAGAAGGCCTCTAACGTAGTTCACTGCTTTTACAGAGTCACCCTGTTGTCTTTGTGAGTCTCCTGTCTTATGTAAGCATCTTGGACTTGATAAAGGAGACATACCGCAGAAAATGAGGTGTGAAATGTGCTGAAGTCCAGTTGCTACACAGGAGAACACACCAGGAACCAGGTCCAACATTTAAAGTACGACAGGCTGCTGTACGAAGACTGTAAAAAGTCAAGTGAAACTAGGGACGTTTCTGCTACATGAAAGAAAACTTAAACACAGTTTATGTTAGTTTGTTTTTTTTTTAGGGTTAACACAATATGAAATACACGTCATGGAAGCACAGAGCGATAACCAGCAACGGTAATCACTTCTGGATAAGGACTAAATAAAAAATGACTATGTAAGGCACTGATGGCCCAAAAAACAGTTTTACTTGCATTTATTTAGTGTGGAGTAGTGTGTTAGAGGTTTCCCTCTAACCAGAAGGTTGCTGGATCAGTCCCCAACCCCATCAGGTGCCAAAGTGTCTCCAGGCAGGACTCTGGACCCCACCATCCCCTTGGTCCCACTCACTGAAGGGGTCACAAAGTGACTACTGAATTCTCAAAAAGAAGAGTTGGGACTCTTCAAGGAGACAAATGTTCTAACTTTTTCCACCCTTCCACAGTGCATAGTTTTTTTAATTTGGTCAAAAGCATGACATTATTAATGATTATATATTTCTTCATGCAACCAGCTACAGAAAATCTTTTTTAATCAAGTAAACTACTTTTTTCTGTAGCAAGAAGCGTCAACAGTTTTACTGCTGAGGAAACATTTCTACTCACTCGTTTAGTTTGTTACCTTAATATGGATCAAAACCTCTGCATTTCCAACATTTGTCATGTTTACAGATTAGGTGTTGTTCTTTTTTTTTTGTTAAATAAAAAATCTCCTTGAGAACAATTTGAAGAACTTAAAGCAGAAATGCAGGGTTGTAGTTTTTTTGTATTTCCACATTTCTTGAAACATTAGTGGCTTTTTTGAGACATGATTTGGTCAAAATCCCTCCGAGGCATTTTTTTTTGCACTTCTGTTCATATCTGCTGGTTTTGAGTTGTTCCTCTTTAGAAAAAGACTAGACAATATTACCCTCATCTGGGTCTGAAGTGTAACAGCATCCCGCTGACATGAAAAGCTCACTGAATTACATTTTTTTAAATGATAAATGGTACCTGATGTCTGGGTGTGGACAGCTGCAGCCCACCAGTCCCCATCTCCTTACTCCTGCTCCCTGCAGCCAGATCCTAGAACTGCTATTCAACTCATTGGTACCTGGCCTCGCCACCACCTGCTTCTGAATCGGAGTATTAATGGCTCACTTGGCTCCATTCATGTCCAGGTTATTCTCTTGCCATGTCTGCCTCACCTGAAGAGCAAAGCCAAACCACTGGACTCAGTTACTACGTACCAAGCCTGCTGATTTTTCACATGTAAAATATAACACCAGAACCAACCTCCTGCTTCTAAGTCTGTCTTTGGGTCCAATCTGTTCATTCTGCTCATTCACAACAGGTTCTTCAGAAAACCTGTGGGTGCCATCACAGGGGGGTTTGACTAGCTCTTCTTTAACAGTCTTGCTTTATTTTTCCGCTCTATAAATGTCTGCAGAAAGACAGAGAGAGTGGTTATATAAAACATGACAAGAAGAAATGGTTTGTAAGAGCAAAGTTGTTTCTGTGACATTTATTTAAATGCAGATGCATGCAGGCACATATTTAAACACAGCATATATGTAGTTCGTATCATTTCTGTTCACCAAAAAATTAAAAACTAATTATAATCTGAACACCCCCCTTGGGTAGTTCTGAGTGTCTGATAGGAATAGGTTTTGGGTATTCCTTAAATCCAGTTCACGGAGTGCCTTGCATCCACATATCCAACAGATGTCAGGTTTGTGCTGCAGATGTGGCTTCTGCCGGAGCCGAGAGGAGGAAACTCGGCGTTGGGACTTGAGGACCGGACTGGCTCCAGATCCGTATTTGGATGTAATGGCCACCGGCAGACGGACAGGGAGGACGCGGTGACCGCTTCGGAGTGAACGCATCGCCCGAGACATGTGGACGGAGGGCGCCGCACCGACTTGACTGACACATCGGAGGATATCCACCCGTAACCGCCGCTCGCCGGTGAGTAGATGTCGGATCGGGGGGAGCGGGACTGCGGTCTCCGGATCAGCTCGTTAGCACGGCGTTAGCCGCCTAGCGCGCAGCTTAGCACGGCTCGCGCTAACGTCTGTTCGCCCCGCGGAGGCGGCCGACCGGCGTCAGCGCGGCATTTTGTCACAGCCGGGCCGAGCCGGCCTTTTCACGCTCGACCACTGTATTCGTACGTGGGTGACCCGAGCCCGGTCCGTAACGGGAACACGCAGCCGACAGCTCGTCGCTCTGGCGCTAGCGGATCAGCTGTGCTGGCGGCTAGCGGAGCCGTTAGCACGTCGGAGCCGAACTCGCGCTGTTTGTGGTTTTAGCGCGTGACGGCTCTGTTTGGGGCGTACACGCGCTTGTAAACATCCACCGTGGCACACACGCGGGGACCGTGGCCGTCGCGGGGCTGCGTGGGACAAGCCTTCAACTCGGTAGTATGCCATGGGTGGCTAAGCAGATCTGCAGATCTGTCCGGTAAACGCGACGGTCCGAGACGGTAAAGTCGCATTTTACCTCTGCGCGGCTTCCGCCGCACCTGCACCTGCAGCCACTGGACGTGACATGGTTTTGGTGACCGTCCACCAGTCCAGAGCCTCGTAGCAGCGTCTAATGTGGCTGGTACACCCGGCCGACCGAGGACAAAGGTGCTGTCCGGTCCCGAGCTGCGGCGGCGCTCCGCAGCGTTGTTTACCGCGTCCTTCGGCAGTTCCAGCGGTAAACGGGTCGGTCTCAGTCACTTACCGCGACTCCGGTGCTGCTTACAGAATCCAGAGGTCGTGAGCCACACAAACATACGAGTCCATCATGAGAAAACTACTGCAGTGATTCACATCCATGCAGCACAAAGCTGCTCTTTCCTGAAACGACCTGATCAGAACAGACTTTAATAAAAATTGCATAAAATGTTTCTTTGTTTTTGTAAAGGTCAAATGACTGGACTTCAGCAAGCATAGAAAAAAACGAGACATTGCAGAAACTACTAAGAACTGTCACACACGTTATTTAAACTAGGAAAGACAGGGAAGCGGTGTCCTTGAGGAAGAAATGCAGACAAAGAAATCAATAATTGGAGATGATTAATTATCTTTAACAGTAATTTTTTTGTTTGGTTGTTGTGGCTTCTATAAACCGCACGCTTCTGGGCTGTCGCAGACGAGAGATTGTTGTGATGAGAGAATTGTGGGAATACCTTTCATCATACATCCGAACCGGTGGCCCAACGTTGTTCAGTGTGAGAAGCTTGGCGATCGCTGTCACGCTGGTTTTGTGATCAGTCACTGCCTGATCTAACTTTCTGACAGATGTCCTACAGAGAGGCTCATTTTCCTGTTTTGTTTACTGTCAGCTTATGCTGACGATGCAGTCCTGCATCCATCTGTATAAGATTGTAGCCTACGAGTGAAGAGGGCTCAGTCTGCGTACCGTTTATGTGTCTTATCTAAGATAAGTGGCTTTAAGTCGTACAGTGTGAAATCTAATGATCTTATGCAACTGCATACATCTTCCAGTGCATAGGAGCCATTACAGCTACATTTATTTATATATATATATGTATAATATATGTGTGTGTGTGTGTGTGTCTGTCTGTATAAAATGATTTGCATTGTTGCAATATGAACATGCACAATATCACTGTCTCAGTAAATGGTATCCTATTTCTGAATGTCAAACATTTATAATCTAAATATCCGTGTTGTTCATATTTCTGTCCTCAGTGATACTAGTGTCTGAGATGCTGAGGCACATGGAGTGTTGTGATGACAGAGGAGCGATGAGAACATAGATGAAGAAGAACGTGTGAATGAAGGGAACTCGGCATGTTACCTTAGAACAGGGGTCACCAACCCTGGTCCTTGAGAGCACTTGTCTAGCTGTTTTAGATGTTTCCCTGCGTCCACACACCCTGATACTGTTGCTTCAGTTTAACTACACTGCTGTAGATTGTTTCTATGAAAGTGTGGTTCCCCCAATACAGCAGAGAACTCCTAAAAGACCATGAAGATGTTCTGCTAAAATGATCAAGAGACGGTCTTGTCCTTCTTCTCAGTTAGTTCTTTGCCAGTCTATCAGTTGTTTTAAGGTGTGATAGAAATAATACATTTATTTTTTTCAGTCTCTTTAGTCGAGGTGATCCGGCCCCATGACACTGTGTGTTTTAGATGTTTTCCTGCTCCAACACATCTGGCTCTTAATTTATAGGTCATTAACAGACTAGTGTGCACTTTGATGACCAACTGATAGTGATCCGTTTCTTTGAGTCATGAGTGTTGGAGCTGACAAACAACTTCAACTTTCAGGATGCTTCTAAGGACCAGGCCACTTCCACTTCCACTTGGAACATTTACGTGAAGGGTTTAGCTCGATTTCACACTCTATTGTTAGTGGCTTTTTAAGTGTGTTGAGCAAAATGTGTTTTACCTGGACATAAGAACTGTGACAAACAATAAATTAAGATAGACAGCAAGGTAACATTTGGACATCATTTATGCCTGGCACGCATCAACTACCCTTTATTGACGTGCCTCACCGACTTGCTGGAAAGTCACTTACATCCATCCATCCATCCATCCATTTTCTATACTCTCTTCATCCCATTTAAGGTGATGGGAGGGGCTGGAGCCTGTCCCAGCTGACACTGGGCGAGAGGCAGAGTACACCCCAGACAGGCTGGCAGCCCTTCACACGGCCCTGCAGAGACAAAAGAGATAATCATCCATGCACACTCACACCTAGGGACATTTCAGAATCGCGCATGAGTCTAATGTGCATGTTTTTGGTTTGTGGGAGGAAGCTGGAGTACTTGGAGAAAACCTACGCAAATATGAGGAGAAAATGCAAATTGTGCACCAGAGGGCCCCAGTCAGAAGCTCAGCAGGGAACCTTCTGGCGGTGCAATCTTAGGTCTCCATGAGCAGGAATCCAGAGAAAAACCTTAGAGGCTTTAACAGTAAAAAGGTGGATCTTTTGGTCTTTTCAATCATTGTGTCTCCTGTAGCGTGGAGAACTTGGCAGAAGTCACCGACTGAGATGCTTTTCTGTTTGCTTTGTTTGCATACATAACGATGGTGGATGTGAGCGAGGAGTGAAAACTCAGAGTGAAACCTGCCTAACAGTACTGATCTCCACACCACTGTGGTGAACTCGTAACAGTGTGACAGGAACTAGTGGGACTAGACGCCTATGCAGCCTCAAGAGAACCACTTATGAGGCACTTGTGAGGCTAATTAGGCGCTTTTCCATTAGCGGGGGCTCCCTGTAGTTTTTTAGGGGCTGCATTGTTGATCTGTGTCTGTGTTACCGGGAACAGCCCTGCAAAAGAGGCCTTCAGGAGCCTCTGCGTGGCAAGAAATGTTCCTGTAGCAGGAGAGGTACTCGGATTGGTCTAGAGGTTCTGAGTTATGCTCAGGGGTCACGTGAACATAAATCACATGAACAGAAACATTTTGTTCTAAAAACATTTGATGAAAATGTCGAGTACGAGTAAAAAAGTAGAGCTGGACCGACGAGGAGGTCCAGGGCTTGTTGGTGTGTTACGCCAATGAAGAGGGCATCACCCCCATACTAGTATTATGGTATGGGTGGTTTTAGCTGGTCAGGTCTCGGCTCAGCAACAGTATGTGCCCAAAACTAATCTGTTGACAACATTAATATACTGAAAACCAGTTGTGTATTGATTATTATTTTTCTCCTCTTGACTGCGCAGACATATTCCAAGATACCAGGGTTTACAGGACTTGAACTGTCAGTGGTTCACAAGTCAGAAACATCATTTTTACACATGGATTGGTCACCACCAGTCCAGGCCGTAACTCCATTGAGACTCTAGGATATTTTCAAAGTGGTCTGATTCTCTTATCGCCTATACAAGAATGTGAAAAAAGAGGGCTTTAAACATTTTGCAAGTACTGGAGAAAAGTAGGGTTTTATCTGCTGTCAACAGGCTTTCAAAGTGGATGTCAAGATTGACCAAATGTGTGGCTTCATGTGCACTATCAAGAGTGAGAAGTTCCCTTTGGAAAATGTTTCTAAATAAGACCCTTTAAGTGCTTGCCATGAATGCGGCGGTGACACCTCAGTTAATTTCAGTATAATTTCACTCAAGTATGTGGCACCCCATGTCCTCAACGCGAATGAGTTTCATCCAGGTCCTGAAGTTTCCTCCAGCAGGCCAGAGACGTCTAGTTTTCCATAACCGGTTATTCTAAATGGCTCAAGTATAATGTGTGTAATCAGATAAAGTAGGCACAGCTTATGAATGTGTATATTTATACTGAAGTCCACAACTTGAAAGTCAAAGACGAGGCTTGTGTAGACCGAGAAAATAAACCACCAGCAAAAATGCAGTTAAAGCAGTAACATGTCGAGATCTGTTTATGCAGTCCAACACCTTTTTTGGTAACTGCTGATTATTTGAGTCTAATCTAATATGAAAAGTTGATTAGCCGAAGGGGTTTGTTGATGTGAGGGTTGTACTTGCAATTTGCACATTCCTGTCTATGCTAAACTCAATTTCTAAATGCAACTCTGCACTGAAATTGAATTTCTTCCTGCACAGAGAGCCGGCTGTAGAAGGACAACAGAGTCCCTGTGAGGTTCTGCTGGTGGCGGCACGCTCTCATTTCTTGATCCAAATGTTTTCATGTATGAGCTCTTCCAGTTGTAAAAAGTTAAGTGAGCAAATAAGTTATGTTCACTGCGTTCATTCAGAAGGATAACTGGTGCTAGGAGCTGAATAAACAGTGACAGAGGTTCCTGCAGCTCTGAGCTTTTAAATAACGCCGACAACATTCATATTCAGTACACAGATGCAAAAGAAGGAAAAACTGACAAAAGTAATGGTTAATGATAATGTACTGAAAATGAACTAATAAAAATCAGAATTGAAACTGGTCTGAAAAAAACATTGGGACCCTCAACTTCTAGAATGATGACTACCTGTCAGGGAGACGTGTCCACCTGTGGACAGGTGTTCTGGTCCTCATGGACAAACGTCTCCAGATGTCTCAGGTCTGAAGGGTTTCTCCTCCAGACTGCATGTTCCAGATGTTTCCGCAGATGTTCTACAGGATTCAGATCAGGACTCATAGAATGGCACTTCAGAATGGTCCAGGGTTTGGTTCTGGCTGGTTTTAGTTGTGTGTTTTGGGTCATGGTCCTGTTGGAGGACCCATGACCTGCAACTGAGACCAAGCTTCCTGACTCTGGGCAGCACATTTGTCTCCAGAACATCTCGATGGTCTTGAGGTTTCATTGCAGCTGAACAGATTCAAGACCCCCTGAACCAGACGCAGCAAAGCGGGTCCAGAACAGAACCGAGCCTCCTCCACGTTCCACAGTAGATACAGTCCTTTCTTTTTTGCTTTAAATGCTTTGTTTTCTTCATATGTGAACATGGAGATGATGCAACTTGTCAAAAAGCTGCAGTTTTGTCTCATCTGTCCAACGGACATTCTCCAAGAAGCTTTGTGCAAGATGCGTTTAGACAAATTCCAACGTGTCGTTTTAATAATTTCCTTCCAACAGTAGTTCTCCTTGGCTGTCCACTTTGGCTCAAACAGTGATGAATGATGGGATCTGATACGGATGGACCTTGAACTTCATTCTCCTTCAAAGCTGCTCTGGCTCTTTAGTTACCCTTTGTATTATCTGTCTCTTCAGTTTCTCTTCCATTTTATTCTTTTTATTATTACTCTTGTGAATTTCAAGTTATTTTAGTGTCTGTTGTGTTTTTTCCTTCCCTGGTGGAAGGCTACCAACACATTTGTACAAGTGTGTATCTTGAACTAATTAGGAAATGTTAGTGTACATAAAACTGCATCATGTGGAAACGATTTGACATTTAGTTTCCCTTCTGTTTTGTTTAGCAGAGCCTCCGAAGGAAACGTTGATTTTCTGCGATTGCTTGAAACCAGTGAGAAGTTGGTTTGGTGATACAGTAGCTGTGGCCTTGGGGGGGGGGGGGGGGGGGGGGGTCTTCCGTTCTGCTTTTCTTCCACTCACAAGCAGGAATTGTAAGGTATCTCTTAAGGTATCTCTTTTTTGCAGTTAAGTTGGGGTTTTTTTTCTGAATAGAGGGTTGGTTTATTATATTACTTAGATTTATCACTACCCCGTCTAAAAATATCCCCAAACAGCTGTTTTTCGTGTCAGGATTCCTGTATGTCTTGTGAATCTCAGCAGTTTCTGCTGGTTGTTGTGCAATTTTTAAAAAATCTTTGCCTTATATTTGTTAGTTACTTATTATACATCAGTGCAGAGGTTCTGTGGTAGATTTAACAATGGTTAAGTAACTTAATATCTTCACTGACACCAGTGAAAACCCTGTTAAAATGCAGCCAGGCCTGGCGATGGTGCGTTTAGCAATCTTACACTCTTAAAGATTTGCAGTTAAAACAACTCTGTTTGATTAGATGGTTAGCAGTATAAACTCTTGTTAGGGACCGTAACTCCTTGAATATTGGCAGTTTATGAATGATAATAAAACCTGCGTTTGCAGGATATGGCAGTTCATTTTGGGACTTGGGGTCATTGACAAAATATGTCAAAATAAATGTTCATTTTATGTCCTATTTTTACTGGACGAAATGGAGGTCTCCACACACTTAAGTAGCTTCTAACGTCACAGTTGGACAAGTGACGAAATCGTAAAATGCGTATCAGTCTTGGTTTAAGGTTTCCATGGTAACAGTAACTCATCTGGATCCTGAGTTTTTGTTGAAGCCCTGAAGGTTTTACGCTGTCAGAGAGGTTTTGAACGTGATGATAAAAGATAAAAGTTTTATCCCGCGTGATGCAGCCGCATGTGTCATCATCTCATTGTGGTTCTTCTGCTGAACTGGACATCTTGTTTCATAAGTCTCAGTGTGAAACACGATGTTGATTCATTTCATTATGTTTGTCAGCTAAAAATGTCAGATCATTTCACTGTATGGGGTGGATTTAGACTGATGTTGTAATATAAAATCTCAGTATGGACGGCAGTTCCCAAAATCACACCAGGAAGGACGGCAGCTATGAGGCTTCAATCAAGTCCACTTTTCTCCCAGCTCCTTCTGCAGAATACCGTTGATCTGCCATCAGATGTTTCCTGCAGGATGTACTGTTTAACACGTTGAGTTGATAGCGAAATCAAAAATTCTGCCGCGTTTACCTGAGGCCTGGTCGTGAGAGATGGCTGGTTGCTTCGTTAAGTGTGGTAGCACGACGGTTACGGATGACAAAGTCATAGCAGCTGGCCGTTGGCTAAGCCGACTGTCAATCAATGATATTATAAATAAATGTAACTGTCCTGGCATGGTACAAAAAAATTCACGCCCCTCAGAGTTGTCATGGGTGTGAAATCAAGTGGCCAGTCGAGGAACTGCAACAGAATGTCGTTCTGAATGAGCGTCGATGCAGAAGTTAGATGGTCGCCGCTTGTATTACACCTGCTGTCCCAAGCTGCCTTTGTGTAAACTTGCCTTTTTTCTTCTTCTGGTATACCTGCCTCTGGTGGTGGCAGAGAGCCACAACTGCAGTTTCAACCGTAAAATACACCACTTGTTTGGAAACACTGTTTTTCTAGGTGACACGGCTTAAAATTTTCCGCATATTTCTACGCAGCACTGCTTTAAAAGAGAAAGGGGAGGTGGAAGAGACTACCCCTGGAAACCAGCTGCTGCAACTTTAAAATTCATGGTTGAAAAGGGAGCTGTTGTACTGCATCTCTTCTGGTATTTTAACCAATGCATGTGTGATAAATCTGTTGGAAAAAATATGTCTACATTAAGTTATAATCATACATATATGATCAGGACTTTGTATGAGAATATCTGTTTAGAATATTTAGAACAAATAAAACTCCTAAAATGCTGTTTTAGTTCTCTGAGAACATTTGGACGAGCGTTACACTTCTGACCGGATTGAAGGAACCTGAAAAACCAGAAGTTCACATAAAACAGGATACAAGCAAATCTTTACGCAGCAAAGACCAGTCTTTCACAGTAATGATTTCTATCTGAGCTCATGCTTTTGTCTTTTTTGAGCTTTTGTGTGGGGAAGCGCTTTGTTTTCTGCACCTTGAGTCTTTTTTGTTATCGATTAGGTGTTACGGGGTATCTACGGTCAAATCTCGTGGATAACGCAGCGCAAGGTCAACGCTGATTTCCCTCTCGCAGCACAGCGCGAGCACTCTCAGGCCGAGTAAGACGCCTCACAAAGGAAGAAGCAGCATGTGTTCTGTATGTGTGGTGGTGTGTGACTGTCAGACAGCTGAATTTACCAGTTTCCATGTGTCTTGAGAAGAAGCAGCGTGCTTCATAAACCAGGAGAGGATCATTGCTAATTGGCCCTCAGGGGAACGGTCTGCACATCACGACAGCCGGCACGCACATCAACGCAGGGCCACATGAACAATCATATGCAGGGTTTTTGTGCTCTTTTACAGCTTCAATAAAAACATCTTCCTTTATTTCTTTTTCTGACTTGGAGCTCTGTACATTACATTTTGTCTCCTTTTTCTCCGGTTACCATAAACATTTACTGATTATTCACTTGTCCAAATGTGCATTAGGACACATCTCAAAATAAATGCCTTTTTCTGAGAAAAATTCCCTCAAAACTGCAGCACCAAAGCATTTTAAGGCCGTTACTTTGATATTTAGTTCTCTAATAGGAAATAAAAGTGCTGACTGTAACAGGAAGTTGGTTATAGACGTGGTTTTGTCAGATGCAGATTATAATGGCAGTAGTTTCCTGTAATTATTCATTACAGGAAACTACTGCCATTTATTTATTACGTTGTAAAATTTTCAGACCACTTTTTTTGATTTTATGAGCCTAAATGTTTGTACATGTAGCATTTTTTTTACCATACCATATAAGATCTTTAATCTTGCATATTCGGACATTATATGCCGTCTGTTTACGGCAAGAGTGGAAAAATGAACATTTTTCTCATCTGTCTATTTTTATAATTGATTTGGATCTGATTTTTATAAAGCGCCTTCGCGCTGTCACTGAAAAATAACTGTTGACTTTTTTTCAACTTTAAGCATATATGGTTTATGATTAATAATGTCCTTTTTATTAGAGTACTCCGCATACATACAGGTGAAACATGTTTCATCATGTTTTGTTCTTTCAGGGATTTTAATCACTGTATTACGGGACTCTATTGTACCATTGTAAGTAGTCATAACAATTATTACTTGGCTACTGCAAATAATTTTCCTGCATTGAGCACCTGTGCCTAAAGTGCTGTAACTTTCAGAGAAATTAAATACTCTTGCTTGTCAGTGGCGGTGGTTACACTCTAATGACTTTTGTTATTTTTAACACAGCAGTAATGTGCAAAATAGGTGGCGGTGATGAAACGTGCATCTGTGGATGGCCTGGCGTGTGCTGCTGAATATATTTTTCTAAAAGTTGTTTATGCCTCAAAAAGGCAGAAAAACATGTCTCTCGTTGAGTGGGACTCTACAGAAGCTCATTAGGTTTGGAGTTTCAGTTTGATAAAGAGGTTATGGACTTATTGCCGTTATAAATACTTTTATCTTCATTATGTGAATCATTAAAGTTTCATCCAGTGGTAGCCCATTTGACTCCCAGTGCTTTCAAAAGCATCAAAAGCATGCTAATCAGCCCCAAATCTGATTACAAAGAAATGATGGTGCATTATAAGATGTTGTGTAAAACTAAGTCATTATCAGGGACTGTATAGAAAGAACTGGACAAACTCCTTGTGACATCACTCGTGGGTTTTCTGTTAGACCCGTTTTAGTCGGGGACGCACTCTGGTCTCAGCCCAGTTGACTGCAGATTCCAGCAGACTTTGACATGGAAAGATCCTAAAATGATCCGCTGTGTCTCCCGGCTCCTTTGGTCGATCCAGGCTGCAGGAGCTGTGGAGTTGCAGGAGAACCTTTGCAACCGGTTGCAACGTGTTTCAAATGTTGGTCATATCATATAGCACAAGCTGCCTCCTGGTTAAGTTTCTCCCTTTGACCCTTCCAGACCAACCCACAGCCAGTTACCGTGGTCCATCAATAAAGTCAACAGCACAATACAACAGATTCAAAGTCAAAGTCAAGTTTATTGTCAATTCTACCACATGTGAGATACATACAGAGAATCGAAATCACGTTAATCTCAAACCCTCGGTGCTACACAATAAATACATTTTAAACACAAAGTGCAAATTAAAAAGAAACAAGTTATGGTGTGATGTTTGGTTTAAGTGTACAACAGTTTTTAAAAGTGTGTGATGGTCCTGCAGGTGTTCAGCTTATTGGTCTGATTAAAGTGACCTGGTGCAAAGCAGGCGGTCCAGTTCTGCCAAAAGTGCCTGATGCAGATACAGAGGTCAGAATGAGTGAGGGGGGGGCAGGGAGGGAAACGGTGGAAGAGAAGGGAGAGTGTTGAGCTTCCTGACGGCCTGGTGGATGAAACTGTCCCTCAGTCTGCTGGTTCTGGCCCGCAGGGTCCGCAGCCTCCTCCCTGATGGCATCAGACTGAAGAGGCTGTGTGACGGGTGGGTGGGGTCTCTCACAATGCTGAGGGCTTTGGAGTCAGACGGCTGCTGTAAATGTCCTGAAGTGAGGGGAGAGAGACACCAACGATCTTCTCAGCTGCTCTCACGACACGTTGGAGAGACTTGCAGCAGGTTGCAGTGCAGGATCCGTACCACACGGTGATGCAGCTGGTCAGGATGCTCTTGATGGTGCCTCTGTAGAAGGTGTACCTGATGGGGGCCGGGGCTCTGGCTTGTCGCAGTTTACGGAGGAAGTAGAGGCGCTGCTGTGCCTTCTTGGCGAGTGATGCGGTGTTAACAGTCCAGGAGAGGTCCTCTGAGATGTGGACACCCAGGAACTTGGTGCTGCTCACCCTCTCCACAGCAGCACCGTTGATGGTCAGAGGAGCATGCTGGGTGTGTTGTCTCCTGAAGTCAGCAACAATCTCCTTGGTCTTCTCCACATTCAGGGAGAGATTGTTGTCGCTGCACCACTCAGCCAGGCGGCTCACTTCGCTCCTGTAGTTTGACTCATCGTTGTTGTTGATGAGACCCACCACAGTCGTGTCGTCCGCAAACTTTACGAAGAGGTTGGAGCTGTGAATCGGTGTGCAGTCGTGGGTCAGCAGGGTGAAGAGGAGGGGGCTCAGCACACATCCCTGGGGGGGCCCCTGTGTTCAGTGTGATGGTGCTGGATGTGTTGCTGCCGACCCGTACTGCCTGTGGTCTCCCAGTCAGGAAGTCCAACAGCCAGTTGCACATTGAGGTGTTGATCCCCAGCTGGTCCAGTTTGTGAATGAGCTGCTGGGGGATGATGGTGTTGAATGGTGAACTGAAGTCCATGAAGAGCATTCTCACATAAGCGTTTCTGGTGTCCATATGTGTGAGGGCTGTGTGGAGGGCAGTGGAGATGGCGTCGTCAGTGGACCGGTTGGAGCGATATGCGAACTGGTAGGGGGACTTTGTAGGCTGCCTTGTTGTTGGTGTAGACTTGGTCTAGAATGTTGTCTCCGCGCGTGGAGAACTTTATGTGGTGGTGAAGATTTGGAAAGATGGTCTTTGGGACTGCGTGGTTGAAGTCCCCCGCCAGGATGAGGAAGGCCTCAGGGTGGGCTGTCTGCTGCTCGCTGATCCGCTGGTACAGCTCGGTCAGCGCCTCTCTCCTGGTGTGGGTGGAGGGGCTGGGGGGGATGTAAACAGCAGTGAGTAGTATGACCGAGTATTCGCGCGGTAGATAGAAAGGACGACATTTAATAATCATAAACTCCGCCAGGGGTGAGCAGTGTTTGCAGACCACCACAGCATCTCTACACCAAGCATCACGGAGGAAAACACAAAGGCCGCCGCCGCGGCCCTTACCTGCCTCGGTGTGCGCTCGGTCCGCTCGGTAGCAGGTCAGCTGGTCGAGCTGGATGGCGTGGTCCGGTATGCTGTCGTTGAGCCATGTTTCCGTGAACACAAAAACACAGCTCTCTCTCACGGTCCTCTCGGCGGAGCAGAGTAATCGGATGTGGTCCAGTTTGTTGTCCAGCGAACGAACGTTGGCCAACACGATGGAGGGGACCGTCGGTTTGTTCGGGTTCTCCGCCAGTCTCGTCTGGATACCAGCTCGCTTACCCCTCTTCTGCCTCCTCTGGCGCCGCTTGTGTTCTGTTAGGTCTCTATTCACAGCTAAGACGTCAAGTAGTAAAAGTGATTACAGCTAGACATTCGCTATTCCAGCCACATGTTTATTTCTGCTGTAAAGTGGTTGCTCCCATTTTAACATGAAGCTCAAAGAAGATGTGCTCACTTGTGGAGCCAGCCCCCAGTGGTCAGTAGGGGAACTGCAGCTCTCCTTTTTACCAGGGTGGCTTCAGCCTGGGAAGCTGGAATGCTGACGCTTGAACGTGTCCCTGAAACTAAGTAACAAAAGCAGCTTGAACTCAGTGGACATGAATGTTCATGCTGAGGGCCAGAATGTCAGTTTTGCTCCCCTGCTTTTGTGTAAATGGTATGTTCCTCTCTGTGTTAATGGACATAACCACACACCTCCCCCCTTCCTTTTCCTCTAAAGCCCTTTACACCCCACCCGGTGTCAGGGGGTATCAGCTGTGCCAGCCCCGGCAGACCACACACACACACACACACACACACACACACACACACACACACACACACACACACAGTATGCTGGCTGGTGAACAAAGCCACTGGCAGTGCCAATGCAGACGGTTCCTGCCTCTGCGCTTCGCCCAGCCTCCTCTCTCTTCTCGCGCTGCTGAGCGGGGAAGGCATGACACTGCTGCCGTTGCCCATCCTCATCAAAAGCCACAGTGGGAAGCGGACTCATATTTTGGCGCATGTCGGAATATTTTGTCTCTTCTGGTGCCGATGAGCTGAAATGCTGGCGGAGCGTAGAGAGAATAGCAGGTAGGGAAAATCAGAGCTGGGTGCCGCTGAGCTTGTCTCCGTGGCGATGAGCGGTTTGTTTACTGTTTCCTTATTTAGAGGCATTGTCAGGCTGTTTTACAGGGTTGTTAACAGTAAAGTTTTCCTTTCTGTCATCGGCTTTGAGCCGTTTCTGAAAGGATGCAACAGCAGGAGATGCTCTAACGTTATGAAATACTCTCAGTTTCTGGTGGCTTCATCTGCTGGACAGAAAATAGGGAAAGATTCAAACAAGGTGCATTCGAGATTGTTAAACAGATAAAAACAAATATATATAATTGTTAATTTAGCATAAATAAAAAATTTTTGGGAGTTGGGGGGGGTGTGTGGACCTTTTTTAAATCAATTGCTGCAAGATAATGTTTTAATTTCTTAAAAATAAATTAGTTGAAGTCCAATGAACAGAGACTAAAGCAGAATAAGCTTTTTAGGGTAAATATGTCCAATTTGGGAGTAATTGATGTTGCAGCGGTAATTTAAATGTCTGTCTTATTTGTTAAATGTCTCTATTACAAAAATAAAACAGACTAGCAAAGGAGGGGAAAAAAGAAAGTACTTTATCTTGGGAAACAATGAAAGAGAACTTTTTAAAAATGTGAGCACCTTTAGTAGGCGCCTGTCATGAATGGTTTCATGATGTTTTGGGTTTCAAACAGACTGTATATTTATTGGACAAACTGTCCATGAAGTCACCCTCAGGTTTCCTGAAGAGTGATGTTGAAGCATCTCCTTACTCCTGCTGGAGGTGCGTCATGTTGCAGAAAACAGGCGGAACCACCGGACTTGGGTGCCGGACCTGGGTGCCGGACCTGGGTTCCGGGACACACCCAATCAGCCAGTTACAGTTGGCAGTTTAAGCGTTGGTGGTTTCGCTTATGTTAACTATGATGCTGATTACTGTTACTTTAAGTCAAGTCTCGGTATGGAAGCGACTGAAACGAGGACTTGCAGGGCTCATGACTCCACCTGCTGGCATTACTGTGAAATACTGCAGCTGCCAGCGGACCTCCGCTAGGACAGGTCCTGACAGGATCCACCGTGGCTCCCGGCTCCTTCCCCTAATTCCTGCCAGAGGAGCTGCAAAGCTTCTTGCAAACATTTGCAACCTCCGGTTTCAAATGTCATTTGATCCTGGAAGTCGGAAGTGATCGGTGCCTCTAGTGGAGGCTCGGTTATCGTTGGACCCAACTGCTAGTAAAATGAACAGCACAACAAGACTGATTATCTTTAAAATATAGGTTAGGTTTTTTTTTCACAGCTCAGAAGTCAATACAACGCTAAGTAGCAAAAGTGTTTTAAATAAGATGCCATTTTAAAATAAATGAGCATCTAAATGAGCATTGTAATGTGGTTATATTTGTCACACAGTGTAGTCTACTATTTATTTTAAATAAAACCGTGTTGCTGGAATAAAAATACATTTATTTTTGTGTGTCTGCATGTTATCATTTTAAGCATTAATGCATAAACACCATTTACTTTAGTATTCATTTATACATCATATAATGTAGCAATTTTTACTTGGGAAAACATGAGATGTGCAATATCATAATAATTATAGAATGAATTATCTTGAAGAGTTTAGTAACGTGATGTAAACTGAGTGGGCAGTGGAAGGCTTCGAGAACATCCTGAAAGATCGTTTCTTCAGCTGAAACGTTTTGGCCAGTTTTATGGTGGAAATATAGTTTAACTTAACATCTGCACCATTCGTGTTGTTGTAAAAATATGTGTTTACATACAGGCAGAAAAATCTTTTTTTGTGAACAAGGTCAGTGAAAAATAATACATTTAAAGTTTATTTTCAAGTTGTAATACTTCCAAAACCACAAAAGTCTCCTATTATGGATTCAACATCCATATTCAACGATATGTTGATTAATCACGTTGTTTTGACAATCAGCCAGAAACTTTGTGGTTCAGTTTTTCTTAATTTAAACTGTAATATGCAGAAATACTGTTTATTTTTCCAGTGGTCCAAGTCATCTTTGAATTAAGCTGTCTAATTTGGCCTGATCCCCAAAGCTCAGACAACAACAAATCAAACTGAGCCGTGCTACACAAATTAAAATCTGGACGGAAAGCCGCTACTGATTATGCTATATAATAACTTCCAGAGGAAGAATTTAATTACTCGCAATCAAAAAGCATCAGCGTTTAGTCGTGGGTTGGCCTGAATTCACCAGTCTGCAGCATAGCCTTTTTACTTGCTCCCAATTTGCATTTTGTTGAAAAAGACTGTGCTTTATTTAACTCCTGTCAAGGCTTTTTTTTCTTCTTTGTGGAGCTCCCCGAGCTTCCACCTACCCTGTAAACTGTCAGACAAGAGACGGTTCAGAGATTACGTCACTTTCTCCAGAGGAACAGCCACACAAGCTTCTGGAGAGTTGGTGTTTTCCATGACGCTGGGTGCCTTCATCTCCCAGGAGTTGCTGGTAACTCTGTGAGACGATCATTGAAGCTGGCGTCCGCTTAAAGAGAAAGCTTTGAAAAAACAGCGGAGGGCCGAGAAAGCGAGCTCGGTTTCCCACCGCATAGCAGTTGACATTCCATTGATGCCACTGACTCATTTTCTTTCCTTCAGCCAACACAAGACGTAGTTGATGCAGTTTTTCCAAAATAACACAATTTATGTGCATAGAAAAAAAACGAGTCACTCTTAAAAACATTTAAAAATTGTTTGCTGTGATTTGGTAATGTTATGTACGACGGAAGAGCCGCAGATTCCTAAGCCCCGTTTTAAACCGTAGCCTGCCGAGTCATCCTAAGTCTTCCTCTTCCTCTTTTGATCAGGCATGCCACCAGAGAAACGATGCATGTGATGGCGGTCGTCTTGGCTGTTTTGAGTAGCGGCTCTTGGACATTCGTATGCGGGCCATGGCGTAAAGCCCAAGCCTTTTCCTTTTGCGATTAGTTCAGTATGTTCCGTGTCGGTGGTTGTGAGTGGGAGGGGGTCCAAACCCATTTCACAAGACATAGTTTTTCACTGTGTAAGTGGGCCCGGTTGGCCAAGCAGTAAAAGTGCTACTTTTAAAAAGATAAAACATGAACTAATCACTGTTTCTGTTTGAGAGCGTGTTTGGATGTCTGAAGGAATGAAACCCTTTTAGCCTGGTTTCAGACCAGAACGGTCAGAGTTGGCAGATGTTCACATTGAACAGGTTGCTCCTCTGTAATCTGGAGTCCTGAGCTCAGTGTGCTGTTCTTATTATGGTGTGTGTTTCCATTCGGGATGAAGTTCGGGTTCGGGGTAAACCTGCCTGCCTGGCGGTAAGATATGCCGGTAAGGGATTGTAAAACTGAGAACGACGATGATAGATTTTCCGGGTTAGCGACAGTAACTAAGGGGGGCGGAGCTACCAGTAGGTCAGTTGAACATGTCAGCTGTTGTAGTTGACCTGGTCAACGTCATCTTCATATCAGGGCAGAGACAAAGTAACGTGATGGCTACGTCCAAACTCTTTGATTGAGCCGTTACACAAACAAATCTGTTTAAGTGTCGGGAAATCATTCATCTCGTGTGGGATCTGTGCCAACAATGTCGGTTTCAGTGCCTCTGAACTCTTTCTCTTATATTTTGTCACCATACATTTTGAACAACAGATAAGATGGTGTCACATCTTTCTACAGGACAAAGCAGCCAAATCTAATAAAGGCGTGGGCATCTTGTTTCTTCTGGCTTTGTTTTCAGATCTGAATCTAGAAGTGAATCATGTTGATTTAGAGAAAAACAAAAACCTGAAACAAAGCTGGCGAGCTTGGAAGAGTTTTCAGAGGGAATAATAATGAGAATCCTGTTTACGTTGTCCCTTTAACCGTGACGTCTTTGTAACTCCGTTATTGCAGTGAGTCCGGTTGACATGTTGTGATTTAACATCCGTTTCCCTCAGAATGTTTCTTGTGTTTCATATTTTAAACCTGAATGGACGGTTTGAGCAGGCAAAATGACAAAGAAGCTTCAAATTCTCATGCTACAGAAAGCTTTTTCAGGAAAGTCCGAAAAGAAATGATTTTATTTTTAAAAGACGGGTCCCGGGTCCGGACTCTGCGGTTTGGTGGCACTCGTTGCTTACCAAGTAGGTGGAGTCGGTTAAATCCTGCATTTGTCCGGGCCTCCGCTCTTGTTGATTTTTCCTGCTCAGCCTTATGCTGAGTCGTATAACATGTGTTTGCCCCAGTTTGTGGTCCCGGCCCTGCTGTGCTCCGGCTCTCGTCTGCTTCAGTGACTCTCTGTTACAGCACTGCTAACAGTCAGCATTGTTCAGAAATAAATGCTGGCTTTGATCTGCATCAGGGACACGTTACGGTACAGAAATAGAAGGGGTATTTCAGTGGTAAGGAATAATTATTGCTGGATAAAATGGAGGAAGAAGGTAACTTTACTCTAAACTGCACGTTTTTACATATCCATTATTGATCTAGCACCTGATTTTTAATTAAAAAAGACCTATTAGTTCACACTGGCATTTAACTTTATTTTAGGATTTAAACTGCCTAAAGGTAGGAGCTATGTAATATCTAATATAGAGACAAAAGTCTAACAGAACAGTATTATAGTTCATGTAAATACTAATGGTGGTCCTTTAGTGTCTGAAACGGACCTCAAACATCTCGGGACGGTTTTGCTATGGTGAACTTGAAAAAGCCAATATAACATAATCATTCTTATTTTAAAGATAACGGCTTGCTGTGCTGTTAACTTTACTAACAAACTACTGCGATGTGTTTGAGTTGGCCTGGAAGGGTCTGGGACGAGTCTGAAGCAGCCATCATCTGTTAACCACGACTACCCAGAGGATACCATCTGGACTCCTTCTGCAGGCGGGTCCTCTGGTCGAGTGCCTTTACACTCGGACCAGTTTAGGACCCTTCCAAGTGGACTAACCGGATCACTTTGCTGAGTCTCCTAGGCTGCTTGGCTTCTGCTGACAACCGGGAGAGACTGGGCGGATTTGACCTGCAGTTGTCGCAGACTGTCCCAGAGCCGATGAAAGTGACGATGAAAGTGGGAAACCACAGGACCTGAGCCAGCTGATGTAACAGATCTGTGTTGGTTCTGCGTTAGATGAGACGTATTTTTCAGTTTCTTCAGGAACAGAGTTTTTTTTTTTTAAGGCTCTCGGTGGAAAATAAAACCACAGTGACTCAGGAATCTGTCCCCCTGGTGTGGATATTACCAAACCGTCCACAGACCAACCACTTCTGCTTTCGCATTCTCACTTTTTGACATTCTGCAAGATTTCCTCTTGACTTGGCAGCTTTTTTGGGAGAAACATCTGCGGCCTTCGTTTGCTACAGCTGACAGCTGACGTCTGGCGTTTGTGCTGATGCAACCGAAGCTACTGCTCGATCACGCTGTCACGCCTCTCTGCTGATATCCCAGCTTGTCCAAATGCACTGTAGATCCGTGGCTTTTTCCTCAAAGCCTTGGTGACCTTTACGGGTGCCTTGTTAACAGGTCTGCCCATCCACTCAGCAGAGTTCAGTTTGTCTCATCAGTCATGAGGACTGGCCTGTGGGTTGTTAAAATAAAAGCTAAACCCAGAAAGGAGAAGGTTACTTGCAGCACAGAGAACTGACCAGTGTTTCTCCCATGTTGACTGAATTAGTTTTTTGTTTTGTAAAGATGAAAATATCCCGTTATTTAAGTGAAAACAGTAATTTTGCCTCCGCCTTGCAAATAAAAGTGACTTGCCGCCGTCAGCATCAGGGTTAAAAGTCACCACCCACCGACGGTAGGGAATTTGTGCCAGTGAATATAATCGGCACAGGAGCCGTGGTGGCGGGTAAACGCAGGGAGCTTGAATCCTTCTGTAAAAAAACACAAAAAACAAAAGTCTCCACCATTTTTACTTGGGTTGGGTACGTAAAAACATTTTAAGCTGTCAGGATTTTTTTTTTTTTTTAAGCAAGTTATAAATGATTGTGTCACCACACTTGCATGTGGCCCCGCCCCCCTTCACGGTTTGTTGTCGGGCTAAAGAGACCCACTCACAGCTACTCCTCATAACTGAATAAAAATCAAGTCTGCCGCTCGATTTTTATTCAGTAACAAATCTCTTGTGGGATCTAGTAACGTTCTGGAGAACTGTACATTGCAGAGACGGGTCATAAACGGACCGAGGTCCAGTCCCCATCACTTCACCAACACCCGGGCAAAATGGTAGATATTATAAAGACTATGTTTGTTGCGCTGTTACTTTTACTATCAGACGTTGTGACTGGCTGTGGGTTGGTCTAGAGGGGTCAGTCGTCATCCTGGTTTTCACGGCACATCCCTGCTAAAAACAGATTCCTAATGACACACATGACTAATTATTGCTATTGTTATTGTGTACATTAGTATTATTTACAGACACTTGCTGACAGCAGGGCAGTGGCCAGTGTGAGTGTTTAACTTTGAGTGCTAGTTGCTGTTCTCTGTCTGGTTTTCTATGTCTAGTAGCTGTTTTGAAGAAGTAGAGGACAGGAAGTCACAAGTTGACTCTGGCAAAGTAAAAGGGAACCAAAAGTGTCTTTTTTAGCTCCTAATGTGCTCCCAGCAGAATGTTATTCGTTTTTCTAATATGTTTTTCTCTTAATAAAGACCCGTTGAGGTTATTTATGTGTATAATGCAGCTGTAATGCTGCGTATGTGACAGATTTACAAGTGAAGCATCTCAACGCTTGCTGCTGCAAAACAGAACTTTAATTTTTACATTTATCAGAGTCTGCAGCAGGCAGCGGTGTGATCTTTCTGTTTTGGAGGTTTGTACTGTATGTTGTTGGAATTGTTCCAGTTTCTTATCTCAGACAGGCAGAGCTGCTGGTTAGTAAGAGCCGGACTGTTGAGTACGCTGCTGCCAGACACACGCTCTGTTATAAATGTCACATCCTGAGCCTTTCACGTCTTTCCTCCTTTGATTTCTATCATGTGTGTAAAGTGTGTCTCAGACAAACGCAGCATCTTGTCTGTCTGTGGTTCGTTTTCTGATTAAAATATAAGGAACAAAAAAAAGCGAGAAGCATTGTTGTGACAGCAGGAGCAGCGTGAATCACAGCTTAAATGTGACAGTGTTTGTCATTACACAGATAATGTGAGCTTCATTCCGACCATCCATATCTGGTGGAGTGATGTGCAAAACGGGAGCCCTAAATTTCTTTCAGTTCTTAATTTTAATCACTGTGTGTGAATTTCATAACCAGAGGTAAAGTCACATTTGTTTTGGGCGGGGCGGTTGGGGGGTGGGGGTGGTATTTACCCCATAAAACAGAGTTCAGGATCTTCTTATGTTTTTCTATTGAGATCAAAGCTGCAGATATCTGAGCTCTGGTCCCCGTGGAGCTGATACTCTGCACAATATTAGAAGAAGAGATGATGACTGTAAGTCTTGAGATATACAAGCCACAAAATAACACCTGGCAAGGGTCCACCCTGGACATGTCGCCAGTCTATCACACCACTTAGAGACACACAACCACACATTTTTGGACTGTGGGAGGAAGCCGGAGAACCTGGAGGGAACCCACGCAAGCACGAGAACTACATGCAAAGTCCACACATAAACCAGACCCGGGAATCGAACCAAGGTCTGCCCTGATCCAAGACAATATCTGATGTATTAGGGGAACAATGACCTTAAGGGCATATGGGCAAAAAATAATGACTTAAAAAAATCAAAAATGTGGCAGTGAGTGTTGATCTGATTGGGTGTGTGTGTGTATATATATATACCTTTTGATATTCACCACCGTAAGCAAAACTGTGATTTTCCTCTGACTGTTGAAGTACCTGTCTGACCTTGAAGTTGCTTGTTAAATTGTTCTGAGTAGGGGTCAGTAGGGGTCAGTAGGGGTCAGTAGGGGTCACAGGTTTCAACTTGGCAAATAGAATAGAATCTGCTATAGTAGAATTGTGAATTGCTTCGATTAAGGAGCTACAGAACCATGAGAGACGATATCGGTTAGATTCATAACCAATGACAGCATGTAGTTATGTGTTTTCATGTTTTTGTATCTGGGTTTTAACTGGACAGTTACATTAAAAAAGCATCTCTTTTATAAAAATAGGAAATTATAGGCCACTTGATAACATTTAAATCTCATTAGCACGTATTGATGTGTGATCTCTGTTTTTATTTTACAGTAATTCTAAGGGATCCTTCATCATTAATTAGATCAATCAATGCAGGTCATGGGATTGTTGGATTGGCTGGAGGTCATTTGGAGAGCTGATCCAAAAATTGATTGGACCTTGTGTTGATTAATTGATGAAAGTATGAATAATTGGACATTCGTTCAAGATATATCATGTTGTTTAACGACTGACTCAACACTGCCCCCCCACGCATTTTAGTGGTATTGCACATTTTCGTCTGTGTTCGTAAAGATCTAGATGACGAGGAAATGGACATACAAAATCGTTGCAGTTTACAGACGGAAGGCTCTGTGCGTCTTTGCACAGTAAACAATAAAAAAGTGTTTGAAGTTCAGTCAAATCTTAAATGTCCAAATAAAGTCTTAAATCTATATTGTTAAAACCTGCAGATACCCAGTTTAAAGAAGTACCTCCTGACGTGGTACACTCCTCCGGTATTAACAAATCAAGCCACTAACGAGGGAAAGGGGACTAATCGTTTGAGAAGAACGTCTTATTGACATTGGACACACTGAGATAAAATTGCATCAGATGGTAGATGTTAACTGGAATAGCAGCTTGACTCTGAGTTCAAGCAGAGGGCAGCCCTGCGGTGCGGCGAAATGAGTTACTAAAGCCCTCAGTCTTAAATAATTATGTTACTGCCACAGATGCCACGCTGGTGCAAATCTGAATGACGGGAGAAACCTTAGTCGCAGCTGTCTTTATACTCTGTTGCTGCTCACGTTCTTGCTGTCTCTTATGGCAAACTTGTTTTAATCCTGGTCCCGGCGAGACAAGCGTTCGAAAATCGAAGGACTCAAACTGGCCAAACATTTGGGGAGACATTATCGTCCCCCTGACATTTATTATCAGCATCGTCTTGAACGGTATCAAAGATGATGGTCACGAATGGCTGCCAAGTCAGAATCTATGTGTAATATTATTGAAAGGATCAATAGTTAATCAGATGATTGATTGGCGGTGATTTGGGGCTCATGATTGTCAGTGGTCCCAATTATTTCAATTAAAACAACAACAACAAAGGTTTGTTTGACATGAGCATGAGAGCAGAACATAGTTTTATTTTAATAAGGAAGTGAAATAAAGCTTATCCATCAAAAGAATGAGTATCTTAAGTATTATTATTCAAAGTGATCTGTTTCTGGCCTGCAGTCAAGTGTACAACCGATTCTCCAAATACCCTCATATCTCCATGGCACCATACACTTCTGATACCACAACAGTGGAATCGAATGTGGGCTCTGCCAACAGCCAGACAAGATTGCCAGCACTAAATTTGTCTGTGTGGGGTTTTTACCCTGAAGGGCAGCTGGCTTGAATTCAGACTTGTTCAGAAATGCTGAGAGGGAATGAATGAAAAATCATTTTCTTCATATACTTAGAGTGTGTGTGTGTGTGTGTGTGTGTGTGTGTGTGTGTGTGTGTGTGTGTGTGTGTGTGTGTGTGTGTGTGTGTGTATAAACTGAGGAGTACGTATGAACTCTTCCTACGTAATATTTCAGACATAAAAATGATCAACGTTCGCCTTTATTTAATGTTCATAACTAAGAAACATGACAAAACGATTGATCAATGTCACTATTTTCACATTCCATCTGACATTTTTTGAAGTTGTACCTTACCTAAAAAAAAAAACAACAATGTGAAGAAAATAAATTCTGGTTGAAAAATCGCTGTCGCCAGAGAGGTTGTGTCTGTTATTGATGACTGACATCATCTGTCTGAAGTCTGTTTTCCAACCTACGAAATCGTCATCGTGTCCTCAGCCAAGGCGTTTGTTGCATCTTGTATGTAGTGTACATGAGTGTTAATTCAGTATACAGTATTTGGAGAATAATAGACAACCATTTATTGCAATATGTTCTTTGTGATTATTAATATTGCGCATGTTGACATTGCGTAGATGATTCATTTTTGGATATTGTGCACCCCTACCTCCAACCACAGCCACTGTGCCATTCAATCATCAAAATATCACTTAGACACAAAAGAAAAACTCCCTTTTCAACCATGTTTCTAAAACTCTGTTAAAAGCAGCTGGGTTTAGGGGCGGGGCTAGACCATTTTGAATGCAGTCTGCCATCAGACTCCGCCCCTTAATCTTGAAAATCCGAATGTCTCACTGGACTAAATATTTTCTGACTTTCCAACCCCCAAAAACATGATGGGATTCTGTCATGTCAAAGTTTTTTTTTTTGCTTTTTGTTGTTTTTTTAATCAGTTTAAATACCAAAATGTATATTAGTGAATTAATTAAATGGACTCTTAAATGATGTCGGTGTCATGTAAGCTTTTTCTGGCAGAAAGATTTGGAGTAATTGTGGAAAGGTCACCAAACCTGTTCTGTCTGCATCCAAAGTGAGTTTAATCCCTTCTGAGGACTGACTGTCAGACCTCTTTTTCATCCAGGAGGTTTGCCCACTTTCTGTGAGGATATAACTGTCAGAGAATTTTAGCTTCAGCCCTCCGCAGCATCGGTCTGGAAGTGGATGAAGATATCTTTGGTGTAACCGTGGATGGAAACTGGCCAGTTGTGGACGGAGGGTCAGTTGTTGTACAGGAGTTTACACCAAGCAAATCATTTTGTGTTCAATTCCTCAAGAGGGACAAGCTTATAAGCAGCTGGATCTTCATCCTCATCGTAAACCAAATGGTATAAGGAAGTCCAAGGGTCAGTGAAACAAAATACACTGGTAACCGGAGAGGAGGTAGATATGCATGTAAGGAGAAGTGCTCCAAGAAAGAGGTTCAAACATCGTGTATCTTTAAAAGAGCAGGTCTGGTATTCTTTTCTCTTCAGTATGCTCTTCCTCAGGAGCTGACCCTGTTCTTATGTGTGGAGAATGCTTTCCTCTCCTTCAACCACCCTTTAATGTGCTTTCACCTGCAAAGTGTATTTTTTTAGATTGATTGAGAAATGCTTCTGCTTTCTGCCAGCCTCCTGCTTCTGTCTCCATCACTGGATGCTTATCTTGGATCTCTATAAGCTCTCTGACTTCTGTGAAATCTTCTTGCAACCATTTCAAAATAGTTTAGAGAGAAGGTGGCATGTGGAACGAATGGCTAAATAAACTGAGAGTCAACCGTCTCCAATGGAGGAGAAGTGTAAAATTCATATCAGCCATGCATGTTTATGTACTCTATCAGTGATCGTAACCTCTGGAAGTAAGGCAGTAACGTCAGTGCAGTACAGCGTGTCTGCTCTACCTGATCTATTGATCGGAGCAACCTGCCTTATTAACTGGTCAGAAAGCCAGAACTTTACTGGTTTGCTGGTCACAGATACCAAGATCAAGTATTGAGTCCAGATCTTCTAGTGCCACTTTGTTGCTTTCCAGTTCTGATTGTGATGTGTGGGCGTCGCGATTGGCTGATGCGTAACACCGCTTCCGTTCCAGTGCTGCTTTAGAAACTTCTTTTTGCTTTTATAGATGATAATTAGAAGTAACCTTGTATGGTTTAGTGTTGTTTACTGCCATTGTTGTGTGATTTAGCTCAGGTTAAACTCTTACTAAAGCAGGAATAAACACGTGCAAGTAAAAATAACCAAACAAAACATTTTGTCTAGTATGACATTTGAAGATAGTCTAATATCAAGTAAAAAGCATTAAATAAAGAAACAAAGGGATTGCCAGCGTTCCCTGAATTGTAATGACTGTTTCCTTGCTTGTATAGCCACATTTAACTGGTTACCTCAGTGGTGCAGCTCAGTTTGGTTCTGTATGGTACGGTACTGATCTAACGGCACATCATCACACTTGCGCAACAAATCAAATAGGACTTTTAGACCCCAGTGGTTCCAGGGCTAGTTCGATGCTGGACTCAGCACCAGGTTTTGCTTTTCAACCACCAGCTGCGAGAAAA
The DNA here is from genome assembly GCA_014839995.1 of Xenentodon cancila. Taxonomy (NCBI): domain Eukaryota; kingdom Metazoa; phylum Chordata; class Actinopteri; order Beloniformes; family Belonidae; genus Xenentodon; species Xenentodon cancila. The sequence goes on along the minus strand of CM026202.1, from coordinate 10,245,847 downwards.
GCTGATGCTTCAATGGCCCCAAAACCTTGCTGGGTCAGATGCAAGAACCACTACATCACAGCGGGGCCATGATGACCAACCAAAACTACTTAGCTGCCGTATTAAAACAACCTCTGTGACTTTAAAACTGATGTCATTCCCGGAAAATTCTGGATTCATTCTTACCGATTTAACCATGCAATCAAAAATATGTATACAGTACAGCAAACATGTGACTCTGAATGAAATGAAAGGACTTACTTTCACCCTGAAACGTCAACGCTGTTGATGCTCATGGAAGACGGTGGCATGAAGTCAGATCCGGACAAAAAAACAAGACCTTTCGGGCCAAGATCAGCCACTGCACATACCGAAATTCGATTTCCATTGTTGTTGTTCTGCGGGATTTCGTGCTCTTTTTATGGATTTCCTGCTTCACTTTGGTGAATAATAAATAAATGGTGTTGGGTCCTGCTCTCGAGTGCTCTCCGGTGGAAAAGGAAGCCAGTTTTTTGTAGAACCTATTTGGAACTGGTTCTAGATATGGTTCTTTTATTTTGGTACAGTTTGTAGCTTTTGAAAAAATAATTACAAACTGTCCTGTAACCAAAATGCACTGTACTTTTTCCTGGTTGTTGCTGTTGCTTTCTGGCTTTCCTTGAGGGTTTTCCTCTCATTTCCGGTTCAATATGCCTTCCTTTTTAGCTTAATAAACTCCTCGCGTTCTTACACGCGACGCCTCCGGCGGTGGTTAATAAGGTTGCTTGTTACATTTACCAACATTCGTGTCACCTCTGGAAACCACAACCTTGCCTAAAGTGCATGTTGGAGTTTTCCAAGTGGGAATTCCCGGTGTAGAAGAAGCCCATACAGCCAGCGTGATATATTTCACACGATAACTTTTGCAAACTAATTGAAGATGGCTAACTGGGCTTCATGCCTCCGCTTCTCTACCTGCTGATGTAAAACGGGAAGTTGCAAGGCAGAATTCCATAACTTTCCATCACCAACTTTTTAGAACTATCAAGAGTCGTGATTCTTATTGAAGATGGTGTGTGATAATGCATAAATGTAAATACTTGCAGATCCCGGTAACCTTATTTTGGCAGAATCGGCGAGTATTTCCATGCTGCTATTGAAGCTGGACAAATCCAGGTCCCTGGTTGTGGCAGCGATCGGCATTTTCCTAAAAAATGTGAAGCAAATATGAAGAGACCTTTCTGAAATGCTGCTTGGTAGAAACACATGTCAGGCGTGTTATAATTATTATTTAGTGAGAAGTCTATAAACTAATTTAAACTGGTTATTTGGTCACATCTGTTAAGATTTGCCATGTTTTTTCATTGTCCTATATATTGACGTTACTTATTTTCATTTCTGTTCAAAGTTTCCCTTTGGATGTTTGTTTTCACTATACGCATATATACAATTATATTTATAAAAAATGCATTAGTAAATCAGTTTTCTTGGTCAAGTACTGACATTAACTGTCTAAACGTGTAAAAGCTTTGGTTTCAGAGTCTAATCTAGAAAATAACTGCAGTGCCAGCTTTAATCGTGTTAATCCAGTCCGTGTAGTGCTGCATACAGCTGGGTCGGGGCTTAAAGTATCCAGGTTGCAAACTCTGTCCGATACGATGTTTAAATATTGAGCTGGTGTGAGACATTAAAAGTGCTCTCTCCCCTCCGCAGGGCTGCCTTTGCCCTGACAAAGCCGCTCAAGATGAACATGGTGAAAAGGATCATGGGGCGGCCGAGGCAGGAGGAGTGCAGCCCCCAGGACAACGCGCTCGGCCTGATGCACCTGCGGCGCCTCTTCTCAGAGCTGTGCCACCCTCCTCGCCACATGACCCAGAAGGAGCAGGAGGAGAAGCTCTACATGATGCTGCCTGTGTTTAACCGGGTAAGTCGATTTCAGCTACGCTCCTCCATGATATGAAAGTAAATCAGAGACCAGCTCCTTTTTTGTTTTTGATTTTAGTCTCATCATTCCAGCCAGGGGCTCATGGTTTTGATTTGGACAAATTGATGAGCTTGTTGAGATCTTGGTCAGTTGGCATCACAGGGGGCTTCAACTCCTTTGTCAAAAGCATGTTCTTACACACAAACATCTTTACACTTGGTGTTAACAACCATCCTGAGTGATCCGATTGCAAGTGGAAACCCGCGAGCCTTGTTAGTCCATACGAAACCTGGGTCATTCCCCCTGGTGTTCGGCTCAGGTACACTGGATGGAGGAGTTTTGCAGCTATGTCGGAGATCAGAGTTTCTCACAGGAATGAACGGACTAACGGACGTATCCAGGAGTGGACAGAAACAAGTGTGTTCACGTGTACAGGTGTAAACACGTCCAGAACGCTTTGAGATCTGATCATTCATGTTCAGAGGTGGTCTGAGACGCGAGGCCACTTCATCGTTTTCTTTCAGCAGCTGGTATCCTGGCCTGCTTTGACAGATCGCCTACATCTTCCGTGTAGGTGGAAGGACAGTCATCCACAAACAATGGCACCATAACGAAACCAGTGAAACCAAAAATAACAACTACATCATAGATGCATCTGTGTCGTTTGGATCTGTCTACCTTTAGTTCTTTTTTTTTATTTCTAAAATATCCCTGTTCTGTTTTGGTCCTCTGAGGTTTTCCCATGTTTTTAAATGTTTTATCATTACCATTATTGTTGTAAATGTTTGGTTTATCTGTTATATAAGGCAAACAAACGGGAAAATACGGACTTACATAAACGATCTGCTTCTTTTTTTTGGGAACTAGATAAGTTTAGTACAGTGCTGCCTCCCACAGTAAAAAATGCATTTAGTAGAAATGATGTACCCGTTTGTTTGCATGTAGGGTTGGGAAGTGATGCATGATCACACGTTGTCACTTGAGACACATGTGGAGACAGATGTTAGTGCCAGGTGTGAACGAGTGGGCTCAGAACTTGACATATTAATACCAGGTGAAAACGGGGCCAAAGAGTCAGTTGAATGAAGTCTAGACAACACTGAGGACATTGTGGATCTATAAAACAGACTGATAAAAGTAAAACTTGTCAAATACTAAAAATAACATTCAACAGTGAACTTGTATTGGGGTAAAAACAAAAACCTACACTCATTTTCACAATAAAATTCCAAATATCCAACTAAACTAATCATTTCCGACACTCAAATATAGTCTTGAGCAGAAAAAAACATTTTTTTTTGTTTGGTTTTTCTTTTGTTTTTGTCCCCGTTGGATTATATTGTAAATGTTTTCCCCATCAGAGTGGAAACCATCGCGGCCTCATTCCAGTCCTCCTCCGTGTTACGCGATTGCGTTACATGCCGTTGTGTTTGTCAGGCGCAGCTGCGGGAAGCCCGGTTGAGGGTTCTCATCAACCTGAAGTACCGCACCAAGAGTCTCTCACCTTGTCAGCTAATTACCCTGCAGTGGCCGCGATTCGCTCACTGGTGGAATAATTTGTGTCAGAATTTGAAACTAAAGTTCTCCTGGCGCAGAAGAACATCCAACTTTCATGTCGGATTTATTGAATAAATAAATACACGATGAGCTTTTGTTTGGTGGAGTGTAGTTTGTCTTTGAGCTGCTCTCTCAAAGGCTCAACTTGTGTTACCCCACATGGATGAGTGCGAGTGTACTTCCAAGAATTAGGCGTTATCAACTTTTTAATTCATATTTGTATTTTGTATACATGATATAAAATCTTTCCGTTTCCCCGGTGAAGTCATATCAGTCTGCTCATTTTTACCCAGAAAGTAAATTTGTTTATTTCTGTTGTAACATTGGCCATTTTCACCTGACCCAGTGGTCACCTGACCCAGTGGTCAATCAAGGGGACTGTAACTACTTTAAGTTCCCATTTGGCTTCCACCTGGAGGTTGAAAAGTTGCCGTTTGGTCCTGGTTATTCCTTGGTTGGACATGCCTGTAAAGACCCTCTCATTAAGTCCAGCAGGGATCTTAACCAGATGCCTAAACTGAGTTGGCTCCGCTCGACGTGGAGGAGCAGTGATTCTACTCCGTATGTCCCACATAACTGAACTTCTCACTCTTCTCTCAGGGCATGTCCAGGAACCCTTGAGTGAAGACTTTACTTTTATCACATTACAGATTATGAGAACAGGAGATTACGACAGAAGCAAACAGATGTGAACTGGTCCTCTGCAGTTATATTCTGAATGTGCCAAAATCTAGCTGTTCTGTCTGAAAATAATAACATTTTTGTCCAAGTAACTTAATCTTTCTATATTTTTATTTCCATTTTTTTCTGCATGATGTATTTTTGGCTCTAATTATCAGGAGATTCTGGATTAAACAATAACTAATTAATAACAAATGACTCAGTTTATTTCCATTTAAAATACTTTATTAATCCCTGAGAAGAAAGTAATTAATGTAAAATCTGTCTCTTCTGGATTTCCCTGCAGCTGATTTGTGCATAGTTCTTTTGACACAAACATTTTTACTATAATTTTTCTTTATTCTGGTTTTCATTTATTAAAATGTGTCTATTGAAGTAAGTTTTCTTTGAATGTTTTAGGTGTTTGGGAACGCTCCACCCAGCAGCATGATGGAGAAGTTCTCTGACCTGCTGCAGTTCACCACCCAGGTGTCGCGACTCATGGTGACGGAGATCAGGCGGAGAGCCTCCAATAAATCCACAGGTGAGCTCTGCCACCCCCAGACTGAAAAAGTGAAAGCTGGACGTGTGCAGAACTGGTTGAAGAAGGTTTAGTGTTTCTCCAGCGTCACTCCTGACTCTCCTGCTTTGTTGTGGTTCTTCTCCTCGTGACTTGGCTGCTTTTTCTTACCCCCCCCCCCCCCCAGCTGACAAAAATAGGTTTTATTTGTTACCCGTTTCCACCCAGTGAGTAGTCCTCGCAGCAGCATCTCTTTGGAGGTTTAGCAGCTGCGGTGACCTTGTGATGTTCTCACGGGAAGCGTGGTAAACATGCTGGTGGACACACGAACACACGCAGATCAAGTCTCCAGCTCCTGATTTTGATCATATCTCTCCATCTCTCTCCGGTTTCTGCCTGAACACATGATGTGTTTTCAAACACAGAGCAGCTCCGATTTCGTAACACTACCATCTAAACACACACTTTCTCCAGCTGGCCTCCAGGCTTCTGCAGCCTGACTCAGCTGTTGTCTCAAGATCTCAAATGATGTCGCAGGACCCAGCAGAACAAATAATTTGATTTCTGTTTGGGTTCAGTGCTCAACTGCTCAACGTTTCTCCTTCCAGAGCTGGCAGAGAGGATGAGTTGGCAATTACAGAGACGGGGCGAAGTATTTCTACTTCAAAATATCTTGATTTGTACAAAGAAGGTTTATCAGGTTATAGACGACACAAACCCTGCTATCCTCCACACGTCACGGTCTTGTCTGCTGAGCTCTCCTTGTGCATCTGGGTAACTTTATGTTTGTTTCTGCAGAGGCGGCCAGTCGAGCCATTGTCCAGTTCCTGGAGGTGAACCAGAGCGAGGAGGCGAGTCGTGGCTGGATGCTTCTGACCACCATTAACCTCTTGGCTTCGTCTGGACAGGTCAGTAGCAGAACGCAATGTTTATTTGCAACCCCAGTAGTCTGGTGTGTGTTCACGTTCTTCTTATAGGAATTGTGCTTTTGTGTCTCTTTTTTATTTATGTGAATTAATTACAATGAAAGAAAGGAGGGACAGACAGGTTTTGAAGAAACGCCTCCATCGTTTCTCTGTCACACATCTGTTCACATAATTTAGACTTCTCAGACGCTCTTGGTCTTGGCTTAACTTCTCTGACCTGTAACGTTTGAACACTAAGCTCTTGTTTTTGTCTTTCCTTCTTGTACTGTGGCCAGCAGACATGTTTTGAAGTTCTCAGCTGGAATTCCTCAGGAAGTCTTGCGTGGAGCGCTGCTGTCAGCCGCCAGGCTTCTGCTCTGCTGCACAGCAGAAATCCACTGTTGTTGCTCAGCTGAAAACTTCCTTTACCCAGACATGTGATGAGTCTTCTCCTCACTCCGTCTTTTCTTTGATGCGCTCATCTTTACACCAGCAGAGACTGAAATTAGATGATATTTGAAGATGTGCTTAATGTGGACTTGGTCTAATGGTTTTAGCAGCTTCTCCGAGAGCGCGGAGTGTTTCTGTGGGAAAGTGTGTCCATTCATTTGTGCCGGGTGTTTAAGAGGTCAGGGACTGATGTTCGAGAGAAGACCTGGCTCGCAGTCTCCGTTCCGGTTCAACCCAAAGTTGAACTGAACCTTATTGTTTCAGACTCTTTTTGACTGGATGAAGCCAGAAATCAGTAAAGCTTTTTAACCCTTGTATAACCCCCTCACTTTACTACCCTGGAGCCAAAAATGCACAAAATAACTGCAAAAGAATCAGCACAGATCAATGTTTTTCTGATATTCTTTGTTTATGATCTCTTTAAACCTTCTATATTCTGCTCAAACCTACCAAATATTCAATAATAATGATAATAGTCAAGGGTGCACTGATCACATAATTTTGCTCCTAAGTCAGAGTTCTTTGATTTTGAGTATCAGGTGATACAGAGTCCCGATCATTGATTTCACTGTCCTATTTGAAATATTTCAAAATGAGAGACATTTATGAAACGCTGAGGAGCTGCTTAATGTTTGCCCTACGCCCTAGGCGCTGTTGCCAACTCCTTAAGGGAAGAAAGGAAGGAAGGAAGGAAGGAAGGAAGGAAGGAAGGAAGGAAGGAAGGAAGGAAGGAAGCTATTGACTTTACAATTTATATGTAATTATATTGGATGCTGTTGGAGAGAGAAATAAATAAAATTGTGGAGAGATACAAAGGGAGGGGAAAAAAGCCCTTGACGATGTTAGAGCATTAACTTTTATTTTGTCACAGTTTGAACCCTCCTTTGTCACAACTAAAGATTAGTGCAGCACATTGAATGATATTTATAATCATTACACTAGTAATAAATATATATGAATAATTATTTTATTTATTATTCAGTGACTCTGGGCCAGTGTGAGGTCAGCCAGCGGTGGATTTGCAGATGAGTGATTCACCTGCACTGTGCAGGTGGAGAGGTGAACGTCTACTGCTGTGACTGCAGCTGGTGCTGCTGTGGGGGAGGGGCCTGCTGCTGTGGGGGAGGGGCTCAGCTGCTGTGGGGGAGGGGCCCAGCTGCTGGCTGAGAAGAGTAAAACCGATACGAACCTTCAAGCTGGAGTCTACAGTCTTCAGTGACACCTGAAAAAGTCGCTTGTGGTATTTCTAAAAACAAGTCGAGGGGTCTGAAAACTCAGTAAAATAAAACCACAAGGTTCCTAAAGTGACGTTGGCGCCCGAGCTGCAGCGGCTTTCCTAGGTTGAAGGTTACGCCACTAAGTTTTTGATTGTCAATAAATGAATAATGTGTGTAATTTTTAATTATATAATGTAATTTAGTTAAAAAAAAAAAAAAAGTCCTTCCAATCCCAAACATTTAGGATTGTATGTGATCAGCTCCACTTTCCACTCACGATATCAGATGAACCTTTTAAATGTGGTGTGAATATTTAATGCCATTTAACACAAAATATGATATTGTGTACAGGTGGAGGGGCGTGACATTGTTTGTTTTATCAGTTTTGGACATGCCAGGCATCAGCAGTAACACTGCATTAGTAGTTTTTGGTACACGTTTAAATCCTGGCTCAACAGTGGGTGCAAAATTTTAAATCTGACATCATCTAAAAAATAATACGAGATGGAATCAATGTTTGCAGCTCTGATTACAAACTCATTTCCCCCCCCTTTTTTTCTAAATATACCGTTGTACATTAAAAATAAAGAAAAAGATCCGTCTTTGTGAAATAAAGTAGAAACCTGCAGCTATTCCTATTAAAATTGCAAAATAAGTTCTCCAAGGTTGTGTATTTTTGTGACTTTCTGACAACCATGAACTAACTGAACGGAGCAAACAACCTTGCGCCAGCGCCGTCCCGAGTGTTTGAGGTGAGTTTTTTCTGCTGGTGTCTCAGACAGTAAACCCGAGGACTCCCCAGGCTCTGCCCTCCTCCCAGACATCACTCCCTCTACTGCTGCTCTCGCTCACCGTCTTGTCTCCTGCTCTTCCTGCCTCGTCGGATGAAGTGGCAGCATCCTCCACACTGCTTTTTTGTTTTTTTTTTTCTTTTTAAATGGGTTGCCCTTCACACCCAGCGTTCCCAGTGTGCTCGTCTCTCTCGCTGTTTGACACACAGACACAGAAGTGCTTTTCTTGATGTATTTCTTCTTTCAACCTCCTGGTTTCTGTTTTCTCCCTCTCTAGCTCGCGTGTCTTTGTCTCTCTGATTGACTTACCTGAACCTGAAGGCTGCACCAGAACCAGTTTTACTCCTTTCAGACACATTTCAATTATTCTAACAGAATAGTCTCTCTGTTAATATTGACAGTAATATTAGAGCATGTTGACTTTGAAACAGAGCAGAAGGCAGCTTCTGCTGTCTGCTCTGCACTTCTGCTCTGGTTGATCTTCAAAAACCTTCGTGAGCCACCTGGACACAGCAACGCTGTTCGAACGGTCACTTGGACTTTCTCCCACTCGCTCCCAAACCGGTGAATTAATTGGATTTGTGTCTGAACAAATTATTTGTGAGAATTGGCGGGTAAATGCATATGCATCCTGCTCAGTCTCCCTTCGTCCTGCCTTCCCATAAACGACACATTCCCACCTCCGCCATTACTCTTGCTCTTTTTTCTTCCTCCCCCACTCCTTCCCTCCATCGATCAGCTGAGGGGCTGAATGTGTGTGTGTGTGTGGGTCATGTCATCCAGCCATTGAAAGTGTGTGTGGTTATTGTCATATATGAGCGCTTGTGTGTGTTAGTGAAGGGCCGAGTGGGATAATTTGTCACCGTGAGCTTGTGTGTGTGTGTGGGAGGCAGTGTTTCATTATCTGAATCATTCGCTTCAGCAAACACAAACCCCATCTCCTTCTGCAGCCTTCTCCTCTCTTCCCTCACACACACACACACACACACACACAATTACATTTTCAAACACACACTTCAGAGTCTCGCAGCATCTCTGGCCTTTTTTTTTTTTCTGCATAAGAACACAAGCGTGAATCATAACTGAACAGAAAAACTGTTTACCAGAATCACATCAAAAACAACCTTTATTTTAGTGCTGCTTAGTTGCTGTGGTGCAGCTCTGTGTGTATTATTTATACAGTTGACAAAAATCACACAACAGATGGTTTCATTCTTTTATTCTTCCTAACTAAATCACTTTTAAATGTTATAATTAACAATCTGTCTTCTACACCTTTCTCAACAGAAAACGGTGGACTGCATGACCACCATGTCCGTTCCCTCCACGCTGGTCAAATGCCTCTACTTGTTCTTCGATCTGCCCCACATGGCCGAGCCCCCCGGAGGCCCCGCCCCGCAGCCGCCACAGCCACCACCACCGCCACCGCCCAACCAGGAGAAGACCCCAGGGCAGGGCCACACCCAGCCAGAGCTACCCCCGGCTGACCGCAGGGCGCTGCTCCAGAAAGTGTTTGTCCAGGTAAAAACAAAAACAAGGAGGAGGAGAGGACGACAGAAGGACCCATCGCTGTCAGCAGGTCTGTGAAGATCGGCGTCTGCAGGGGGCAGCTTTGGTGAAGGTTTCTCCTTCCAGTCAGAAGATCAGAGGTTTCATCTGACAGAAAAGGGTTTCATACTCAATAGAGGCAATATACAGTCATATAAATAGAAAGCCCACTTCTATAAAGCAACGTTTAACATATCTGGACATGGTCATCATCAGTTCTGACAAGGTCTGGAGTTGTTTTCACAGATGTTGGTGCATCTGTGGAGCATCCTCGTACCACTTTACATCCAATCATTATTCAGTTCTTGTTTACAAATGTTCCACCAAAAGCCACGTGACGATGGTCAGCGCTGTCTGTTGTCAGTATCAGCGTCGGCGGAGCGTCATGTTTCCAAGACAACCGGCCTAAAATGAAGAGCTGAAAAGCGCCGTGACACATTATGATGGTCAGAGTTTTTCTTTATTTGTCTGCATCACACATGAAAACAGCTGGAAGCTGTTGCTTGTCTGCAACTGGAAGCGTTACTTTACTCGCCTTGTTTTTGTTTTTTTTTTTGTTTTTTTTTTAATGTGCTTCTTCACAACCCACAAAAGCTCCTCACACGTCTGCTGAGGCCTTTTGTAGGTCGAACATGTCGAACACGTGGTTGGGTTGAGTCAAGGTCGTGGAGACTTCACACCACAAACTACTGCTTCAGGGTATTTAGATGTTTTTGTACGGCCGTGTTGGAGGTTACCGTGAGGTTCCCGTGTTCACACTGACCCACGTGAACCGCACTCATACCCGAGCTTTTGTTTGGTGCCAGTGTGAAGACCCCCTTAAAGTCATACAGACTCAGGTGGACAAAACCACAAACCCTGAGGACAAATGCACAAGCAGTGATTGGTCATGAGATGTAGGGTCTACAAACTGCAACACCAGACTTGAAGAAAGCGATTCCTCAACGTTATCAGTCTTTCACAAGTTTCTTACAAGCTTGTTTGAGTTCGTTAAGTTCTGCATTTATTTAAACACATCTTTCTGAAAGTCCTGATCAATAAGTTTCTGATCAATCGGGTTGAGTCTGGACGTTGACCGAATCGTTGCAACATCGTGATTGTTTAGATTTTTTTTGTTAAACCATTGTGTGGGTTTGCAGGTGTGTTTGGGATCATCTTTGCGTGACACAACTTTGGCTGGTGCACACTTAAGCTCACATGACACAGAACGTATGATTGGGCTGGGAAATGATCTGGGGGCCTTCCAGATGGAGAAAACGAATCGACCCACTACACCACGACCTTCGTTTTCCTGCCAAACAGACCATAGTAGTTCAGTCTTTTTTTAATGGACATCAGTTGCAGAGGTGTGACAAATACTTGGCCCTGACTTTGCAAGCAGCTGTTTTACAGTATTTACCTTATTTAAGTCGATGCCTTTTGCTAGAAAGTCAAAATAAATAGAGAATTAAAAAAAATTCCCTTCCTTCCCGCTCTCACAGATCCTGGTGAAGCTGTGCACCTTCGTGTCTCCGGCGGAGGAGCTGGCCCAGAAGGACGACCTGCAGCTGCTGTTCAGCGCCATCACATCCTGGTGCCCCCCCCACAACCTGCCCTGGAGGAGGAGCGCGGGGGAGGTGCTCACCACCATCTCCAGACACGGCCTCAGTGTCAACGTGGTCAAATACATACACGGTGCGCGCACTTCCAACTTTAACACGCAGGCAACAGCACGGCCAGCGATGGCAGGTTTATTTGGGTTTAAGAACACTAGGATTCATAAATGTAGGTGTCATTATTACATTGACGGGACATTTTCAGTGTTTTTTTCTTTTTTAATTTCAGTTATTTTATGATTGAACACCTTGACATACTTTTTCTTTTAATTTTAATTTTACTATGTGTAATTTTTGAGGATTAGAAACAGGTCTGACGTGTCCGAAGCAGAACAGATTTGATCAGAACTTAAACAGAGAAGCAGCAGTAGACGTGTGTGGCAGTAATTAAGTATTTAAATTAGAAGGTCCTGTGTCCTTTTTTAACTCGAAGGACATGCAGAAGGTGATCTCAGGATCATTGTCCTCCACACTGACTTTCAGAAATGACCTCCTGGCAGGAGCAGTGCAAATCTTGGTCCAGAGTCTGTTTCAGATGTGGAGCGTCAACACAGAGATTGATGTTTCCAGTGTGCTTTCCACCTGAAACATACTCTTTTTATTTGTCTTTAAATCCACGATCAAAGCAGCTGCGCAGCATGTGTTGTTAATCATTGCCATACACGCTGTCATGCATCACTTTACAACATTTCTCACAGATTCTATGTTTTTCCACAATCCTACCACCAAATCCCTCCGTTTCCAGAGAAGGAATGCCTGGCCACATGTGTTCAAAATATGCAGCAGTCAGATGATCTGTCTCCTCTGGAGATCGTTGATATGTTCGCCGGCCTCTCCTGCTTCCTCAAAGACTCCAGCGACGTGTCACAGACCCTCCTGGATGATTTCCGGATGTGCCAGGGATACTCCTTCCTCTGTGACCTCATGCTCAGGTAGAACCAAGATCTCGATCTCTGCAGCTCCTTAAGCCTTTGACTGCAACATCCACACAACATTATTGTTTATCTTCTGATTGCAGACTTGAACAGGCCAAAGAGGACGAATCAAAAGATGCACTGAAGGACCTGGTAAACCTGGTCACCTGTCTGTCCACGTACGGGGTAACGGAGCTGAAGCCTGCCGGCCTGACAACCGGAGCCCCGTTCCTGCTCCCGGGATTCATTCTCCCTCAACCAACAGGAAAAGGTTTGTAAAGAGTGAAGGTTAACAGTAGCTGCAGGGCTTTTATTTTCTCATTCTTCTTTGCTATGTTCTTCATTTATCTATTGGAGGTTGTAAACAGGGATGTTGGTGTACTTCTGCCCCCAGGTGGCATTGAGTGGTAGTTTGAAGTCAGTGGATCCCACCTGGTCCTTCACTGTAATTAAGACACAACGGCTGAAAGCATCAACCCTGTTACGGTTCCAGCCTCCTAGTTTTATCCCAGAAACCTGCTCAAAGACATACTGACAGTAAAGGTCGAGGGAGAGACAGGGTTTCTTCCCTTCCCCCTCCGGGACACCAGCCAGCGATCTTTCTTGTCACTGATCCACCTTTTACATCTAGAGCTGACCACCAACTTACTTTGTCAAATCCCGAAAACAGAGGAATTACTTGTGGAGAAGTCTTCCTGCTCACCTCACCTGCTATTTCCCAGCCTGATGTTAATCTCTGGAATGACTTTGATGCTTGGCTGATCCCAGTGAGCTTAACCTGTTCACAGACGCCATGGCAACTCTGTCACTTGTCACGCTGCTGGAGACGAAAGCCTTAAGCCTCTTGAATACAAATAAGTTCTGAAATCCAGAGATGCTTCGGTGGTTCGGTGGGTTGTTTTATAAAAAACTGGGTCTGCTTCACATTCAGATGAGTTATGATGCACTAATGACTCTTATTTGAAAACACAATAAAGCACAGTTTTGAAAGTTACAATTTGTTTCATGATGCTGTTGCATTAACGGTAATTGGTTAAACATAGTCGCCGCCCCCCCATCAGCACGCAGTAAAACCCTGTAGCGTCTTCTGTTGCGTTCACACACACACTCAGACACACACATAGTTAAAGCCTGGTTAAAGCACACAGAGAAACACTTATGTTTACACATCAAATGACACTTCTAGCTGTGTGGAAAGTCATTGCCAGGAGCTATCGGGGTACCGGTGGGGGCGGGATGGGGGCGGGGTGGGGCGGGGGGTCCGCTCACATGCCTAATTAATCTGCCACATCCGCTTAACTGCTGCTTGTGTTTCACTCAGTGGGATCAAAGTCAGTTTTCTCATCTGTGTTCCTCACAGTGAGGCAAAGTTAATAAACGTCACATTATTTGCATCATGTAGTTTGTGTATTTTATTGTATATCGCCAACTTCTCTTTTTCTACATTAACCCTATAACAAGTATTTGAAATGTGTCATTAGCAACACTTGAAGTGTGAAGAACGTCAGCTTCTGGTCTTCCTCAGGGTCATTATAAAACAGCCAGTACCACCCAGCTGGTCTATTTGGTCTTTAAATCCACCTTGTTCTCAGCTTTTACAGGCCAATCCTCTTAGTACTTTCTTTATTAGGAGGATTGTTAAGAGGATTGGCTCGTAAGTGCAGAGAAATGGGTGGATTTGAGGGGTAAAGACACTCCTCTGCAAACTAAGAAATCCCTTAAATTTAAACCAAACCCAGCTTACCACTCCGTCTGCTGAACATTAAAGGAGCAATATTATGTCCCCCTTTTTTCCTTCAAGGGTTGATGTAGTTTCATGAGGTTTTATTGAAATAACTGCGATATACTTTACGCACCTTCCAGCCACGTTCTTATGCCTTTGTTAGTAGCAGCGCAGTGAGATAGTTTCATTGTTCTGTAAAGGGATCTCCTTGCAAGAGACGACCAGGCTTAAAGGTACTTCGAGTGTTTTTAACTGAAAGAAGGGACAGGAGACCGCGAGATATATATATATATACATTCTTTCATATGAAAGTAAAACTATTTTTAACATTTGAAACTTATTTGTGGTGCTTTAAAAAAACGACTTCTGGGTTGAAAAACGTCATGTTATATTTTGTCATTTGCACTGAAGTGATTTAGGCCAGATAGAGAGGTGGTGGATTTTTAACATCAAAACTCACCAAGTATTTCCTGAAGGCATCACGTAGGACTTAAATGATTCTTTATTGTGTTTTTTTTAATCTCCTATTATATGGCTTCATAGTTGTTTGTATTATATGTTAATTATTACAGTTGTCTATATTTATGGCTGTTATAGTTTTTAGGATCTATTTAATTTTCCTCTTTTGTCAACTTTCATCATTTGATTCTACTTTTTTTTTTACTTTTTTTTTTTTTTTTTATTATAAGGACTTTTGGGGGCTGATAAATGCAGCCCTCATTGGTGCATCACTATACTCTTGGAGAATTGTTTGTCTCAACCAAACAAATACCCAACCCACCTTTTAGGTGCCCAGTGGTTAACACAACGAAACCTCAAGACCATCGAGATGTTCTGGAGACAAATGTGCTGCCCAGAGTCAGGAAGCTTGGTCTCAGTTGCAGGTCATGGGTCCTACAACAGGACCATGACCCAAAACACACAACTAAAACCAGCCAAGAAACACTCAGAACCAAACACTGGACCATTCTGAAGCGTTCCTCTGAGTCCTGATCTACATCCTGTTGAACATCTGTGGAAACATCTGGAACATGCAGTCTGGAGAAGAAACCCTTCAGACCTGAGACATCTGGAGACGTTTGTTCATGAGGACCAGAACTTTCTGATTCTGATTGCTCATATTGGCCAAATTTATTTATTTAATTTACTTTTACTCTTTTATTTGGCAGAATTGCATGGTGGGTCGTACATGTGTCAGTCTAGTGTTTGTGGTTAGAAAAAGAGAAAATCTGAGTCTTCCAAAAGTTGTTTTTGTTATTGGCACATCAGACCATAAAGATGCTCAGATAATGAAATTGGCAAAGAAAACTCCAGTTGTTGCATCTGTACTTCAGAGGATGTTGGGTCTACTGGTCATTTTTCCTTTTGTTGGGAGTTTCACATCAGATTAATTTTCTTTATTGCTTTTTCTCTGTGTTCCACTGCAGTTCTGCTTCTTCTGGGTTTACTTTACTTTCAGTGAGATTATGTAACGCCAGGAAGGGTTTCAGTTATCTACCAGAGCCAAACATGGTTCTGTAAATGTGTCAGTGCCTTCCAGCTGTTCTTTTTTTTAAATGTCTGGATAAGTTTAGCATCTTAGGTGAATAATAACTAAGAAATTTACACAGCGCACAGCTTCCACTGTCCTCAGATTATCGGTTCACTTCTGTAGTTAAAGTTCTTTTTTTTCCAGTCAGCTGCATCTTTTTTTGTTGTAGACACACCGCTCATCCTCGTCTTTTCCTCCAGGTCACACTGTGCGTAACATTCAGGCCTTCGCAGTTCTCCAGAATGCCTTTCTGCGAGCCAAAACGAGTCGTCTGGCCTGCATGCTACTGGACGCCATCGGGAACGTCTACGCAGCGGAGCCGGCCAACTATTTCATCCTGGAGTCGCAGCACACCCTGTCGCAGTTCGCGGAGCGTGTGGCCAAACTGCCCGAGGCCCAAACCAAGTACTTCGAGCTGCTGGAGTTCGTCGTCTTCAGCCTCAACTACGTGCCGTGTAAGGAGCTCTTCAGCGTCAGCGTCCTGCTCAAATCGAGCACGTCTCACGCCTGCAGCATCACCGCGGTGCGGACGCTGCTGAAGCTGGCCAGGCACGACCCCGTGTTCAGTGACGTGCTGCGGGAGGTGGGCCTGCTGGAGGTGCTGGTCAACCTGCTGCACAAATACGCTGCGCTGCTCAAAGACCCGGCGTCACAACAGCAACCACAGAGTAACGACCAAGGTGAGGCGCTTCTCTGCTGTCTACTGATGTTACTGACGCGACTTTAAATGAATACATTACATTAAGCAGACGCTGTTATCCTTTTATCCAATCTGGATACAATCAAGACACAGTAACATGGTAGATCACAAAGTAGGTGCAGTAAAACAGTATCTAAATAAGCTCAGCACCACTAATATGACGTTTGAGTGCTCAGGAAGTTAAAGGGGACTAGAGTTCATGACAGAAGGTGTTCTTGGAAAAGGAATGTTTTCAACACCTTCTCGAACACAGACAGGGACGACTCTGCTCCTGCCTCCAGTTGTAACTTGTTCCACCATTGAGGAACCACGTGGGAGAACAGCCTCAACTGAGATCTCCTCATGTGAGGAGAGGACAAAGCCGGTCTGTGTTCTTGTGAAGAGCGCAGTGCTTGTGAAGGGTGTAAGCCTTTATGAACGAGTTTTGAGTTGCATATTGAGGTCTTATTTTGTGAATGTTGTATAATGCAAAGCAGCACAACTGGAACACCAAGGCAACATGGTCAGCGAAAGATAACTAGTCATCAAACCTGACACCCAGGTTCTGTGTAACCTTTATGGGAGTGATAGTAGTAGAGAAAATATTTATGTTGATATCAAGGCTGAATGAATGATGGGCAGGGATAACCAGGACAGTCTCGGACAGGTTACGTTGACGGTGGGGCTCCTTCATCCATGCAGACGGGTCAGAGAGGCAAGCTGTGTAGAGATTGTGGGGTCGTCTGGTGGGAATGACAGATAATTTGTGTATCATCAACATAGCGGTGATATGAGAAGCTGTAGGAATTAATAATCTGGCCCAGAAAGGTTGTGTTTGTGTCAAATACAAGGGGCCCAAGTACTGAGCCCTGGGGGACCCCCATGGAGAGGTTGACTGGTCAGAAGGATAAGACTAACCCGCTCAGAGGACTAACTCGCTCAGAGGACTAACTCGCTCAGAGGACTAACTCGCTCAGAGGACTAACTCGCTCAGAGGACTAACTTGCTCAGTTTATATTTCCTAATCATTGCTGGCTTTTATGGTTTATTTTTGTTAAGTGGCACAGTTTTGATGCATGCTGTTTGTTATAAAGGGCTATAGAAATAAAAGTTGTTGTTCTTGTTCAGATTGATTCGGGTTTTTGGATCAAAAGTTTACCATCTATGTTGACCTTGTGCAATGTCCTGGAGATGCAGTTGCTGAGAGAGATTTGAAGACTCTTACCACTTTTTTTTTTAGTTGCTTTTTCTGTTTATGTTAATTAAGGGTGCAATTGAATTTGTTTATATAAATGCAAAAACAACCTAACTCATGAACGGGCAGAGTTACTGTCCATCAACTTTGACATCAAGCGTTGCAGAACTGAATTGTGGGTCTAATGGTGGAAGTGTGGAAGTTGACCGTAGTTCAACTTTTCAGGGGTCAAGTCGAGCATCGGCCAATCAGATTGCAGCTAAGCATCTAAAGTTACACAAGCAAGCGACTTCCTCGTCTACAAGCAGCAAGAAATTTGATTGATTTGATTTGACGAAGCTCGTAACAATCACTCACCATCAAGTGCTGCCGCCACGCTGCTGTGTTAGCGGTCGTAATAACTGCATTAGTTTTTATGTAAAATGGACATATCTTTTATATAACAAAAGCATTTAAATTTTAGAATATTGTTCGTTTCACTAAAGGTTGATGTGGAACCAGTTTACATGTCATGCTCTTAGTTTTTATATCAAAATCACACAAATGGATGAATATTCTCTCCATCAGAGGCAAATAAAATAGTTTTCATCTTTAAATAGTCAAATATAAAAGAGAGAGTTATGCAGAAGTACAAAATAACAAGTGAAACATAAAAACCTTTACTGGAAGTAAACTGAACCAGCTGAACTGGCCTGTTGCAGCAGGGAGTTGAGGTTACTCCTGGTTACGGTCTGCTCGCGCACTTCGGGGTCTGCGATGGTCACAAATAATAAAGCTGTCAAAAATACACAAATTTCATGCATCGGCCTATGATGGGAAATGGTTTCATCTGAAGGAATGCAGTAAAAATCTGCTCACGGTTTCTTCCCTCTAAAAGGGTTTTTTTTACCTGCTGTTATTTAGGTAATAATTGCTCGGTGGTCAAGTTCCGGGTCTCTGGAAAGATCCTGGAAAACTTCTGTTGTAATAGATGCTGTATAAATAAAACTGAATAGAATTAACACCACTGGGACACAACGCACAGTTATTTCCATCCAAGTGGACACAGCTTTGATGTGACAGCTGAAGAACAAGTTTGTCCAAGATTGCTTTTTTATTTTGGGCACCACTGGATAAAACAGGTAGAAAGAAAAGGATGTTTTATTGATGTTTTTTATTTCAAATATCAGCAGATTTGATGTCAACCAGAAATTGCTTACCCTACCTTTAAAGCAAAACGTCTATTTTTAAAGTCGCTTCTCCTACACTGTGTGCCTCTGATCATGTAATTATTTTCTCACCTTCTTTCTCTGTTTGTCGTCTTCTTAATTTTGCTGACTGCAAAAAACAACACAGTGGCGGAGGAGCAGAAGCAGTTGGCCTGGCTGGTGATGGAGACGCTGACGGTGCTCCTGCAGGGCTCCAACACCACCAACACAAATGCAGGTAAACAAACACTCATGTATGCAACAGACACGCACACGGTACGCCGTGAAAACAGATAGGCTCCCCCCTGAAAGTCTTGAAAAAAGCCTTTTAAGACGTATTTTAAGTACAGGAGGAGAAGAGCAACGCGTTCCAAAGCCGAGCTTCACTGGACTGTAAATCGTTTACTGCAAACACAAATAACGTCTCCCGTAAAGCCATCTTGCACTAGCAGGTGACTTGTTTAATGCTCTGTGTGATGTGCTGAGTCAGAATAGGTGAAGGACAAAGATTATGTCTCCCAACAATTAGAATTTTTTTTTTTGCATCAGGCTTGTGCTGCAAAAGCCAAAAAAATCAAACGCTCTTTGTGGGCTTTCAGTTCAGCCCTAAAATACTTTGCTTTCTTCTGACCACAGACTGTATAAGAAGAGCTGGACAACCCACTCTGCGACACCATCAGTCGGAGTGCTTTTGAAGGCTCTTTTTCCTCATAGTTCAGTGCATCGCGTTGCATATGGAACAAACCCGAGAAGCCTTAATTCAGTTATATTTACCATTTTAGCTTGATGACTTGGCTTATGCTAACCACCAACCAGACCAGAAATCTGGGTGTAGTGATGAACTCGGACCTCAATTTGGAAAATCGCATAAAGAACACGTAAAGGCAATAACAATAACAAAGTCAAAATCACCTCAAGAATATATCAAAGTTAAAACATCTGATGTCTCAGCAGGACCTGGAAAAACGAGTCCCTGCATTCATCTTCAGTAGGCTTGATTATTGTACCAGAATCTTCACAGGTCCACCTAAAACATCAGTTAAACTGCAGCTCATCCAGAACTCTGCTGCTCCAGTCCTCACTAAGACCAAAAACTGGACCACATCAGTCCAGCTCTGAGGTCTTTACACTGTCCGCTTGTCCGTCAGAGGAGAGACTTTAAAGTTCTGGTGCTGGTCTATGAAGCTCTGAATGGTTTAGGACCAAAATGCATCCTGACACTCCTGTACCAGTATGAACCTTCCAGACCCCTCAGGGCATCTGGATCCAAACCACTGACCTGGCAGCAGTAAGTTGGAATTACCACATCAGGAGACTCTAGTCTGCAGATTTTATTGGACTGTAACTTTTAAAATATATTATTCAACTGAATTCCTTTCATCAGTTTTTCATTGTGATGGTCTGTAGTTGAAGCATACCTGGTTTTGGGAGTCGTACTCCAGACCGTGTAAGGTCAGCGTCGTACGGGAAACACACCTCTCTTCCTTGTTTTTTTGTATTTCACAGCTCTGTTCAGAGAGTTCGGTGGCGCTCGCTGCGTCCACAACATCGTGAAGTACCGTCAGTGTCGCGAGCACGCCCTGCTCATCATCCAGCAGCTCGTCCTGTCACCCAGCGGAGACGACGACATGGGAACGCTGCTGGGCCTCATGCACTCGGCTCCGTCCAGTGAACTGCAGCTGAAGACAGACATACTGAGGGTAACTGAGATCCTCCAAAACTTCCTCTGAGCATCTTTTTCTTTGCATACATTCATTTGATTTCTGTAATTTAAATCTGTTTTTTGTTTTGTTTAACTTGGTGAATTTGGGCTTTGGAAATGTAATTACTGATATGTGGTGTGTTTCTCATTTTCTGGGATTTCATAGTCTCATACCAAGTTTTACTTTCTCTGCTTTGGTGCATGAATACGGAGCAGGACTGTATGACCTGTTTCAGTGAGAACATTCAGGAAAGGAGAGTCTGTGATTTCAAAAATCGATATGGATTTGAAGCCCAGCTCAGGGTAATTGCTTCAAACCAGGGTCTTGGAGAGTTACGTCCACATAAAAGCATATTCTACACACGCTTTCTCACACACACACACACACACACACACACACACACACACACACACACACACACACACACACACTCATTTTCTCAGGCATAATTGCATTTTCAAATTCCGTCCTCAGATCCAGTAGCTCTCATGCCGTCTGAAGGCTTCAGCCGGATTAACTTGTCAGCTTTCTTTTCTCCCGTTTTAATTATCCCAATAAAAGGGATGAAAATAATTTATATCCATTTGATTAAAATAATTTATTCCTCGTTCTTTATCAGGATGTGTGTACTGTTGAGATGAAGAGACTGCAGAAACACAGATGAATCTTGGCTCAGCCTTTCCAGGACCAAACTCGGACACGCTGCGTTTAATCTTCAAGGCCTCCACATGGGTTAACACCCGGAGAATACAGTTATTGGTGCAAAGCTGCAGCCTGGTGGATATTTCCCAGCATGTAGTGCAGGAAGAGGATATCTTCAACATCCTGTGAGCAGTTTAGGAAAACGTTATGCTGAGTCAGTGGTCGTTTAAGTGCATTAGGAAACAGCTGGCTCAGTGCAACATCACATCGCTGTTTTACTTTTAATTTATTCACCGCCTCTCCAGTAGATCCCACTTTCACACATCCCAACTATCTGTCAGCTTTAACAGTCTGATCGTGTTATATTTACTTCTTTAGTTACTTCTAGACTTGAATCAAAATTTTTGTTTCCCTCTGATCCCTGGAAACGGTCGGATCAACCCACTCTTACCACCCTGAAACTCTGAAAGCTCCATAAACTACTCTGAGGCCGTTCATCCAATTTATCACCATCATCTACAGACTATCCTGATGAAAGGTTGGTACAAGAATTTAGACAATCAGACAATCCATTCCAAAGTAACAGTCAGATTTGTTGGTCTGGCCAAAATTACTCTTTGGCCTGGATCTTATAATCCAGTAACCCAAACTTACAACAGTCTGCAGCAGAAATCAGTATGACATTCTCTGTATGACATTACTTTGCATTTAGCAGATGCTTTTATCTAAAGCACCTTGCAACAGAGGAATTACTATCAAGCTACATTAACATAATAGTTCACAAAGTAAGTGCAGTTAAGTCAGCATTCAAATAGCAGCATTTTAAGACGACATTCAAGTGCAGTTTAAGAAGCTGAAGAGAGAGCGCAGTTCCTGACAGAAGGTGTGAACTGCACTGTCCAGTGGGTTGGAGAAGCAAGCTGAGATTCATGATGTGGGGTTGTCCGGTAGGAATGACGGGTAGAATTGTGTATCACCTGCATAGCAGTGCTGTGAGAAGCTGTGTGATTCACCAATCTGGCCTGAGAGGTGGCGTATGTGAAAGAGAAGGGGCCCGAGTACTGAGCCTTGGGGCACCCCTGTGGAGAGCCAGTGAAAGGAATATGTATTTCCTCGCCATGACACTTTAATGAAACTCCCGGTGAGAGAGGACCAGAACCAATGATGATCCTGAGATGCCCAGTTTGAGAGTACAGATGTAGCCTTTGCTCAATTTAATAAGGCAGAGGCTCCTGCATACAACATGTGAGTTAAGTGAGATGAAAATATAAAAATAATGTTGTATACTTGTATGTGACTTAAACTGTTTGCAGTACATTTTAATGTGTTAATCAGCTCATGAATCAGTGCATATAGATCTTATTTAGTAACATGAAACACCAGACATCAGCTATATTTGTGAGGAAAATGTGCCAGGAAGCAACATTTTGCAACCTTTTCCAGCAGGACGTAGTTTCCTAATTGAACAGACGTTTAGTTTTAACTTTATAGCATGTTTATGTCTGTGTAACATATTTTGTGCACATGCTGATTATTTTTGTAACCATTATTTTTAGTATTTCATCTGGGGCAGGACTAAAACTGTTGACGTTAAAACCCTCCAGGGACATTGATCCGTGTGCTCCACCTGCCTCCCTCCTCTACACTCCTCCTCCAACCACCTCGGGCTGTTTTATGCCCCCAGGCTCGTATCCTGGTTTCAGGGGGACGTTTTTGTTTATGCTGCTGTCAGATTTAAACCATAAAAATGCAGTCGGATGTAGAAGAACGAGCGTAAAAGCCTGTTGCAACTGGACGGGGAGACAAGAAAAAAATTACATGATAAGCGAGCGAGAATAAGAACATTTAAAACACAGATGTTGTGTAAGTTATGGAATATATTTTATGTACATGTTTTCAGAACCTCTCAAGAACGTGGGTTTTGTCTCTTTAGGCTCTGCTGGCGGTGCTGCGGGAGAGTCACCGCACTCGGACCGTGTTTCGAAAGGTGGGCGGCTTCGTTTACATCACCTCCCTCCTGGTGGCCATGGAGCGCTCGCTGTGCCAGCGGCCGCAGCACGGATGGGAACGGGTCAACCAGAACCAGGTGTTCGAGCTTCTGCACACAGTTTTCTGCACGCTCACAGCTGCCATGCGCTACGAGCCGGCCAACTCGCACTTCTTCAAAACAGAGATCCAGTACGAGAAGCTGGCGGACGCTGTGAGGTGAGGCTTACCGGACTGTCCGGGTCATCCGTGCTTGTGTCTTTGATGGGATATACTGAATCCCTTTGATGGGATATACTGAATCCCTTTGATGGGGTACAGTCTGGGCCAAAAGTATTTGAAAACCTTCAGAGTTTATTCTTGTTTTACGATGATATCTTTATACAGCACAACATGTTGAAATTAAATAATAAAAATGTGGTGTTTCAAAAGAATGGAGCCCCTGTAGAGCTCAGCAACGTCAAAAGAAAACCTAAAGTGGGAACGCTGAATCAGTTCTTGGATTAACAAAACTCATTCACAACATCAACAGAGGTCAAGAAAACTCTGGAGATGGTTGAACTGTTGTCAGCCTCTACAACCAAGAGACAACCGGTGACGTTCAAGAAGAAGAAAGACAGCAGACTACCAGAAAACATCTCAAATAAAAAAATGTAAAAAAAACGTTTGAACAGATGAAACCAGCAGACCGCATCATGTGTCGAGCACGTCTTCAGGGCCGCAAGAGCCTTGAGTCTCTCCCAGGAGTCACTGGGAGAGACTCTGGGTACTTTCAGGAGACTCGATGTTAATTTCATGATCAAATACATAATGCACTGCTCAGTCTTTCCCCAACTAGAGCACACTGGTTAGTTTCTGAATCATTTTGAAGCCAGGGATTTCTGAACAATGTCTCTCTTCTGTGACATCACAGACCCAGATCAGAGCAGAATCATCCAGAACCCTTGTCTCTATTTCCATTCAACTTCACATTTTACTGCATTTCTTGCTTCTCTGAAGGGAGTTGCACAACACAGAAACACTGATTTATTCATTTATTTATTTAAAGATTCACTCTCCACAGAGGAAAGGGTGGAGTGAAGCTGAGTGGGTGACTCCGCCCCCTGATCCAGGCTCTGTGAGCTGAATGTTGAAAGGGAAGCTGTGATTAGATTAGATCATTATTTTAATTTTTTTTTACTGTTTGTAGTGATATAACTCCAGTAGAAAACAGTTGAAAACAGCCCAGTGCACTGTCACCATTAAACAACCACAGGAACACAGGATAAAACCTAACATTACTTCTTAGACGGAAGACGCACAACAAAAAAACAGTATAACTAGTAATAGTAATAGTAAAGAAAAGGTCATAATATAATAATAATATAGGTATCCTATATTAAAGTGCACGTTTAAGGTGTTTCAAAGTGCGTTGCTTAGACCCTTCACAGCTTGTGGGAAGAAACTCAGCATGACGAGGTGAAGTGCACTTAATTGGTCGATATTGTTTCCCTGACAGTCAATTCTCTCTGTGGTACTTCGGTCGAAGCAGGTCACAAATGAAAAAGGAATACATAATAAGTGTACTTTTAAAGTTGGGGAAAAAAAGAAAAGCCAGTCATCTCTGTTGTCCTATTGAAAATGTTTTATTTCGTAGAGGTAAGGTATAATTTCAGGTGTATGGGCCGTTGGGGACTGGCGACTGCTCCTGTCGGGCACCGACTCCCACCGGGCGCAGAGCGCTCGTCTTTGAATCCAGTTTTAGTTTTATTAAGCATTATTTCCTCCCTTTAATGCTCGCAGGCTGTGCTCCTACGGTGCACCTACCTTTTCTCGTTTTAAGCACTTTGCTTTCCACCCTCCAGGCTGCTGGGTTGTTTCTCAGACACGAAGAAGCTGAGTCCCACGGGGGTGTTCCCCTCCAACGCTCAGCCTTTCCAGAGGCTGCTGGAGGACGAGGCTGCCCCCGGAGGCTGCGCAGGAGACAGCGTCTGCCCAACTCTCAAACACTGCAGCAAGCTCTTCATTTACCTGTACAAGATGGCCACGGACTCTTTTGACAGGTCAGCGAACCGCAGGAGATCTTTATTCACACCTCAGGGCTGAAAAGATGGATTACATCAGTCTAGTTTCACGTGTGTCTACTGTGGAGTGAAGCTGCAGCCAAGTAACGTTTTGAGTTTTGTGTGTTGTGATCAAAACATATTTTCATCCAAAGGTTTGATGTGAGATTGGAGCGTCTCCGTCTTTATGTTTGAATTCACGTTATTCACATAGCGCCAAATCCTGACAAATGTCATCTCAAGGCACTTCAGCAATACAGTCCAACTCGTTCCAAATTAGTCCAATTAAAACAAAGCCAATAATATAACAATAATAATTATTGCTTCACTAATTAAATCAACTGATTGCATCAAAATGTTTCTTTGATACAATCTAAGCATGAAGTGACTGTGGAAAGGAAAAACTCCCCTTTAACAGGAAGAAACCAGACTCAGGAGGGAAGAGCATCCTGGGCCGGTTTGGAGGTTGGGAGGACAGGAAGGAGGAGAGAACAAGAACTATAAGCTGCATCAAAAGGGAAGGTTTTCAGCTTATTCTTAAAAGTAGAGAGGGTGTCTGCTTCCCGAACACACACTGGCAGCTGAGCTTGTTCATTTAAAGCTTTACAGGTGAGGAGAAGAATATTAAATAGTATTCTGGATTCTAAAAACATCCGATGAACAGAAGCTAAAACTGAAGAAATATGATCTCTCCTGCTGAAAAAGGAATATCCACAAGTTTGAGAAAAAGTCGGTTGGAGATAAAAGAAACCAACCAGTTTATTTAGAAAATCATCTCTGGAAGCAAAAACACAACCAATCTGAAATCACATGAGCTGCAGCAGCAGAAGAACAAGAAACTTATCAAACGTTAAAATATAATTCCACTGCAGGAACCTTCACAGCAGTTCTGATATTTGTAAGGCTCAGGTCAATCTGTGATTGTTCTGGTCCAGAAAACGTGAAGCTGGTCCACAGCCGTGTTTATCTCCGTCTTCAGCCCCGTTCAGCTCATCCCAGACTCACATGGCTGAAAACTCATGTGATTCCCAGTAAACTGGGCAACCAAGTGTCCTCGAGTCTGAGGATGGGTTCTTGTAGAGGAGATCAGCTCGGTCGATATGTTCTCCGACTGAGATGATGGCGTCTCTCTTCCCTCTTAGATTCAGCTCCGGTTCTTTTTCTTCTCACCGTGATCTCTTCCGTCACTACAAGCACCGCGCACGAACACGTGAAGGTCCGGCCGGCGTCGTGCACCAGCTGGAGCTCTGATCCGGTTTCCTCTGTCAGCTTTCCACTAACAACTATCTTTTCCTTCTTTTCTCTTTCTTCCTTTAACATCTGGTGCTGCCTGGCTCATCATCCTCGGTGTGGCACATCTGCACGGCTGCGTGTGAATGCTACCTTTGCTTTTTACCTGTGTTTTTATATCTCTCTCTCTCTCACACACACACACACACACACACACACACACACACACACACACACACACACTCTGCTGTTTGTTTGTGTCGGCGTGCATGTGTGTGTTCTGCCGTGCAGTCGTGCAGAGCACCTGCCGCCCTGCCTGACTCACGAGACCTCGCTGCCCTCTCCCTGGGGGACGCCGGCACTCGCCAGGAAGAGGTAGCTACAGCGCTCTGCCATCTTCCTCACGCTCATCCTTTTCTCTCCATCTTCCTCATCCTCATCTCCACATCTTTCTGACCTTCAGTTGACACCAAAGGTGCCGTCCACACCGTTGTCTTCTCTGGCTCTTGCTGTTTCAGCTGTGTTGTTGGGTTTAAAGCTGCTTCTTCGGTAGTAAAACAGATCAATGAGATCACAGGGGGGTTGAGTGCTCCATGTGAATATTGCTGGTCTTCATCTATAAGTCACTATAATAAACAATTGATTTGAGCTTATAAGCTTCTTTATTGATCGCAGCTGTGAAACTCCTGCTAAGCTTCAGCTGCAGCAGCTACAAGAACATTATCCTGGAGGATTTTACGGTAAACCTGAGAGTGAATTTTCATCTTGATGATAAGTGATCCAGACTTTGAAGTCCCAGTCACGGTGCTCCCTCCACCGTACCTCACTCTTGGGATGTTTTGGTTGGTAAGCTCACTCCATCAACTACTGCTTATCTGAGCTTCAGTGGGGGCAGCGGCCTGACCAAGGCTCTCACCTCCTGTTCCCTGCCCACCTCCTCTCGTTCTTCTCTGGGAATATGGAGGCATTCCAGAGAGACGTGCAGGAAGCATCCCGACAAGATACCCAAACCTGCCCAACACCAAGGCCCATGCCATCGACCGCCCAACTTGCCCATCAGGTGGTGGGCTCGTGGATGGGTGAAGGGTGATGGGTTTTGTTCATGGGTGAAGTCCCTGCTGCCAGGCCAGACTCCAGGTTGAGATTCTGGATGAGATCCATATGAATCCATTTGGAGTGGTCCAGGATTTGTCCAGGATGGATTCATCCAGGACCACTTGGGTTGAGCTTGTAGGATTATCTGAGCACAGTTCAAAGAGGAAGTAGCTCCAAACCCAGTTCATTACCTGAACATCAGCTGTGCAAAGTGGTGACTCACGTTAACGTTTTATTAACGAAATTAGTCTTTTTCCTGCAGTTCTGTAAATATTTATTGAGTTTTTTCAATTATAATTGTCTGTTATTGTGACTTGGAGCAAGATCAGATCACATTTTATGGCAAATTTATACATAAGGCAACTTTTTAAGGGGTTCACATACTTTTTCTTGCTGCTGCTTCTTAATAAAAGCAAACCTGACTCAGGAGTTTTGATCTCCTTTTATGTAAATTTCTTTTCTTTCTATGAGTGACTCAGCGACTGCTTTACGCACGTTTACTTGTCCCCATCTCTCAGAAATGTCTGTTTTTAGCAGCTCCTTAAAGACACTTCACTAGTTTCACTCGGTCTGAAGTGTTTTCTTTCTCGTCCTTTTCCTCCGTAGCCCCTTGTCCTTCCTTTTCTTTTTTTATTTTTTTTTTATTTTGTTAAATCTACACTGCATTTGTGAGCAGTAACAGGCTTCAAGGTGAAACTGCAGCTCATATCGGCTCCGAGGCTGAATATTCATGAGTCAAATTACCCTAATTTGGCAATTACAGCAGGAAGATGGGCTCCTTGTCCCTGTTTCCGTACCTCCTAATAGCATTAAATTAGCTCCTTTTGTTGGTGATATTGCTCAATAGACAGGATA
Organism: Xenentodon cancila; assembly: GCA_014839995.1. Classification (NCBI taxonomy): domain Eukaryota; kingdom Metazoa; phylum Chordata; class Actinopteri; order Beloniformes; family Belonidae; genus Xenentodon; species Xenentodon cancila. Next base: position 10,217,940 of record CM026202.1, on the reverse strand, counting down.
TTTCTGGGACTTTTGTGTATTTTGCAAATCATAATTTAAAACAAATAAGGTAACGGTTGTCAGACATTCAGAGCCCACAAGAAAAGAGGAAAAACCTTTGGTAAAAGCTTTTTTCTTCTTTGACACTGAGATTTCATAGCTGCCAGGTGTCATCGGCTCCACAGGTGAGCTTATTCTGAACACGACCGCCTGATCGAGTACTGAGGTTTTTATGACAGAACAGGAAGCGCAGGTCATGAAATCTCATCTGTCAGTTGATAGTAGTTTGCACGACTTTTATGAGAAGGTGACACCGGATGGAGATTTCTGTACAAACAGTCCTTTTTATGCACTTTCTGTACACGTGCAAAGCAAATGAAATACCATTTTGCTGCAAAAACATTATCGGTTAAAACTCAAAGCTGCTTTCAGTCATGTCGTTTTGGTCTCGTAACCCAAGTTTTCCCTCCTTACCGTCTGATAGTGGACCCAGACTTGGTCTTACTCCACAACTGCTCCTTCAGCTGCCTCGTTTAGTTTGTTTTATGGTTTATTCATAAGGTGACATTTTTAAAATGACTTGTGTTTCTGGATGTGAAAATACCTGCTCTGTGTGGCAGTATATCATGCAAGTTCCCTCCTTTACTCTTTATTTCCTCTAAATGCCGTGAAAGAGAAGCGTAAGTGAACTCTGGGAAACAGTTGATTTATTTCGTCATGTGATTTCACACCAACGAAAGCCAAAGGCTCTCAAGTGTCCACCAGCTAGTGCGAAGATGTTCCGGTTGGTTTCCAGCTGCTCCAGCTCCTTATGCTGACTCATGCCCCCCCACCGTCGTCTCCCCCTCTGAGACCGGGATCTGCTGCTCTGTAATCAGCTTTGCAGCAGCCTGGCCGTATTGTCCAGGGTGAACCGATGACTCATATTCATAAAGTAACAGTGGAATCATTAAATCCAACGTTGGCCGTGTCTTTGTAATTGTTTACTTGTCAAACGGAGATAATTTTCATGATTTGCAGTGTGAAGACTCATTGTTAGATAAAACAGCAACTTTTTTATTTGTGAAAAGTAAAACACACCTCCAGAGGAGAAGCAGCAGATGTTTTAAACTTCTGTCAGTTCCTTCACTGGTCTTATTTTTGCTCGCAGACACGGCTACTACGGAACGTCGGGCCCCCCTGCCCCAGTCAGAGCCCTCACCGACCTCAAGCTGCACGTAGCCAACCCCTCCCACCCTGCTTCCTCCTCCTCTTCATCCGACATGGTGGTCATCCACCCGGGAGCCGTCTTGGCCATGCTGGACCTGCTTCCCTCCGTTTCCTCGGACAGCCAGCCGGAGGTGAGGAAACGCAACCCGGTCATGTGCTTCCTGTGAAAGTGGGTCATGGGGTTAGTCTGGCAGGTCTGGCGGGTTTCAGGACCCATCCAGCCAACGCCGCTCAGCCGCCGTGTCCGGGCGTCACTCTGATTCTGGAGGAAATTTTACGTAATTGCATGATGGGTAATCGTTTCGTAAGCGGAAGCTTGTCTATTTATTTTTATTTTGTATTATTAATTTAAATTTGAAATGTGCCCCTGGTACCACGGCCCGGTGGTGCAGAGATGTTTAAGCCCTTTTCAGACACAAGAATCATGCTGTACACAACACAAGCTCAGGTTTAAGCCTTTAAAGATTATTTTCACCTAAAGAAAACCTATTTCCAACACCAAGCAGCAAAGCGACGCATGTTAAAAGGATGAAACAGAAAACTGACTGGAGAGCAGCTCCGCACTACAATCACCAGCCTCTTATCAGTTTAACGCTGAGACTCCACAGATTGTAAAGATGTGACGATGACCACTCTGAGACAAATCCAGAACAGCAAAAAATTTGTAAGATGATTCTCGGTTATTCGTGATTTATTATTACTATTGTCAGTTTTCTGTTTCGTTAATGGAAGCAGACCAACTAATTTGACTTTGATAATATGTTAATTCTCTGTTGGAATATTCTTCCACGTGTTTTCTCCGTGTTTCCTCGTCCAGCACGCTCTTGACCTCCAGCTGGCTGTGGCCAACATCCTGCAGCTCCTGGTGAACAGCGACAGGAACCAGCAGGTGCTGTGTGAAGCCTCCCTCCACCAGCGGCTGCTGCTGCGCTGCAGTCAGGCGCTTGCAGACGAAGACCACCCGCTCCACCCACCGCTGCAGCGGATGTTTGAGAGGCTGGCCTCGCAGGCTCTGCAGCCGATGGCACTCAGGTAACCTGGTGTTCAGCTTTAAGTCCTAAATCACTCCATCTGCAGAGTAAAAGCTTCAAACTCAGGCTGACAGACATATAAAAAACCTACGTGTGTATTTTTCCAGCCGATAAATTGATATAAAGGCGTTCGGTGTACTGGCAGCTTGAAGGAGGCCCTCGTTTCCTGCTTGACTCGTTGCGTGACGTGCGTGACCGGGTCGGAGAAGGCGGCTGGAGTTATTTGACATGAACACGGCTGCTTGATTTCACATGTGCGCCGTCTGCCGGGTCTCCCGCAGCCTTTCATCACGCTCAGATTCACCTCATCTGGGCCGTGTGTCTGGCTCACCTTTGTGCTGTCACTTTGGGCTTGTCGTTGTTTCCCGCCTGCGTTTGTTTTGGTGTTCGCGTCGTGTCTGGCAGCGCAGCTGTCAGCAAACTGCGTCTGCCTCGCTGATGTTTTTCTGAAATTAGCTGATGTTATGCTCTGACAGCTGACACAAACCGTCAGAGAGATGCTTTGCATTTTCTACTGCGTCACTTACAACTCAAACGGCAAAAAGTTGAGAAGCTGTAACATGCAAATAAAACAGAGTGCATTGATTTGAATATGTCATAAACCCACATTTTATTCACAATAAGACACTTAAAGTTGATCACATGTCAAAAGGGAGATATTTTACTATTTCATAAAGGAGTATTGGCTCATTTTGAATTCTAGCAGGTACTCAGTCGACAACTGATTATCTTCACTGGAAACAGGTCCGTGACATGATTTAGTATAACAAGAGCATCATAGAGTCTCCCAGAGGTAAAGACAGGAACAAGTTCACCAAACTGTGGAAGGATTTCAAAATAATGTTAATCGGTTTCAGCATCTACAGTACATGAAATCACCGTAAGCTTCTGAGAAACCTCTGTGTACATGAGATGAAACAAAAGAAAATCTGTTCTTTTTTGTTGAGCTGCGCTTCCAGAAATCAAGAACAAAGTGATGTGTGAACAGTTTTGTCCAACATCGTTCTGGTTTCTGGCTTTTTTCAGAGAATTTCTCTCATTTCTGTAAATCCAGCTCCAGAGTTTGCAGCTGCGATTCATCCCCGTTTCACGTCGCGGTTCCTTCAACGATAAAAAAGAGGTTGCTTGTGTTATTTTAGCACCGTTCGTTCCTCCTCTAGAAACCGCAGTCCTGCACTATTATCAAGTTGCAGTTTTCCTGCTGGGATTTTCCAGCTTTAATGAACGCCCTGCCGCCAATTAAGCGCCGTTAGATGGCTCTCTTTATGTGGCTTCTCCACCTGCAGACGCAAAACACGAAGTGGACAGCTTTTATTTTGTAGTTTGCTCTGCTGGCTTTTAAAGCAGTTTTTAAAAATGACACAGCCGCCTTCCTGTCTGATGGTATGAGGGTTCATCAGTCACATCTGGGAAGAAAACACCTGGGTTGAAAGGCATGTTGTTGAGCAACATCTGCTCCCATCCAGACGTCTGTTTCAGAGACGTCCGTCGACGTTAAACCGGGTTCTGCATCCTCTGGAAAACTGTTGCTGCGTGAGAGTCTGGGTGCTGCTGTGCCTGAAGACCTTTCACCTACTGAAAACCTTTGAAAAGCATCAGATTCAAATGTATCTTGTTGTTTTCCTCACTTCCAGCGTTGTGTGTTTTAATTTTTCTGTTTGTTTTATTTCTCTTGAAAGTTTTATGAGATTTGCAACTCTGCTGTTACTAACAGCTTGTTTGGGGTTGTAGATGTTCCTCACAATTTATGGGAGCATATAAGAAAGAGATTCAGGCTGACTGATTTATAAACTTTATCTCACAGAAAGAGGAACTCAAGGTCATAAATGCAGTGAAAGTCAGCAGGCCAGTTTTGTAAGCGGGCTGTTGTGTTCAGGTGAAGCTGCATCACTGCGAGCGGCTGCAGGGCTTTCGTTTGGGTTTTCTGTTTTTAAGACTGATCATTTCATGTCCTTCAGGGAATTCTTGCGTCTTGGAAACCCTCTGAACTGCGGCGCCTGGGACAAGAAGCTCCTGAAGCAGTACCGCGTCCACAAACCGAGCTCCCTCAGCTACGACGCAGACATGAGAAGTAAGACCACAACGCTGCTCAGCCCGGTTTTAACCAGGCCGCTCTTAAACACGCTTCCTGACATTTTCTGAGGTGGTTTGTGAGAAGCTGTGACGTTTCCCACGTCAGAGGTCACTTGTTCAGGTCATTATTGGTAAAGCTTCTTTTTTTTTCCTGCTTCCTGCCAGTTGTACTAATCTCTTCCTTCCCGTCTTTGGCCTCTTTTCCCTCATTTGCCGTGAAAGTAAAACTTGCAGACAGTGTTTTTACAACTAAACCCACACTGTTAATGACAGCGGATGTTCATGAAGATCTAATCAGTAACACAATGGTTATGTTGATTATATTCCTCTGTTCTTCTAGCTGATCCCTGGATCTCCTTAATGGGTATGAAACAAAAGTACACATCCTTTTACGGATCCATGCTTTAATTTTCCTGATTGATCTCCACTGGAGAAGCTCGATCCTGAACTTTCTTTTGAGCTCTTTATCGATCATGATATAAACAAACCTCACTCATCGAAGCTCAGTTGATAGGTTTGCTGTTTAACTACAGACTGATAATCGATTAATCCAATATCGTCAATCAGAACACGTCTGACACACATCTAACATCTTCAGATGCCATTTTTAACGGTTTTGAGGTTTTCCATAACTTACTTTTTCACTTGTGATTCACCTAATTGGCTTTGTTGCTAATCAAGTTGATTTTTAATTGACCTTTCTTTTTCTTCTTTGAAAAAAACTAAAGCAAAAACTCAGCTGTAGGTCGTTGACATTTGCTGTAGCGCCGACTTAAAGAGTTGTGGCCACAACAATTCCAGGGCTGTTTTAAGTTCCTTTTTGGAGTCATTCCCAACCTTTAAGCAAAGCCGTCTGTCCTTTTGTTCTTTGTTTCTTCATTTTCATTCCCTGTAAGTTCACCACAACAAGTCCTGGGGTGAAGAAGCAGAGATGGTCCTTCGACGGAGATCACTGGCAGAGGTTTGGAGAGGAAGGAAGTGCCTCTGTAGGTTGTGACAAAACAAAGGCTTTGAAGTGAATTTCTTTCTTTAGGAAGAAGTTTAATCCGATGTGTCACTTGAATAAGGAAATCTCTTCCATCCATGTATGTGAAGAAGTTCAGGGTTCATTTGAGAGAAGAGTTTCTTCTCAGTCATGAAGATCAGACTTCATAAATGTTCAGCAAAGCTGAGAACTGTGAGCATGACGGAAACCCACAATTCCTCTTAATCCAGGATTGAAGTCCATATGGGATCAACTCATTTAAACAAAGAGTCCTAGTTGGTGTGTTTTCCATTCACAGCTGCTAATGTGTGTAATTTTCTGGGCTCCTCAGCAGGTCTTAATTGCCTGTTGCATCTCCCTACTAATTATGCTCCGTACAAGCATCTGCTGCTAGAAGGGTTTATGGCCTCGCTGATGCGAGCTGTTTCTCTCCCATTAATTTACAAAGATTTTTTTGGGCATTAGTGGCCTTTATTCAAATTAGGTGGACAGGAAGTGGGTATAGAGAGAGGGGAAAACACGCAAGAAAGAGTGACAGACTCATTCTTTCCTTCACTTTATCTCTTTCGGTCTCATCTGCTGATGCTTAACAAAAGGGAATCCCCGTTTAAGTGGAAAAACAAAAGGTAAAGTATTGAACCTTGGAGTTCCCACTGGGACGGGAAATGTCCGGTTTGATTCAGTGCTGCCTGCTCACAGAGGGGTTTGTTACGATCTGCGTCGTCGTCCAGCAGCTGCTAGTCGGGAAGCCTTTTCACGGCACCACTACACATCCCAAACTCCTGAAAGTTGCTTTGAAATGAACTTCATTTGTGATCTAGTGCGAAGAAAACAGAATAAGAAATTCTCTAAACTACAAAATGCAACGGGAGCAAACAGAAGAAATGTCTCAATAAAGTGGATATTTGGTGTACCTTCAAGACGGGATCGGTTCTTCTGGGTTAACCTGCACAAATCTGGGATTTTGTAGGGTCATAGTCATCTGTATGATTAAGCAGTTATACCAAGCAGGTGCTGATGAGCATCAGTTTGAAACAATAACTGAACAGAAAGACCTCCGTGAAGACTAACCAGACTCTGCTTCCAAGGTGAGGTTGTGGAAGACAGGTGTGACACCTTGGCAAGACCGCCAACATCACACAAGGGAGCTGAACTGCATCAGCAAGGTCTCTGCCAGGCGAAGACTTCAAAGCAGACAGTAGTGGTGCCGCATTTGAAGTGGCAAAATGGGAAAAAAAAGAGGAAAAAAAAGCATTGAGGGCTGTCAAGGACGCTTTGTGCAGCAGATGATGATGATTGCATAGGATTTTTACTTCCCCTGGTAATCAGAAGACATTGAGCAATGGAGCAGTACAGACAGCTCAGAACTAGTAGAAACCAGCGGGACCCACTTAGACCTGTCAACGGTCCAGAGAAGCCTGGACACAAGTCTCAAATGTAGAAACGAGCCCAAGTAGCTCAACTGCGCATGAAAACATAACTGGGGTGCAAGAAACTAGCAGTGAGCGGAACGATAGTGAGTGTCTGCAGGTGACAGTGAAACTAGCTGTAACTAGGAATGTTGGGATGGGAGTGATGGGAGTGTTGTGAAACCTGGAAATGTGGTGTTTGTTGTGGAGTGTTCAGAGTGATGGGAATGTTGGGAGTGTTGAGAGTGATGGGAATGATGGGAGTGTTGAGAGTGATGGGAATGATGGGAGTGTTGAGAGTGATGGGAATGATGGGAGTGTTGAGAGTGATGGGAATAATGGGAGTGTTGAGAGTGATGGGAATGATGGGAGTGTTGAGAGTGATGGGAATGATGGGAGTGTTGGGAGTGATGGGAGACCTGGGAGTGTTGGGAAAGATGGGAGTAACGAGTGGTGGTAGGACCCTGCAGAGTCCGCATCTCAACGCGGCTGTTTAGAATTCCATGAACCGACAGATGGATTCACGGTTCTTTTTTTTTTTTTTTTTTTTTAAAGTAACATGGTAGATTGTCATCTCATCCCTCTTGTTGCTCCTCCCCCATCTGACTTCTTTTCTCTAATTCCACAGACAGCATGACCATGTCCACAGAAGGCTTCGGCCCAGACAGCGTCTTCGCCACGCCGGCGGAGGACAACGGCCAGTACCGAATCAGCCGCAGCCTTGTGCGCTCTGCCGAGGGAAGCACGGTGCCCCTCACCCGAGTCAAGTGCCTGGTGTCCATGACGACGCCCCATGACATCCGCCTGCACGGATCTGCCGTCACTCCTGCTTTTGTTGAGTTCGACACGTCTCTGGAGGGCTTTGGGTCAGTCCGCTTGATGTTTGACTCAAGTGTATCTAGGTCACATAATCTTTGATCATCCTTTATCTTTGTCAATTTAAAAAAAACAAACTTGAACAACTAGAACATTACAGCCAGACATCTAATGTTGAATAAGTCCCTTTTTTGCCACCAAAACGTCTGTGCCCGGTCAGGATGTTGACTACGTACGTCGAGTACCACGATGCAGAAATAGATGCGTTTGGCTCTGAGGGTCATGATCCCATCAGGAAGGTGTTTGGGGAGTTTGGAGACCAGACAAACATCTTGGACTCTCTGCTGTGTCCTCTGAGCTCCTCTGAAGACGTTTTAGAAGGGGCCGCAGCCTTGCGGCATTCAGAGACTTCATGCTCTGCCGGGATGGTGAAACGACTCACCGTTGCCGTATTGAAACCTGCTGCTTCCTTTAAGCTTGACATGACATGTGTATGACAGGGTTTGAGCTGGACTCAGCAGGCTGTGGTCATTCATCTGTGACACACACATCACGTCTCCCAGATTGTCTGCCTTTTCTTTTTTTTTTTTTTTTTTTGTAAACCTCTTCGCCGACTCTCCAACTGTCTCAGCAGGAGACCGCTATTCACCTCCGGTTGTGGAGCTGCGCATACAAATGGGCTTATTTTCCGCCTTTTATGTCACGCGCCGCCCTTTGCTGCTCTTTGTGCTGCTGCTGACAGATTTACCCACCGGTTCATGCGTGTTAATGGCACGGAGAAAGTTGGAGTCGGCGTAGACGGCATCAGGGAGGTGACCTTGAGAAACGGCCACCACGCTTCTGTGGACATGATAAATACCTACGTGTTAAACGATCCAACTGGTAACGGCTATTACGACGGATTTAGATCGTGAGATGCTCGGTTGCCAGAGTATAAATATAAATCTGTATTTTGGGTCATTTGATGTATCAAGCTGTTTTCCTGCTTATTGCTTATAATTGTTTTCTAAAATAATAATCTGCAGATTGGGCTTCAAAACTGCAAGCACATAGATGGATGGGCAACCCTGCCCATGCATCCACCTCCACATCTCCATCAGGCATTATTCGGCTCAAAAGGTCAATCGGAGGATGTTTTCTTATCAATAGGTCCCGCCCCTTCTTAGTTACTGCCAACTGACGGCGTTGTTTACAGTTTGTGTGTGAAGACCTTGTCCTACGATGTTTTAAACTCATTTTGGACATGTTAAATCAAGACTTGCATACGTCATGAAGGGATACGTACAAAATCTAAACGTATGTTTAAGACATTGCCAATGAGGGGAAGCCTCATCTTACCGATTTAAAGTTAGAGCTTTGCGTCTGCTCCTCACAGAGCCCGTAAATAGAAAAGTTAGTCTGCACGACCCCAGCGAGTTGTTTTTGAGTATTAATAAAGATCAAATTTGCACAGAAGGAAGCTTCAAAGTTTTAAATGAACTCAAAGCCAGTCGTGTGATCTCATCCACCATTTCTGAGCGTTGTGGTTTCCCCAAACGACTCGTCGCAGCAACCGCTCGAAATAGAACACGGAGTTTCTCCTGAAAACACGGCAAAGCAGCAGCACAGCGGCAACGAGGCAGTGGCCCACTTTCTGAGCAGCATAGACACACACGCACGCACACACACACACACACACACACACACACACACACACACACACACATACGCACGCACACACACACACCAGGAAACACGCACGCACACACACACACCAGGAAACATACACAGCCTCTTTTTTTCTCTCCCATCTGTCAGCATGAAATATTGATGCCCCCGTTGCTGTTAGGAATCACATGCACTCTCTTTTCTCAAACACACATGACTGTCACACATAACATGCTTCCACACACTAACACACACACACACACACACACACACAAACACACTCCTCCAGTCAGCCGGCTCTCAGCGGGCGAGGAAGATGCTATCAGTTTGGGAAGATGGGGGAGGAGGGAAGCAGACTTTTCTTTTTGAAGTGCAGCTTTTTGTATAATCTCATCAAGGTGATGAGTGAGGTGGAGAAAGAAGATGCGCATCGTTGCCATGACGCTGCGGAGGGCGGCTTTATTTGCCAGTTTGACAGACTGGCTGTTGAACGAGTGTTTGTGTCCTTGGGAAGTGTCCTGGAAAGAGTGGAAGGAGATCACTGAAGGGCTGCCAGCCTCTGGGAAGCTGTCCTGTGACCAACCCTGACCTGTGAACTCCCTCTCCAGGTGGAAGAGGAGAGAGAAAAATAAACTAATGATCAGGTGGTTTTGGGCTCTCGTTAAAAGTCCCGGCTCTTTTCGTCTCGTCCACTTGAACGTGGTGTCCACATATATCTTGACCCAAGATGACCCCTCGTTATGGCAGCGTTGGAGTTGTTCCCACCAGTGAAACCTCCCGCTGTGTTTGTGAGACCTGGAAACATACTGGCTTTGTTTCAAATGCAACCATATCTCCTTCATGTGAAGATCATGTAGGTTTTATAGTGAGATTTATTTGTCTGCTTCATTTGTTTGGAAGACTTACTCGAGGTCGGGCATGTCCCGAATCAGGATCATTCCTGCATTTGTGCACATGAGAGGAGGGAAACAATTCCCAAATACCGGGGTTCATTTCCCAGAAGCGTCAGCATCTTCAGTGCTGCTTCAGCATGATTAAAGAGGAGGAAACATCTGCTTCACTGAGGGGACCGTGAGTCAGCAGAAGAAGCCGATCCACAAGTCAGAAATCTTTGAGTCTCCCACAGCTGCAGACATCCACGAAATGTTTGACCTGCTCCGGTTTTACAGTCGGCTTCCTCCTCCTCGTCAATAACTGGGATTTTATCAGAACTACCCTGAGTTCGAGTGCAAGAAGGTTCGACTGAATGAGAATGAGCAGATCTCTGTTGAGAAATGAGCCTGTAAACGTGCTTTCATCCTGCCGCCACCCTCGCCTCATACATAATTAATCCTCGGAAATTAGAAGCGGAAATTTACATATTATAGTGTAAAGCTGCTGTTTCCGTGGTTGCATAAATGAGTCTGTTGTTCCAAAGTTTGGACGGGTTTTTGAGGATCTATGTGATGACGGCTGGTAATCTCTCCTCCGTTGTCTGTTGTAGGTGTCTGTTCCTGCCCAGCTTGGCACCCCACAACGCTCCAACCAACAACACCAACGCCTCCGGGGTCAGCGACGGAGCGGTCCTGAGCGGGATGGGAGCAGGTAAACCTGGATGTTGGACCGTTTGCTTTGTAGTTGAGCAAATATGTGCAGCAGCAAACATCTGCTCTTGATGAGTAGGTTTAGAGCTGCACAGATGTTCTTACCAGGGGCGGCGGTTTGTGTTCTCCATGGCGGGGGGGGGGGGGGGGGGGGGGTCCAGCGTAGTTTTACAGGGTCTCACCTGCTGCTGCTGTCACCAAGGAACCAACCGCAAAATGGTAATGTTTCAGGAACAAGTCCACACGGCACATATGGGCCCGGCTGGACTTCCTGTCAGGATTCCCTCGAGGATCTTGGCGAGGGTTTGCGTGTCTGAGTGATCCCAGGAGGCGTGTTTTCCAAGACCACTGCCCCAGACACCACCCCTCCTGGGATCACTGGTAGGGTCCCCCAAGGCGAATGGTCCCTGGGAGACGGGCCGGACCGACTCAGCCGACGCATATGGATGTTGGAAACGCAAGAATCCGGTGTCCCTCACCCGGACTGGGGCCAGGCTGGGGGAGGGGCTTGTCAGTGAAATGTGAAACACAAGAAACATTTGGTCTTTGAACATATTTGGACATTTTTCAGCGTGTCTCATGAGCGTTTTCCCACCAACTCTCACCGCCGAGTCGTTTCATCTGTGTTTTGTTTGTGACATGTTTCCTCTTTCTTCTTGTCTTCTTGCCTTTATTTCCTTTTTTCTGTCGTCCTTGTGACTGCAGTTGTTTAAACCTCTGTAATTATTCATCACCTGCTAAGACACAAAGAGCTTTTTCTTTTTCTTGTCGTCTTTTTTTTGTTTTATTTGTTTATTCAAGACACCAGAAATCTGCTGCTGCAGAACCCTCAGATTCAGTCAACAAAACTTTTATAAAATTATGATTAAATAAGCAATTTTAGTAGTTTATCTCAAAGAAAGAAAAATGTTGTTTGTAACTGTGTCGGATCGAAAATGAACCTGTGATGTTTCTAAGAAGTAGGTTGTTTTAATATTTATGAAGCACAGCTAGACGCATCGTTTCCCTCTCCTCTCATCTTCCTCCTCCTCTCTCTCCTCTCCCTCTCCATTTTCCCCTCCCTCTTCCTCTCCTCTACCTCCTCTTCCTCACCTCTTGCTCTCCTCTTCCTTTTCTTTCCTTTCCTCTTCCACTCTTCTTTCCTTTTCTCTACCCTTCTTCCTCTTCTCTTCTTCTCTTCTCCCTCTTCCTCTCCTCTTCTCTCCTTTCCTTTCCTCTCCCCTTCTTCCTCTTCCTTCTCTCCCTCTTTTTCTCTTTCCTTTCTCTCCTCTTCATCTTCTCTCCTCTCCTCCTCCTCCTCTCCCTTTCCTTTTCCTCTCCTCTCCATGTCCACCTCTTTTTCTTCATCTCACTTTTTTCCTTTCCTTGCCCTAAATCTCTCTTCTCTTTGTCACCTTCCCTGCTTTCCTCTTACCTCATCCATCCCCTCCCCTCCACTTGATCCCACCCATATCAGTGGATGACATCATCTAGAAGCACCTTCATAAAATTATGATTCGGCCCAGGAGCTGTTTGAACCCAAATGATTTACGGAAAATAAGTGTTGTTTTTCTTCCAGCTAGAATTCATTATCATCTCGTCCACGAAGGTGTGGATTTATCATCATTTGGTTCAGAAAACCTGTTGAAGGACTGCGTCCTGGTCCGAGGTCTCGGTTAGACGTTCACAGGAATCCTAGTCCAACGTTCGGTTGCTGCAAAGTTACGGATCATTCTGATGGAGATGTTGTCCTCAAAGTTTTATAACAGTTTTACTTTATAAATGACTTTAAAGAAAACTACAAAATTAGGCCTGAAGAAAAGATTGGATTGCTTCATATTTGTGTCAAACTTTAGGATCATATCCGTAGGATAGAAGCTGCTGCTGCAGACGATTATTTTATTTCCTCCTGATTTCTGTGTTTTTGTCGTCCAGGCGAACGCCTGTTCCCTCCTCCATCAGGCCTGAGCTACTCCACCTGGTTCTGTGTGGAGCGCTTCAGTTCGGCCCCCCAGGCCCACCCGGTGCGGCTGCTGACCATCGTCCGGCGGGCCACGTCCTCGGAGCAGCACTACGTTTGCCTGGCGGTGGTCCTGTCGGCCAAAGACCGCTCGCTCACCGTCTCCACCAAGGAGGAGCTGCTGCAGACCTACTGTGAGAGCTTTTACTCTTTTCTGCTCCAAACCCGCCGCACAAATACGGATGTGATCAGTATCTGAGGGTGTGAAATAATGCAAGAAGTTGAGGATGCGAGTTTATAAAAACTTAAAATCCTCTACGTGAGCCCTGTGACTCACTAATGCACCCACCTGTGACTCCCCCTCCTCCCCCCTGCCTCCCCATGTGCCTCCCTCTCTTCCCCCTGTGCCTCCCCCTCTTCCCCTGGTGACGCTCCCTCCTCCCCCGGTGATGCTCCCTCCTCCCCTGTGACTCCCCCTCCATCCAGCAGCTGATGAGTCAAGTGAAGAAGCCTCCTTCTATGAGATCCTGCCCTGCTGCGCCCGTTTCCGCTGTGGAGAGCTGATCGTGGAGGGCCAGTGGCACCACCTGGTGCTCGTCATGAGCAAAGGCATGCTGAAGAACAGCATGGCCACACTGTACCTGGATGGTCAGCTCATCAACACCGTCAAGGTACGGTTTCAGGCCAGTCGTGGCACATCAGCAGTAAATGTCTTCTGTATGTGCACATGTCCACCAGGACATGAAGCTCTTCCTGGTTCAACCTTTTCCAAACAAACCCGGGAATCCAGAGGGAGAAGACAGATTATTTTTACATATGTTACATAATGTCAACGATTTAAACTGTGACTCGATAATTAAAGATCAAGGAGTCACATTAGAGGAAAAGAACTTTCTGTTACGTGTGAGCAAAGGAAACGCGTTACAGGCCGTCACATGGTTCGTGGTGAAGTGGCCGTGTGCTCTGCTGAGACGCTCCGGCCGAGTCGCTCTGGCCGAGTCGCCGCGGTGCCGAATAACGACGGCTTCACTTCCAGCTGAGGTCCAGGTTCAGGAAGCAGTCTGGTCTCGTGTTTGTGTGCATTTGTGTCTTTTGTTTGGTTGCTTTTTTCTGTTCCTGCTCTCAAACCAAAACCCGGTGACTTCCAGGTGGTTGATGGCGATCTCACATTTAAACGTGTTTGTCCACGTGGATGAAAACTCTGGTCCTGCCTGTTTTCCTCTCCGTCTCCTGCAGCTTCACTACATCCACAGCGCTCCCGGAGGCTCCGGCTCCACGAACCCTCCCGTGGTGAGCACCGTTTACGGGTATATGGGGACGCCGCCCGCCCAGCGCCAAATCTCCAACCTGGTGTGGCGTCTGGGACCCAGCAACTTCCTTGAGGAGGTGTTACCCGCCAGCAGCGTAGCCGCCATCTTCGAGCTTGGACCCAGCTATGCAGGAAGCCTTCAGGCCGTTTACCTGCCCTGTGAGCGGCCGCTTCAACCCTCACCCTTCGTTACTCCGTTTCTCACGCCTTTCTTCTGTTCTCACGTCATTTTCTGCTCATCCTTTTCCACGTCCTTCCAGGTAAAGACTCCAAGACGGAGGTTGCTCCGGCCACGTCGGTGGCGTTGGTCCCAGAGGAGAAGGTGTCCTTCAGCCTCCACGCGCTCTCCGTCTCCACGCTGACTGTTGCCAAAATCAGGAAAGTCTACAACAAACTGGACAGCAAAGCCATCGCCAAACAGGTCAATATTAGATAAATGTGATTGTTGTTCTGATCTGCAGCATGAAGTAGATACGACATATCCTATCAGAATTTAGTTGGACTGTAACAGAAGTGAAATCTAAAACAGCAGATTATAAAGAGCCTTTTGTGCCTTGATATTCTGGTTTCATTAGTGACGTCTGAAACAAAGACAGATTCTACCCCAGATGACGTTAAGAGTTAAGACTTTAAGAGCTCCATCTGACCTCTGCCCGATCTGACCTCAGACAGAGCTGACCTCTGCCCGATCTGACCTCTGCCCGATCTGACGCCTGCCCGATCTGACCTCCGACAGAGCTGACCTCTGCCCGATCTGACCTCAGACAGAGCTGACCTCTGCCCGATCTGACCTCTGCCCGATCTGACCTCTGCCCGATCTGACGCCTGCCCGATCTGACGCCTGCCCGATCTGACCTCAGACAGAGCTGACCTCTGCCCGATCTGACCTCTGCCCGATCTGACCTCTGCCCGATCTGACGCCTGCCCGATCTGACCTCAGACAGAGCTGACCTCTGCCCGATCTGACCTCAGACAGAGCTGACCTCTGCCCGATCTGACCTCAGACAGAGCTGACCTCTGCCCGATCTGACGCCTGCCCGATCTGACGCCTGCCCGATCTGACGCCTGCCCGATCTGACCTCCGACAGAGCTGACCTCTGCCCGATCTGACCTCTGCCCGATCTGACCTCTGCCCGATCTGACCTCAGACAGAGCTGACCTCTGCCCGACCTGACCTCTGCCCGACCTGACGCCTGCCTGACCTGACCTCTGCCCGATCTGACCTCTGCCCGATCTGACCTCCGCACATTATCTCATTTTAAGATCCAAACAGGAAACCGCACATTTCTGCACCTCCTGGACATTTCAGACCAGTAAACTGGATGTGCCGCTAGTTGCACGTTGCCTACATGTTGCGTTTCTGTTGCTGTGCATAAATATAACACACATGGATGAGTGCACATGCAGATATGTGCTGGCATGTAAAGGTCAGTTTGATTTATTTATTTTTTGAGGAAAAGGAAAAGAAAGGAACTTTCCCTTCATGAGTGTTAATTCTCATCCATGTATCTGCTTTTAGAGTAACCACCACATCATCCTGCTTCACCAGAAGTCTTGAAGTTAATACGAGCTCCGTCCTTATCTCTCTCCGCACCTGTCAAGTCATTTCCCGCCGGTTTGGTGATTTTCCTCGCCAGCCCGACTCTCCCTGCAAAGCCTCGACTCAGGGCGGCGTTTACGAGTCCTGTCAGACTGCCGCCAGAGTGTCGTTTATTCTGCAGCCAGTTATGAAAATGTGTCACGATTTTGGATGTTTTTTATGCATAAAGAACCCCCCGAATTATGAAACCAACTAAAAACGTCTGTTGCTTTTAATCTTCTTCACACCTTTTTAAATTGGTTGTCATTTTTAAATTTAGTGCCCTTTAATTACAGTTTTTCCACACGGCAGCAGCTTCCTCAGCCGCTGAATTGTGACCCACATTTCACTGTAACTGGCTTTAAGACTTTAATAAATCTTTCACGCACAGGCATAATGTTGCAGCTCTTAATACTAACAACTGATAATCTGGAAAAAAGCAGAATAAAGCAGACAAAAGTGAAACCTCTGGGGATTAGACAAATTAAGGAGTGACTAAAAGTGATGAACTTCCTACCCCTTCAGCTTGCTGTGTCCTCTCATGAAAATGCCACTCCGGTGAAGCTGATCCATAACGCCGCCGGCCACCTGAACGGGCCGGCGCGGACCATCGGAGCTGCCGTCGTTGGATATTTAGGTAAAAACAATCCCTGTTTCCCACAGCCTTTGTGTAAATTAGAAACGCTGACTCCGTGAATGTGAACTCACCTCTGATCTTTCCCTCAGGTGTCCGTGCCTTCGTGCCCAAACCCGTTGCCACCAACCTGCAGTATGTAGGGGGCGCTGCAGCCATCTTGGGCCTGGTTGCCATGGCGTCAGACGTGGAGGGGCTCTACGCAGCTGTCAAAGCTTTAGTGTGTGTGGTGAAAAGCAACCCGCTGGCCAGTAAGGAGATGGAGCGCATCAAAGGCTACCAGGTCAGAGCCGCGACGTGTGGACAGCTTTTCTGGGCTCATGCGGGGCTGAAAGTAGCTGACGGACAGAAACTAACGCGCTGGAAACGCTGTTTCATTGATTTCTTAAAGACACTCTATGTAGTAATACCACTTCTGACCCCATGATGGCAGCACTAGTGCACCTTCAGTGAGAAAGTGTGGACATGCCGGACCGTCCCGACTCAAAGGCGCAGTATTGTTAGTGGTGTTTTTCACTCACACAGCAGATCTGTGCGCCCCCACGTGGTCAGAAGAGGTATTGCTACACAGAGTGGCTGAGTTTGACTTCATCTGTAAACCAGTTGAGAGCCCTGAACAGCTGTTTCCCACATTCTTCATTGTTTGTCACAATTACCACTCACTAATCACAAAATAAAATCAAAGTGTAGTGGAACTGTCAGTGGAACATCAGTTCAAATATATTTACGGCGTTGTTTCCCCTGTAGCTGCTGGCCATGCTGCTGAAGAAGAAGCGCTCGCTGCTCAACAGTCACATCCTCCACCTGACCTTCTCTCTGGTGGGAACGGTGGACAGCGGCCACGAGACCTCCATCATTCCCAACTCCACGGCCTTCCAGGACCTGCTGTGTGACTTTGAGGTGAGGATTCTGGGAAAGCTGAAAGCAAACCATCGTTTGAAAGTTTTAGATGTTGCGTGGAGACTGTGATGTCACAGACCCAGATTAGAGTTGAGTTAACAGATTTTCATCAGTCTCTTTTAAGCGTTGAGGTGGAGTTTTATCTGAGATTTCCTCTTATGTGAGCTCTTGTTCTGTCACTCGGTGTTTTCCTTGTTCCTTACTTTTTCTTCTCTCACACAACTGCTGATATTGAAAAAGCTTAAAATAAACCGGGAATGGGGTGCGCGCGCTGGGTTGAGCCAGATTGGTGTGTGATGGCGTGTGCGTGGTCGTGTGGGCCCTCAGGGAACCTTCATGCTTCAGGGGTTACTGGCTTTTGTTGGCACCCAAATGAATGGCAGCACAAAGCTGCAGAACAGATCCTGAATGAGGCACATCCAACAGAAAGGAGGGTTGAGTGCATCGGATGGACGAGGTGAGAGGGGGTCTAAAGATCTGGTTGATGGAGCTGGTGTGCTCCTGTGAAGCACGTCAACAATTAACGCCTCGAGAAGCTGCGTCAACAACTATGTGGAAAAAGTCATTAGAAGTCTCCTTCAGAAAGTGGGACAAGACGTCACCTCCACGTACATGGACTGTGTCACCAGGGTCTCATCCTGCTTCTTCTGCTCCTCAGGTCTGGCTTCATGCTCCATATGAGCTCCATCTGTCCCTGTTTGAACATTTTATTGAACTGCTGACAGAATCCAGGCAAGTTTCTGAACTTAATTTGTTCTAAAACACCTCACACTCTTCCACAAACATCTATCAAAATATTAAATACATTTGTTTCTTTGCTCAACTCCACACACGTCCTTCTCCTAACAGCGAAGCAGCAAAGAACGCCAAACTGTTGAGGGATTTCCAGCTCATCCCAAAACTGCTGCTGACGCTGAGGGACACCTCGCTGTCGCAGCCCACCGTCGCCGCCATCTGCAGCGTGCTCAGTCTTCTGCTGCAGGGCTTCCCCAACCCATATGACCTGCTGCGGTGAGCTCTCATCTGAACACAGTTTCAATTCAGTTTTATTTATTTTGCATTTATTACAACACAAGGTGTCTCCAGGATCTTTCCAGAGACCCAGAACATCATCCCCATGTAATTATTACATAAACAACAGCAGGTAAAAACTCCCCTAGTGGGAGAAAAACCTTAAACCAAACAGTGGCAGGAAAAACTCCCCTTTGAGAGGGAAGAAACCTGGATCAGGTCCTGGATGTTAAGCGGGGACCGTCCTGCTGAAGACCAGTCAGGTAGAACAGGAAAAGGGAGATCAGAAAGGGAGAATGAAGAACAGAGAGGAGAGACACAGACACACCGTCAAAGGTGCAAGCAGCTCCTGAGGATCTGGTCTGCAAACATGCACAGAAGAGAAAAAGAGGAGACAGACCAGCACAACAAACTACAAGAACAATGGACCACAATTATACTTATGAGATACTTCTTATTAACTGATGATTGGGCTGAAGAAGGGAAAGAAAAACTCTGTGGGTCATGTTGGTGTCCCCCTTCAACGTAGGTCTACAGCAGCAGATCTAGGAGCAAAACATTAGTAGACATCCAATCCTTGATGTCCTTAAGACATGCCTGAAGTTTGGCTAATGGAACCATTTCATCTGGCTTCATAGATGACAGATACAGCTGCCCGTCATCAGCATAGCAATGAAAAGGAACGCTGTGGTTCTGGATAATATTTCCCAAGGGCTGCATGTATAAACAGAACAAAATTGGCCCTAGAACTGAACCCTGTGGGACACCATAGCAGACCCTCGTCGCCCACTAAGATGACTTTGTCTGTACTGATCAATAAACCAGATAGGAAATCTGATAACTCGGACAGAAACTTACGATCAGCACCGGCAGGAGGCCGGTAAACTACCACCAACAGATTCAGCAAGTCATCCGGGACATCCGTAGTTTAGGTGACGGTAAAGGAGATGATGGGAAATAAAGCTTCAGATATGTTGTTTTGCTGTTTTCCCCTCCCAGGTTTGGCCAGTTCATCTCTTCTACTCTTCCCACGTTTGCCGTTTGTGAGAAGTTTGTTGTCATGGAACTCAACAACGAAGAGAAGATTGATGGAGGTGACGTCCCTGAGCTGCATTTCTCTTGTTGCCATAGTTGCCAACGCTGATCTGACATCTTTTTTTCTCAGGGCATGTGCAAGCTCTTCTTGTGGCTGTTATTTCCAACCCGAACTTTGTCTTGAGAATGTTCCTGTATTTCCAGGTACTGACGATGACTTTGGGGGCCTCCTGTCAGCCAGTCTGATCCTGTTGAGGAATCAACTCCTGGACAATCTGCTCAGGCTGCTCTTCACTACAAAAGAGAAGTGCACCGTTAATGCCCAGTAAGACTCTTCAGACTGACATCAAAGCTGACCTTTAATATCTGCTCACTCACATTCGAGCCAAGGCTGAGCGTCATGATGCAGAACCAGACAGCTGTTCCCCCCGTCTCCGATTTCTGGTCTGACTTGTTTTAGTCCAGCAGGGATGGATAGAGCTGGAGGTTGGTAGAACGTAAAAGGAGGGTTTTACTGTTGGTGAGAGGTTTCCTTCACCAGCGTTAACAGTAATCAAAGATATAGAGGACTCGGTCTTAGATTGACGCTCATCATTTAGTTGCTCTCTTTCAGCTGCTTCTGCCCGAGTCTTCCTGCGAGGATGATTTTTGTCATCCTGTTTGTCTTCATGGCTTTGGGAACGTTGCGTTTTTTTCTCTTGATGTGGCTCACGGTTCTCAGTAACAAACACGCCAGAGTCCTCTTAATAGACATCTCGTCTTGTCTACGGTTCGGCATTGCTCTTGGACTTGTTGATCCTGTTTCAGTTTAAGCCACCAGTTATGACTCAGGACTGTGCGCACCGATCCCGACGCAGCTACAGCTACGCCAACTCTGTTTTCTTGGATTACAGGCGAACTTAGTCATGTAACTTTGTGTAAACTGAGATCGTCTATTAAATTTAAACAACGGAGGACTATACAGTCTGTGTCCTTGTACTCTGTGAAGTCCCGTCCTCCAGCTCCAGTCGCCGTTAGCTGGTGGGAGGAGAGACTGGCTCAGGCGTCTCTGTCACAGCTGATCACAGCTGAACTGTGACATGAATGGATCGTTTCACTAAGTGATTCAATTTAATTTATTCTTTGAAAAGGTTTTTCTCATCATCTGTGATTGATCCACTCCAGATGTCCCAGTTCATTAAACAAATAGGCGGTTTGATCTTTCACCACATGACCCGGCGGGTCAGAGAGGCAGCACAGCGGATCCATCAGCCCGACAGTGGGAACAACATTTCTTTTCTGCTTGTAAATTGAGGCCAGGGGCTTTTAGTGCATTAAGTTGTCAGTCCAGCCTGAGTTGATGGTGAGAAAAACGGCCACTGGTGCCAGTCTTAGCGTTTTAAAAAGCTGCAAAAATAACTGTGTTAAAAGTGTTCAAACAGTTGTGAGGTGTCCGTGGCCCCCCGGTTTACCGGTTCCATCCATTCCTCTGCAGGGCGTGTGAGGAGCTCGTCCGGACGCTCGGCTTCGATTGGCTCCTGATGTTCATGGAGGAGCATCTCCACTCCAGCACGGTGACGGTGGCGCTGTGGATCCTTGTGCTGCTGCTGTCCAACCAGTCCATCCTCAACCGCTTCAAAGAGGGCCTGTGTGGAGGAGGCTGGCTGGACCACACCGACTCCGTCCTGACCAATAAGATCGGCACCGTCCTGGGTGAGCGCTCGAGGTTTCGCTCCACGGCTGACTTACGCTTGCATTAGCCATGTTAGCTCACGCCAGGCCTCTTTTTCAGATTTGTGATAAATATTGAAAAGAAGTTTGATTCTTGCATCAGTCCCTGCAGCTGTAGTCAGAGTTTGCAGTGATGATGTCTGCTGTGAATACTTATGTTGTAACAAGGCTCAGCAGACGCCTCTCCTCACTCTGGACACGCTTTCCGTCGGAGTTGGCCGTCGTTCAGTAAACACAAAGCTGCACAGTTTGTGCGTCGCACGGCCAAGGGTTCGTCCTCTCACTTTGTCCTTTTTTTTTCTGCCTCCCTGCTTTCCCTCCCGCTGCGATCGTAGTCCCTCCTAAACTCAGTGGTTTTCAACCTCGCCACAGTTTTCGCAGTTCAGGACGATCAAAGTGATTCTGCGGTTCTGAATAAAAACCCTTAACCCTTCCTCTGCTTCCCTCGTTAGCACAACTGGTAGGTTGACAACCATTGCTGCTGCTGGTTAGTGACGTGTTTCAGATTTTAAATCCTTTTAGCTGCGTAGTTCAGTTTGATTGTTAGTAGTGTGTTACTGCGACCACAAAATAGGTGCAACTGCTGCAGTGGTGAAAAAGAAAATTCACCCTCTTTTATCCAAACAATGAACAGCTCATCTGGCTTTCAGCTGATCTTAAGATCAGGAAACATACGACCTCAGCTGGACAACACATGACATGTTTACCGGACAAAAACCAGACCACAATCAAGAGGCAGCGCGTGAAAAAGACTCAGAGCGCCCCCCAACTGCCTCCACATTCTCTTATCAAACTGCCAGCCGCTCCATAAAAACAGAAGGTTTAGAAATTTGCTTTTCACGCAATGCCAAAGAGGAACGATGCCAGCAATGATCAACCCCTCCCAGTCAAAAAATATATCTCTACAACTTAGAATCTTCAGGCCTTTATTAGGATGTTAAATGTTAAAGTTTATGTCTGTTCAAGTTTGGCTCGTGTAGATTAATTGTCGGGAGAAAACCATAAAACGTCTGTTAGATGGATGAGATCAAATTGGACTCGTTTTATCAAGGGCAAAGATTGTCTTTGTTCAAACATTTCAAAGAAGCAAGGTTGACCAAAGTACAGGTTAACGAGAGAAGAACAGCATATAAATGATGCACGTTGAGACAAACGGCACAATTAAGGATATATAATGACGAGCTGTCAGAGCTCCTCTCAGGGTGGAAACGGTTTTGAGTTCAAGCCGTGAAGTCGCCCAGACAATGAGGCAGCCGCTGAAAAGTCGCAGTCATCTCTGTTTCTGAATCTGGGTGTCAGGACCACGAGGATTGAACCACTTCAGCGCTCTGACACGGATTTAAAGATGTTCAGACAGTTAAGGTTGTGCCGGCCCTTGAGATGCAGAAGGTTCATGTCCAGCCGGGTCTTTGGTCTGCAGGGAATCTTTAGATTTTGTTGTGAAAGATTTCTGCAGATCGATCGCACTAGTGGTCAAGCGCGGTGGTGAAGGGGTGATTCTGAAGGACGTGTCTCCAAACGTGTCTCCAAACAGCCATATTTGGGTGAAACTGGGTCATGTGACGAGAAAAAGATCCCAAACGTGCAGCAAATCACAATCCAGATCTCAACATTGTTGTCGTCTTATCTGAGGTTCTATGGACCTGATTTCAAAATCTGTTGAGAACCAGATGATTTTGTTTTAATTTATGTCCCGATAATGTCAAAGTTTGGACCAGACGGAGGGTGAAGTTTGTTTGTCCACCTGACTGTCCGTTGACGGCTGCCTGACTGCGTCTGCATCTGTCAGAGGATGTTGGCGGTAATTCCTCCCATTTCCTCCACATCCTCTTCAGGTTTCAACGTGGGTCGCAGCGCCGGCGGGCGCTCAACCGTCCGAGAGATCAACAGGGACGCCTGCCACTTCCCAGGGTTCCCTGTTCTGCAGACGCTGCTGCCCAAGCACACCAACGTTCCCGAGCTGTACTTCCTGCTCATGGCCCTGTTCCTGCAGCAGCCCGTCACCGAGCTGCCAGACAGCCTGCAGGTACATGTCAGTACCCAGCTTTCTCTCTCTCACTGCTGATAACTAATATTTCTTGGCTCTACTTAAAATTCCCACGTTTATTTACATGTTAAATCGTATAAACGATGCATGCACGCCGTGCATGATCAGGCCAGAGGAGCTGACCGATCAGAGCACAGCAGACCCTCCCCGTCATGGGAACTTTTAAAATCCGAGATTTCTAAACTAAATGAGTTGATGTGTGTTGACAATACAGAGTTCAGATGAAGAGCTGTATGACCCCCGTTTGTGTGTTTGTCCTCCCAGTTTGACCTGGACTCCATCTGGACCTTCATCTTCGGCGTGCCGGCCTCCAGCGGGACGGTGGTGGGCTCCATCCACACCGTCTGCACCGAGGCTGCCTTCCTGCTGCTGGCCATGCTGCGCAGCATGCTCAATCTGGTGAGAGAAACCACGGCGCGTCTTCATTAATGCCAAGATTGTAAGTGTAAGTGCGAAACCAGAAGGAAAGAAAAGTGAGAAGAAACCAACGGCTGACGCCACGGACGGTATAAACAGATCACCGTCCATCCAGCCTCGTTTCACATGTTGCTCCTGAAACGACATCCGAAGAGAGGACTGTCAGCGCTCAAGCTGACCGGGTCCGACTCTCTGCCGGGTTTTCAGCTGAGCCGGTGCCGAGTCGGATCGCCCTAGTCAGTCTGCAGCCAGTTGGTGACTTTCATCACCCAGAAAGGCAGCTGCCGGCTGCAGCTTAGATGATCTTCGCTCCTGGACCGCTCCAACCCGGCCCACACCCGGTTGCAGTGATCTGAACATCTCCGATGTCAAATTCAACAGAAGTGGCAAGTAGCTGCTCTGCTCCTGGCCGAAGGAGACGGTCGGCAGCTCAGACCCACAGGACCCCCACCGGACCCCCACAGGACACACCCAGAACCGGTCTCGGTGGTCTCTTACTGCAGTAAACAGCACCACAGGCTGAATCATCTTTTAACTGCTTGATTCCCATGTACAATGTTTGATTGTTACATTTATGCGACTTCTCCACCTGCTAAATAATCTTAAAATCCTGAGAAAAAGCCTAATGTAAGAGATTTTTCTTGTTTGGTCGTTAACGAATCACCTAAAAGCCTCTGGATGAGCCGGCGTTTCTAAAGGTCCTTATAAGCTCTAATAATCCAAAAAAGTGACTCTGCAAATGCGCGCGTCTCAGTTTTGTCCCCGTTCCAACCCGGGAGTTTGTTCGCCGCTGGTTTTCTGAGAGGCTTTGCCAGACCTCCTGCTGCGGTCGCTGCAAAGAGCCGCCGCTGGGTGGAGTTTCAGCTTTCATCTCCAGTTCCTGGGCGTGATGGGGGTGTGAGCCGCCTTTGCTGCTGCTCTTTGAGTTCAGATGTCGGTGCTCACTTTTTTTTCTTTTTTGTCTCTTTGCAGCCGTGGCAGTCGGAGGAGGAAGGTTCCTGGCTCAGGGAGTACCCGGTCACTCTCATGCAGTTCTTCAGGTACCTTTACCACAACGTATCGGACCTCACGCCGATGTGGCACAGCCCCGAGTTCCTCTGCGCTCTGGCAGCCTCCGTCTTCCCCTTCAACATCAGGCCGTACTCTGAGATGGTACGTAGCTGCCAGTCGAAGAAAAAGCCACAGTCTCTGAAAAAAAACAAATAAAATTCTTTACCAGAAGTGAGTGGAACTGGTGGCCTGAAGGAACCGCAGCCGCTTTAACGGAGCTGCTTCCCCCCTCTGATCAAAAAATGTCAATCTCACAGCAAGTAATCAGGGATATTGATCGGTAGTTTCTTGCCAGATAGAAACTGTAACTTACTGCTCTTTTTGAATTTGTTTCTGAGCCGTGGGAGCTTTTATTTTTACAGCTTCAGGACCACCTGAGCAGGACAGAGCAGAACAGCTCAGCTAGATCACTGCTCATGCAGGAAAATAAAAGCAGGAGGAAAGAAAACATGAGGGAAACGGAAGTGTCGGGCTTAAAGAAAAAGACATGTCTGACTTGTTTTAGGACAAAGCAGATTTACTGTAAACCTCCTCCACCTCCAGGTGACCGATTTGGACGACGACGCAGGCTCCCCCACGGAGGAGTTCAAGGCCTTTGCCGGTGACTCGGGCATGAACCGCAGCCAGTCCGAATACTGTAACGTGGGCTCCAAGACGTCCCTGACCAACCACCCCGCCAAGAAGTACGTCTTTGACTTCATGAGGGTGCTGATCATGGAGAACATGTGCATGACACCGGCCAGCAAGCAGACGCCCATCGTTGACATGCTGCTGGAGGTGAGCAGATATTTAAAGCTCATTACTAAGGGTTGTAAAATCACCGTTAATAAAGTCAGCGGTAATTATACTCTTAAGTTTACAGCACAACGAAACTGTGTCATACAACATAGTTTTCAACATAGTTTTCTCTGCAGTAGTCAAACACATGAACATTGTCATCATCATATTAAAGCCACTATATGTAACAATACCACTACTGACCACATGGGGGCATGTGAGGGTCCTCGTCTTGTAAAACCGCTTTGTCCCAGTAGAGGTGCACGTAGACTGTATAAGAAGAACTGGACAAATTCCCCCACAGGTTTACTGAGGTTTTTTTTTTTTTTTTTTTTTTAAACCTCTCGTCCCTCGTTGTCCTCGACACCATGTTGTAAATGGCTTTTAACGAACAGACCGGGAAGGCAGCTGGAGCAAGCTTGGCTGGCTTGGCTTGGGTTAACTAGTGATGCTTGTGAATATTACACACATTCAATCTGATCAAATCTGTCTAAATAGTCTCATATCATCTGAGGACCAAAATCAAACTAAGATCGGAGAGCTGCCCTCCGAGAGCTTTCACGACGACTAGCAGCGCTCCACTGGGACCTCTGGTCGTTCAGCTGCTGGTGGGGGTTGGACCCGGTTAGACGGGGCTACCTGATTGCAAGATGATTGATTGCAGGTGCCAGCAGTAAAATGAACAGAACGAGAAAACATAATCTCTGTGGAACATTAAAGACCATGACTGCTAGCCAGAATCAGTCCCCCAGGTCTGGATGCAGATCTTGTTTGTAGTAGAGGAACAGCCATGCAGCCCCCGTGTGGTCTGACATGGTACTGCAGTTGTTGTCCAGTTAGTATTTTTGTCTTTTATGCTGGTTATTAATTCATTCTTATGTCTGCTTGTGCCTCATTCATTCATTCATTTCTTTTTTGTAGGCCTCCCCCGAGCGCTCCACCAGAACTCAGCAGAAGGAGTTTCAGTCCAGCATCCTGGACGGTGTCATGGAGCATCTCCTGGCTGCTGACGTCCTGTTAGGTCAGAGGCGATTTTGCAGCGTGATTCTGTCGTGATGTTTGCGGTGCTGAAGCACCTCTGGGATGTGGTCCTGACTATAAAGCTTCGTGACCTTCGTCTCTCTTCAGGTGAGGACGCCTCTCTGCCTCTCAGCACCGGCGGCAGTTACCAGATTCTGGTCAACAACGTCTTCTACTTCACCCAGCGGGTGGTGGACAAGCTCTGGCAGGGCATGTTCAACAAGGACTCCAAGCTGGTGGTGGACTTCATCGTGCAGCTCATAGGACAGGTACGAGCAGAAGGACCCGAGCGAGGGCTTCCAGCAGGTCCTCCATCCCGGACTGGTCTCGTGCTGAAGGAGGGATACGGCTTAGCTCTGCCTCCTTCGACTGACTCGTGAACGATGTTTGGCCTCGTCCACAACCAAGTCTCGGAGTTGTTCTAGTGAGGTGGACTAGGACAGATTGAAAGGAAAGTAGTACAAATAAAACCATTTACAGTCACGATGTGGCTTTACACAGACTTATGTTTTACGTAAGGGTTTTCTACACACTGTTGTGCAAGACCGAAGATTAGGAGGTTCATTACTGAAATAAATTGTTGCCCTAATGAGCCTACGTTTCCTGAAAATACCGTGACGTGATTTGTGGAGATCACGACCAACTTCTTAATATAAATACAGAAACAGTTGGGTCCAGAACTGTCGCGGCTGTTTGGACCTGTAGCTTTAATTTTAGAGGTTCAGAAACATACGGCAGATTTACCGCTCGGGAAGTAGGAATACTTCTGAACCGGACCGTGTGTTCAACGTGTATGATCTAATGAAGACCGTTTCTGACTCCAGGTGGCTTTCAGCAGAACATTCTCCGACTTTAAACCATTTTTGTTCCTCACACATCCACAGATCAGGAGCCTCCAGTGTCTCTCAGATTTGGGTTTTGCTGCGTTATTTCTGAGCTCTGTGAAGTAACGGTGGATCCGGTCCAGTGCGCCGTAGATAATTGCATTACATGTCCGTGTTGGTTGGAAACGAGCTTGCTTTTGTCAGCGGCTGTAAGCTGGAGCTTCAGCGTCACGTTCACCACCTACGTCTGACTTCACACAGCTCAGCTCTCTGCTCCGACGTCTCCACAGCAGCTTCAGTCCTGACCGCAGCATTACATCACAAGACTAACACGCCACACCTCTCACCTTCCCCCTTTTCCTCCTCCTCCTCCAGTCCAAGCGGCGTTCCCAGGGAATCTCCCTCGACACCATCTACCACTGTCTGAACCGGACCGTCCTCTACCAGCTCTGTCGACCCCACAAGACGGTCGCGCAGCAGGTGGCCCTGCTGGACGCCCTGCGGGTCCTGACCGTCAACCGCAACCTAGTGCTCGGGCCGGGCAACCACGACCAGGACTTTGTGGCGTGTTTGGCCCACTGCTTCATCTGCCTGCACAGCGGGAGGTAAGGACACGGATCGCTGAGCATGTGAGGGTGTTTTTAAGATCACAGGTAGGTGGATTCATCTGTGTAGCAGATGGATTCGGATGTAGATGATCAACAAACGCGCTCCACTGACGTCTGCAGGTTAACGTCTCTGAATTACAGTAAACTGTAGGTGAAAGGTTTAAACGACCTAACAGTAGGTTTCTCTCCTCTGATGTCTAAACTGACGTTGGGGTGCGAATCAGGTCGAGGTGAAAACCGACATCACGTGTAAATTAAATGTGACTTTTATGTGATGTGGTTATCCAGAGTGAAAGTTTTATTAGTGAATGATTCATCACAAGTTAAACTGTGATTTTATGTTTGTGTTGTGTGTTTTTGTTTTGTTCCCATTTTTCTCTTCTGAGTTTTTGTTTTATTTTATGGATTGTCATATAAGATCTTATTGTTAAAGTTTGCGGCTCTGAAGCGCCGCGCGATGACGTTCCGGCGCTCCGGTGATCCGGCGCTCCGGTGATCCGGCGCTGTGCCGCCCCGGGCCTCAGCGGTGTTGTGCGTTTGTCTCCGCAGCAGCGTGGAGGGTTTCGGTCTGGAGGCGGAGGCCAGGATGACGACATGGCATGTCATGATGCCCACGGAGAACGAGGCCGACGCCACGCACAGCCACGATGTCAGCGAGGGTGAGACGCCGCTTTCCTGCTGAATCAGTTTGAGTCTGTGGACCATTGTCGTTTATCCGGGACATTTTATCAGTCAAGCATTCAAACATCTGTCAAACTTTGTGATCTTTATACCAACTCATCCCAGAAGTCTGAATCTAAAACTGTAACAACAGAAATTCATCCACTTTCAGACACTTAACTGGACCCAGATCATGAGCGCAGCATTCTGACCCCCAGACATCCAGTCCAGTCCAGAGTCAGTCCCGATGTCTCCTTTCGATGGGACATGTCCCAAACGCCACTCCTCAAAGAGTCTGAAAGCGTCCAGAGCACCTTCCCAACCGCCTCACCTGCGTCCTGAGGTTCTGCTTGACTGCCTTTAAATTGAAGCGTCATTTCGGTCTCTACCCACAATCCACGAGGGCTGGATCAGATCTTCACTGGAAAACCAGCTGCTTTACCTTTTTTCAGCTCTCTCTTTGCCACTTCTGGTTGGTGTTGCCTCAGTCCACCTGGCAATCTCTTGATGTTCTTTATAGATGTGGAAAAAGACCTGGAGATACTGAAAACGCCTCCATGTGAGGCAGCGACTGATTCCCAACCTGGACGGGAAACTCGACCCTTCTGGTCGAGGCCCCCGGACTTGGAGGTGGTAGTTGCTTTAAAGTGGCTGCAAAGCACCTTCTCAGATGTTTGTAATCTTTGGCGCAAACAGGACCACAGAGATCCAGTCCTAAAGGGAACAAACTAGAAACCCTTCATCCTCCTGCTGCTGCTAGACATTGTTTCCATAAAGTTTATGAACAGAATCCGTGTCACTGGCAGCGGAGCAGATTTAAGTATAAAAACACTGAATGACATGTTGCAAAGGATCCGAAACCTCACTGTCCCAAAGCACCGAATCCCTACTCCTACGTGGTTCAAATCTCTTCTAAAACCACCTGAATGTCGGTGTACAAGTCGGAGCCTACTCCTGGGCTTTTATTTTGAAAATTGACAAAATTCCCTTTGTCATTCTTGTTTATGACTTCCTGTCTGTCTGTAAATTGGTCCGACTGTGGTCCGGCACCAACATGCATACGTGTCCTCAGATAAACGTACCGTGATGTTGAGAGAGGAGAAAAGAGGAAAGTCACCGAGCAGAAGGCCAAATAAGTAACTCTTGGACTGCTTTATATAATCAGAGTCACAGTAAATCTCTAGGTAGTCCGGACAGAAACAGCCAGACGGTTGCGAGTCCTGTAAAGCGGCTGACGCACGATTGTTCCTCCGCTGCAGGACGGCAGCTGCTGCTGAAGGCGGTGAACCGCGTGTGGACGGAGCTGATGCACAGCAAACGTCAGATGCTGGAGGACATCTTCAAGGTGTCTCTCCCCTGCAATGACAGAGGCCACGTGGACATCGCCACAGCCCGGCCCGCTCTGGAGGAGCCGGCCCTGAAGAGCTGGCAGAACCACCTGGGTAAGCACCACGAGTCTGGAGAATCCCCGGCTGGTCCCTCCGCGCTAATATAAAGACTAAAGTTGTTCTCTGTGGCGTTCAGCTCACGAGAAGAAGTGCATCAGTCGCGGTGAAGCTGTGGCGCCAGCGGCCCAGTCCAAGCTGTCCAGAGTCAGCAGCGGCTTCGGCCTCTCCAAGCTGACGGGCGTGCGCCGCAACAAGAAGGAGAACAGCCTGAACAAGAACAGCCCGTCTGCACAGGTATGCCGTCTAAACTGCACCTAAAGCAGCACAAAGGGTGGAGTTATCTCAGAGGCTCCTCCCATAGGGCGGGGTGTTACAGGAGAATCGGCAAGCGTAACTGTGGGGGCGGGGTTTACCGACAGGTCAGCTGTTGTGTTGAGTCTTATTAAACATTTTAGAGGGTTTTACTTGGGACGAGAGAAATGGCCTAAAGACATCCCAGTTTTGGGAAAAATGGGGTATTTTAAAATAGGAAGTCTCGTTGACTTAGACCCATCTCAGTTTGGTGTTTGTGATCTACAGGAGACTTTCCAGTGGATGTTCACGCACATCGCCGTTGTTCGAGACCTGGTGGCCATGCAGTACAAGGAATACCAGGAGGTAGCACGCTGTATTTTTACTTTCCAGCCTGCCGTTGTTTTTCATACCTGCAACCGGCCGGCGTTTCGGTCCGGACTGCATTTATAGTTCATAGCAGCCTTTTTAAAGCGCTCGGCCCTCACGCTTCGTCCACCGCTTCCCTCTGCAGCGGCAGCAGAACGCCCTCAAATACGTCACAGAAGAGTGGGCGTGCATCGAGTACGAGCTGCTGCGCGAGCGGGGCCTCTGGGGCCCGCCCATCGGCTCGCACCTGGACAAGTTCATGCTGGAGATGACGGAGGGGCCCTGCCGCATGAGGAAGAAGATGGTCCGCAACGACATGTTCTACATCCACTACCCGTACATCCCTGAGACGGAGGCCAACACCAACTCGGCGCAGGTATTCAGGTCAAATGTGGCAACTTTGATGCATGATGTTGACTTTTTATGAAAAAAAGTCATATTTAAAGGTTATTACCCTTTTCATTAAACAGACTCTTCACGTCTCGTCTTCAGACAGTTTACCAGCTCCCAGTTGCCTCGTGAGCCACTGTCATTAGGTTTGAAGTCTCCGCGGCCGAGTCCATAATTCACGATTCGGTCGTGCTCGGGGAGTCGTCGCAGGCTGTTGTGAAGTCTTGTACTTGAATCTGAACGTGTTTTGGTTAATGGGTTTCACCCGCCGCTTTGCTCAAGGCCACAACGCCATCACACGTCCTTGTTCTGATCCGCGGTTTCCAGTTATGATCCACCTAAAACACATTTCCCTCAGTTGGCCCACGTCTTCAACAAGACGTCCCATTTTCATAACATTAATTACACACAACGGAGGCATTTAGAAGTGTAGTTTTCTATCCTGAAAGCTTTCAGAAATTAAATCCGGTTGAAGTTACTCCAGGTGTGACGTCTGTGTTGTCATCAGTCTCATCCCTCCTCTCTTTACATCTCCAGCCCTCCTCCCCCCCTCTGGTGCCCCTTGTCCCCTCAGCTCTTGCTGGGGTCATTGATCCCGCCCAGGTACCTTCCTGCTGTCCAGATAGATGAAAGGATGTGACTCCTGTTTTGGTCTGGTGTGACTGCATGAAAATAACAAATATGTTGGAGGAAAAGTGCGAGTCTGGAAAGGGTTTTCGTTACTGCTGCTGAAGGTGGATGTCCGAGTTATCGAATCAGGAGGAGCTTAGTGCCGCCCACGTTCGTTCGTTTCTGCCTCATTTTTGTTAAATGAACAACGGCGCAGTGGGAAAGAAGTTGCGTATTGTTGTTCATTTGAGGTAGAACCAATATGATCAAATAGTTTTTACTGGTGCACAAAAACAAAACCTACAAATAAAAGAAGGGTTACTAACTTCTGCACACATCTGTGTGAGACGCAGCTTTGATTTAATGTCTTAATGACGCCGATACAGCTTGTACTCGCTCTGTTTGTGTGTTTTGTGTTAAAAACGTTTGTCCCAACAAATTTAACAAAACAGACAAATGTTGCATGTTTAACATAGCAAATATATTTGACTTTGATTTAGTTTTGTGTTGCATGTGTTAGTTATCAAACTCAGGAACAGAAAATCAGCCATCAGAACTCTGCAAATGAAGTCTTAAAGATGAAAACTAAACTAGCCATGGATTCATGTTTTACTGCACATTTATGTCTCTGGCATGTAAATATGTCAGGAAGTCACGGTTCTCTTCTGGATTTCATCCACTTTTCATTTAAATTACATTTACATCCGTCCTGTACGTAAGGAGAACCTGGGTCTGATGGAAAGCCTGGTGGTGTCGACACTCTTGGAGCGGAGGAATCGGTGCTCTTCTTGGACTTCTGCCAAACTGACCCAGAGTTCTACGGTCTCACCGTCTTCTCGTTCCTCTCCAGAAGCCTCTGCGTTACCGCCGAGCCATCAGCTACGACAGTAAGGAATACTACATGCGTTTGCTGTCTGGGAATCCCGGCATGTACCAGCACTCTGTGGAGCACAACACGGAGGGAGAGACCACGCAACACGAGCCCGAGCACGGCGAGGACACCATCGCTCGGGTCAAAGGTAACGACACAACGCCAGGGAAGAACACAAAATAAACAAATATGCTTCATCGTCGGGTCCTAAAATGACGTAAGCAGATGAAACATGTGCTACCTTCAGACTCCGTCATAGTCAGAGTCTGCTGATTGACAGGCTGTTCACGTTACATGACCTCCTGTTTTGGAGTCTTAAAGTCATTTTCATGTTCACATTACGTGATTGATCGCTTATGAAGGGTCGCACGCAGCAGCAGCGTGTCTCACTTCCAGTCCTTAAGTGTTTCCCGGCTCCAACACACTTGGATCCAGTGAAGGCGTCATTGACAGACTTGATGCAAAGCCAAAGGGGTGATTCAGAGTTGCTGGCACGGGGAACTGGCACAGGGAGTGACCATGCAGGATACCGAAACAATTTACCAATAAAGTAACCCGTCACTCGCACATGGACGCTGAGTTTTCACTTTGTCAAACGTTCCTGTTGGATTATGAGGAATCATCACCACTCTGGTGTCGTCTGTCTATTTAAAATACTAAGTCACAGTAGGCCTGTCGAGTCTGAGGTGGAGGTCAGATGGAGAGTTGTTCAAGGTCTAATCTGCTGCACATTCACAAGGGTTTTTCTCTATTTAAAATAAGAGCTGTCTTATCTTCATCCGCCATGTGTTTGTCCTCTGCTCTCCAGGCCTGGTGAAGGCTCCTCTGAAGAGGTCCCGGTCCACCGCGGACGGGGCAGACGAGGACAGTCAGGAGCAGCTTCAGGAGCAGCTGCTGGACTCTGGAGGCCCCGAAGAGGAGCAGAGGACCGATAACACGTCACTGCTGCGACTCCTGGAGGAGGGCGAGAAGGTCAGGGAGGAGCGCGCGCACACGCCGCCGCGTAATTAAATGACTTATACACAAAGACTGTAGAGTCACTGGACGAAACCCTTCGTGGCCTCAACCGAAAGGTTTTCTCAAAAGTAGTTTCAAAGTCTCTACTTTAGCTGGCTTAAACTAATGCCAATTACTTTGCATTCCATCTAATCAAATCTGTCCAAACATCCTCACTTCAAGTTATACAAGTTCTAACCCGGAGGTCAGTGGAGGTTGGTCACTTTTGGAGCGCCGAGTGGTAAGTCGAGGAACTCCAACGTATTACTTCCTGGATGGATAGAACCCAGAAGTTAGACGGTTAATATGCTGATTGTGATTCTGCTGCAGCTTAATACTTGAATGCCAGCGCTGTCGGTTTCATCGCGTTTTAGGAAAGAAAATGCAGCTTGTTTTCTGCAGAACATCACAGATGTGGTCTTCAGGGAGCTTTTGACGGAGAGCCAGTTTGTCACAGAGCTCAAGTTGTATCGTCTGATGAGCAGCAGCCCAGAAATGAAGTAACTGCAACTAATATCCTCACAGACCAACAGCTGCTTCTGGCCCACGTAGTGTTCAGTGTAAAGGAGGCTGTGAACGTTGATTCCTCTGTGAAGCACAAACGTTTCGTGCATGCCTCTAACTCTTACACAATAACCAGTCTTTCCTTGTTTTCATGGCTCTGCCCATCTGTGTTTTTACTGTTTGTCACTAAAATGTTTAATATGTACTGCAGAGTTACATCAGGTAACTACCCTGCTTCAACTTCACCTCAAATGTTCTTAAATTCAAAATATACATTCTCATCCCAGATTAAAATTGATTTCCTTTAACACCCTGAGTGAATCTACAGTCGTCTGCAAAGGTTGGCACCACCTCTGGGAGCAAGAACAGGATGTAATCTCATCAGTCTCTCACAGTTTTGGCCCATCCTTTGTTACGTCAGTCGCTCCAAGTTTCTTCCCATCTTCACCTCTGCACCTCTCTGAAAGCCACTCTGTGTAGCAATATCACATCGGACCACGTGGGGCCACCAAGGTCGTCCCGTTTCAGTTGTATCACAAAGACGCGTCAGTCCCTGGTGTAACGGAGTGGACCTCTGCTGGGACAAAGTACAGCAAGAACAGTGTTCCCAGCTCCTTCAGCCGAACTGCGCCGAAATAATGTCCGCAGAGCTGCCGTCAGAAGTTCCAGCGGGATAAACCGTTTCATGTGTTCAATATGTTAAACAGTATAACAAGTCATTTATTTACTATACGACTTGGCGCTGACCTCTTTTAATGCAAATGGAAGCACATTTATTTCTACAGTATTTATCAGTAAAATTTACTTTCGTTATAACAACCATAAAAACATCTTTACACCTGCTGCAGCAGCACATTTGAAGTACCTATGTGATTTGTTTTTCATCAGGCATTTCCACCCTGCTGGGAGGATTTTTGCTGATTTTTGCCAGCTGAAACTTGGTTTAATGGCTTTTTTTTTTTTTTTTTTTTTAATGGCTACTTTAAATTTGCTTTGACTGAATGTTTCCTCTTAATGGGCGTCTTCTTGCAGATTCAGCACATGTACCGCTGTGCCAGAGTCCAGGGTCTGGACACCAGCGAGGGCCTGCTGCTCTTCGGGAAGGAGCACTTCTACGTCATCGATGGCTACACCATGACCGTGTCCAGAGAGATCAGGGACATCGACACGCTGCCGCCCACGTAGGTCCACACCTCTGCGTCTGGCGCGTCACACGCCGTCCCGGGCACCTACGAGGGCCGTAACTACTCACGCAGCTGACGGATCCCATGGTGGCCTTTTCTTTCCTTAAAGGATGACATCATCCGTCTGGACACTGCAGTGGGCGTTTCTGCTGCTGCGATGATGTAATGCTGCTCATCGAGCATGCGTTCAGAGAGTCAGCAGAGCTTTTACATATTTATACTTTCAGGGAGCTCACTCCTTTAAATCTCTGCTCGCTCAGCTCCATTGGAAAGTAGCCCAAACATAAAAAAGCAGAGCAGATGGTTTCTGGAGTTTGTTGTGCTCCTCTAGAGTGTTTAGGTGTTTTACACCCTCTGCAGCCTCCAGACACGCCTGAACCGTTTCTCATTTCATCTTAAGAGGCTGCAGCGATGATTTCATTAGCTGGTTACTTAACATCTAACTGAAACCGGCGTGACTTGGAGTAACACCGCCTTGTCCTTCTCGGGGTCACGGGGTTCAGCCGGAGCCCTTCCTGACTCATTACAGGTGAAAGGCAGGGGTCCACCTGGACAGGTCGCCAGTCCATCACAGGGCCACATACAGACAAACTCACTCTATACACTAACATTTATGTGCCATTAACACCAACAGCTACTGACACTATGTTGTTAGAGTTTCAGCCGTATTCTACGTAGAAGCTCCTTTTTAGCATCCGGGAAACTCAGAGTCCACTGCTGGACCTCTGGAGTGCAGATGTTCACGATTACACCCCCTGCTGTGAACAAGCGTGGAGGTCCCTCCTACTAATCTGTCTGCAGTCAGAAGCCTTTTCAGCTCGTGTGGAGGACACAACATAGTCGGGTTGAATCCCCATCACACAGCTTTCACCCCACAACCGAACCACATCAGTTCAATAGTCGTACCGAGGCTGAGATGGTCAAACTACGATGTCTTTGGGGGGTATGGGGGTATTTTTGTTTTTTTTTATATTAATTTCACCCCAAGGGTATAAGTTAAGTGGACCGCTGTGTGTCGTCTGTCCAGTCTGCACGAGGCCATCATCCCGAGAGGAGCGAGGCAAGGCCAGAGCCAGTTGAAGAAAACCTGCAGCATCTTTGCCTACGAAGACATCAAGGAGGTCCACAAGAGGCGCTACCTACTGCAGGTCAGGACGAAACATCCATGCACCCAGAAGGAAAACCTGTAATAAAGGAGGTGTTTCAGGCAGAGCTGAGAACGTTGCTCTGTGGAAGTAAATTCATATTCAAGACCTTGATTTTATTTTTTTTTATTTGTTTCAGCCGATGGCTGTTGAAGTCTTCTCCGCAGATGGCAGGAATTACCTGCTGGCCTTCCAGAAGGGAGTTAGAAACAAAGTTTACCAAAGGTAAACGGCGTACCTGCACAGCAGAATAATTACTTTAATTAATTACAGGTTATGTTGCTTATATGTGATATTAGTATTAGACAATGTTGATGTTTGTTTGTAGTGAAAAGGGCTTTTGTGTAAATGAGAGAAACTCGTAGTAAGTCGCTTTGTAGAAGCTCAGCGAGGTTAAAAAAGTGCTTTTAAAGTACAGATTATGAACTTTTTGGTTCCCTGCAGGTTCCTGGCGGTGGTGCCGTCGCTGGCCGACAGCTCAGAGTCCGTTTCGGGACAGAGACCCAACACCAGCGTCGAACAGGGGTAAACCCAACATTTCAGTGTGTCGTTGCCCGCCTGCCTCCGTCCTCCTCTTTGATTCGAAGGATGAGTCCTTCTGTATTCAGCTTGAATCCCAGGACAGAACCAGTGTGTGGCGTTTGATCATGGATGGCTTTAACTCATCTGCTTTGTCTCGTCTGTCAGATCTGGACTTCTCAGCACGCTGGTTGGTGAGAAGTCAGTGACTCAGAGGTGGGAGGTGAGGACCCGGATTAGTTTTTTTTAAAACCCAATAAGGGTCTCAGTCATGCTTTTATTTGCTCACGTAGATTAAAAACGTCACCGAAGAATCTGTGATTTGTCTTCCAGCGAGGAGAAATCAGCAACTTTCAGTACCTGATGCATCTGAACACGCTGGCAGGACGCTCGTACAACGACCTGATGCAGTATCCCGTGTTTCCCTGGATCCTGGCCGACTACGACTCCGAGGTGGCCGCACACGTTTGTTTTCTCTGTGGTTTAATATTTCAGTAAAAACTCAGTAGATGCCAAACATTTTGTACCGAAAGCGGAACTCATAAAAGCTGCTGTGTTGGTGTTTGGGTTGTTTGGCGATCAGGAGCTGGACCTGAACAACCCCAAGACCTTCCGTAACCTCTCCAAGCCGATGGGCGCCCAGACCGACGACCGGCTGACGCAGTACAAGAAGAGGTACAAGGACTGGGAAGACCCCAACGGTGAGACGGCAGCCAGGATCAGCTCCCTTCCCCAGGAAGGAGCGGAGGAGATGATTGATTACGCTGTTTAATGTAACGACGTAACGACGGGCAATTAAAAAAAAGACCTTCACGTCCAGCCGGTTTCACGCTGCGTTTGCTCCATGAACCGGAAGTTTGTGGCTGTAGTTCAGTTGTTGTGGACACGGTCAGATGACGTATAATGTCTTAACTTTGACTCTGATATTCCAGAATGTCCATCCAGCAGCACGAGTAAATGTTGGTGTGTTTCTGTCATTCCAGGTGAAACTCCAGCGTACCACTACGGCACGCACTACTCGTCAGCCATGATCGTGGCCTCGTACCTGGTCCGGATGGAGCCCTTCACACAGATTTTCCTCAGACTCCAGGTTTGGTTTGAACCTCACGTCACTGACATGACGACGGCTCTCACTGGCAGCAGTGGAGTCAGAAATGATCCCTGAGTCATAGAAAGTAAAAAACAATCAGAAAGACCACTTCAGCTTCGATTTATCTTTGAACAAACGTAGACACCTTTGTTGAGCTTTTGGACGTTGAATGTTTTGTTTGGATTCAGAAAATGGAATCAAACAAACTAAACTGTCCGTCTTCTCTGGATACTTGAGGTACCTCAGAAACATTGCTTTGATTTTTTTGGAATAAACTCCAAAAACGTTGGGTTCCTCTGCTTTTGGCTTTTTTTTCCTGACAATAAAGATAATTTGGGTGAATTTAGATTTAATAACGTCCTCATCACCAGCAACAAACATCCGCTGGTGCACAACCAGGTCAAGTTGGGGCCGCTGACGTTGGTCTGTTTCAGGGGGGACACTTCGACCTGGCCGACCGCATGTTCCACAGCGTTCGTGAAGCTTGGCTCTCCGCCTCCAAACACAACATGGCTGATGTCAAGGAGCTGATCCCGGAGTTCTTCTACCTGCCGGAGTTCCTGCTCAACTCCAACAACTTTGACCTGGGTCAGTATCCGACAGCCGGGATCACGGCAGCTGGAGAAGTCAGGAGTCAGTAATTTAGTTCGTATTGATTTGTTTCTTGGTCTAACAGGTGCCAAGCAGAATGGCACCAAGCTGGCTGACGTGATCCTCCCTCCCTGGGCCAAGGGCGACCCCAGAGAGTTCATCAGAGTCCACAGAGAGGTAGGAACCCGACCCCCGTAGGTCGCCTACACACCGAGCTCCCAACACATGTTGACCTTCCCGCTTTGCTCGTGCTGGCAGGCGCTGGAGTGCGACTACGTGTCTGCCCACCTGCACGAGTGGATCGACCTGATCTTCGGCTACAAGCAGCAGGGCCCCCCCGCCGTGGAGGCGGTCAATGTCTTCCACCACCTGTTTTACGAGGGTCAGGTGGACATCTACAACATCAACGACCCGCTCAAAGAGACGGCCACCATCGGCTTCATCAACAACTTCGGACAAATCCCCAAACAGGTCTGGATCTCACGATCTCACGAAGTCACATAAAATACGTCAGGTGACCTCGTAATCTCACCTTCCTTCATTAACGTTTCCCTTCTGTGTATGTGGTTGCAGCTGTTTAAGAAGCCCCACCCCCCTAAACGAGTACGCAGTAAAGCCAACGGCGAAGTCGTTGGCGTTCCTCCAAACTCCAACAGCGACAAGATCTTCTTCCATCACCTGGACAATCTCAGACCTTCTCTTGCACCTGTCAAAGGTACACGTGAGGCTCATTTCCACCAAACGCATTAGAATTTCAGCTTCATTCACAAAGATCGGTCGTTGTCGCAGATCTCTGTTGGTTGGAACCGGGAACTTCTGTACTGTAAAAATTCAGTTCTGTAACTGTAAAAATAGATGTTGTTTTCAATGACTGATGCTCAATATTTATCATCAACTCACACAAGATCTGCTTTAGCTGCTCCGTCAGTCATTACAAAATCCCAATCATGGAGCAGTGATTCTCGTCATGCCTGCAGGTTGTATTAATATAAACTCAGCCGAGTCTGCAGATGTCAGGATGTTTACCTGGACTGAGTCCAGACAAATCCTGCTTTAGCTTTGGCCGATGAACAGACCGTGTTAGTACTGCATTTAAACTGGGCCTTGGACTCAACACAGCCGGGCGTCTTTGGGTTTCTTCTTCCAGAGCTGAAGGAGCCCGTGGGACAGGTCGTCTGCACCGATAAGGGCATCCTCGCTGTGGAGCAAAACAAAGTCCTGGTTCCTCCCACCTGGAGCAAGACCTTCGCCTGGGGCTACGCCGACCTCAGCTGTCGTCTGGCCAACTATGACTCGGACAAGGTCGGTACCAACAGTTATTGCAGCCACGTTCCTTACAGATTTATGCTCTCGGCTGCTCAAGACCTCCATTCTTCTTGCAGTGTGACGTCGTTTCATGCCGCTGCAGTTACGACTGTGCTTTTGCTCGTCACGTTTTGTATTTTAAACTGTTAGTTTCCTTTCAGAGTGACTGAGTCGTTTGTTTTTGTCTTCTGACTGAAAGAATTCGACGGTGAAACATGGACCACTGCAGGTTTTCTCCTGAAGTTGTTTTGAAAATGACCAGTAAATGTTAAACGCATGAACGGCAACGGCGCCCCCTGGTGGCAGTTACATGACCTTGTCAGGTTTATTTATAAACCACAAATAACGTTGACTAAAGTGCTTTACAATCAAGTATATTTTTAAATTTGCAAAGGATGAAATGTGATGACAGCCAGAGAACTGTCTGCAGGCACCAATATTATCGAGTATTGACGTATTCATCATCTCAAACCAAATCATTTCAGTCTTATTTTCACTACAGTAAAGAAAACTGAGCTTTATCCATGTTTAAAGGTCACCAAGAGTCCAGCAGAGTCACACTGCTGTCGGACTTAACATCTTCAGTGACAGTTAATCTGAACACTGAAATCAGATGCCATCTAATCCACTTTGTTTTTATGTCTTTCATAGTTGTCCAGCTGTCTAAAAAGAGTTTTAAAGGCTGAAGGCTCTTTGCTCCTGAATGCTGTCTCTCTTATTCCTCCCATTTCACTGCTGTTTGTCAGTCTTTTCTGGATTTGTCAAAAGCCTCGGTTTTAGGCACCAGTCGCGGTTTTGATCAGGACAAAAGCTTTGTTTCTACGCATGTGGACATATTTGATGTCTGAAACCGTCAGAACAGCCGTTCGCCACCTCTGCAACCCCCGACCCGTCAACCCAGCTTTGATTTTGATCTCCCGTGTTGTTTCAGGCGTTGGTGGTGTACGAGTGTCTGTCGGAGTGGGGTCAGATCCTCTGTGCCATATGTCCAAACCCGAAGCTTGTCATCACCGGTGGAACCAGCACCTCCATCTGTGTGTGGGAGACAGGAACCTCCAAGGAGAGGGCCAAGTCACTGATGCTCAAACAGGTAAACACCGACGTTGCCTTGCTCAGCTTTAAAGGTCCATCGATCTTCTATTCCTGCTTTATCCTTTGCAGGGTCATGGGGAGCTTTAAAGGTAGGGTAAGTAATTCTATGGTGGTAGTATTTGGTCAGGGTATTTGGAGAAAGGGTGAGGGAAAAGATAGTTGTCTGTATTTTTTTGATGTTTTGATCATCAGTAGATGTGATCCAGAAATCACTTACCCTACCTTTAACAATGATACGGGTGTATATGGACATAACATGAGACTCCCATGAAATATTCAGCTTTTTTCCTGCTCTATGAAAAATCCTGTTTGATGCCTCCTATTTTGTGAAACTGATGCATTAATTTGGTACACTTGGGCTTCTTCGAGCGGTGATTTTAGTTTTCCTTAGAACGGTTCACAGCTTAGTGTCAATGGCAGCGATGAGAGTCGCCACCTCCAAATATGAGACCATGGGCTGATCTAGAACAGTTGGAGGAGGTGAAAGGGGAGAAAAAGGTCAGGACCTTTTAGCTTCAGCTGCTGCCCCCACAACCCAAATTCAGATGAGCGGACGTTAATAAATGCATGAATACTGAAGTACTTGGATATTTTTTAAGACCAGTCATTTATTTCTTCACTAATGATGCACATTGAGTCAGATCTTGTAGCGTGGGGGCCCCCTGGTGGCTGCAGGGGCCCTGTGCAGCAACATCCTCCGTATAGTAAGAAACAGCCCTGCTGGTTAAGAAGCATCCAGTTCGGAAGCTCGGTATTATCTCACTGGCTTTAAGTTTCTCTAATTCTCTGCAGGGTGAATGAAGTGAGACTGCTGAGGGAAAAAATTCTCCAAACAAAAGGGATTAAACATATTTGCTTTTGTTTCCTGTGTCCTAGGCATTACTTGGCCACACGGACGCTGTTACATGCCTGACAGCATCATCAGCCTACCATATAGTTGTCAGCGGCTCCCGGGATCGAACCTGCATCATCTGGGACCTCAACAAGCTTTCCTTCGTCACGCAGCTCAGGGGACACCGGGCACCCATCTCTGCTCTGTGTATCAATGAACTGACGGTGGGCTGGAGTGCATGTCACGTCTGTCACTATAGAAACAAACAACATCTGATCTAGAGAGACAGGGAGGATGTAAACAGGAGATGAGGGATGTGATTTCGTCATGATTACTAGAGCTGTGTGTGCTTGCAGGGGGATATTGTGTCGTGTGCAGGGACCTACATCCACGTGTGGAGCATCAACGGCAGCCCCATCGCCAGCGCCAACACCTTCACCGGCCGCAGCCAGCAGATCCTCTGCTGCTGTGTGTCGGAGATGAACGAGTGGGACACGCAGAACGTCATCGTCACCGGCCACTCGGACGGCGTTGTCAGGGTAACCACACCCACTACGATCCATACAGACCATCGTTCCTGTTTTCAGATTTTTTTTTAACCATTTATTCTTCAAATGCTGCCTGTAAGTCATTTCGATTAAAAAAAAAAAAAAAAAAAAATCCTCTCATTTTATAGTTTTGGAGAATGGAGTTCCTTCAAGTCCCAGAAACCCCTGCTCCAGAGCCCGTAGAGCCCGATGTGCCTGACTGCTGTGGTGACGAGAAGATCGGTGAGTCGTGTCGGGGAAACGATTTGTTCAGTGTCTCCTCTTGTGGTACTGAGTTGAAACGGGGTGAAACAGTGAAGAAAGAGAGATGAATGAGCGTTTTCTTGTCTCGTCAGAGGGCGGCGAGAGTCAGAACGGCGATGACGACAGCAGCGAGTCTGAGGGAGACGAGCCCAGCCTGGGTCAGGAACCCAAACCGCCTCGCAACCCTTCGGCCGGCGGAGGCAGCCAGCCGGGCAGCACTGTCCACAGACCCAGAGGTAGCAGGCAACTTTCAGCAGGTTTATGGCTGAAAACCTGTGTGTGTGTTTGATCATTCTCATTCACAAATCTCTGAAAGGTCCGTCAGCCCGAACAGGAGCGTCTTGGTCGATGGACAGCGGCTCTGACGACTCTCACCGCTGGTCAGACACCCTCAGCATCGATGAGAAGGATGGTTTCGTCTTCGTCAACTACTCTGAGGGCCAAACCAAAGGCCCTCACCTCCACCCGGTCCACGCAGGACAAGGCTCAGCGCCTCAGCACCTCCATCCCTCCACCATGGAAGCTCGGACGTACAACCAGCTGCGGGCCGGTGGGTGAATTCGTCTTCATGATGTCAATACGACGTCTAGTCTTTTTTAGAGACATTGAGACGGTGTACTGATGGTGTTGTCTCTGCTCTGACGTCAGTGTGGTTACATTTGTGTGTTCGCAGGCCACAGATGGGAGCGCCAGCTGGTCTTCCGGAGCAAACTCACCATGCACACGGCGTTTGACCGCAAGGACAACGCTCACCCAGCTGAGATCACATCCCTCGCCATCTCCAAGTACGAGAGCCGATTGGGAGCAAACTTACAGCTTCTTTTTTTCTGATAAGGAATTTCTTTATGCTTTCAAATTGAAAATGAAAGAGAAGAACTGAGAAACGACGTGTGGCTGCATCAGTGGTGATCTTTAGTTGATCTGATTCATTTTAATACTACCTATTAAAATGGAATAAAATCAATTAAATGTGATTGACCAGTGTCCTATTTGACTAAAACAGACTGCTTTAGAAGAAACGGGGTTTTAACAACATTAAACATGACCTGAGCGACTGAAACAGACCGCCACCAGGGCGGCGCTATTTGGGCTTTTTAGAAGCTTTCTATCAATCTTTCTGCAAAATAACCTCAAACTGTCCTTCTATCACTCCGCTCTTTGTCGTCTCTGCAGGGACCACAGCAAGATCCTGGTTGGCGATGGACGCGGCAGAGTGTTCAGCTGGTCGGTGAGCGACCAACCCGGCCGTTCGGCGGCTGACCACTGGGTGAAGGACGAGGTGGTGGACAGCTGCTCTGGATGCACAGTTCGCTTCTCGCTCACAGAGCGACGCCACCACTGCAGGAACTGCGGGCAGCTCTTCTGTCAGAAGTAAGATCATGTCTGTGTTAGACAGGAATCCTTTTAGGTCGCCGTCGAACCACAAACTGAACGCAGTGGATTTACAGGTCACAATGTCTCCAAATACTGTCAGTATGACGAGGACGTCTAG
Source organism: Xenentodon cancila (assembly GCA_014839995.1). Taxonomy (NCBI): domain Eukaryota; kingdom Metazoa; phylum Chordata; class Actinopteri; order Beloniformes; family Belonidae; genus Xenentodon; species Xenentodon cancila. The sequence continues at coordinate 10,174,229 of CM026202.1, read as the reverse complement.
AGCGTCATGTTTGTTAGTCGTCCAGGAGCCTGTAGCAGCTGAGCCCCTCCTTGTTGCCATGGTGATGGATAGATTGATAGATGAGGTCAGGCAGGAGTCTCCCCATTGTGATCTGTGGTGAAAGAAGGATGCAGGTGGAGACAAGCAGAACGAAGGTCAGGAAAAACCAGAAAGATGAGAATGAAAAGGAATTTAAATGCGTGGACTCGACTGTTGAGGAGAATGTGGGGAAGATGGGACGAGCGGGTGGAGAAGAGTGTCTACAGGTATCAGTGGTAGAAGAGTCGCAGAGAAAGTGAAGTTAAAGATTTACAAGCCAGGGTTGGATATGTTGGAGATACAGATGGAGATGCTTTGGACTTATAAAGAGGAGGAATAGTGAAAGATGCTGGGGATGGAGCAGGAGTAGGAGGAAGCTGGAGAAAAAGGTGAAGACCAAAGAGGAGATTTCTGGATGTGGGGAAAGGAGGACATGCAGTTGGTTGGCGGGACGGTAGAAGTTGCAGAAGACGGGGTGAGATGGACATTTCCCAGTTCCCAGCAGCTCCGAACGTCTCACTGAAGGAGGAATTTGTTATATCAGAGCTTTTGATATTTAGTTGAAAAACCCAAATAAATGGTCTCAACCACATTAACAACCATTCCCAGACTGGATTGGTGGGTGGTGGCTTCTGTTTCTTGCTCCAATGGGAACTGGATTTTCCCACCTGCCCCTTCTTCCTAATGGTCCATCTCACCTTGTTTTGCAGGTGCAGTCGCTTCCAGTCAGAGATCAAGCGACTGAAGATCTCGTCTCCCGTGCGAGTTTGTCAGAACTGTTACTACAACCTTCAGCATGAGCGAAGCGTCGACGACGGCTGCAGAAACTGAGCTCCACCTCCGCCTGGCGACAATAAGGAGCATTTCATTCCTCCATTTGCCTCGTTTTCCTGCAGCACCTCCCGAACACGCCTGCCCCGTAAACCTCACCCTGTCGATTCATTTCAAACGCCCACAATCCAGATGTACTATTGAAACTGTGGTGATGAAGCTCAGCGATGGAGACGAGACACAATAACGGATCAAACGAGAAATAGGAGGTGAAAAAAACAAAAGCCAAGTCCGTCGCCACTCCGACCACCTGCTCTCGTCAACTGGAGGGAGAAAAGCATCTCAGCGCGTCTGAATCAATCACTCGCCAGTTTGTGCTCCATCCGCCACCAGGACTACTAAATACACAAAAACAGACAAAAAAAAACTTGTATATAGTGTAAATATTTGCCATGGCCTTTTTAACTCTACAAACACAACAAAAATTAAGGTCATTAAAAAGAAAAAAGAGAAAAAATCAACAACTTGCCTGTAACTTAACGTCGTGACTAACCACTCCTGGCTTTAAAAAGATTTAAAAAAATTATGTATTCTGTGTCACAAGTCACGGCAAGTCCAGCGGAAAAAACACGGCGGGAAGGAGGGATATGAATGTCAACAGTTACTGTCTGTGGGTCACGTTATGCAAAATTATCTTCTTTTCTTTTTTTATTAATCATTTGCTGTGTCGCCCACAGCGTCGAACGGAAACCCGTCATCAGATTTTTCCTTATTTTTTTCTATTTTTGCCAAATTGTTTTGAGTTTTTATATATATATATATATATATATATATATATATATATATATATATATATATATATAAACCTTTCATCTACTCTGCCCTTTCTATGAATTCCCATTTTTATATTATATTTGTTGCTGCTGCTTTCTGGAGACTGGACAGTAATCATTTCAGATTTATTTTCAAACATATCACTCCTTTATTTTATTTCATTTGTCATTTATGAAAAAATGTAAATGCATTCAGTTTTCATCTCGTCTTCTCCGTGTTACTGTCAGAGCGGTTGCTTGAATGCACGCAGAAAAGGGACGTCTTTGTTTATGTCGTTTGTTGTCTCGCTCGAACCCGTGGCAGCAAACGTCGTGCACTCCGTACACTTTATTCTTGTAGCCGCGGCAACCCCGAGCTGTTTTAGCGTGTGGACGCTGGAGATGTAAATAATCACGCGGACCATGAAACCCTGAAAATCAGATATATCCGTATGTTTTCGTTTGTAAGCACAGAAAGGACACCGGTGGCGCAAATGAGTGTTAAAAGCGTTTTAAATCCACTTTATGATTTCATGTTTATCAAAGTTTTTAAAATGACACGTTTATTTCGCTCCAACTTTTTTTTTTTGTTTGTGTGACTTTTATTCTTCTGAACATTTAAAAGTCGCAGACTGACGCCTCGTTTCTCTTCATTGGTGTGTTTGTCTGCGGGTCAGCTGGAAGTCGTTTCATTCGGGGGGGTTTTGGCTCTCTGAGGCCCCCTTCAGTCCACATATGGTTCAGCATTGTCGTAGATACGAGTCAAGAGGTCAGCCCGGGCCACGCAGAGATGTTCACGTGAAGGCCAGTGCGTCCCCGGAACAAACGGAGACCAGCGAAGGAGCGACGGGGTGCGTGGGTTCCCAGCCATCGATGCAGGAACGTAGTTGGCTGTAATGTAGCTTTTGTACCGTGTCTCTACAAATCCACATACATCCCTTCAGTGTGTTTGATATGTCGTAACGATTCCCGTCGTCAGCGAGTGAAGAGACGGGTGGGACCTTCTGTCCGTGTCCTGCGTTGACTCCGTCCCCTCTCTTTCCACGTCGTCCAGGCGCTTACAAATACAAAGGAAATGGCGCGATAACACCAGAAGTTCTGGGAGCAGTATTGGGTCAGTTGTTAAACTAAACACCAGAAAAAGACGAAGAAGAAAATCACTGGGTCACAGAAAACTTATAGGAGTCAATGAAATCACAGCAGGACTTTTAAGCTAAAATTTTAATGTTGAAATTCTGCAGAGTTGCGTTGATAGTTCAGTGTTTGTCAGGGCACCGCTTCATGCTCATATTCCATTAAAGACAAGCTTGAAAAGCGAGAAAAAGATGATCTTCTCTTGCCGTATCTGTGTTCACATGCATTTCTCTACCCTGAACACCAGGTGGCAGAATCCGTAAACTGAACCGTGGCAAAGACGCCGCATCAAAACATGTAAATAACATGTTTTATTGACTCGAAAACGACTCCCCTAGTTGGACCCAATAACCTGAGTTAGATGGCAATTACATAAAAAACTGTTCTGAAATGTAATTTACAAAGAGTTTAATTTACTTCTCTAATATTTTACTAAAACTACTGGAATGTAAAATGAATTTCGATTGCATTAAACGTCTTCTCCGTGTTACTGACAAAAACAAACGGGTGAAGATTAAACCAGCTGAATTTTAAACAATAACTCTTCCACAAGTAATAACAATGAGCTGACGTACTTCAGCCCTTGAATTTATCTAAAGAAAAAGATAAATTATGTAATGAATGTGGCATCTAAGGTTTTATCGTCCACTTTATACAAATGCGTTAATTGTGGTGTAGAAATATAACGACATAAAAGCCCCGTGATGGTTGGACGTGAACGAGTCTGGAGCAAGAAAATGAGTCTAAATCTCAGAGCGTTATTAGATTTGAACACTTCTTGTAAATGCACCTATCGGTTGGATGTACTGAGAACTTTCTTCTTTAAAGCCACTCTATGTAGTAAAGACTGATGATACTATGTTAATGAGTGAAGACGGTCCAGGATGTCTTGTAATGCCACTATGTCCCACTAGAGGTGCATGTTTTTCTTTGCACTGAGGGCTGACGCATGAACATGCTCGCCCCCATGTGGTCAGAGGTGGTATTACTACATAGTATGGTTTTAAGACTGCACACGTTTCTTTAATTTTCCTCCCTTACTTTCTTATGTCACTTTAAATTTTATTTTTTGGGCAACAACCGTACACTCAAGTGCTCCTCTCTGCCTTTCCATTCCTATTGGTTCCCACAGTCCAAAACACACAAAAGAAGAAGAAGAACCTCTCCAGAGTACTTTAATATCCACCGTCACCAATGTTGTTGTGATGATGTGCACTCCTGCAATTGTCCCTCTTATATCATTCTGCATTTCTGTACTGTAATCGAGCGTGCAATCATGCCGTGTAGCTGAAAGGGCCAAATCGGCTTGTCAATCAAGAGTTTTTTCGCATCTTGAAGGGAAAAAAAAGTCAAGAGGAATCAAGAGTTTTTATTGAACGCAGGTTTACGTGTCATTTCAGCAGAGAGCTGCATTTCACTGCAGATAAATGAACTGTACAAAGTATTTATGCAACTATTACTGGTTTTAGTTTTTTTTTTTTTTTTTTTTTTTTTTTTTTTTTTTTAAAGATTATTGCGATTCCAGCAAGTTTTGTTACTTGTTGCATGTTTATTAACACAGCTGACTTTCTGTGTCAGTGCATTGTACATGTCTGCAGCATAAAATTTTTGTTTAGTTTCGGGGTTTTTTTCTGAGGAGGCATTGCTTGACGAGTTGATCCAAGCGACCGACCGGTTTGTGTACAGAGCCACAAGATCACGACCCGAGCTCCAGGTGGACTTTGGTACTCTTTATGGAAAATACTAAGGACGGAGAAGAAAAAAGAGATGAATCCTGGCTTATTTTGATGGTCTTGTATTAGACTGCGTTACTACAGTATCTGGTGTGCAATCTGTGATAGCTGAATGTTCCCTGTATATTTGTGTTCACTACATCCTGCAAGAGAAAAAACCAGTAGAGTAACACCCCCCCCCCCCTACAGAAACAAAATGTTACAATAATGCAATAGATCTGGTACTTATTATTTTTAATTTCATTTCAATAAATAATTGCTGTTTACCACCAAAGGCTCTTGGTTCTGACTTTTGGGGATGTGAACTCTGTGTGAAATGCAATGAAAACCAACTTTAAATTCAAAATTTGTTTTGTGGTTAAATGGGAGATTGGTTTGCCACAGAGGTTTCAAGGTTCTGACTTTGAACCAGATCTCTACCAGATCTTGGGATCTGGTAGAGAGTTTGCGTTAATGTCAGTGAGTGAAAACCAGATTTGGTGTGCATGTGTGTAAATGAGGACACTAGTCCTCACTGGTTGGTCCAGTATGGACTGAATGGAGAGGGAGTCTCTTCTGAAGAAGCTCAACAGACAGACGTAAAGTTAAACACAAATACAGCCTCAAACAGGAAGTCATGCGACTTGTACTTCAAATGAAAACTGAGTTGAAAGGGGTTCACTCACTTTTGAAAATATTGATTCAAATGTTTATGTGATAAAATATATTTCTGTGCTGCATCTACTACAATATATGGGGTTGGCCGTCCATCTAAGACCTAATCTGAGAGTCTTAGGTGGGGTTTGGGTTGTGGTTGTTTGGTGTTCGCCTGAGGGGTCATCTTGATAGCGACTCGAAACCAGGATTAACAGATAAGAATGGCACCCGAGGTAAAATTAAATTATTTTACCAACAAAAAAAACTGATTTGATCAGCAGCAGACCAGTGAAACGTTAAACTTGACATGCAAGACCAGATTTAATAAATTATAAATATGCAAGTAGATTTCTATGTAAATCACCTTTTTAAAGACTTGCTCAGAATTCAGAAATGCATCATAAAACTTCTGAGTGTGAATAAAAAAACCTAACAGAGCACCGTCATTCATAATTTAAAGACGATATGTTTTCTTGTGCTGTTAGTTTTTACCAACAGATCGCCCTGAATGGAAACCCAGAAGTTTTCCTTTTTTTTTTTGTTGTTAAAACTACTTTGTAAGTAACGCCTTTACTTTGAAGGCGACTGCCGGAAGCTGGGTTGCCGTTTGCGGCAGCGGCAGCGGGACTGCGGTGATAAACAAACACACGCAGCGGAGTCGCTCGAGTCCGCGGATCGGCGTTGGGACGCGGTGGCACCAGGGGCTAGACTTCCAGGAAACACGACCTTCTTCGATGACCGAGCTTATGTAAAAAAACGATTTAATCGTTTAGGATTTAATCTCAAGTCAAGGGAAAACTCCCGGATTTTCTCCTCCTCTCCCTCCCTCCCGGTCGCCCTCTGAGTCGGCTTATGTGACACACGTCCCGACGGCGGAACGGCGAAACATGACGGAGCTGAGGAAGCGAGGAGGCGGCGGGGGAGACCTTGACAGCCCCGAGAATATCAGCGACAAGGTAGAGTCCTCCTCAGCGGGTACAGACTCCGTCGTCCATGTTAGACCTCGCCCCGAAAACTAGTTCGGCAGGTTGTTGTCACACGGCGAGTCGGCGGGCGGTCGAGCTAGTTAGTTAGCTGTCCGGTTAATCTGCTGCGAGCGCGCCTCCGACACGGACAGCGGGAGCGCGCAGCGGTAAGAACGGACGAAGGAGCTCAACGTGCCCGTGTGAGGATCGCGTCCTCGCCCGGGCTCGGAATGTCACAGCTGTCGTCGTGTTGGGACGCTTACAAGACAAGAAAGTGACAAGAAAGCAAATGAATATGGAAATCTCGACATAAATATAAACGTTAATTAATTGACCTGGAAGTATAGAAATTGATTTTTAACATTTTTGTATTTATTTATACATTGTAATACTTTTGTTAAGTCTAGGCTGCTAAAATATAAAAAAAAAAATTCAATAACATTTGTACACATTTTTTTTGCAAACTCTTATATTAGAAAAGATGGATTTGTGAACCTCTTGGGTTTAACCGGCTTGGCCGGCTACTTAACTTTCTTGTAACAGGTCAGGTGACTTTATATAAAGCACCAACTGTCTCCTCAGCCGCCATCACTTCCTCAGCAGTCATTGTCCTGCTCCAAACTTTAACCAAGTGATCTGCAGTTCCTACTAACCCAGAGTTGGATAAACCCAGTGACCATTTCTGATTTCATCATCTGAAACAGGATTTTCTGCTGCCAATGTTCACCGGCAGCTCCGCAGCTACTTTTGATGTGGATCAACTGAAGGAGCTGGTGGTCCTTCCTTATTTATTTATTTATTTATTTAATGTGCGCAGAGGTGTGTGAGTGTATTTCCTTCACCAGCCCTCATGACAGTCAACGTGTGTGGAACGTGAAAGACTAGAAAAAAAGTGGAACATGAAAGAGAAAGAAAGACAAGACAGTGATGGGTGCAGTTTGGTGTCTGTGTGATGTGTTGTAGTGTGTAAATGAGTGTATAAAGTGTTGTTTTTAAAGTAAACGTGGACATGGACAATCCGGTATTTACAAACAAAAAGAACAGTGGAAAGGGGGCGGAGCATTTTTTTTTACTTTTCTTTTGTAAGCGACGTGTGTATTGTATGTGCAGTGTGTTGGAGATGCATGTAGTACTGTGAGCATATCTGAGTGTTTGGGGTAAAGTATTAATATGTTTAAAAGTCATATATACAATTTACATAGAAGTATTTTTAACTGCTTATACATATCTGAATATATAAATATAAAGTTGTATATATGCAGTTAACTAGGATATATTCATCTAGATTGCTAAGAGGAAAAAGAGATTATACAAAATAGATAAATAACATATATACATACACACATGCACAGATATACATTTATATACATAAACATACACACACATACATGCATACACATACATATACCTAGGTGTGTGTGTACATGTGCCTCATTATACATACAAACAAATATACATTCATGTATACGTGTGCATATAATATGCATATAGATCACTGCACATATTTCAATATATACGTATACATTGCTTTTAGATTATCTACTTAAGCACACTGTGTTTGTCTGTTATTGTGAGTTTTAGGGAGATTAGATACTTTGTCTGGCTGCAGTTTACCATAAATTAGGTAGGTTCATTCATGCTGCTCCGGCTTGTTTAACAGACACAAGCATGAAGCCTCCAGGTTTGGAGCTCGGTTCCCGCAGGATCTGCTCGTTCTAAAAACAGATTCCACTCTGGGGAACTGACCACGTGTTGGTATATATGTGTTCACTCCTGGTTACTGTTGCTAAGCGGTGTGTGTTTGCAGTCAGTCCGCTTTTTTACTGGACGTCTCATTAATGCGCCAACATTTTTGTCGTTGCCGCCTTTAAAGTGCATTCTTGGCAGGTTGTTGCATTCAGCTGTTCCATGGAAACCCTTAAAAACAAGACGCATGCAAAGCATCGGCAAATCATCAGATACAAACCCAGTAAAACCCTGATAACTAACTCTCATCCAGACTTAGACTCAGTCAAGTTCATCCACACCAGACTCTGTCATCCAGGTCTTTATGTACCTGCTTTGTGCACTGGTGCACAGTCATGTTGGAAGAGGAAGGGGCCAGTTCCAAACTGTTCCCACAAAGTTGGGAGCATGGACTTGTCCAAAATGTCTTGGAATGCTGAAGCATTCAGAGTTCCTTTCATTGGAACTAAGGGGCCAAGCCCAGCTCCTGAAAAACATCTCCACACCATAGTCTCCCCTCCACCAAACTTTACACTTGGCACAATGCAGTCGTACAAGTACAGTTGTCCTGGCAACCACCAAACACACACTCGTCCTTCAGATTGCCAGATGGAGAAGCACCATTCATCACTCCATAGATCACGTCTCCACCTCTCTAGAGTCCAGTGGCGGCTGCTTTACACCACTGCATCTGACACTTTGCATTGTACTTGGTGATGTATGTCTTGGATGCAGTTACTCGACCATGGAAACCCATCCACGAAGCTCTCTCACACTGTTCTGGAGCTGATCTGAAGGCCACATGAAGTTTGGAGGTCTGCAGTGATTGACTCTGCAGAAAGTCGGAGACCTCTTCCCACTATGTGCCTCAGCATCCGCTTATCATCAGTCTGTGAGACCTACCACTTCATGGCTGAGTCGCTGTTGTTCCCAAACACTTCCATGTTCTTATAATACAGCTGACTGTGGAATATTTAGGAGCGAGGAAATTTCAGGACTGGATTTGTTACACAGGTGGCTCCTGTCACAGTTCCACACTGGAATTCACTGTGCACCTGAGAGCGACTCATTCTTTCACAAATGGTTGTAAAAATAGTTTGCGTGCTGAGGTTTTTGATTTTATACATCTGTGGGCATGGAAGTGATTGGAACACCTGATTCCCATTATTTGGATGGGTGAGCCAATACTTTTGGCAATATAGTGTACATACAACAGTAGCGGTGCAATGATTTGCGATAAACTGGATTATTGAAATGCCTGAAAAGCCACCTCCTGAAAGCGTTAAAAGTTTTTTGCAATTTTTTTGGGAGTGTTTTCAAATAAGAGCCGGTTCTGCATAAATCTAGTGGTAACGGAAACATGACTACAGTCTTGTCAGTGGTTCTTTCATGACACGGTAGATATGTGTTTAACTGACATCAAAACGGTTGCCTTCTTAATGCTTAGTTTTTTTGTTTTTTTTTAAGTATTTTACAGAGAAATTCCGTCATATAGTGGCTATTCTTTTCCACCGACCCAGCATGTTTGTCTGATAAAACATTTCAGACTGTGGTAACGGATTGGTTCGTTTTTTTTCTGCCTGATTGCCTAACGTTTTTTTGCAATCTCTGACTTCCCTCAAATTAATTACCTCATAGATTCTGCAGTAATGTGAATGTTTTGTTTTCTCACTCTGCAGACTCGGAGTCAGAAATAAAGCTTCGAGTCATATCATGTCAGAATTAAAAAGCAGTTTTTTTGTCTTTGTTAGCTATTTTAAGATGCTTCTAATAAGGTGTTGCAGCAGGGATGAGTCAGCCCTGTGAATCAGTCGTTTGGAGGTTGATGAATCGTTTTGCAGCATTAAAGACCAAGCTGAAACACCCAAACACACCTGAGATGTGTGTTATCAAAGTGAGGAAAAGCATCTTCTGCTGCTGCAGCTAAGCTGGCTTGTGCATCACACCCAGTTCTTTCTGATGATGATAGCATTTGCATTTTTTTTTTTTTTTGGTCAGTCGGCCACATTTACATAACTATGAATGTGTCCTCAACTCAGTGCCTCAAGTCTGTGCTCTGCACGTTTCTGCTGACCTTTCATGGTCCTTCATGCTGCTGCTGGGACAGCTAGCGACTGCTCCAGACTGCACATGACAGCTGACCTTGGCGGGCTGTCTGGTGGGCTGTCTGCTGCCCAGCTGGCTGGCCAGCCGCCCCAAAAGCCTCCAGCAACAGCAGCAACGGTGGCTCTGCATTCAGAAAGCCTTGTTTATTCACTGTTTAGCTCTGTGATGTAAAGATGGAAACTAACGGACTCAAAGGTCTGAGGTTCTCTCATTTAGCGTCAAAACAAAGATGAGACTGACAGAGTTGAAATGACAAAGGTTAAAGTCACGAATTGCAGATCTGAGCTTGAGTGGGAGCCAATTTCCCCCTTTTTCATTGATCAAACAGTATTGATTTCTATAATGAGCATTTTGCTCCCTCGTGGACTGCAGAAAGACTGCAGATGGCGAGAGAAAAGCAGATATGTTGAAAGCTGAGATGGTGCTAGCTGCAATTGATTCCTCAGTTTGATGGTCCCCTCCATAAGCACCTTGGCGGCCCCTGAGGCGCTTATGCTGTCAACTGTTCTGGACCTCACTGTTGTGATGATGAGCTGAATCCTTGTTTCCTGCTCCTTGTCGGTACCGAAGACTGCATAGAGAGAACTGGAAAAATCCTTCTCTGACGTCACCCGGATCGTTCTGAAGAGTCCTTCTGAATCCTGATTGTGTCGCTCTAGTCATCAGCGTCTCAGCAGGAGCTGACTTCGAGAGAGAGAGAGAGAGAGAGAGAGAGAGAGAGAGAGAGAGAGAGAGAGAGAGAGAGAGAGAGAGAGAGAGAGAGAGCGAGAGAGGAGAGATGAGGATAGAGATATGAGTAGAGAGCTCTCGCTCTATCTCTACTCCTCTCTATCGCTGCTCTCTCATCGTCTCTCTCTCGCTCGCGCTCTCCTCTCTCCTCTCTCTCTCTCGCTCTCTCTCTCTCGCTCGCTCTCTCGGCTCTCTCCTCCGCTCTCTCTCTCGCTCTACCTGCTTCTCTCTCTCTCCTCTCTCTCTCTCTCTCTGCTCTCTCTCTTCGTCTGCTCTCTCGTCGGCTAGACGATATTTTTTTCTGTATTGTAAAATGTCACTATCTGAGCAGAATCCACAGTTGCACCTCTTCTGCCCTGAACCCCAACACCGTTCCAAACCGCAGTCTCCTCGCACTTTCAGCTTTTTCTGAGCTAATTACAACTAACCACGATCAGAGCCCTTGTTTCTAAATGAAAAGCCCTGCAATTTAACCCCGATTTAGCTCTTGTTACCATATTTGGGAGCGTTTGAGTAAAAGTGACCATGAAAGGCAAATAAAGGATGTCCAGAGGCTTCAGTGAACCTCTCAAGTGGAGAAACCTCATCCCAGGATGGAAGTGTGAGCTGGATGTAAAAATAGCCTCTTTCAGGGAGAAAACCCATCTCTTATCACTTCTTTGTCATGTGATAAACCTTTACTGGTGTTAGATAACTTCCTGCCTATCAAGTCACTTTTTATCTTCATTAAAGTACATCAGCTTATATCAGTACATTGCTGGGTGGGTTCAACGTGGACCATCATTGACATATTTTGCGGGGAAACCAAAGTGCACCCGTGCCAACGACATAAAAGAAGCCCGAGACTTTTCAAGTTCCTCCTGCTCTTTATATTTGCCTCTTCCATTCACAATCCTCAGTGCTTCCTCAAAGGGAAAAAAATAAATCTGCAACTCGCGTGACGAGCCACAGTTTGCAGAGTAATCAGAGCAGATTGTTAAAGCCATAATGTACGATTAATACTGGGATTTCTTTGCTTATAAACAGTTTTATAGCGTGCTTGACCATGGAGTTCACCTTGACTCTTTTTGGTTTCCTTTCGTGTTACCTGTCTCTTTGGTTTGTCGTAGTTTTCCTCTGGTGTCCACGTCCAGGTAGGTTGGCGACTGTACTGTGGAGCCTGAACTTCTGAATGAAACTGTCACAGCTGCTTGGAGATGGTCTGCTGTTTTATTCCTGATCTCCCGAGACAAGTCTCTGCTTTGCTTTCTGTGGTCCAAGTTCAGTTTACACTTAACCACATTTGACTCCTGATGTTTACATTTACATCTCAGGAGCTGTCAGTGTTTTTATTTATTTATTTTTTAAGCGACACATTTTTTTACCTCTGTTTTATGTACACAGCACCTCTGTCCGCTGGTGTTTCTGCTCTCGCCTACGTACCGACTGATGAGTCACTATCTTGAGTCTGTATTTGAATATCTTTGTGTGTTTGTGTGCCAACAGGAGGCCGACAGTGATGACAGGCTGGGGCTGGCGGGCGACACCGAGGCAGAATGTGACGTTGACTCCAAAGCAGACACTCCAGATGTTCCTCTGTCCACAGCAGACACCGACAACACTCCAGAATATCTGAACAAAGCTCTGGAGGGCTTGCCGCCCAGGTACGCATATCTACAAGCGCTAGATCCCACAAGTTACGGCATCCCAGAGATGTTGCTGATTACACACAAGCTGCCCTGCAGTTGATTGTAATCGAACATCAAGGGTTTGATCATTTTCAGCGCTCAACTTGTAAATGTTCTCATAAGAGTCGAGTTTGTTCTCAGAAGGCTTTTGTGCAAGATCACTGCAAGCCATCAAAAGCAAATAAACAGTCTTCTGTTTATAAGCAAGAGCCAGTTTGTGGTGTTTCACAGCTGTAACAGAGAACATTTTTATTTCTAGTGAGATGTTTGCATAGAGATGGCAGAGGTTCTATGAGTACACAAGGCCTCGGAGAGGCGGACCCCAGAAAGAGCAACTATTCCTTAGATTATAAACGAGCAAAAGCAAAATGCACACTTATTTTATTTCTTTTACAAAAAACCTGTCTAAAACATGCAATGTGAAATTCAAGTTGACGTCTCCAAAGTCATTGCTGATACCGTTCCTTGTTGGCATTATGTCAGCATTTATTCCTTTAAAAAACAGCAAGGTTGTAATTCATTTTTAACATACTGTTGCTGCATTTTGGTTTGAAGTTTTATTATTTATGCTTTAAATCACATCCTGATATGTAATGTTGTTGAAAGAAGGTGTACCTTCTTCTTCTGACTCGTTCTTCCTTCAAGAGCAGTTTTTGTTCAACGTTTCAGACCGAATTACCAGAACAGACCAGGTATTGTAATATGACACATTAACTACAGTTTGACACTGTAACAGAACAGTATAACATGTTCAGCCTGTTGAACATGTAAGGACAACACATATTCACGCAGCTGAGGGTCATGAGTTGTAAAAACAACTTTTAGTTCTGTTTGGGTAAAGTTAAATAAAAACTCTGGTGGTGGGATCCCGATTATTGCTGCTATAAAAGGAAGAAAAACATGTTTTCTTGTTTTTGTTTTGGTATATATAGATGGATTTTAAGTACACTTTTTTTGAAAAACAAAAGCAACAAAATCAGCTGGAAACTAGATTTTGATGACTCTAGATTGACCGGCTACGTCGCATCCAACTGGAACACGTCTGGAAAAACCACCTTATGAAAGCGTAAAAAGGTTTTGCTTTTTTTTTTTTTTTTTTTTTTTTTTTTTTTTTTTTTTTTTTTTTTTTTAATTCTAGATGTTTCCATTACTGTTTTTTCTTTCCAATATTTAGGTTCTGCACAATTCTAGTGGTAATGGAAGTTAAATATTTATATTTTTTAATATCCGCTATCAGAGTCATTTTTTTCAGGCCCTTGACTCAGCTCATCTCCATGACCAAAAAAAAAGGCCTCACAAGAAGAACTGTTTGGAACATGTGCAGGGCCGCACCACGTCCCTGCCCGGGGTCGGGTGCCTGAACGCAGTCCTGAAGGGAAAAGGGAAAAATGGTGGCAGATGTTTATCCATCTTGATGTCCACTTTAAGTTTGAGATTTATCTTCTCATTCAGCACCACTATGGAAACAGCTGCTCCTATGCTGATCTTGTCACATTTGATACCTGGTATTGGAATCGGACCAGTTCTAGGTTTGGACTGGCAATCTGATGCAACCCTCAGTTAAGACACCTCTAATCAGTCTGAATCATTTCAGGTTTCAACATTTAAGGAGATTGTATGGTAATGTTGGTGCATGATAAATAAAAAGAACCTGTGCGTGTATATGTTCACAGTAGACACAAGATTAATGTGATGCATAAAGATGGATTAAACACAGATTAAAGTTAAGGATTGTTACTTCATAGTCTTAAGTTTGAGTCTCCAATAACTTGAGTAGAAATTGAGGAAGACTTGTTTTACATGCAGTCGAGACATGGAGGGTGTGAGCAGCGAGCATCGGTCAGCTTGCAGGGTTTAAAGGCTCACGAGGAGGGTGGTGCTAATCCCTCCGGGTTCGCCACTGGAACTGCAGAGGCCGGTGGATGAGCACACTGCAGAGACGGAGGGGGAGAGGAAAAGAGAGAGGATGGCAGGTATACGGGGGGGGGGGGTGTGGACGTGATGAGGTAGATTAATGGAGTGAGTAAGAAGGTGTAGCAGACAAGGATGAATGGACTTGAAGGTGAAAAGAGGAGGAGGAGGAGGAGAGGTGCAGGGGTTAATTCATGGAGAGAGCGTGAGTCTGCAGTGCTGAGAGAAGCAGCAGCCCTTTTTTTCATGATGCAGCTGTTTTTCTTCATTCATTCACCAGCCAGCAGGCTCTGTGCCCTGCTTGGCTCCTGTTCAGCGTTTAGCCTTTCGCTGTCTTTTGTTTTGATCTCAGGCAGCAGGCAATGCAGCAGTGTGTCTCACCAAAACATGCGCTCCAGGTGTGGCCATGCGTATGTGACAGCACGGGTGGAGGTGGTAAAACCTGCATCCGTGTTTTGATTTTGAAAAGTGTAGCAGAATATTCACCACAAATCTTTTTACGGTCGTGGCATCCTTTATCAACCATCAGCATAAACTGAATATGTTGATGGTTGCCATGAGAAACTGCAGTCTGTCTGAGTCAGAGGGAAGTTTCTGAGCCACTATTAACCCAGTTGTTCTTAACTGCTGTCCTGGTTATGTCTGTCTTCACTGGTGCACCTTAGTCGTCTTTTCACAGTCACATGCACTGACCTACAAGCAGGCTCAGACAAAAGTTTAACCAAAATACTTTAAGGATAAGGATTGTCATTATTCAGTCATAACATTCATCTACATCATGCCACTCCAGTGTCCTCCTGGGTCATGTTTCACAGGTTCATCCATCCATTAACTTCTGCTTATCCAGGTTTGGATCGTGGGGACGGCAGTCTGAGCAGAAAGACCCAGACCTCCCCAATCATCTCTTCAGGTGTCCTAATGCCAGCTGATAAATATAATTTTCCCAAAGTGTCCTTCCTCAAGCCCATCTTTTAGTTGGACATTCCTGAAACACCTTCCTTAGAAGGGGTCCTAACCAGCTGTCCTTCAGTTGGCTCCTCTTGGTGTGGAGGAGCGGTGGCTCTAGTCCAAGTTCCTGTCCCTCTCAGATAATGGAACTTCTCACTGAACTTATCTCTAAGGGAAAGTCCAGCAGTTCCTGGGAGAAAACTCATTTCAGTGCTTGTCTTTGTGATCTTGTTCTTTCCCAATCATAGGTGAAGGAGGGAACAAAGAGCGACTGGTAAACGGAGAGTCTGGCATTTTGCCTGAACTTTCTCCACAGTCCAGAGTCCACATCACTGGAGAAATCACAATCCACCTGTCAATCTCCTGCTCCATTCTCGCTTCATTCATGAACAAAACCCAAAGATGCATTATATTGCCATAAGTATTTGTTCACTTATCCAAATAATGGGAATCAGGTGTTCCAATTACTTCCAAGGCCACATGCTGAGGCGCATAGTGCAAAGAGGTCTCCAACTTTCTGCAGAGTCCATCCTACAGACCTCCAAACTTCATGTGGCCTTCAGATTAACTCAAGAACAGCGCGCAGAGAGCTTCATGGATGGGTTTCCATGTCTGCGGCTGCCACTCAGCAGTGATGACCAGGACACTAATCCATTTGTTAGTCAACTATTGAACGCATTTCTATCTATGAATAATGACTTATCAGACTGCTAATCGGGGCTTAGCAAAAGGAACAGTACAACTACAGAATCCCTGGTAATAAATCTGAGCAGTAAGTAATAAATGGTTTCATTCAGGCCAGTACGGCTTTGCATATAAAGCAACGCTTAAGGCAAAGTCTTATCTGTGTACAACTGTCTGAACATTCTGAAAATCCTTTGAAAATGATCCACCATTCAGATTACAGTAGAGGTAGAAGGTATCTTCTCTACCACAGTGAAACTATTTGTGTTACTCAGGGATCCATACTGGGACCTCTACTCTATATTTTGCATATTCATTTTAATCAGGATTGATAGATGTAGTTCCCTTCTCTTAGAATCTACTGCAAGTGGGGCAGTGGGAATGTTGTCTTTTTGATACTGGCTGACATCCTGCACATCTTTAATGTAAACCTGTGAAGTGTTTTTGTTCAAATTTGTTCACTTTTTTTTTCCATTTTCTTACAATGTTGTGTATTCAAGAACATTATGGATAAGAAGATGCTCAAACTGTATTTTGTACTTTATAAAATCAGTCTCTAATCCCTCAGAGTATTTTTTTAACAGTGATATCATGGACATTTTATTTTGACCTTTAATTTACCATTTAAAAAAAATGTTTTTGAAAATGGGTCATTATATTGTATGTGTCCTTTTTAAGAAATGATAATCTGGGATTTAATGTTTCCAATCTTCACAGATGGAAGAATTACTGGATACGAGGAGTTTTGTCTTTAGCCATGATTTCAGGCTTTTTCCTCATCATCTACATGGGACCTATCACTCTGATATTGGTGGTAAGTGACCAGGATCGACTCGTGTCTGCATTTAAACTGTGTTAATTGTTGGTAGTGTCTCACGAATGAGTCCTCACTCTGCTTTTGTTTATGCCGTTCTCCTCCCAAAACCATCTGATGCAGGTCATGGGTGTTCAAATCAAGTGTTTCCATGAAATCATCACCATCGGCTACAGAGTTTACCACTCCTACGAGCTGCCTTGGTTCCGGACACTAAGTTGGTAAGGAAAATGGATTTCACAGTAAACTGCAGACACTGTGGATGTATTAATGTATTTTGAACAGAAGTTATTCTGTCCTTGAAAGGCTAATCTGTCTGCACATCATAGATTTTCTTTTTATTGTGTGTATGTGGAACATGTGTAATTTTACAAGGTCAATATTTTTTGTGAAATATCTGCTTGCACAAGAACTCTGGGATTTTATCAGCTTTTGAGCGTAACTCTTGCGTCCAGGCCACAGTAACTTGTCATCGCGCCTCGGTTCTACCTGGATGTTTGATCAATAATCATTCTGATCTGTCTTTATGTGGTCGCGGTATCTGAACAGGTACAGTATTTTCCTTTTTGAGGGTAGAGATTTGTGATTTCCTGTGTGAGCCACACTTGATTTAACATATCTCCTGATTAGTTTTAGAGTGTGTGTGTGTGTGTGTGTGTGTGTGTGTGTGTGTGTGTGTGTGTGTGTGTGTGTAACACTCACCCACCCTGATAAAGCCTACTTTGCTCCTCCTCAATGCTTCGCATACACACCCACAGGATGTGTACCGTGTTCAGTGCAGTCTGGAGCAAAGATCACTGCCATGCTGGCAGTAAATACAGTCTAAATGACACTTGTCCCTTTTACCAAGGGCGAACCTCATAGCAGCTGCCTTACACACACACACACACACACACACACACACACACACACACACACACACGGGGCAGTGTACAGTCGGTAAGAAACTGGAGGACACCTATAAATCCAGTAAACACAGGTCACATAACTCAGGTCTCCCTTTTCCTCACCAACACAAAAAGAAATTTACAAAAATGACACCAGTGTCCTGTTTTGCTTCAGGTACTTCCTGATTTGTGTGAACTACTTCTTCTATGGTGAAACAGTTGCAGACTACTTCGGGGTCCTGGTGCAGCGGGAGGAACCTCTGCAGTTCCTGGCTCGCTATCACCGCTTCATTTCCTTTGCTTTGTATCTGGCAGGTGAGTTTTACCTGAAAGACAACCGACTTCTGTATCTTGAAAAGCACACATGGTCTTTGGCTCTCAGCTTCCAGTTACAGCTGGAGGAGACGCCTTTACACAGAGAGATTAGAGTAAAGAGAACAAAAAAAATTACAACAGGGAAAGTTCAAATATATTACAACGGATTTACAGGGGCAAATGAGCATAGATGCTTTTATAGTGCTGTAAGAGCACATCCCAGCAGAACAGGCTGAGGCTGGGTGGCATCAGTCCACAGACTGGGTGGATGAATCTTCATTTTGCCAACCCAATCAGTATTTATTCATTTAAATTTCTAATTTCTGATTGGCTGATTGGGAGATTACAGCCTGCCTCCTTAGGCCTGAGATATACCTGCAGTTCACCGGCAGCTGTGTTGTGAACATTTCCTCCACTGGTGGTGTGTGATACTAGAGGTCTCCACTAGGGGGCGGAATGCAAACCTAGAGTCACAAATGCACTCGTATATGATGAAGGTGCACTGTTTAAGAGTTTTTCTTTCTTTACATACGATACCAAAAACATACATAGCAAATACAGACTCATAAAAGTAGCAATATAAATTGTAAAAGGTACATTACATGAACCAAAAGAAAACTCAAATTTACTCTTAATCTTAGGGAGAGAGTTGTGCAAGAAAGGGAAAACATTAATCTTGAGGACTTTAGAAAAGTAATTTAAAAAAGTACTGATGGATTTTTAACATAAGTAAATTTAGGTTTTTACAGACTGGCCAGCCATCCTAATTCTTTTCGTTTTTGATGCAGAATCAGTCTGATTTCTCTGAATTGAACCTCCACGGTTGAGTGTCTACCCAGTGGTGTCCAGAGACAGTTTCTGTTGTCAAAGACCAATCAGAGAAGCCATGTGTGATGTAGGCAGCCAAAAGAGCTCAACAACAGACATCCAAAGTGGCTGCAGTAGAGTCAGATCACCTGGGAATGGAAAACGTGTTGACCCAAGGCAGCTGTGACCTGTTCGGTACATTTTGTACCGGTAGAAATAGGAGGGCTACAAAATAAAGCGTATGGCTGGTCAGGTTGGGTTAAAAATGCTCCTAGATATTTGTGTGAAAATGAAGTTTCCGAAGGGTTCAGTCATGGTGTCAAACACCCAGCATCTGTACTATCTGTTAAAGATGGTTTTGTTCATCTACAGCTCACACTGGTTACAGAACTGACAGCATGTTGTTTACTCTTTCACAGGTTTCTGCATGTTTGTGCTGAGTTTAGTGAAGAAACATTACCGCCTGCAGTTTTATATGGTGTGTATCAGCCAAGTAACCTTCTCCTTTACCGCACTGGTCTAACCCCGCTGTCCATCTCCTTCCACTGCTCCCCACTGCTCATGAACGCCCACCCAGAAAACTCCTCCCATTAAGAGTCATAACTTTTGCGAACTCCTTTTTTTTTTTCTGAACATTCATTAATCACTTTTGTTAAGTTTACTTAAAACACAATCCTGTCTTTCAGCAGTTCTTACCCAGATAGCAAAGAGTCGTTGGCCCAAACTTGGCCCACTTCTGGAATTTTCTTTGGCTTTGATTTGGCCACAAATCCACCAAACGTGGTTCACTTCTTCATTTTCCGTGGGCCTTTGGGCCACATCTGGGCCTCGTAACGAAGCTGGCTGATGAAGTGCGAGCCACATCTGGTTCATACGACGCATGCCAAAACCCAGGTTTGACCCAGCTCATGAACTTCAGGACCCGTGTGGCCTATACAGCACTTGCCAGTGCCGTAACTGAGCCATACGTGCCAGAAGTAGCCCAGATCTGGCCCCGGTGTGTCTTCTATCTGGGGGTAGATTAGTTGACTGCGCTCCTGTTCGGAGAGGATGAAAACAGGCTTCTGCAGTGGCTTCGGCTTCATATCCGTCATATCCACCTGTTTTGTTTTTCAGCCATCTCCAGGCTACGTTTTTATCAGCCCAAACTAATTTTAGAGACTATTTTGCATTTAATGATGAGAAGATTCATGCATAAAGTTTTGTGAGTCGTCTTAAGGGAATTATTGTTCTCCTAAAAGTTTAGATGGAGGTAAATCTGCTGACTGTGTAGGGATTTCTTCTGGAAATGGACTCTGGCTTCTTTGTTTTTTCCTTCTGTAAGGTTACCATTTGGTTTTGGTTTATAATTTTGACATTTTTGAACCCTTTTCCGCGTACATTTTCCCAGAATTCATGCGCTTGGATTACTGTCAGTCGTCCCTCTTCTGCCTGCTCTCCTCCTGATTTGACCTTTTCTACATCCTCTCGCTCTGCAGCATGGCTTTGTCAGTTTCAGTCACTCCGCCCGTCCTTCTGTCCGTTTCTTAGCTTGATTGCTCAGTTTTTTCTGTTTTCTGTTTTTTTTTTTAATATGACTTCTGAGCAGCACAGCTCCATTCCAGTGCAGTGACGCTGTGTTTCTTTTGTTTGTTTTGTTGTGTGTTTGTGTTTGCCATTTCAGTTTGCTTGGACCCATGTGACTCTGTTGATTGTGGTAACTCAGTCCCACCTTGTCATTCAGAACCTGTTTGAAGGAATGATCTGGTAAGCAGACGTGGACGGAGCGGAGGAATCTGCTCTGTTGTCTCTCTGGTTGCTGATGTGTCATCACACGTGTGTTACTGTTGTGGTGTCTGTGTGATACGCTCTAATGTTAATGTGAAGGAAAAGTAATATTTGAAACAACTGCATGTTTGTTTTAGCACTTCTTTTAACTTTGTACCACTTTAAATTACATGGGACTTTGAGTGTGAGCTCCACGCCACCGTGCACTGAAATTCTTGTTTTCTAGGTTCATTGTTCCCATCTCCATTGTGATCTGCAATGACATCATGGCGTATCTGTTTGGATTCTTCTTTGGGAGAACGCCACTTATCAAGGTAGACAAAGCATGGTTTAACCCTCTAACACTGAAGCTTGCGTGCGGCGCCGGGGATCAGAGATGCTGGTTTGTGGGTTTCCGTCAACAGCGCGAGTGAAATGACCATAATAACCTAAAGCTGTGGAGCGCAACCTGCCAGCCTTCCAAAACTGTTTTGGAAGGCTGTTTATCAGATTGCACAAACCGTTGTGTAGTTGCAGTTATGCACAGTGTTCGTGCACAAACGTGTTGTTGGTGATGCATGAAAAGGGGTTGGCGTCAGTCAGCTGACTAAGGTCTGATTACCATCAGACTGGAGTTTCAAGGCTGAACCGCTCATGTTTCTGGGTTTCCAGTGCCGCCAGCAGTTATCAGGAACATGACTTGACTTTCCTTTCATTCAGTACAAATCCATCCATTAACTTCCACTTATCCGGATTTGGATCACAGGGGAAGCAGCCTAAGCGGATGTCTCCTTCTCCGGTCACCTCTTCTAACTCTTCCAGGAGGACACAAAGATCTGCTGAGGAATATAATCACTCTTGGGTTTTTCCCAGTTGGACATGCCTGAAACACTTCCTCAAGGAGACGACTAGGAAGCATCCTAACCAGATGCTCGAACATCCTCAAATGGCTCCTCTTGGTGTGGAGGAGCAGTGACTAGTCTGAGTCCCTCATGATGACCAAACTGCTCCTCCCAGCTCCTAGACAGAGCCCAGCTGCCCTATGGTAGAAACTCATTACAGCTGCTTGTTTCATTGCCTCCAGTTCAGGACAACAGGTGAAGGTGGGAACAACGATCGACAGGTAAAGTCTTGTCCACATCACTGCTAATGCCGCACCGATCCTCGTGTCGATCTCCTACTTCATACTTCCCTCGCTCACAAACGAGAACCGACACACTTAGAACTCCTCCACTTGAGCAGGACCTACTCCCGAACCCGGAGAGAGTACTCCACTCTCCTCCAAGGACAGGACCACATCACCATGAAATCATGATACCACCGGATCAGGCACACTCCCTGAACTAGCACCTAGATGCTCTGGCCTTGTAACCCCTTCCAGACTCAAAGGCAGCAACAATTGCCAATTTGAGATCATTGCTGATGTCTTTCCACCTTGGCATTGCGTTAACACACACACATGCTTTTATAGGGCTGGTTACAGATGATGTTGATCAAGTGTCCTTGGATCAGCTGCAAACAGTTGCTACTTATTTAATTCACATGGAAACAATTGGGATGTGAGATCAACAACACACGTGTGTCAGGAAGACCTTATTATGCAGAAACGTAAAAAACTGAGGTTTTATTTAAATCATGTTTAGGACAAGGTGGTGTTTTTTTCATTACTTTGATACACATAAAACCTCTGAGTAGTTCTTTGACTTTTCAGATGATGGTATCTACACACGAGCTAATGAATAACTCAGATCTGAGCACAGCAGAAAGAAAAGACTCACAAGGGATAAAGATAAGTTAAAAACTCCGCTTCAGGCTGATGTGAAAAGTTACTTCTGCTACTTTTCTAATTCTTCTGCAGCTCTCACCCAAGAAGACGTGGGAGGGCTTCATCGGGGGTTTCTTCTCCACTGTGGTCTTCGGTTTCCTTGTGAGTGAACCTAATTAATTTCCTGTAATCACTCACATGTTGTTCATCTTCCTTGACGCATGACAGTGAAGTATGTTACTGTGTCCGCTGCTTGGTAGTATGTGATAAATCCAGAAATAATAAAAAGAACGTGACATCCAGCGAAAACCGTAACGGTTTTATGTGGGGCGTTCCGTTGGCAACGGTTTTATGTGGGGCGTTCCGTTGGTAACGGTTTTATGTGAGGCGTTCCGTTGGCAACGGTTTTATGTGGGGCGTTCCGTTGGCAACGGTTTTATGTGGGGCGTTCCGTTGGCAACGGTTTTATGTGGGGCGTTCCGTTGGCAACGGTTTTATGTGGGGCGTTCCGTTGGCAACGGTTTTATGTGGGGCGTTCTGTTGGTAACGGTTTTATGTGGGGCGTTCCGTTGGCAACGGTTTTATGTGGGGCGTTCTGTTGGTAACGGTTTTATGTGGGGCGTTCCGTTGGTAACGGTTTTATGTGGGGCGTTCTGTTGGTAACGGTTTTATGTGGGGCGTTCTGTTGGCAACGGTTTTATGTGAGGCGTTCTGTTGGTAACGGTTTTATGTGGGGCGTTCCGTTGGCAACGGTTTTATGTGGGGCGTTCCGTTGGCAACGGTTTTATGTGGGGCGTTCCGTTGGCAACGGTTTTATGTGGGGCGTTCTGTTGGCAACGGTTTTATGTGGGGCGTTCTGTTGGCAACGGTTTTATGTGGGGCGTTCTGTTGGTAACGGTTTTATGTGAGGCGTTCTGTTGGCAACGGTTTTATGTGAGGCGTTCTGTTGGTAACGGTTTTATGTGGGGCGTTCTGTTGGCAACGGTTTTATGTGGGGCGTTCCGTTGGCAACGGTTTTATGTGGGGCGTTCCGTTGGCAACGGTTTTATGTGGGGCGTTCCGTTGGCAACGGTTTTATGTGGGGCGTTCCGTTGGCAACGGTTTTATGTGGGGCGTTCCGTTGGAAGCGGTTTTATGTGGGGCGTTCCGTTGGAAGCGGTTTTATGTGAGGCGTTCCGTTGGCAACGGTTTTATGTGGGGCGTTCCGTTGGCAACGGTTTTATGTGGGGCGTTCCGTTGGCAACGGTTTTATGTGAGGCGTTCCGTTGGCAATGGTTTTATGTGAGGCGTTCTGTTGGCAACAGTTTTCCCTTTTGGCTGGTGTTCGTGGTCCAGTTCTCCTTGTGTTCTGTCCCCCCTCAGCTGGCGTACCTCCTGTCTCAGTTCCAGTACTTCGTGTGTCCTGTGGAGTTCAGTGACATGAATGGCTTCACGGTCGAGTGTGAGCCGTCCGACATCTTTGTGATGCAGGAGTACACTCTTCCCGCCATGCTGCAAAAACCTCTAACATGGGTAGGTCTCGGCAACTGCTTTGATTTGAAGTCCCTTCACATTTACAGACATCTCATCAAATTTATCAAACACCTCGTCTCTCTTTCAGAAAACGGTGAACCTGTACCCCTTCCAGATCCACAGCATCTTCCTGTCGTCCTTCGCGTCTCTCATTGGGCCGTTCGGGGGCTTTTTTGCCAGCGGCTTCAAAAGAGCCTTCAAAATCAAAGTAAAGATCAAATTTCTCTCCAGTTTTGTCTCCAGTTTAAATATGTGTAACAACTGCAGTTTGATTTTAAGCAACATGGATAATACACTAAATCACTAAAATGATCCCTGTTTGCACAATAAAATCCCAGATATTCTGCTCAACTTTTGCCAAAACCCAGAAATAAAACCCAAAACAACCGACATGGCTGCAGAGCTGCAAATAACATCTTTGTTTTTACCACAAAACTAACAGTCATCTACCAGCATTCCTACACGCCTTCCATCTGGATTTCCCTTGTTGACACTAGTCCACCTGCGTCACATGCACCAAAAGCGGATTCTTCTACATCAGTTGGTCCTGACCCGTGGAAACCAAAGTCTAATCCCGAGGAGCCAGACTGAAGCCTGAGTGAAGGTGACATGGTCCGGTTTTGCAGCGCTTTAGTCTCAGTGGGAGCGTTTGGAAGCGCTGATTCCTTGTTTGGATGTGCGACATTATGAGATCCCCAAAGATTTCAAGATCACATGAGAAGTTTAAGGACATATGTCTTCTTCTTTCTATAGTCCCTCAAATGAACCAGATATCTCCTCGTTTGGGCTTCAAATCTCCTCTGAAACCCTCTGAATTATTTACCCACAGATGAGCATAAAGCCTGCTTGTGGTGTTTTATTTTGAAAAATCACCAGATTCTTTTCACCATTCTCGTGTCTTGACTTCCTGTCAAGACACGAGATGTCCGGCACCTGAAATCAGGCACAATGCACATCTGTAGCTGAGCAGCGCTTCTGGGGCGCTTCTGAACCGCATCTGACCCGCATCTAAACCTCTCCTCCGGAGAGACGACGGTTGCGGACTGGAATGGCTGCGATTCACACCTTCAATCGCTGCTCTGTGAATCATATCGTATATTAATATAAAGTGTGAACCTTTATCCTGAGTCTGACCTTTCCACCTGCATCATCTAACCTGGAGAGTTAAACAGATTCAACTCATCTAGCGAGATGTTTAATGAGACCTTGTCTATCGTTGCTGTAGAACAGCACGTGTTGACTGGAACCATCAGTCAGTTGGCAAAAGTAGAAAGTTGACACGCTGGAGAGTGTGGACCAAACCACCGTGAGGTGTCAAAGTGTGTTGATCCAGTATTTAAAAGGCCCCCCCCCACCTTTTCTCCTGTATGTACTTCAGATAGATTTTATTGAAGTATTTCCAATGAAATCGGAGGTTTAGGACGATAACTGGGAAGAGTTCTGCTTGTGTTGCCATGACACCCTCTTTCTGGTCCCCTCAGGACTTCGCCAGCACCATCCCTGGTCACGGAGGCATCATGGACCGATTCGACTGTCAGTACCTGATGGCCACGTTCACTCACGTCTACATCGCCAGCTTCATCAGGTACGACGAGCGAGTAGTTTCTCAGAACTGTCAAATAAGCCGTATTCGTGTTTTTGTGGCTGATGGCGGCCTCTTGAATCCGTCACCGCGAGTGACGGAGCTGCACTCTGACTTCATCTGGTTGTGATGAAAGTGTCCAGAGCCGTTCAACCGCGGCTGCATCGCTCAGCGTGAGACCTACTTGTGCATCGTCTAGAGGGTCAGATCGAGAAGTTGGACGCTTTTTTAATTTTTTATTTTTTTCCAGAATTGTTTTTTTAAGATGAAAATAAATGATGGACCTCAACTTTGCAGCTGTGATTTTATATATTTAAATATTATTTTACACATTTATGACATCATATTCAGAACAAGTTTTGGTAAAAATCTAGGCTTTTGTTTTCTCCAGGTTTTATTTTGTCCTGTGACTTTAAACTCAGTTTACATAAATAAGATTTATTTATATATATATATTGTTTTGGGGTTTTTTTTTTCGGCGAGGTGTCAAAAAAGCAGACTTGTTTGTTTTGTTTGTTTGTTTGTTTAAATACACTCTTGCCGTTTTAGGTGATTGCTTTGGATTCGCCATTGCCGTGTTTTCTGTTACATAACCGACTTTTTTTTTTTGCTGCGCTGCAGGTTGATGTCTCTCCGCATTCATCAAAACTTGCCTCGTATTGCCTTATTTGTTTTCTTTATTGAGCTGCTTTGTGTTGTTCATGACGTTCTCCGTCCTTCTGCGTCTTTTTAGCTCCTGAAACTGATACATTTGAACCTCCAGTTTGTGAGGAGCACATTCAGACTGCTGGTTCTGCACCTTGAGTTATTTATGAAACTGTCAAGGTGTTTTATAAGTCTGCACCTCAAAAAACCTTTTCAGATCTGCTCAAAAGGGAGGAAAAAAACCTCATATAGAAGATCAGCTGTCACGTGACACCCCCCCCCCCCCCCCCCCCCCCACACCTTTCACATCTCTTAAATCTGAGATTAAATTAATAAAGGAGAAGGATTTAAATACATTTGTTGCTTGAGTCCATTTAATTTTGTATCCTTGTGTGTGAAACCTCTCTCCTTCAGAGGTCCGAACCCCAGCAAGGTGATGCAGCAGCTGTTGATGCTTCAGCCCGAGCAGCAGCTCGGCATCTTCCACACTCTGCAGTCCCACCTGAGGGAGAGGAACATGCTCCCGCCAGCTGCCGCCGAGTGAAGTCCCGCCGGCTTCAGAGGGTCACCGGAGAGCACAGGAGATGGTTTCTGATGGTTTGTGTAAGCATGTACACACACGTGTGCCTCTGGTGTTCAGGCCGTGACCTCCTGTCACAGCGTTGATCATCATCATCATCGTCATCGTCCTGTCGGCTTTGTGATCAAAAACCCACTAAACACAGAAATGACAGCTAAAGTGGGTGACTTCGATGTTTTTGTTTTCCCTCTTGGACCGTCATCGGCTGCAACACGCTCAAACAGACTGAACACAAAGAAAAGCACACAGCTTTCCAGCGCAGGTGGATCGTGGATGTGCACTTTTGCTGCAGACGGTCAACATTGCACTGACTTTTGCTCTGAGGAATAATTTTAAAAAGAAAAAAAAAAACAGATGTGAGGAGCTTCCACCAGCATAGACTGGGCCTGAAGAGACCTGAGCAGCAGCGATGGGACTGTTGAGACTCGTCTGTCTCGTTTGGGTGAAGTTATGATGCAGCAGGATCATCACGCTTACTGTTGTAGAAACTGTGCTCTATCTAATGCTACTGAATTCACAGCTTAACTTAACTTTTAGCATGTTTAAAAACCTGTCTTAGGCTCCTGCTAAATGAAGAAACGTTTATTCTCCACGTACTTGGCGTGAAAGTTTAGGTTTCTAGTAGAGCGTCATCTGCACAGTCAACACTTGAAGTCATATGTTGTACATAAATATGCTTAAAATATTTAGCTGAACAAATACCTTAATATATAACTACTTTCTGAGAACTGCTGTTGGAAAAGAAAAAAAAACTTAAGCTTTTAGAAAAATGATATGCAAAAAAAGAAGTCATTTGTAGCCTTTAGCATGAACAAACTAGGTTTTTAAGACGTAGTGATGTTGATGTGATCCAAAGTTATTTAAAGCGCATTTAGAGTGAAGTAAGTTGTGAGAAGAATGTAAACGGACACCCTGATGCGTGTACTGAAGTACTGTCTGTACTAAGGGTTTTATTGTTTAAGCCTCGGGTAAGTAGATCGACGCCACGCTCGTGTTTTGATTCTCGAGCTCAGAGCGGTCGTCTGCTGGTGATTCGATCGTCGCCGTTTCAGAATAACTGGCTTGAATCTCACCAGCTCCTGTGAAGCTCACACATCAACAGTCATCCACAACCCTGCAAAGCTGCTCCAGCTTTGTTTATGCTCCATTTCGGTACGATTGTACACCTGTCTTTTCCAAATGTGGTTTCCGTACCTCCAGGTGTTATTGTTTGCTTGGTTGCTAAGCAACACATCCACCAGGGGGCATTGGTGAGTCAACTACTGATTTCGATTCGCACCAATTCAGAGCCAAACGTCCTATTCACGCTGGACTAAAATAACCTCTGGACCTGCAGTTATTCAGAAACAGACGTCTGTATTAGTTCCCTGCATTTACGCTTAGTGAAGTTTTACGGTGATTTACAGACATTGATCCCGGAAGGGATGTTGAGGCATTGCAATTTTATTAAACTATTGCCTTTTATTTAACATTAAACATTTATTTAATGTTAAATTTGGTATTGATATTGAGATAAAAGCATCTGATCAGACACCTAAGAGTTACAGTTTCAGTGACGACACGTAAACTGGAAAATGGGTTTTCAGTCTCAGTTTCAAGTTTCCATGGTAACAGTAAGCTTGACCGTAAACGTAACCAGGTCCGGATTAAAATCATCTAATGAGCTCGGTGTTTGATGAAACAGGGTAGGTGATTTGCAGTGGAATTAGTTTACAAATCACAGATATGGAGCATTCAGACGGGAGTAAAATCACAGACGTCCTCGCTGCAGGTCCCCTGATCGTTTTAATCTGGTGTTAGTGGGTCAAAAGACGACAAACATAGTGATGCAAACAAACCACTGAACAGTATACAATTCTTACTAAAGCAAACCCATCACATGTTCTTTGTTTATTGTTATTGTTTTTGTTGCAACGATTGACTGAGTACCCCCCCCCCTCCCCCAAAAAAAACCCCCAAAATCACTTCTGGTGGTGTGGCAGCTCCATTTCGTCTGTTTTCATAATTGCAACAAAAGACTGAAAAAATCATTGTACATCTGTTTGTTCCAGATGTTTCCCTCACATCCCACATAGCTGAACCTAGTTTTTTCATTCATGTCTTCATTAACATATGAAGATTATGTGTGAGCTTTACAGGAATAAACTTGTGTTGTTGCTGAAATGAGCGACTTTAATCTTCTTATCTCGCCTTCCAAAAATGTGGAACCTTTAAAGAAAGGTGGTGCTCCATGTTTGTTCATATTAGTTGAAGTTGCACTTTAATTGGGAAGTGGGGGTGTTGGTGGTGGGTTGGAGGTGTTGGGGTTCGGGGTCTCCTGAAGGTTCCCACGTCCTCAGACTAAACATCGGTTAGAAACTTTTATGATTTTAGAGTGTTTTTACACATTTAATCACATATTTGAGTGGGTTTTGAATGTAGTTGGCAACGTGAGATGTGATCAATGATAAGGTGAGATTTGATTATTTGTAGAGTTTGTATACTTCGTGCAGTAAAAACACGCTCACACGGCCGCGTCCTGAGTGTCGGGGATGGGGTGGGGGGTCCGTGTGGTGCATGTGTCGCTTCCAACAAAAGGAGTCATTAATGAGCACAAAAATACTCTTAGTTTTTATTTATGGTTTGATGAAGGTACGTCAGAAGCACCTCCTCCCGAGCGTAAACGCGACGCTGCTGCGTGAGCGTATAAAATATCTGGGAGGTGGTTTTTTTTTTTTTTTTAATTTTTTTTACTTTTTTTTAATTTTTTTTTTATTTTTTAGCACTGTTTCTTATGAATAAGGAGTGAAATGTTTGATTATTTCTGGCGAATCACACGTTTGCCGATTTGATGACTCAAGCAACGCGTCACAAGCATGTTACGATGTTTGCGGTTGGATTCTCTGATTTGAATCCAGATGTCTTGTGGGAGAAAAGTTTACCAAAGGACTGATCAACACCGCTGTCCCTCCAGAGGCTCTGCGGTCTCCGGGGCCGGGCGGCCGGACAGGTCCCTCCTGGCCCCTCATCAGCTGCGTAGGGACCGGAGAGTTTGGGACGTCGCTGCACACCGGAGGACCTAACGTTACCAACCTCTGGATGTTTGTCTTAAACCGACAGTTGTTGGTCAGAAATGGTGCAATTTGTTGTCTATTTTGTTCTGTTCATGTTGCTTCGTGGAAGTCGATTCCAGTAAAACCGGATTTGTCCCTCTACGGTGAACCAATGGGAACCTCCCCAGGCGTGTAACTACCGAAACAAACGTAGTTACTTCTATCTCCTATGTACTTCCCACTCATACTTCCCGTTTGTCGTTTACAAGCGAGTGGACGGAAATTGTTGCAATGCCAGTAAAAATTACTGCCAGACATTTATCAGCTGTAATTCACATCTAATCTACCTAATTTGCGCCGTTGCCGTGTTTGAGCTACATAATGAAGTAAAGAGAAGGAAGCGCAGTACTGTAGGCTGAGAAAACTACGCCGCCACCTAGTGTTTGATGGTGATATTACACAGCGACAAATATCAGAGGAAACGGTATAAACAGCAGCTGTGACACCGGTCGCGCACGTAGGCGTCGTGCATCGTGGATAGAAACGTAAGTCATGTTTAAGGCTTGTTTGTGTCATTTGCGTGTCAGTCTTGCGGCGGCGGCGGTCCGTGAATCTGTTCACGGGTGTCGTCTGCTGCTTTAAGCAGCTGCGTCTACGTGTTGCAGCAGCTACTAACCCTCCGACTGTTAAAAGCCACCAAAAACAATGATTTGTATGTCCAAAGCTGGAGCTGTCTGACACTAAAACATATCCACATATAAATACAACACAAATGTTGGACTTGGCTACAAATGTGGATTTACCAGCCTCTCGGAGCGGAGCGGCCAATAAACAGCGGATTGACTGCTACGTATATGAAAGAAACGAAAACATGCACAGATACACAGAGAAGAGCTTTATCGCATTTGTGTGCAAAATCACCGTTTACAAAGGGAACCACGTTGTATAAATCTGACAAGAAGCGCGTGTTGACGGTTTTCTGCGCCGGGTCCCTGGACGGGGGCGTCTTTCATCATGTGATCAGTTTCACGTGGACTGTGCCGCCAGAACAACCGGCGCCCTGTCCGATCAGTTTTTATTTAGTCACCTAATCACCACGAAAAACATTTACGCCACTTAAAGAGAAGGGATCGTCTGCTA
This sequence comes from Xenentodon cancila, assembly GCA_014839995.1. Taxonomy (NCBI): domain Eukaryota; kingdom Metazoa; phylum Chordata; class Actinopteri; order Beloniformes; family Belonidae; genus Xenentodon; species Xenentodon cancila. The sequence continues at coordinate 10,143,544 of CM026202.1, read as the reverse complement.
GTTTCCTTCTGTCTCCGATAATTGAAGTACTGTTTTTATTTAAAGTTTCTTCATAAAATAGTTAAATTTGAAAGTTTTGTTTGGACTGATTAGTGATATAAATGGATTACCTGACGAGCAAAGAGACTGTGTGAAAAGATTTAATTTTACTATGTACATTTTCATTTATGGTGATATATGTTGTGTTTTATCAGTAAAGTAGAGAAGCAATACGGACACACTTATGTCACTGATTAGTAATCAAACCCAAAAATGTACTAAAATCAGCCACTCGACAGTCCAAACTATTTAACTAAAAGTTCTTGTTTTATTCTTTTTTTTTTTTTTTTAAGTTTCTTTTTAAAAAACACTCAAGTTGAGGTTGGGGTTAGGTTTTTGGAGTTGGTTTCAAAAGTGATTAAATTTTATCAAAAAGTGTGAATTTGATCCACTTTTTATTATTTAGTCTGGACAGAGACGTGCAGTCCCACTCTGCTCCGGTTTTTATTTCTATTTTATTTTCTTTTGACTTTCCTTTTGTTTTATATTAAATTAAAAAATATGATTTGTATTGATTCCCCTCCATTTCAATTTGAATTTTTTTGTTTAATTTCATTTAACTCTTTTTGTTTCTGTAATCTCTGAAAAAAACAAATACATGTTTGTTTTCGAAGTTTTAATGAAACCTGTCAGCTGATAAATGTAAAACATCAGTTTAATAATAAATAAGTTTATTGTTCTGTCGGCACGGTAAAGATTTTAAGTCGTAATTCTGCTCTAAGCTGCTGTTGGACCTCATTTATATTTTACTTGAGTTATAAAAACAAGTGAAAGTTGAAGTTTTAAACTGGCCGAACTGCTCGTTTTAAGTTTCTGGTGTTTCTATTTACCATTTTGGGTTTTTTTTGTCTTTGCTTTGAGTAAAAATATTTTCTGAAATCCAGTTGCTTTTGGAGTGAACGATATTAAAAATCATGCAGTTAAAGATCAGAGAAGTCACGTGTGAACCACATACTGGGATCATGTTGGGATGTCATGCAGCCGTTTATCGAACGGAGGCAAATAAAGTTGCTTTCTTTAAAAAGTCTCCCATTTCTTTACCTTTCCATGACATTTATAAAGACGGAGTCAATATTCACATTTAAGGACTTCATTTTAGGTTTATTCACAAAACAAAGCTTGACATTTGTCTGACATTTAAAAATGATTTTCTACACAATGTGAACAAGCAGAAGCTGCGTTTACACTGAAGCAGCCGTTACAGATGTGAACGTTTCGGTTCGGACGCGGTTCAGGGAACACCGCCACGCTGGAGGAATGACAAGGAAATGACACGGTTGGAAATGTTGAAACGCTCGTTTTTATTGGGCCGAAATGTCAAATGACTGAGTTTTGTGTTGGATGGATAAATAGGAATTGTTTCTCTGTAAAAATCAAAAAATGTTCCCTCCTAACACAGTAAACATCTTTACAGATGCAAAAAAACAGAATAAAACCATATTTAAGGCCGACCTAAACAAAACAGACAAGAATAAATGACAAATGCAGTGAATTAAACAGAAAATTCAAAATATCTACATTCAGTTCCAGCTGCGTGTCTTTTGTTCCTCATCTTAAAAAATAAAACTATTAATCACAGTTCTTCTCATCACGAACTTCTCACCATCTGGCAGGTTTCAAGTAAAGTGCTTCTTAAACGTGAGAATCCTCTTAAGGTCGTAAAACATAAAAATGGGTCCATTACAGCGCAGCAGGCCTCGGCCGCCTCCAGAACAGAAACAGAATCTTTTTAAGTGACAACATTCGATTATGACGGATGCAAAAAAAAATATATTAAAAAAAAAAAAAAAACACGGTAAAACTTTACAATGGACCTGAAAAATAAGAGGAAAAATCATAAAGAATTTAACAGCAAAGAGACAGAATAAGTGCAAACCCTTTTATCATGTCAGTTTAAAAGACAACTTATAAAAAAAAATAAAAAAAATTATTCTTTTTAAAATTTCTGGCCAACAGTTAAAGCCGCCCTATGTAGTGATACCACATCTGACCACATGGAGGCTTCAAATCACACAGCTGTAGCCGTACAGTACAACGTTTAATGTTAAATAAATAAAACCTGATGGCCCGAAAAAAACCCAAAAAAAAAAACAGTACTTTTAATGCCACTGAATTATGTGACCAGAGATAAATCGAACGCTTAATGAATAAAGTTTTTGATATGTTACGTGTAACCAGCCACAAATATTCCCGCTTGGATTTTGAGTTTTTGAGGAACCAGATTTGGTCCAGATTTTGAGGATGTTGAGCAAGCAGAAGATGATTGATCGCCTGTGGAGAAAACGCCGCCGGGTGAACCCGGTCCTGCCCGGCAGCAGTACGGGAATTCCACTGGCCCGTCCAACAGCTCCGTGTCCGTTCTGTCAGTACTTCCAAACACAAACACAGCAGTTTGATGTACTGTAACCTGCAGCCATTACCTTTTCATCCATGCAGTTTTTGCATTCGCGTGGACTTGCAGCAGACCTCTTTTTTTTTTTTAATCTACGTGCAGTGGATCTAGAGCCTTTCCGTTTGAAATAACGCAGAGAGCAATGTCAACTTTGATCGGACAACTACGGACTATTGGACAACTCATTTACATACAGTTGAGCAGTCCTCAACTTTAACGCACTGCTTTCCCAAGATCCCTTGGGCAGGCGATCAACACACCTCGTCACATAAACGATTTGTCGGTGGATGGACGTCTGGAGTAAAACACAAAGTGGTATCAGAAGGACCGTCTCCACCTATTAGGACAATATTGTTATCTGATCTTTTGTCAGCCTTGCAGATGTGACTGCCCCCGTGTGGTCAGAAGAGGTATTTTTTTTACATAGTGTGGCTTTAAGAAAGGTTTTAATAATTTGTGGCTGGAGCGACGTTTATTTGAAGTGATGCGACAGGAAACAAGAGGAAGAGGAGGAAGACATGGTCCACGGGTCCACGGGCCAGGACGTGAACCAGACTGTCGCAAGACACTTTTCTCATAGTAACTTTTAGTTTCTTATAAAGTAAATATTTGATCATTTCTATAAAAATGCCGTCTTGCTCTCGTTGTCTCTAATTTTCTTGTTCGTTCATTCTTCTATTTGATAAAATATTGGGTTCATGGCTGGGATCCGTTTCTAGAGGTTTAAGACCTTTTTTTTTTTTTAAAAAAAAAGGGACAAAGACGACATTTAAAGAGGTTAAAGGACATTCCTGTGTGAATTGCTCACGAATCGCAGAAAAAAAAAACAGTGAAACTGAATGTAATGGCCTCACGTGTTCACTAGTGTTTAAACCCTCAACCCTCCACACTTAAACTCGTACCTTTTTGCTTTTGCGTCCACTTCGGTGCATTTATAACCAGAAGAACAGAGAAAGCATGTTCAGTGGGAAACACGTACAGACTTCAGTACTTGTTTCCGACTCGCTGAAGCGATTAGGGGCATAAACGGATAAGCGGCTGATTCCTGATTCGCTGCTCCGCCGAACGATTTCTCCGCTTCTACAGGATCCATTTTTCACCTTCAGTGTGGCTGATCGTATTGAATCCATCTCATGATTTAAACAAGTGTCATTGAGAGCGAAGCACTTTTGGCGCCGTTTCAAACGCGACCAGGTCAAATCTTCGTATGAACTCTTTCGGGGACCAACCTCAGCAGTAACGCCCCACAGCTGTGTCTCTGACATCTCCGAGGAACCGTCACGCCACAGCTAGGTGACCACGGCGTTAAATGACACACTTGTTTCATCCACTTCCTCCTCCACGATCATTTTCAAATCCCGCCGGTCGGGACAGAAAATGAGCCGAAGCAGCGCCAGCCCGGCGCGCACCAGCAGCCTCAGCACCAGAAAAGCAACGGGCACCGTGATCTCCATCAGGTGGAAGATGGAGGCGCTGAACTTGCTCAGGACACACGTGAGGAAAAACGTCCCCAAAGCAACGCAGGGGTACAGGGCGAGCTTAGCTAGCATCAGCACGTGCTCGCGTCCGCCGTACCACACGTACCGGTGCAGAGTTTCCCTTTCGCTGTAGAGAGCCACCACCCAAATGGCGAGCTGAAATATGCCAGCGAAGAAGATGATCACGCAGCTAATCTGAATGGCCTCCAACTCGTTCCGGGAGTTACGCGGGAACTCGTGAGTTAGCTGGTAGGCTAAAGGTAAACCTCCCACAAACGCCAGCGAGAAGGTGTTCATGAGGCCCATGAAGCGCGTCGCCTTGGTGACCTGGAGGAAGAGGGAGTGATGGACGAACCAGAGGAGGCCGACGGTGGCGAAGGACCCGAAGTAGGCGAGATACTCGGGGCCGTACTCCTGCAGCGCCGCGATCAGGCTCCCGCCAAACTGCTTCTCCACAACCGCCGGGTCTGGAACGTTGTCCTCACTGAGAAGACAACGGAGAAGAATCGGACGCTTCAACACTTCCCGCACAAAACCTCCAACATTCAAACGTACATAAGTTAATGGCATTTGTTTTTATCGGCCTGGTTGTCGCTCCGCTGCGTTTGACGGCTGAATGTCTATGAAACGGAGTCCAGAACCAGGTTCTGCTGCGTCTAAATCCAATCAGAGGAGTCTACAGAAAAGAGAACAACCAGCTCCTTCTCACAGGATCGTGTACAAATGAGTCGCAGGTGAAGGAACCCATCTTTTTTACAGTTTAGAGCCATTTTAAACGAGGTTTTTCAGCGACTTGATGAGTCACTTTTAGATCCGGTTTCATGTCCTAAAATAGAAACGATATAAAGCAACACTGCACCCTTTTAAATTCATCATTAAAACCTTTTTTCTTGGTACAATTTCACAGTGAGCCAGTTTTTCTGAGCAAATGTTTTGCGTGAACTGAACAAAATGACCCGGATGTTTTTTTAAAACTGATTTCATTTCTAAGCAGTTTGGAGAAGGTAAAGCCTTTAAGGAAACGCTGTGCTGTGTATGGAAACAACGATTTGAAGGGAGACCAACCATATGTCCAGGATGAGAAGCGTCGCTACGATGGCGTAAACCCCGTCACTGAAAGCCTCCACTCGTTCTTTGCTGAGGGGCTCGTTAGGCAGGTAAGTGTAGAACATCATGGAGTCTGGAGTCTCCTCCACCTGACCTGGAACAGATACGAGGTGGAGAACGTCAGAATAAAGTACTTCTGGCTGCAGAGAACCACAAACCTGAGTGTTTGTGCTCACCGATGGCTTTGCTGCGACACCACTTCAAGCACTGGGAGATGTAGGGCAGGAAAATGACGATGGCCAGAAGAACGTAAGACTGAAAAAGGTGAATAAAAATGTTTAAACACCGGACAGCAACCTGTAAAGCAATCTGTAAAAATATTCCTGACATTTAATCCATCTGATGTTAAAGCCACCAACCAGCTGGAAGAAGATGAAGGAGAAGATGCTGGCGAAGAAGCACATGATGGGAACCCTCATGATGACTTTGAGGATGTGACGCTTGTAGTAGGTCTGGTTCTCTGAGATCTGGATCTGCTCGCTCAGCAGGAAGGGCCGACTGAAGGCGTACATCACGATCACTGACTGGAGACGCAGGACAGACGCTGGTTACACACGCGACAAAAACCAAGGCGGGGCTGACACGAGGTCTGGGAAACATAACCACCTGAATGATCCCGATCACCATCACACAGCCACAAAAAAGTAAGATCCCGAGGATGTTCGCGGGGAAGGTGGCCATTAAAGAAAACTACAGAGAGAAGACAAAGCGGACCGTCGGTTTGTGCATTTGTTCCTTCAAACTGACGGAGGTGTGAGGTTTGAGTCGTACTCACAGTGTACGGCAGGAAGGTTATCAGCATCATGCAGGCCTGAAACAGAACGAACTCAGAAGTTCACATGAGACAGAAGGAAACGAACGCCGGAGAAAACAAGTCACATTCACGTGGAACGTATCATGACATGAAATACCCGACACGCCCACACTAACCAGCATTTCATTAACTGACCGTGACTCAGTACTCACCAGGTTCAGCAGTGCGAGGCAGTCGTCAATGCGCACGATCACTTGAAACAACCTGTGAAAACAAAATTACGAGAAGGAAAATCCTAAAACAGCTGCACTGACCCCAAAAATACAGCTAAATATGAGCCAAAGGGTTCGTAACAACCTGATATGAGCAGCCCACGCGACCGTCACGATGAGGAAAGTCATCAAGTAAACGGCGATCTTTGTTGTCAGCAGAAGCTGGACGCTCTGCCTCAACTCCTGCACAAACACAAACACAAGCATATTTAAACTTTCATGAGCTGTTAAATGTCAGTGAAAACTACTTAAGACACAAACACAGCGACGACAGTGTCATGGAGCATTACCTCACTATCTTCCACTTTAGTGTGAGCGACGGGTAAAATCTGTGAACAAAAGAGACAGAATGAAGAGACGGTGCAGTGCCAACTGGTCTGAGCGACTACGACCGAACTCACTGGTCAGTGAGTGCCAGCAGCTCCACAAAAGCACAAGCTTCTGCAGTTTGTTGCTCTCGGCTGTTCAACCCCAGGTTGCCGATACCGATGTGTTGCCGATTCTGATTTTCTTTCGTCCAACCGTGTCCAAGCAGCAAAGCTCCAACTGAGTAAGAAAAGTTGCAGTTCCGCCACTGACCACTAGAGGCTCTGACAGTGAGTCCATTAACGTCCATGATAAAAATGTCCAATTTTACAGCAGAAATAAACATATTTACGGTCTAGTTGAAAACACGGTTTTGGTCTCGACAGCTAGATTTCACCTCTGTTACAACTGTACGGGGGAGTGGAATTTTTTACTTTTTTAAAACCACATCAGGTCAAATTAAAATAAACTTTACTGAATTGAATTGAAAGAGTCTGGTCAAACATCCTGCCAGGAGACAAACCTGAAAATGATGTTGCCATGGTAACAGTTCACTCAATGGTAAATGAGGGCCACTTTTACTAGATCAAATACTGTAATCTTGTTTTTGCATTATAAAGTCACTAAAGAAAAAAAACAACTTTAAAGACGTAACAGCGCAGCGGTGCAGCAACCTGCCTCATCACAACATACTGATGTGGCAGTTCTGCAGCAGTTTTGCTCATATCTGCTGAAGTCATCCTCCTACCATGACTGTGGCAATGATGGAGATGAGGGCATCGCTGTAGGCCAGCAGTCTGTGGGAGGACTGGGTGCTGCTGCGGGCCTCTCTGTCGGACGGGCTGACGCTCCCCAGGAACGAGGAGGACGCCGTGTGGCTCTTGGCGCATCTCTTCTCCATCTCCTCCTCGACGTGGTGCTCGATGATGTCGCTGTCGTCGTTTTGTCCCATCGCGGAGGAGCCTCGGAGGAGCCGCGCCGTGGAGGTCCTGTCTTACAAACGGCTGAATAACAACTGACTGTGGGCGGGGAAAAGGAAGCAGCGGCCCGGCTGTTTTCCTGCTTCGTGCGAAGATCGCAAATGAAGCAAGAGAAGCCACTCGGAACTGTTTTTAAAGTTGACTTTTTTTTTTTTTTTTACTCGGTTGAAGACTGTAGCTAACTATCTACTTTTACAGAGACAGCTCCAGAAGTTTAGAAAATGATGTACAGCAGCATAAAACAATAGTATCCTATTTCTAATTTAATTGATAACATTTCCTCATGAGAACATTTGTGTGCAGCTTCGTATATAACCTTTATCTCAATCTATGCACAGAAACGCGGAGGGATTAAGAGCACAGGTGTCGGACTCCGGTCTTCGGGAGTTTCCTGCATGCTTTAGCTGTTATCCTGCTTCATCATACCCTGATTCAAGCGGCCAGGTCATTCACAGACTTGTCCAGACCTTGATCCTTGTACCTTGGTCCTGGGACTGTCCGTTGATTTGACTCAGGTGGAGGGGAGGATACGTCTAAGACGTGCAGGGCTGGAATCCAACAGCTGTGATATAAACCAGTGTTTCTCAACCCTGGTCCTCAGGGCCCTCTGTCCTACAGGTTTTAGATGCTCCCCTGCTTCAGCACACCATGATACAAGAAGCTGTGTCAGCAACAGAGTTGTACAGACCTTGATGACAAGCTGATGAGGACTGTTGATTAGAATCAGGTGTGTTGATGCAAGGAGACATCTAAAACCTGCAGGACAGTGGGCCCTGAGGATCAGGGTTGAGAAACACTGCAGTAAACGAGTTAATTGATCAGTTGTGATGCAGCAGAGACTGTACTTTACAGCAGCATTTCCCAACGCTGGTCCTCGGGGAACACTGTCCTGCATGTTTTAGATGTTACCCTGCTTCAACACACCTGATTAAAATGAATGCTCGTCATCAGCTTGTCATCAAGGTCTGGACAACTCTGTTGATGACACAGCTACTTGTATCAGGGTGTGCTGAAGCAGGGAAACGTCTGCAGAGCAGTGTGTCCCGAGGACCAGGGTTGGGAAACACTGCTTTACAGGAACCCTCAGAAAGAACCATTTCCCCAAAAGCCTGCATGCTCACACACAGACTGTGCGTGTGGTACAGCAGCTGTACTTCCTTGGAAAGGAAATTGCTCCACGGGGTCATTAGGACAGCGGAGGAAACAATTTGCTGGACCCTCCCCACCCTGGAACAAATCTACACCTCCCACTGCCGCAAAAAAAGCGATGGACATTTTACAGCCCTCATCACATCCAGGTCATCGCCTCTTCCACCTCCTGCCATCTGGCCGGAGATGCAGAGCAGTGGAAACCAGGACAAGCCTCTCTTATCCAAACGCCATGATGGCCCTAAACTCGAAGTAAAACGGTTTGATGTCATTAGTTTCATATAATTCCCACAAAGTAAAATACAAAACTCAAGTCAACATAGGTACATATAACAAGTGAACTCTGTATATATTTTATACTTGATATATATACACTTATACTGTTTATCACTTTCAGTTGTTATTTTATTTTCTCGTGCCTAACACTGAATCAGCAGCACTTTTCTGTTTCCTTCTAGACCAGACCCCTGATGTAGAGTGTTCTGACTGGCTCCATCCCCTCCTGGTACAGCAGCTGCTCTGCTGCGAACAGGAAATCTCTCCAAGTAGACAACAAGTAGTGAAGCCAGCTGAGCACATCACTGGCTCCAAGCTCCCCTCTCTTCAGAGGATCTTTGAGCTCTGATGCCTCAAGAAAACAGAGAGGATTCTCAGAGTCCTCCCACTGACAGATGTGATCAGAGCTTCCATGTATCACAACTAAAAAGGCAGCTTTTACCGCTCTGCAATCGCACTACTGAACAAGCAGACTTCACACACTGCTTGCATACAAATGCACTTAAAAAAAAGGTAAAAACTGATTCTTTGCACAAAAACCTATATTATTTAGCACATTTTCGTATTACTTGTAATTTTTTGCACATTTGTCAATACATTCCTGCAACTTCTTAAATATTTTTCATTATCTTTCTGTCCTTATTTATACAGATTCTAGTTATTTTTTTCTTATTGCCTATATTTCTAGCTTTTTGTTTTTATTTGCTTTGAGTTTTAATATTAATAAATGCATGCCTTGTCACAACTTTTTAATTTCTCAATACAACTATATAAACGTCTTAAACATGAATTATTTTCCCTTTCAGGCACTCTGCCAGAAGACTGGAGGAGTGATTAGAACAGCGACACTAAGTGGCAGACAATTGGCATTACAACTAAAACAAAAAAATGTGTTCCTTTTTATTTCAGTTAAAGACAAAAAAAAATTATACAGAAAACACAAGTCTTTGACAGTGCTGTCACTCACATGCACATCACTTAAATACAGAGGCTCTAAACAGCACAAAAGCACACGAGAGTGTCTTCATATTTAATCCAGATCAAGAGCTGTTCTGCAGTGCAAGAGAGAGCTAAACGGTTTTTGATTGCCAAGAAGGACACGAGTAGTGTCCGGGTCCTGTTGGAATCCAGATTTCCTCTGGTTTGTACTGAAGTTTTCAGTCGCTGTGCAGGTTTTACTCATAGGTTTACTGCTACAGCCGTCCTGGCTTTACAAGGAGACCCTTGGGGGAGGGGCGTCGTGTCAGCCTGCTGTTCTGGTCCAATCTGAGCCAATCAGGACAGTCTGACGTTGAGAAGCCCGCCTTAAACTCCCTTCATGCAACTGTATGTCAGACAGCACAAATCTGAAGATAAATAGATATATATCTACACAATGAAGTTGCAAAACTTGTTTATGAAGTGGTGTTCTCCCGTTTTAAGCAGATTTTTGATCACACCTTCCACCGGAAAAGAAACCATGACACTCGTGAGTGGAGCAAGGGAGGGCTATAAATACAGATGCGGGACGGAGACTCGTTGTGTTACTTCGGTAGCACATATACTAAAATTGGAACGATACAGAGAAGATTAGCATGGCCCCTGCGCAAGGATGACACGCAAATTCGTGAAGCGTTCCTCATTTTTCCTTTTCATATGTTCACCCACTCAAATATACTTTAGATACAGGCTGTCTGACCTGAGTTTAATCAAACATTTTACACACAACGTCCCTTCATTTATGACAATTCGCAATATTTTAACAAAGAAAGAAAATACATTCTTCACTATTCAATCTTTTCTGTCTTCACTAAAACTCAGATCCTGCAGGAGAGCAATGAGACAGACTCAGTCTGGGCAGAAAATGGTGCTACAGGTCTTTTGTTTGTTTTTTTTATCTCTGTTTCAGTTAAGGACCAAATCAGAAAAGCAGATTTGATTTCAGTACACAATCACTCACATGCACATTCGTTACATACAGAGGAACCAAACAGAACAAATAAAGTCCATGAAATTTAAAATTTCCCTCCAAATCCAGAGTTGTGATGCAGCTCCACCGAGAGCAGGACAGGCACGTTTGTGTCTGCACAGCAGGCGACAGAGTCCAGGTCTTGTTCAGCTCAACTCATTTCAGGAATACTTTGTTAATCTCATAGGAACATTTCATGACCACAGTGGGGGCTGGTTGGAGGTGTGGAGGTTGGTGGGGTATGAGAGGTCCTACTGTAGGACTGCTGCTGCGGGGTCGTTATTCCAGCCTTTTGTTTAGGTGTCTGCAGCCATCCAATCAGGACTGCTGACATAAGAAAGCCCCGCCTCAGCTTCCCATCATACCTCTGTGTTTGTCACAGGTCAGACTGAGATTGGATGATTTGGATCAGAACCAGACTGGATCAGAGTGAAAATAGATGAATTGTTAGCAGATATGTAGTTGGATCCAGTCCTGTATTTGAGGTGTTTTTCTCTCCATGATCCCAGTTTTTGTCCTCAACTTCCCCAGTGAACCTCCCATGTGGCTTGAGGTGACACATCAGGGGTCTATAAATTGGACTGTAACTGTTGGGGCTGTTGTGTTACTTCGGTAGCACATATACTAAAATTGGAACGATACAGAGAAGATTAGCATGGCCCCTGCGCAAGGATGACACGCAAATTCGTGAAGCGTTCCTCATTTTTCCTTTTCATATGTTCACCCACTCAAATATACTTTAGATACAGGCTGTCTGACCTGAGTTTAATCAAACATTTTACACACAGCGTCCCTTCATTTATGACAATTCGCAATATTTTAAGAAAGAAAGAAAAGAAATTCTTCACTATTCAATCTTTTCTCTGTTCACTAAAACTCATCAGAGAAAAATAACTCTTGATTTATGTCATAAAGTCATCGTCAGGGAGAGAATTGATCTTGTTTTTGGAAAATTGTGTTTTTCATTAAAATTAAAGAATTCACATAAAAGAAATTGATCTGAGAACAGAAAAATCAGAACAATTTAACTTCTTAATGAGAAAAATATAATAAAATTCCTGAAATTGATAGTCTGACTTATGCCCCGTTCACACTGGATTACAACTATCTGGGCTGCTGTTTGTTACATTAATGGATATATTTTATTATCCAGTGCAAATGCCCTGAAAGAATCAAAGCTAGGGTTGTATTTTTAGATTCCTGCAGGTCCAGAGGTGATGTTAGTCCAGTGTGAAGACAACATCAGTGGGATATATAATATAACTTTGTAAAACAAGTTTGATGAAATTAGTGACATGCTTAGGAATCCAAAAGAAACACCTAGATCTGCACGTATTCTTCTGTTGGCCTTGCTTGCTTTCTTAGTTACACTTTTGAAAAGTACTTTGAACTTTGTGTACCTATTACTTGACATCTTGACTCGTGTGGATTGTGTTTGTTTCAAGCTCTGCAGCAGATCTTGCAGGAGAGCAATGAGACAGACTCAGTCTGGGCAGAAAATGGTGCTACAGGTCTTTGTTTTATTTTTATCTTTATTTAATATCAGGACAAAATCAGTAAAGCAGATTTGATTTCAGCCCACAATCACTCACATGCACATTCGTTACATACAGAGGAACCAAACAGAACAAATAAAGTCCATGAAATTTAAAATTTCCCTCCAAATCCAGAGTTGTGATGCAGCTCCACCGAGAGCAGGACAGGCACGTTTGTGTCTGCACAGCAGGCGACAGAGTCCAGGTCTTGTTCAGCTCAACTCATTTCAGGAATACTTTGTTAATCTCATAGGAACATTTCATGACCACAGTGGGGGCTGGTTGGAGGTGTGGAGGTTGGTGGGGTATGAGAGGTCCTACTGTAGGACTGCTGCTGCGGGGTCGTTATTCCAGCCTTTTGTTTAGGTGTCTGCAGCCATCCAATCAGGACTGCTGACATAAGAAAGCCCCGCCTCAGCTTCCCATCATACCTCTGTGTTTGTCACAGGTCAGACTGAGATTGGATGATTTGGATCAGAACCAGACTGGATCAGAGTGAAAATAGATGAATTGTTAGCAGATATGTAGTTGGATCCAGTCCTGTATTTGAGGTGTTTTTCTCTCCATGATCCCAGTTTTTGTCCTCAACTTCCCCAGTGAACCTCCCATGTGGCTTGAGGTGACACATCAGGGGTCTATAAATTGGACTGTAACTGTTGGGGCTGTTGTGTTACTTCGGTAGCACATATACTAAAATTGGAACGATACAGAGAAGATTAGCATGGCCCCTGCGCAAGGATGACACGCAAATTCGTGAAGCGTTCCTCATTTTTCCTTTTCATATGTTCACCCACTCAAATATACTTTAGATACAGGCTGTCTGACCTGAGTTTAATCAAACATTTTACACACAGCGTCCCTTCATTTATGACAATTCGCAATATTTTAACAAAGAAAGAAAAGAAATTCTTCACTATTCAATCTTTTCTCTGTTCACTAAAACTCATCAGAGAAAAATAACTCTTGATTTATGTCATAAAGTCATCGTCAGGGAGAGAATTGATCTTGTTTTTTGGAAAATTGTGTTTTTCATTAAAATTAAAGAATTCACATAAAAGAAATTGATCTGAGAACAGAAAAATCAGAACAATTTAACTTCTTAATGAGAAAAATATAATAAAATTCCTGAAATTGATAGTCTGACTTATGCCCCGTTCACACTGGATTACAACTATCTGGGCTGCTGTTTGTTACATTAATGGATATATTTTATTATCCAGTGCAAATGCCCTGAAAGAATCAAAGGTAGGGTTGTATTTTTAGATTCGTGCAGGTCCAGAGGTGATGTTAGTCCAGTGTGAAGACAACATCAGTGGGATATATAATATAACTTTGTAAAACAAGTTTGATGAAATTAGTGACATGCTTAGGAATCCAAAAGAAACACCTAGATCTGCACGTATTCTTCTGTTGGCCTTGCTTGCTTTCTTAGTTACACTTTTGAAAAGTACTTTGAACTTTGTGTACCTATTACTTGACATCTTGACTCGTGTGGATTGTGTTTGTTTCAAGCTCTGCAGCAGATCTTGCAGGAGAGCAATGAGACAGACTCAGTCTGGGCAGAAAATGGTGCTACAGGTCTTTGTTTTATTTTTATCTTTATTTAATATCAGGACAAAATCAGTAAAGCAGATTTGATTTCAGCCCACAATCACTCACATGCACATTCGTTACATACAGAGGAACCAAACAGAACAAATAAAGTCCATGAAATTTAAAATTTCCCTCCAAATCCAGAGTTGTGATGCAGCTCCACCGAGAGCAGGACAGGCACGTTTGTGTCTGCACAGCAGGCGACAGAGTCCAGGTCTTGTTCAGCTCAACTCATTTCAGGAATACTTTGTTAATCTCATAGGAACATTTCATGACCACAGTGGGGGCTGGTTGGAGGTGTGGAGGTTGGTGGGGTATGAGAGGTCCTACTGTAGGACTGCTGCTGCGGGGTCGTTATTCCAGCCTTTTGTTTAGGTGTCTGCAGCCATCCAATCAGAACTGCTGACATAAGAAAGCCCCGCCTCAGCTTCCCATCATACCTCTGTGTTTGTCAAAGGTCAGACTGAGATTGGATGATTTGGATCAGAACCAGACTGGATCAGAGTGAAAATAGATGAATTGTTAGCAGATATGTAGTTGGATCCAGTCCTGTATTTGAGGTGTTTTTCTCTCCATGATCCCAGTTTTTGTCCTCAACTTCCCCAGTGAACCTCCCATGTGGCTTGAGGTGACACATCAGGGGTCTATAAATTGGACTGTAACTGTTGGGGCTGTTGTGTTACTTCGGTAGCACATATACTAAAATTGGAACGATACAGAGAAGATTAGCATGGCCCCTGCGCAAGGATGACACGCAAATTCGTGAAGCGTTCCTCATTTTTCCTTTTCATATGTTCACCCACTCAAATATACTTTAGATACAGGCTGTCTGACCTGAGTTTAATCAAACATTTTACACACAGCGTCCCTTCATTTATGACAATTCGCAATATTTTAAGAAAGAAAGAAAAGAAATTCTTCACTATTCAATCTTTTCTCTGTTCACTAAAACTCATCAGAGAAAAATAACTCTTGATTTATGTCATAAAGTCATCGTCAGGGAGAGAATTGATCTTGTTTTTTGGAAAATTGTGTTTTTCATTAAAATTAAAGAATTCACATAAAAGAAATTGATCTGAGAACAGAAAAATCAGAACAATTTAACTTCTTAATGAGAAAAATATAATAAAATTCCTGAAATTGATAGTCTGACTTATGCCCCGTTCACACTGGACTAACAACTATCTGGGCTGCTGTTTGTTACATTAATGGATATATTTTATTATCCAGTGCAAATGCCCTGAAAGAATCAAAGGTAGGGTTGTATTTTTAGATTCGTGCAGGTCCAGAGGTGATGTTAGTCCAGTGTGAAGACAACATCAGTGGGATATATAATATAACTTTGTAAAACAAGTTTGATGAAATTAGTGACATGCTTAGGAATCCAAAAGAAACACCTAGATCTGCACGTATTCTTCTGTTGGCCTTGCTTGCTTTCTTAGTTACACTTTTGAAAAGTACTTTGAACTTTGTGTACCTATTACTTGACATCTTGACTCGTGTGGATTGTGTTTGTTTCAAGCTCTGCAGCAGATCTTGCAGGAGAGCAATGAGACAGACTCAGTCTGGGCAGAAAATGGTGCTACAGGTCTTTGTTTTATTTTTATCTTTATTTAATATCAGGACAAAATCAGTAAAGCAGATTTGATTTCAGTACACAATCACTCACATGCACATTCGTTACATACAGAGGAACCAAACAGAACAAATAAAGTCCATGAAATTTAAAATTTCCCTCCAAATCCAGAGTTGTGATGCAGCTTCACCGAGAGCAGGACAGGCACGTTTGTGTCTGCACAGCAGGCGACAGAGTCCAAACTTTAGATACAGGCTGTCTGACCTGAGTTTAATCAAACATTTTACACACAGCGTCCCTTCATTTATGACATTTCACAATATTTTAACAAAGAAAGAAAAAAATATTCTTCACTATTCAATATGGAAAATTGTGTTTTTCATTAAAATTAAAGAATTCACATAAAAGAAATTGATCTGAGAACAGAAAAATCAGAATGATTTAACTTCTTAATGAAAAAAATAAAATAAAATTCCTGAAATTGTTAGTCTGACTTATGCCCCATTCACACTGGATTACAATTATCTGGGCTGCTGTTTGTTACATTTATGGATATATTTTTATTTTCCAGTGCAAATGCACTGTGTATGTGATTTTTAAAATAGAAGTAACACAAATTTCCTTTCTACTTTAACCGGCCTAGAAGTCATAAGATCAATTGATTCCAACGGAAATGCATATCTCATTAATTCAGTCATTTGCAGACAGGAATCATTTTTAAACATTTCCCTCTTATGTATTTTATTCCTCTTTCTTGACCTGAATATGATGGCTTTGTTTATGTTGTGCTCAGGGTGGTTGTGCTTGTGTTTCGTGTAGTTGAGGTTTTGTCTGGAGTGGTTCTGGTTTTGTTTACAGTGGTTCTGGTTTTGATCAACGTGGTTCTGGGTCTGTCTGGAGTGGTTCTGGTTCTCATACTTTACTAAGGAATTGAGCTCTCAAAGCCAATTTTCTTTCAAGAAGAAAGGTTTCACAATTGAAATACATTATAAATGATAAATCCTTCAGACAAATTAGTGAAATATTAAAAAACCTTTAATATGTTTTAGTCCAAAGTGTTGTGAATTGTTTACACTTCCAATGGTGTCTCTTGGTGAACGTATGCCTAAGTAGCATCTCTCAAAGATTTTCAAGGTTTTCAAGGTTGTCTAAAGGCTCTTCTATTGGAATCTATTATGAATGTTGAATTTATCACAAAAGTTAAAGGCTAATATTTCAAAATGTACAAAACATTGTAAAAAGCTGTATTATTTGGTAATAGTTTAAGGTCTTGTGAATAGTTCAAAGTTTGACTCAGTCTGACTCAGCGTTCAACCAATAAGACAGAGAAACCGGACCACGGTAGGTGGTCTACAGCAGCGGTCTCCAACCCCGGTTCTCGACAGCTGCGTTCTGCATGTTTTATATCGGGGGGTTAGATGAGGGCTGATGTCTTGCAGGTTTCAGGTCCTCCCTGCTCAAGCACGCTGTGGTACAAGTGACTGTCATAAACAGAGCTCCTCTAGGCGGCGCCAGTCAACGCGTCGACTCTTCATGTTCCTTAAAGGAGGCGTGTCTGACCCGGGAATGCCGAGGCATGTTCCGCTCGCGTTTAGGTTGGTTTCCGGTCGCAGACACCCACGATGGCGGCTCACATGTCGCGGTACAGGACCTGGAGTCGGTTTCAGAGGTAAAACATTCAAACGTTTACATCCTCAAATCGACAGATTACACACGCCCGTGCGGACAAACAGGTCTAAAGTATCCGGTATCGCACATGCGCAGTCTGCAAACTGTCGCGTCCCGAAGATTAGCCGGCTGCTAACCTTTAGCATCACACCAGGTTGATGTTATTTTTTAGTGTCGGGGTTTAATTTAAGGGTTTAGTTTTCCTGCCTGCTGTTGTGTTGTTATCAGCAACACATTTGTGCTGCTTGTCTTCGTTTTCGTTAAATAAAGACTGTTTTTTGTTAAATATGGACGGTTTTTGTTAAATAAAGACTGGTTTTCGATACAGTTAAAACCAATGTTGACGTGATTAAGAATTTGTCTTCTGTTGTGCTTTTTCTTGTACCATAAAGCGGCATTTGTGTCGCAATAACAGCATTCAACTTTTAACCCGGTGTGACGAAAAAGGTTGAACCTGCAGTGTTCATGTCGGTTTTTAGGTCTGTGCTGTTTTACATTAAAACTACAGTACTAACCGGAAATCTCACATTTTATTGTGCGTTAAATATATTAAAATTGGTCGTTTAACGCCTAATTGCTGCCATGTGTACTGACAGTGGTGTAAAACCTGTGACCGCAGAACAACTGCTGTAAATGTCTCGTTTTCAACCGTGTACGTGGATCTGGGAAAATGCACCCTTTAATCACTTAAGAAAATAGACTTTAAAGAGGAAGAGGCAGTTAAAAAGAGACTGAAAGGGCCAATATTTACCTGGTTAAGCTGTTTAAATGAGCCATAATTACTGTTGCGACAGTCTAGAAGAAAAGCTAGAAATGAACACGGGAGATTCTTTTATGAATCCTGACTCTGTGTCGCTGTTCAATATGACTCTTTAACTTTGTATTTATATAGTTTTTTCGGAGAGACGTCCTGCATGCATTGTTGTTAAGAAACACATCTGGCACGTCTAGTGTGTTTTCGACACCTAGTTAACAGCTGTATGCTGTAATATAATGTGGCACATTTTCTACTGCAACAACTAAAAGATTTGTAACATGTTAAAAAGCAACAATTCTCCTCTCTTTTTCATAGATATGGCATTGCAGCTTATAGAAAGTACAGCAGTGGTGCTGGATACCCAAATATCTCCCTCTCCACACCGCTGCCTGGCATCCCAAAACCAGTGTTTGCATCTGTGGATGGTCAGGAAAAATTTGAAACCAAGATTACCACTCTAGAAAATGGCCTCAAAGTTGCTTCCCAAAACAAGTTTGGGCAGTTCTGCACTGTTGGAGGTAAGTTGAGGCTTCAGTTTTCACTGTCAAATATACACACTCGTCTTCTTTACCTGCCCCAACGTGATGAAATGTTTTCTTTCTCTTCTTAGTTTTAATAAATTCTGGGTCCAGACATGAAGCAAAGTACCCAAGTGGAATAGCACACTTCTTAGAGAAACTTGCCTTTTCTGTAAGTAAAAAGGACAATATGAATGGTGAAGGATGTTAAGGTATATGAAAGAGTAACATTTTTATTTTTAGTCCACAGCACAATACGGGAGTAAAGATGAAATCCTTCTCACACTGGAAAAACACGGTGGTATTTGTGACTGCCAGACGTCGAGGTAGTCAACAGTTTCTTTCTAAGCTTTATGGACATAAAATTGATGTGTTACGAGCTTATGTTTGTGAACAAGGTTGTTTTTTTAGTGAGAAAGTTGGTGAAAGTGGTTTCCATCTGTGCTGCTTGTCTTCCTGTGCAGAGACACCACCATGTACGCGGTGTCTGCAGAGGTGAAAGGTCTGGACACCGTGGTCAGTCTTCTGTCTGATGCTGTCCACCAGCCTCGCCTGCTGGGTAAGTCTGTTTCACTTCACACCAGATGTCTCTGAGCTTTGTCCACCAGCAACATGAGCTGAGTTTTGTTTCATGTAGATGAAGAGATCGAGATGACCAGGATGGGTGTGCGATTTGAGCTGGAGGATCTAAACATGAGGCCGGATCCCGAGCCGTTACTCACCGAGATGATTCACGCTGTGAGCGACACCTTGTTGTTCTGATGTTCTCAGCTAAGAGACAGGCGTGATCTTTATTTATCTAGTTCAGCCTCAGGATATTGACTCCAACCT